>OZ023238.1:23592975-24792975 GCA_964006365.1 Trididemnum miniatum | reverse complement strand
TGTCGACGGCCTAAGTTGCTCTCTTCGGGAAAGATTTAGCGACAATCCTTTGTTTTTTGCTTTATTGTCACTCCTTCCTCCAAACAAGCCAATCCAAATCGACGAGATCGAGCGCTCGTATTCGTTGGATAATCTCGAAAGCGAAGTGAGGCTGTGGAGATCTTCTTTGAGCCCTGAAGTCAAACACGAATGTTTGCAGGAGCTTTTTATGAGTACTCAAGATTACCCAAGCGTGCGCAGCGCAATCCAAATCATCATGGCGTTACCTTCAACAACTGTTGAAGCTGAGTGGTCTTTTTCGTGTATGAAACGAGTGAAGACATGGTTGCGTTCAACAATAACTTCTGATCGACTCTCAGATTTATGTGTGCTTCACTGCCATAGCGCAAGGATTAACGACACCGAGAAGTTCAATCGAGTTGTAACGTGTGTAGCTGGTGGGAAGCGACAAATGGACTTTTAATCGTAGTGGTGCCATACTGCCTTTTGTTATGCGTTGTAAATATTTGTTATGTTAGATTGTTAGTAATACAAATCCAACACCTTGTGTTTCTGTTCCACCACTATTCGAACGTATCACAGTCACAGACCCCGGCACTATACACTAACGTCTGCCCAGAGAATTGCAGGAGTCAGAGCCAAACGTTCAGTGCCTTTATTTCGTCTGACAACTCACCTAGACCGCGAGGAAATGAATAGAAAAACATGGGGCAGCATGCCGTGATTGGATAAATTAATGTTTCAAACAAAATACTACTACTCGCTAAAATTTCAAATATTTGGCCCCCCCCCAAAATTTTTGGCTGGCTACGCCACTGGGCCACGCCTCTGGTAGAAGCCACAAGTATTAAAAATTTTTGTAAATATAATTGTTTTCACAATTACTGAGTCACTATTATAATGCCGTGATGATACAGCGCAGGGGTATTGATCTTCGTGAGATGAGTAAAAATTAAATGCGACTAGATCTGAGAGGCAGAGACTGGTATTGCACTGGTGTAGTGAGGAAGTATATAGTGTTGAAAGAGATTAATCGCAAGCTGTTAGAACAGCACGTTGTACTGTAGTACATTCATTGATCAAAACTTACCAGTAGACTAGTAAGAAGTCAATGTCTAGCAATAGTGTGTACAATAGAATCACGCTCTGCTCAGCTGCTGTGGAGAAAAAGGTCATGCCATGTTATAGCAGCTAAGCAACTGGTAGTCTAGTCTATATCCTCAGCTGGTCAGTGGTTAAGTGCACAGAGCACTACAGTAAAAAATAATTTTGGCTATTGCTGTGTGTACAGTAGGCCTATAGACTGGACTACCCATAGTCTTGGTGGATCTACTCTAGACCTACTAGACTATCCTGTATCAATGACTTTTGCAGTTTTGCTTAGAGTACTTGGACTACCGGTATGCTTAGACTTGCAGTGTTTAGGGCATTATACCTGTAGATGTTTCAGTTTGCAATGGCTGAGGCAGACCAAACTAGCCTACCAGTACTGGTACCAGGTACGGTAGAGTTTGGTAACGTCTTGTGTCAAAACCCAGGTTCAGTTAGGGTTAAGTTTAGTTGGGGTTCGGTTCAGTTACAACCGAACCAAATCTGGGGGCTGATACTAGACGTTACCCGGCAGTGTTTTGTTGGTATTACCTTATCAGCTGGTGATAACTGATAGAACAATTCAGTCTCTACTGGCACTCTCAATCGATAGACTATTGCTAAAATGTGCAGGAGCACAAGTATCGCCTTTGCAAGTGAGTTAGGAGCACAAGGACCGCTAGGGGTGCTAGTGAGTTATTACTAAGGATTAGGGTTCAGTTAGGGCCCTTAATAATAACTCATTAGCAGTCCTTGTGCTCCTAACTCACTTGCAAAAGTGGTCCTTGTGCTCCTGCAGGTTTTAGCAGGACTCCTCTCAATTCTTAATTTAGTCTACCAGTAACTGGTTTATACAATATCAATCTGATCCAAGAAACAATGACAAAAACTGCTAAAAGTGTTTCAATACCACACTTAACTTAAATTTTTCTTCAAAAAAATCAAATCTTTGTTATACTTGCTTTATTATGCCGTAGCGTGTAATGAGGGGTCGAACTAAACACCGTATGGGACCATATGACCGTATGGGCACCCTAACCCTAACCCTGACCGTATGGGACCGTATGGGCACCCTAACCCTTACCCATACGGTTTCATAAGTGCCCATACGGTTCAATAAGAGCCCATACAGTCCCATAAGAGCCCACACGGTCTCATACGGTGCCTTTACGGTCCTATAAGTGCCCATACGGTTTCATAAGTGCCCATACGGTCCCATAAGTGCCCATACGGTTTCATAAGTGCCCATAAGGGCCCATACGGTGTTTAGTTCTACCGTGTAATGAGTGGTGAGGCCTATCTTAGTGGCTTAGTCATAGTGCCTGGGCTACACAGCTTTGAAGAAACATCACAGTGATGGTGAGTTGTTGGTGATACTGTGCCATTTTGATTGGCCTGGGATTCAAACCCCAGACTTTCTGTGCCAATACTGGTAGTATGTGCACTTAGCAACTGAGTTAATGGCAGGTCTTTTAAATTTTTTTTTATGCCGAGAATGTTAGCTACCAGTACCTGTACTATGTAACTCTTATTCTTTAGTTTACGCTGATAGATGCTAGAAACTTTGTGAGATTAATAATTTAGGCCAAGTTTCACTGAAACGTGCTTAGAGCTTAGAGCTGCAGATTTAGTTTATTGGACTTACACTTGGCATCATTCAAAATGGATAGTTCCAAATTAGCTCAAGAGCATTCTATAACCAAGGTAGGTCACCAATAGATTCAATTTATCAAATAATTAAAGTCAATGCCTAACATGCTGTCATGTGTGATAGTTCCTGGTTTAGTATCGGTACCAGTATATTTTTGTGTAGGCTTGTTTATCCCACTGTACAGTGTAGATTACTGGTACTGGTACATTACTGGCAATATGCAATGATATTTTTATGGTAGATCAATGATATTTTTGATGAAAAATTGATATGATCATTTTCATCTTGTTGTTATGCTTAAATACTGATTGGGCTAGTTTATTCTTTCCAGTGTCTTCATTTCCTTCTTGTCTTCCCTCACCAAATCCATCCATCTTCTCTTTGGCCTTCCTTTCTTTTACCAGGTATTGCCATCTCTATCATTCTTTTCTCAATGTAACCTTCCTCTCTCCTGTTCACTTGTCCATACCAATGTAACCTTGTGCCCCAAAGTTTGTCTCCCAACTTTGCAATTTTTGTCGTCCCTTTGACATACTCGTTTCATGTACTTGTGTTTGCCATCCCTCTCACATACCGTATTCTTTTATTCTTTGCAGTGTATTGCAATAAAATACTTCGACGATAACCTATAGCATTTTTAACTTGAAGCTACCCTTCTTTTCTTGGTTGTTTGTGTGAAATTATGAAGATGATGTATTACAATTATTCTCTATAATTATAGTATTAATCTAAATCAGTGGTTCTCAAACTTTTTTGCACGTTTACCCCTAACTTAAGCATAAACTTTTCTATAGACCCCTAGCCTAGCTTAACAATTACAAGGAAACAAAATACTTCAAAATAAAGTCAAGTTTTTAACTGAAATGCATGCTAAAATAATACGCAACCAGAAAATATGCTTAGGACCACAGATGCAACGATAACATAAAACGTAACTGTCAGTGCAGCACAACCGTTTCTCTACTTTTAAGCTATTTACTGTGGCTATCTCTGAGGTTTACAATGATTGTTCTCCGCCTTACTGCATATGCCTAACTGCTGTACCCGCCAGTGTAACAACTGCACCACATTCACGACAATACTGTTTGTGATGTAACAAGGGAAAAGAACAGTTTTCATGATGCCATCACAATAGATGATTTAATAAATAAACTTGTTGAAACGAATGCACTACTGCAGCTGAGATTCAATCAGCCTTCTTAATCTCGTTTGATTTGTTCAAAAACGTCTTTTATATTCCTTGGCGGGTTAATGATAATTTTGAGTTGGAGGCTTTATTGCTCCAGTCAGGAGCATATTAAAGGGGCATTGGGCCATGGGTGGCCCTCCCTTTTGACTCTGCCTTTTAGTAAAAAAGAGTAAAATTAATGGTGCCCCGTGACTGAAATATGGCGAACTCTTGTGATGTTTTCTGTAACTTATGGCCAGAGGGGTAGGATAAGGGATATGCATCCTTCCACCAGCCATTTTCAAAAATGTTTGTGGTATGTACGGTTTTTTCATAATTTTGAGCCTTTTTCGAGTCTTTAATAGCAATAAGCCTTATGCCTTAAGTAACACATAGTTGAAAATGTGCGAACAAAATGCATCATATTTGGCGAAGCACTCAGAATTAGGGGCAAAAACTTTAAACAAAATTTGGCTGAAAATTATTCAAAAAGCAGTAAAATAGCCATTACTGCATGTAAATTTTCAAAATTTTTCTGGGGGAGCATACCCCCTGATCCATTAGAGCTTTTTTTTGTTTCTCAATCAGTTTTAAATTTGTTCTGTAGAAAAAAAACGCTTGAAAAATGTGGAAAATCATGGCCTCCCCCTTTTGAAATTTCTCACTACGCCACTGGGTCCAGTAGACCCCAGCAGTTATTCATTGACCCCCATTCGATCCCTTGGATGGTCCAATTGACCCCTTGGGGTCGATATCGACCACTTTGAGAACCACTGATCTAAATCAATAGCTAAACACGAAAGTAAAATTTGATTTTATTGATCAGATTCAATATCAAATAATAATATTCAATAATTGTTGTTGGTTAAGTGCTATGTGCATATTTTGAATACTGATATTTTCGTGATCTTGTCATACCAGTGTTTTTGTGTTGATGGTGAGGAATAAAGTACACTATTACTATTGCTTTGTTTATTGCATCGGTCAATGGAAAGCTTTTTGACCTGTAGACAGTCTTAGCGTAGCTTTCATACGCAGTAAACGCAACTAGTCAGAATTGCATTCAAGTGTTATGATTCTTACCTTGTATCAGCACATATACACAGTTTTAGCTAAGTGTGCACTGTAATTATCTTATGTGCCTATCATCTACTTCAGCAAGGAATATATATATATAAAGCAGTGTCTAAATGTTCAGTGAGCAGAATTTGCATGTAGTTAGTTACTACTCAACACCACACTGCTGCTTGTTATCTTGATTATTGTTGTGTCACTGAATTTTAGTGATGATTAGCTGCTAGTTTTTTAGAGGTGAAATTCACCTCACATCAGAGTCCCAAACATGTCACTTGCCACCGTTTTTGTATTAAGTTTGTTTATTACTACTTTGTTATCAAGTCAATAAATTCTTTTGACCGGTTTTTCCCTGCTGATGATAATTTTTTTCCTTTTTGCAATTACATTACCGGCACCCTTAAGTCCCACATTATCACAATAGCTTTATGAGCTGGGTATCAAATTCTTCCAGAATTTTAAACTTTGACTGATGCAGATTCAAGGGCTTTGGGAGTTTGTCTTTTAAGTTTTAGTTTGATTCCCAAAAGCTAACTAAGAGAACTACTACTGTTTACCTGTAATTGAGCGTTATGAGGATAGTAGATTTGTAGATAAAGAAACACTAGTATTTTTAAGTTATCTGAAATTTTTTGTTATGTTTAGAAGAGTGAAAATGGCACAGATATTCAGCTTGGTGAAACCACACTTACGGGAGTTTCATTATTGCCTGGTGAACAAATGACAATAGCCTTACTCAAAGATGTCACTTACTTGTGTCCTTACATGGGAGCTGTTGCAGGGAAACTTATCATCACCAATTACAAGCTTCTTTTTCATGGTCAATCTCCTGCTGATAAGGTATGTTATCTATCATAAAAAGTAAATGGTCGAGCATTTAGCGCACAGTTAGACAGTTAGTTCTTTTAGTAGTATATGTTAAACACGTCAAGTTTTTATTTTTTTACGAAAAAACATGTTTAGATTGTTTTGCTTGCTTGTATTTATAATCATTTCTAATTTTAAGTAGACAATAAAATACGTGTTATGTATTTTTTATCGTACTTTTTTTTTCAGACTCTGCCTTTTGTTGTTTGTGTACCACTTTGCACCATTAGTAGAGTTGAAAAAGTTGGTAGTAGCACCTCGAATCAATCTCGTTCTGCCGCCGATGGAAGAAATCCATTTGGTTTAGAAATTTTTTGTAAAGATATGAGAATTCTTCGTTTCGTTATGCGCCAAGAAAGCAGACAACGCAAAACTGTGTATGAAAAACTTGAGGAACTATGCTTTCCAGTAACTAACAAAAACGTAGGTAGTGTTTATTTTGAAAAAAATGATTTTTATATAAGCTACATGAAGCCTACGTGTGCTAAGTATATATGTTTGTGTGTTGGTGTAGTAACAATATCTGGGTTACTCTAAATATGGAACGAAAATAGGAAAAATAAAGCCACTATAATTCTTGAAACTGGATGTTTCGACAATACAGATTCAACTATCATAATCAGTCATAACTGGATATTTCGACAACCTTTTGGTTATGCACTGCCTTGCTTATACTGCTGCTGGTGATGAAAGCTGAATCTATGTTGTCGAAACGTCCAGTAGTAAGCATGACTCTGGCTTTGTTTTTTCTTATTAAGCTGTTTGGTTGTTTCCGCAATGTTGAAAAACATTTTCTTAATTTGTCATCCATTGGATACTCCATAGGCTATTTATTTTGATCTTTATTCTTTGTTTATCTTGAACTTTGTTTACATGATTAAACTTGTCTGGAATTTGTTTGAATAAGATATCCCTGATGGTTCCGGTTTCGAGTGAAGTAGACGGTTGGGTTTTAGGATTTCACATTTTAATGCATTTTTTTCTGAAAGTGGTATATGTTGGACGAAGTATGTAGATAAGACGTTAATACATTTTGCATGCTGTACATTTACAATATTGGTATGTAAACCTTTCTGACGATTAAAAATCAACTTTTTTGAAAAGCGAAAATCCAAATATTTTTGCTCTTTGTTTTCTAGTATCAATCTATCATCCATAGGCAATTGCTGCTAGGTTTCTACTCCCAAATTTTGTAGATAAAAGTTAGTTGATGCAATAAGTTATCATCAAACCTTGAGTTAGCAGTATACGCGTTGCTACGGACGCGGTAGGTCTTGGGTTCGATTGCCGGTCAAACCGGACCTACTGTCGCCAACGGCTCGTCACCGTTGCGATGTCTCTTTAAAGTTATGTTGCCCAAACTTTGAACCGTGGAGATGGGCTCCGCTACTCGTTACGCGCTTGGGCGTAATACCGCGAGTATATATGACGAAAATTTGATTTTAATTAGTTTTGTATAGAAGTCCTAGCGGTTGATTTTATGTTAATGTAAATTTTTACTTTTTCAGCAATTTTTCGCGTACATTTTCAAAGAAGAATTCGGTGACGACGGCGCTGGCTGGTGCGTTTACAGTGCCAAGGCAGAATATCATCGACTAGGCCTTCCCGTTGAAGGATGGAGGTTTACTAAAGCTAACAACAAATATGAACTTTGCGACACTTACCCCCAATTGGTAATTATGAGTGTGTAGTATCTCTTTTTTGAAAAAAAAACGTGTTGTCCGGCGTGTTCAGTCTCCCAAAAAATCAACACCATCAATTGCGACATCATAACCATGCAAATACTCGTATAATGTCAGAAAAATTTTGCGATTTTTAAATGCAATTTTTAGGATGCAATACTGCATCTTTCGCTAGATCATTGCTGCAATGATGCAGGGACATGGTATTAATAAGTGGATGTTGTGCGATCGTTTCCATTACATTCTGTGACGCATAGTTATTTTGTTCCGCTGTAGGTTTTTTTTCACACAAACTAGAGCATTAAGTTAAAATCAAATCAAGTCTTCATCATTATCGCGGTATTACGCCGAAACGTGCAACGAATGGCGGGGTCCATTTTGCGACTGAGCGCCTGGGCAACCAGATCCGAAGAAACGTCGCAGCAATGGTGAGCCGTTAGCGACACAGTGTGCAATTTGACCGGCCTGGGAACTGACCCTCGCCGATAGCCATGTCTCAGCCATTACGCCAATTGACTAGTATCATTAATCGGTGACTTCGTAATTATTTTGTTGTAAAAAGTTTCCACCACATGTGACACGGGTTTAACAAGTGAATAGATATTTTTCATTTACCTTTGGTCATAAGCTTTTCTCGTGATACTGCACTGTCATGAGATAAGTACGACAGGCTGTAGTTCAAGATTTTGCTGAAGCATCAAAATTTGATTACTGTTTTTTAAGTTTCAACTCGTTAACGCAACATATTTTGAGAAGTATTATATTAATAGCTCAGATGGCGGAGTGGTAAGAGCGTCTGCCTCTAAAACTATGGACTCGGATTTGATTCCGAGTCGGGTCAAAACAATCACTTAAAAATTGGTATTCATGGCTTCTCTGACGTTCAGCATTGAAGGGACAGTGTTGAGAACAAGCCGGCACGTTTACTTGTTGTGTCGTTGGGAAAAGCACTTTGTGGGATTCCCCCAACTTGCTGTGGTATACAGATGGCCTGCAACTTTAAAATTATAGATTTACCATCAGTCATCAGCTTTTGTGATACTGCACTGTCATGTGATAAGTACGACTGGCTGTTGATCAAGATTTTGCTGAAGCATCATTCTGATTGTGATTTTCTAGTTGTTGATGGAACTTATACTAAGAAAAACTTTAATTTATTTTCCTGTGGCTTGCTATATGTGGTTTTAAAATTTTTTTTGCATGAAACAGTAATAAAAACAGTCGTTCTTCTTCATATGGTCTATGTGGAAACGCACAACATTGAGTATTTTATCCTATCAGTGATGCATGCTGCATTTATATGTCTTTCAGGCGTATTTGACATTTTTTGCTTAAAGCTATGTCGTAAGTAAACCTTAGGGTTTGTGGAGTCTCTTTTGTGAATCGCTTTCCTACGATATTTTAAATTTTCAGTGACTGATCATGGCACGATTGAGCTGCAGACTTGTGAATGAATTACGTTTGAGCCAGGTTAATTTGGTAGCAAATAGGCGTTAAGCAAATAGGGGATTTCAGGAACTAGAAACTTGGTTCTCGAAGATTTGCTCGAAAATATTAATAACGTATTGAATGTCGTGAAGCAAAAACGTTTGTTTATTCATTGCTATTGTTTGTTTTAAAATTCACTTCGCTTCTATAAGATAGCCAACGGAACTACTTTGCAAAAATGAAGCGCAACAGATCTTGCGGTGAAAAATCTAACGGGAACTGATAAACTTGTAATGTGAGTATGGGACCGCTTCCTTGTAAAAGTACAGCTTGCTGCGATCAAAGGCTATGTCATAGCCATAGGCGTCGTTTTTTTTGGAAAAGGCAAATAGGGAGAAGGGAGGCGCAAATTTTCGTAGTTTTGATTTCCGTGATAAATAGCGATCTTTCAAGGTGCCAGTAGCATCGTCGCTGACCAGACGCTGATAGATTTTTCGTTTCGCTTTGTAGAGCGTAAACGTAAAATCGCGATAAAACAATACTACGATTTTGCGCTGTCATACTTCGGAATTGTTATAGCTACTCTGCATGCATTTAACTTTTAATATAGACATCAAAACAACGCGGCAGCCAGACATTTATTGCCCACTTCGGTGCTAGGTCGGAGGGGGAACGTCTCCTTTCCCCCGCCGTATCGATGCTTATTATCATAATCACATGCTATTCGTATTCGACCAACTGGAAATTCACCCGACACTATTCATGGGAAACGCTTAATCTGCAATAAAAATGCGATTAGCTTGAGTTGGTTTACATAGTTACATTATTTCCGCGCTTGCTGGTACTTTTTACGAGAATTGTGGCGTCTTGATAGAGATAACCACCCACGTCTTTGAAGAATCTAGTAATATGCTTGTATTGAAGATTAAAAGCTTACGAAAAATGTCCATAATGTGTGTTACTTGTCAATAAGTTGGTTATGCATTAGAAAAATTCGGCATGAACACGCGAAACTTGTATTCAAGTACAGTATTATCTAGTCCACATCTCCAGTTTAGATTCCAAAAGCCCACTGGTCTTCTGCATCACTATTAAATCTTCCATGTCATAATCACTTGTTTTAATATGACATCAAAATTGAGTTTGATGCAGGAAGCCCATAGGTCTTTGGAGTCACTTAAATGGGGCATGTGGAGAGGGAAGAAACGTCGTAATTAGACTTAACCGTTGCGACCTACAGGTAAATCCATGGTAAGCACAAGATTACTAAAGTATGAAGAATTCATAAAATGAAGCATACTCCACCAACAAGCTATTTTACAGTAGATCCTTACCCTTTCCGCATGTCCAGGTTCCAAAAGCTCACCGCCTTTCTGCATCATAACCAATTTTTGATATAATTACAATAATACGTAATTATGACGCAAAAGATTTAATTATGATGCAGAAGGTCGTGTGGGCCTTGGAATCATTTAAACTGGACATGTGAACAAATAATTGTAAATATGTACACGTACTATTCTATTTGCCCTTTGCAAGCATATTTTACGATTTTTTGGTGGTTTACTAATTTTGTCTTTGTATATGTGGATTTTTAGGTCACCAGTGCTTTCGTGTATTACGTTTTTATTCATACGTTCTTATGTTGTAGCTAGTGGTTCCTTCCCATGCCAGCGATGAAGATCTCCGGCAGGTGGCGCAATTCCGCACTCGAGGAAGGATTCCTGTTCTAGCATGGATGCATCCAGAAAGCCAGGTCTGAAGTCACTCATAGTTTAACATCAAACCACTCAAACTTTTTTGCTTTGACTTTTTTCGAAAACTTAGTATTATCCCTTCGTGACTACTTCCTTTTTATTTTGGTTTTCATGATAACAAAATTTTACTACGCGATTAACAGTTTGAGAAATGTTGATATAGGTTCGTTTAAGGAGGAAAATTAAAGTAGCAGTAATCCTTAAAACTTGACGTTTTGACAACATAGGTTCTGCTGTCATCATCATCAGTGTTTTGTACTGCCTTGCTTACACTGCTAATGACGACAGCTGAACCTATGTTGTCGAAACGTCCAGTTTAAGAATTATTGTAGCTAGTGTTTTTTCTCCTTAAGCTATTTTCGTCCCATGTTAGTGGTATTCCGAGATTCACTGAGTAGTGTTGTTTTTGTTTGTTTTTCATGAAGATTAGGAAGTTGTAACATTGAGAAACAAGCCTTACTTGGTTGGCAAAGGTTGACTAACTAACGTTACGATGAGTGTGCTATCTATAGAAGGATAAGTGAAATTGAAGGTTGAAGTAGCTAACAAACGTTGAGCAAGTTTTAATTGCTGTTTATGATGCTTTATTCATCAATTATAGTTAAATATGCGGGATGGTACTTGCCCGATTTCCAAATGGTCTTACTACTAATTAGACGTCTTGAATACTCAAAATTTATCATGTGATACACTTTTCACGTTTCCTCTTATCTAACGTTTTTTTACTTAACAAGATTTTGAAGTATTTTGCATAAAAATAGCTAATCGGCTTGTTACTGGCCAAAGTATGTCTGTTGGGCTACAGCCAAAAGTTCTTGTTTGGTTCAGTGTGTTTTAGTTTCAGTTTCACTTTGCTTCAATGGGCGTGGTAGTCAGCTCATATGGCCGAATGGTCAGAACGTTTGCCTTTGAAGATGTAGACTCAGGTTTGATTTCGAGTCGAGTCAAACCAATGACTTTAAAATTGGTATGGACAGTTTCCCTGCTTCACATGCCGCACTAAAGGGACTGTGTGGAGAACAAGCCGGCAACTCCTAAGCGAGCTCGTTATAGCAATTTGATCATTTTCTCGTGATGGAAGGAGAAATATTCAACTGAATTGTTAGGTTGTTGGATGATTTTTGAGAGCATATTTGCTTTACCAGGCTACAATAACCAGATGCTCTCAACCACAAATGGGTGTGGTGCATAAACGGAGTCGAGAAGATGAGCGATATGTTCATCTGATCTTGGAAGCAAATCCTCACGCCCACAAACTGCTTATATTTGATGCCAGGCCACTAACAAATGCTCGAGCTAATCAGGTATGTTGGGATAATGTAGATCGCTGTATTTGGTCAAAATCAAATCCCAATTATACTCGCGGTATTACGACAAAGCGTGTAACGAGTGGCGGGGCCATCTCCTCGGCTTAGCGCATGTGCAACACAGCTCCGAAGAAACGTCGCAGCGACGACGAATCGCTGTGTCTGATTTGACCCACCTGGTAATCGAACCCAAAACCTCCTACGCCAATAGCGATGTCTTTAATCACAACGCCAACCAGTATTTGCTGATTGCGTGGCTTTCGCATTGTGTCATAAAGGGTCTTTGTACTAGTTTAAAAACGTTTACACAAATACGCGTTATACATCAACTTCCCTTCCTTGTATTGAGGCTGAGAGCCTCTTAGAAACTCTAGCAATGGGCTTGAGTCAGGGTTGGTTTGATTTAAATCAAATGATTTAAATGGTTAAAATCAATCAATAAAAATTAAAAAAATCTTGTGCAATTTTTTTAGAATTTTTTCGCATTTTTGCTGAATGATTTAAGCTACAATTGCATGTTTGTTGATCTGTTATGTGTATAATGCTACTGTGTGGTTTCTTTCTGTAAACCCAGAGCATAGATTCACGGGCATTTAACATTAATGCAAAAGCAAAGACAAACTTTTGGTTGCAGGTTTTGGGTTATTGCATCACAATGAAATTTCTAATTTTTTATTTCATGAAAATGCATTTACTTAAAAATTTTACTTGTCTGGTTCTGTGACGCTATAACCAGAAATGTACAGACAAAATTTTCAAAACGACGGCAGAAATAATCATTTCAGCAAATAATGGGTGAAAAGAAAGCATCCCCCTACTACCCATCAGTAGATATTATACTAAAAGTTTCTTTTGTTTAAAAACATCCGATTTAAATCAAAAAAATCCGATTTTTTTCAACCCTGGGTTGATTTCATTGTTATTGACTTAGTTTATAAAGCATGGTTGAGAACAACAACGCAGCAGTTTTGGTTACATCATTTTGTAGTTTCTCAAGACCTTTGCTATTATGGGATGGTTTTGTCGGTTGTTTTTGCGTTTTATTGCATTTTTATGTATATCCTCTTATTGCGAGAAAGCGATCAAAACGCTATGACGAGCTCATTTAGGAGTTGCCGGCCACCTGTCTTCCACTTTGAAATGAGGGATCCAGCTAAGTGCCTTTCCCTGCAGCACAAGTAAACTTGCCCGCTTGTTCTCCACACACTTTTCCTTTGTTACGTAGCGTCCAGCAGCATGGAAACTGTTCATACCGATTTTATAGTCATTGCTTTGACCCGACTCGGAATCAAACCGGAGTCTACAGTTGCAAATGCGGAAGCTCTATCCACTCGGACATTTGAGCTGTTGGTTATGATTGTGACTTGATTTTTACGATTTTTTTTTTCAGGCTCGAGGAGGTGGTTACGAGAAATCGGAAGCTTATCCAACTTCTGAACTAATATTTTGTGACATCCACAACATCCATGTGATGCGAGAATCCCTGAGGAAACTTCAAGATGTGTGCTTATCTGCATTTTCTGATGATAAACACTGGCTATCCAACTTAGAGCAAACCCAATGGCTTCATCACATCAAAGTAATTTCTTGTCTAATAATTGAGTTAATGTGGATTGCGTGAACTACCTTTTCGCTTATTTGTTTCCTGTAAACAACTGCTCGACGTGTGTTTATAAAAATATGAGTTTTGTGATTTCGAAGTAGAAAAAATAATCAAACCTGTTCTTATACTCGCGGTATTAAGCGTGTAGCGAGTGACTGAGTCCCATCTCTCCGCTTTAGCGCCTGGACAACACATCTCTGAAGAAACGTCGCAGCGGTGACGAGCCGTTGGCAACACTGTGTCCGATTTGACCGGTTCTGGAATCAATCTTAAGACCTCCCGCACAGATAGCGATGTTGTCAACAAATGTGCTGACCCGTCCCTTTTCTGATTTATCAAACAAAATTAAATTTTACATCTCAGGCAATCCTAGCAGCGGCAACTCGCATCGCAGATCGCGTCGAATCCGGCAAATCATCGGTCATGGTTCACTGCAGTGACGGATGGGATCGGACGTCACAGCTGACGTCATTGGCCATGATAATGCTCGACTCTTACTATAGAACTCTGGATGGATTTCAGGTTAGTTTGTTCTTTCCTGCTTGATGCTCAGCATTAAATGGACAGTGTGTAGAACAAGCTCGGAAGTTTGCTTGTCTTTGGGAAGGGCACTTAGCAGGATTCCCCCATCGTAGAGTGCAAAGCGCCTTGATCACTTTTTCAGATAGGAAGATAAATATGCTACTAAATACTTTGTCACTACAGGCTGTCCAGTCCACCCTCATTTTTTCTCATGTTTTTTCGTGCTTCATTTTTTAGTCAGTTGTGTTTTTTTTTTTCTTTTTTTCTGCGTGCATGATGACCTTTTTTTGCTTTTCACTTGATTTTACGTAAAAAATTGGGCATTTCTGGATTTTTCATTTATTTTGTAGATATGTCATATTTTTCATTTTTTCCAGCAAATTACCGTAACTTTTTTTTTCATTTTTGGGTTGATAGCTAGCTGGATAGCCTGTCACTACTTTAACAGTAACTAAAACCGGGCTGGGAATTTGTAGGGGGGTGGAAGGCTTAAAATCAAGAAGTGTTACTGGTGTTTGCGTACATCTAATAGTAAAGTACCAATGTGTTAGCTGGCTATGCATAACTAAAAAGTTGGGACGTTTGAGCCCCTGTTGTGGGCCGATGGTAAAACTGATTAGGTAAAAATTCATGAAGATGGCTATTTGCAGTGTAACATTGTCGCAACAAGAGTATATCTGGTTGTTTTCAAATTATTGAGCTAAAAAAGCATTGCTTAGTGAGCTTGCGCTCTTCGAGTCGGTATGCATGTTAATTGCGATCTGTTTCTGCCACGAATGGAATAATTCTGATTTCTAACGATTTCAGGTGTTGGTTGAAAAAGAGTGGCTGAGTTTTGGTCATAAGTTTGCGGAAAGGGTTGGTCACGGAGACAAGAACCACTCAAATGCGGAAAGATCACCTGTCTTTCTGCAGTTCATAGACTGCGTGTGGCAACTTACACAACAGGTAAAAATTGTGATCTCTTGATTGTTGAGTTATAATGTAGAGGTAGACTGCTAGTTTCTATGATGTCATTTCTGTTTCCTATGGCTTGTTTGCGTTACGGAGGTGATTGGCTTGTGGCAACGTTACTGTAACTAGCCCTACGTAGTTGTATTATGCAAAATGCTAACGTCACACAAACTAACATCGTTTAAACTAACTACCTACCTCTACTGGTGCTTTTTGTAAAACATTTTGAAAAGTTCAGAGATTCATAGGCTAAGAAATACATTATAGTGCTAAGTCAAACCAGTTAGATATTTTAAAAACAAAGCTATCTCATCAAAAAAATAAAATTTTTATTGTACTTGCGATATTACGCCGAAGCTAGTGGCGGGGCCCATCTCCGCGGCTTAATGCCTGGGTAACACAGAATCATCGCAGCGGTGGCGAGTCGTTGGTGAGACTGTGTCCCATTTGATCGACCCGGGAATGTGGCCCCAGACCTCGCTCACCGATAGCTGTGTCTTTAACAACTACGTTATTCCGGCGGTTAATCTCATTTATTTGCCTTAGAAATTGATTGCATCTACTGTTCTGTGTCATTAATGCTGAAAGTAGGCCTCATATGCTGAATATTCGCGCAATGAAATCAGTAGTCTGGTGAATTGATTAAATTTCCTGAAATATTAGCTTGTTACTGACTTTTGCCGCTGTTAAAATCAATTGAATTGACTGTCTCCTAGTTTGTGTGGTTGTTTTCTGCATTCGAAGGATTTATGTTATAACATTCACCCTTCCACACGCCCAGTTTCAGAAAGCTCGTGGACCTTTGGGGTCATTTGCCCTGTCTTCATGTCCAGTATTTTTGAGTGTTTTCAAAAGATCGGGGTTATTGCCTCACAATTAATTTTTTCATGTCATCAAAAATCAAATCAAATCTTCATTATACTCGCCGTATTACGCCGAAGCGTGTATCGAGTTGCGGGGCCCATCTCCGCGACTTAGAGCCTGGGTAACCCAGCTCCGAAGAAACGTCGCAACGGTGGCGAGTTGTTGGCGACACTGTGTCGATTTGACCGGCACGGGAATCAAACCCAGACCTCCCGCACCGATAGCGTGCGCTGAGCAACTGAGCTTACGGCCGTTGCATAATTACTTAATTATGACACCTAAAAAATTGATTATAATAGCCGTTGGCTTTTGGAATCACTTACTGCGCTTGTAGACTGGGTAATTGTTTCCCAGTTGCATGCTTTTATATTTTTGAGCCCGAATAATATATTGTTTCAGTTTCCCACCGCTTTTGAATTCAACGAGTCATTCCTGATCCATATTCTTGATCATTTATATTCGTGCTTGTTTGGAAATTTCCTCTACAATTGCGACCGAGAACGGAAAAGAGAGGTGATTTATAGCTTTTTCGTATTAACTCAAACTGGAAAACACTTTATGACCAGGAACCGAACTGGTGTGATTGAGTTGCTTGTTGGCACTCATGGAAATCCCAACGCTGCAAAACTTGTTGTGGATAAACTTATAAAATGTGCTATAAAAAGAAGTGAACTGCTGAGGTGAAGCTAAAAACTGAAGATGTTCATTCCGCTTGTAGGCCAGTTTGCATAGGGAAAATAGGGTGGCTGCTTACACCATGATCTTGTTGTCTTTGCGCAGTCACTTATTGCTTTGACATACTTTGCGTGTGTATTATAATGTGTGTCCAGCAACAAATAAAAGGCTTGCGTCTTTACCTCTTCGAATTTATACAGTATTGATGGATGTTCATTGTGTATGATTGTAGTAGTTTGTCATCTTGGGTGAGATTCTAATGTAGTTCGATTTGATGAACAAAACTATCAAAAACAACTTCAAACGTTTGCTTCCGGGTTCGGAAATGATTTTGTTGAAGTTGTTAAACTTTCCGCTTTAATGTTTCTTTCATAAACTTGATTTCATTGCTTTTTGTCGTTTCGTTGTTTAAAGTTTTTGTTTTCTTGTTTATAGGACGTGAAAAGACGATGCAAGTCTGTGTGGTCAGCCGTGGCAGCGAACAGAGATGATTATCTAAATGCTCTTTTCGTGTCTGCTTACCACAATCATGTCATTTTACCCATCGCTGCTGTCCGGCATCTTGAATTCTGGGCAAGTTACTACGCAAGATGGAATCCAAAAATGAAATCACAGGTAAATAAAAATCAAATCTTCGTAATACTCGCCGCATTACCTCGGAACGTGTATCAAGTGGTGAGGCTCATCTCCTCGGCTGAGCGCTGGGACAACACAGCTCCGAAAAAAAATTTGCAGCGTTGGCCGCTCTGTCCGATTTGATCGGCTGAGGAATTGACCAAAGACCATCCCGTACCGGTAGCCATGTCTGAAATCATAATGTCGAAAAAGTCGACTGTTGAGGTCAAGACTCGGTGAAAAAAATTCCAAATGTTCAATGGTGATTGTTTTAGCGAGGGACCTTAGCTAATAACAAGACAGTGTAAGGTGTCAAGGAAGGAAGAAGTCTCTGCTGACAGTAGCCTATTCTGGCATTTTTCCGTGCTATGATTTTCTAATTTTACCGACCGGTTGACGTTGGGGTTCGGTACATCGATATCGGTGCGGAAAGTCTGGGGTGCAATTCCCGGCCCGGTAAAACCTGACCACTGCTCGCCACCGCCACGAGGTTTCTTCGGAGCTGTGTTGCCCAAGCGCTAAGCCGCGTAGAATAGATGACCCCCGCCACTCGTTACACGCTTCGACGTAATAGCGCTAGCATAATAAAGATTCGATTTTGACTGTCTAATTTTTTGGTTCGAGTTTACTCCGGCCTTGAATGTTAAGCTCATTACTCTGGTCATAAAAAGTTTTGTATTACCAGGAACCAATCCAGGAACGTCACAAAGAGCTTCTCATCATCCGAGATCAACTAATGAAGAAAGTGGAAGAGCTGGAACGACAGTTGGCTGCTAAGCAACAATCGACGTCAATGTCAGTGTTGCCAGATGCAAAAGTGATAGCAGTGTGATGAAACTTTCGTGCCCATTTTTTCCTGCATTGCGGCAAAGCTGTTCGTGGATTTGTTTTAATCATTTTTTCGTAATTTCTTTTTTTATGCACTTGTTTAGCAGATATTGTAACTCTTAGTAAAGGCTGAACCTTAACAAAATGCTGTCTGTCGTGTAGAAGAATGTTTGAAACATTTTCTTACGCTTTATGGAGCAAAAAGGGCGAACTGCAGCATACGTAATACGCATTACTTATACAAAAACGTTCCATGATATTATCATCAGCAGCAACGTTGAAGTTGTTTAGGTCTTTCGCAGTGTTCATTCAAATATGTAAAAGCTGTCTACTGTACAATCATTTCAATTTTATTTTTGTTAAGTTTTACATTTCTTAGTTCTGACTTTGATTGTCGCAACGTGTTGAATGTGTTCAGGTTTGTTAACATGATACTTACTCCAATGTATTTCAATATTAATGAATTCAATATTTCACCTTTGAAACTCTAATGCCGTTACGTGAAGTTGTAGATTTTGAAGTTGACTTGGCAGATGTCACCGGCAGGATAGCTCAATTGTTGAGCACATGCTAACGATGCGGGAGGTGTGGGGTTTGATTCCCTGGCCGATCAAATCGACACAGTGTCGCCAACCGCTCGCCACCGCCGCAAAGTTTCTTGGAGCTGTGTTAGCCGCGGAGATGGGCCACTGTTTACACGCTTCGGCGTATTACCGCGAGTATATCATAATGAAGATTAAATTTTGATTTTTTTAAGCAGTTGTAAACTTATTTCTAATGTGAAATATGGTATGCTGTGGTAGTTTTAGCTTTGTCACGGTGAAGCCATTTGCTACTTAATCGATGAGGAAAGTGTCGTGTAAACAGGTTTGATGTTAAGTCGGTGATAGCTCATTTTTGTTTTGTAAAAATATTGATGTTAGTACCATCTGCTGCGTCACCTGTAAAAAATACGGAGAATGATTTTTTTAGTATTAAACTGATATCAAAAATAACATCTTCATCATGCAGTAGCTTGCTCTGGGTATTATACGCTAAAGTGTGTTACTAGTGGCGAGGCCCATCTACGCGGCTTGACTCCTGGACAAGCAGCAAATTAAAGAAGTCGGAAGAAAATTTATCCGAAAAACTTGGAAACAAAGGTTACTCCTAAGCGATCTGGATTCGTCCTACGCATATTTCGACCTTTTTAGTAGCAGCGAATTAGAAGAGGAATGGTAGCAAGAAATTTGGAGGAGAATGATGTCAGGAATTTAGTTTTATTACGAGTTTTTTGAGGGGGGTTGTTGCTATGCTGCACTGGACGAGACCTAAAAAGGTTGAAACGCGTCTGCAGCTGCAATTGGGTAGATGACCTAGTGGGTACGGGAAGTGTGGGACCTATGAGCCGGATTTTTTTAAAGAGCTGCCAAACACGAAGTCGTTTAGTCAGCTCTCAAAAATTAACCATCAAGTACCTTTTGGCCAGCATTATCCTTGCGCCAAGTTTGAGTGCATATGTAAAAACAAAATGAAAGATAATGCATTTTTTAAGGACGTGGGTCATAGGTCCCCAACGATTTTTGGTGGGGACCTATAAACCATAGGCATGGGACCCATGAACCAGGGTAAATTTGTCTGCTTATTCAGTTATTGCCATGCTAATCTGCATTATACGGGTAACTTTAAGAAGGATTTCTTACACTTACATAAAAAAATCAAAAATGCGCTGCCTTTTAGGCCTATTGCATCTGTCGTCGGTTGCATAGAGGACCTGTGAGCCATGGGTCATTGGTGTTCCATGCAACTGGCTCAAAGTCCCCTCATTAGCAAAATCGCTATAACTTAAAAAGTTTTTTCATATACTGTTTATAACCTTTTAAGTGCGACACCACCTTCTTCACCACCTAAGGCAGTATTAAGAAAAATTGTCTCAACGTCGTACTCTAAAAAACTACTGCTCAAAATCAAAAGTTCTGCGTGTTTAAAACATGTGACCAACTATCTAAAAACCCTTATTTTGCAACCATTTCTACAGCTTTGTTCCAGCCCATTTATAAGTACGTCATTAAGTACATAACATCCGGGCGAGCATTTATGTCGGTTCAGTAACTTCCTCGAAGCCACGAGAGCGTGGTAAATGAAGTGGTTCATTGGTCCCCGTGGCTCATAGGTCCCACATTTCCCTACTAAGGGTGGGGGTTGCCCAAGAGGAGTATTTTTAACCTAGCCCAGGCAAAATTATTCTCTAACCAGTTTGTTCGTCGCTTTTCTCCAAGTCGTTTGCCCAAATCACGTCAACCTGAGTAACTTTAATTGTAAGCCTCTTAGCAGACTGAGTAACCTGGAAGTTGGCATATATGATCCTACCTTCAAGTCAAGTTGGAGTAGATATCATTAACTAAAGAAATTAGGCAACCTTTTCAATGTTATTTCAAGCATTTCACATTCTTTTAGTGATCGATCCTTTCCTTCCGGTCATGTTTTCCGAAAGGTTATTCAGCTAAATAAGTACATAATATGGGCCATCGGTACCAGTTACATAATATGTGCCATCGGCGAGTCAAGTCATTTGCTACGAGAGATCAACAGACTTCTCTTGGTAGTATCAAACCTACTTCTTGCGATGAAAACTTCAAATTATTGGCTAAAACTAATCAGCCTGTAAAAGGCAAGAATACGCTATGATAAGCCAGGCCTTGCCAAAGGAACGCGGTAAAACCAATTCCACTTGTTAATCGCGGTTTAACCAATCATCAGGTAGCAATCATAACATCTCTTTGTATGTTCATAAAACAAAAGCATTCTTTAGTTATAGCAGTAGGATGTTTAAATGAAAACTGATGCGAAACAAAGCTTTGCCTGAGAAATAATCGTTATCCACGAATGCGATAAGTACTGTAGCGCTTTGAGATGATTCAAGGATAAAACAAGTGGCAACACTTAACATGTGAAACATCATACTTGGTTTGAGTGTGGGGCAGAGATGTCCGGAGTCGCTTTTTTGAGACTCCGACTCCAATCCTGCTCCAAAATTACAGAATCCTACTCCAATCCTGCTCCGGTTTACGTCAAAACTCTAACTTCTGTTTTCACTCCTGCTACTAGAAGAATTTTGCAAACTTTGCAATCACAATGTTTCCAAACTTTAGGCCTATGTTAAATTTCATGCAAGTGAGATTACTGGTGTTTAGAGACTGTGCGCGAACCGATGCCTCACAGCGAGCATAACTTTTGACAATGTTCAGTGTACATTACAATAATAACTTGAAGAAATGGTTACTCCGGCTCCAAATCCTACTCCAGTTTTGACGTTAAACTTAAATCCGAGTCCAATCCGGCTCCGGAAAAATTTGCTTGACTCCGGCTCCTGAACATCTCTGGTGTGGGGATAACTCGATGAGTACCGGTAGGGCAAGGGCAGGACAGTTGATACACTTTCACGGTTTTTTTGCATTACAAGTTCATTTGAAATGCTAGAACTTTAGAAATTGGTGTGATTTAGCGCCATGACCTTGTACAAGTTTGACACAGCTTTCAGTATTTTTGTAGCTGTAGTTTTGCATTTACAGACGATTTTCCGGAGCTACTCAAGTGTATCATCTCACCTGTTTGAGAATATCAGTTTATACACACCAAAAGGTGAGTTGATACAGGGTAGGTCAGTTGATACAACATTTATATATTCTTCTGATCTACCAGTAAACTATTCCTAACTTTCACTAAAACAGAAATTAAGTAACTCCTTTTTACAATAAGAAGCTAATAAAGCGTAGTTGATGGTTTAAAGGCGCATCTGATTTGTTTTTGTAAAGTTTTTGCCTTGCTTATCGCTGTAAAAATACATGATTAAAATGAGATACCGATAGGTGGTCACGACTTTTTTAAACATGCGTTTGTCCATCTACGTATATATATACATATTTTTTTAACATAAATTCAATAATTAACAAAGACAACAGAAACTAAGGTATTTACATGCACTTAGCAGATAACTCAACGGCACAGGGCGTCGAACTCACACCCTTCTCGATTTAGTTAGTTGGTTGCATATTTATCCTCCTATCACGAGAAAGCGATCAATGCGCTATACGAGCTCGCTTAGGAGTAGCCGGCCATCTGTTTACCACACCAAGATGGGGTAATCCCGCTAAGTGCCTTTCCCAACGGCACAACAAGTAAACTTGCCGGCTTGTTCTCCACACTATCCCATTAATGCTGAGCGTCAAGCAGGGTAGCTGTGAATACCAATTTTCAAGTCATTGGTTTGACCCGACTCGGAATCAAACCGAGTCTACAGCTCAAGAGACAGAGCTCTATACCACTCGGCCATCTGAGCTGTTCAACACCTTTCCGCTGAGCTAACCGAAAGTGCAGTCCATCTACATATAATATTCTTTCATCAAAAAATACGTCGAAACACCGTCTAATGGTGCGCGAATTCACCATTTATTATTTCACTGGCTGTTAGCATTACACAAAAAAATTGATGCAGATTCTGAACAACTAAAAGTGAAGTAGGCCTATATGATAAAAACATTGTTTAACGAATACATTTATTGTAGGTTATAAACTATAAACATACTTTCATGTTTCATCAATGTACAAAATGGGTTAACTGCTAACACTACGCAATAAAACTGGTTCGTTTAAGTTTAAAAATTGGAAAGTTGTTAAGCCAGATTCCATTTTTCTAACTCACAGCTAAAACGCACTAGGCTAGCTCGTCTGGCTGTGCCACCAAGTGCAACAGGGGGTGGCAATTTAAACACAATGTCGTTGTGCAGAAATGTTGCCTCGTCGTCCTCATTAATCACAAACGTTACATCCTTTAGGCACCCGGGAACTTTTTGAAGGAATACACCTTCATACTCATCTGCTTCGACGCTGTCGACTCTTGCAATGTAGCGCACCAGTCGACCTCTTCCCGTTACGTTTACAATAACAAAATCTCCCTCAATTATGTTGTCATCTAATGAAAAGTCCGAGTCATCATCATATTTAATTTAATCAACTTCATCAGAACTTTCGGATGAAGACACCGGTTTCTTGCGAAAAAGATTTTTCTTTACTTTCTTCGTCTTGGGCAACTTTTTTGCCCCCCTTTGTTTTCGCAACAAAGCAATTTTTTCCCTCAAGGGAGTGGCAACAAGGATTTGAGTTTTGCCTTTTCTTGAGGAGCCTTTGGATTTGCGTGGTCGTGCCTTTGGTATGCTGTAAACATCTCTTGGGCTGACATATGCATGTGATGTGGAAGGAGCAAAATCTTCTATCGTAGTTGACGTCTCTGTTCTTTGTGTTTCTTCATCATGCGAAGAATCACTAGCACGACCTGGTTCCAAAGTGCTGCGCTAGCAGAAACAGAGATAGAGTTGTCTGGTGGAATATCATTGTCTGGAGTGAAAAGACGATCGGTAGCAATTGCAGGTGAAAAATCTTCCTCGGAAAAAATGTCGCGATTGTATGGCCAAGTTCCCGTGCTCTCAAAACCTGATAAAATAATTCTTGGCAAAATTGTTGAAAGCTGGGCTTCTTTAACAAAAGCAGGTATGTCATAAACGGTGACTGTTTTTCCGGGATTACTTCTCATCCAGTTGTCCATCGCACCATTGTAGCTCGCTTTAAATGGTCCAAACACCGATACATCAAGAGCTTGTAATCTGTGAGATGTTTTGGGGGGGATTGTAAGCATTACAATACCAGAGGCTTTAGCTTTATCAATTACTCTTAGAGATATATGACTCTCGTGATTGTCAAGTATCAATAAAATCTTGTGTTCTGGTGAACATCTGGTACGATTGATGAGGTGATCCAAATAGTAAAGAAACAGCTCTTCATTTATCCACCCGGACCTGCTGCATTGTCCAATGCAATCTTGGGGTTCACTTCTGACAAAATGATCCCGATAATGTACACGGGGAAATATAAGCAATGGCGGCAAGACATTGCCAGAAGCGCAAATTGTGTGCACAGCTGTGACTAGCTCTCCTCTTTCACCAGAGGTTACAGATCCAACCCGTGTTGCACCTTTAGCTGTGATGACGTTTTTGGGCGTCTGCACTGTAGTTAATCCGGTTTCATCTGCTATGGGAAGCTACTTAATGTAATTATGTTTGTGAGACAGCTTCCTACACGCAGCAGGGTTGACCCGCCTGACCTGTTGCTTAATGATCACCAACTGCGTTCATTATTATATGTGATTATGGTGCTTCGTCTTTCTCGCTCGGTTGTTGTCATTCTAATAAACGCATGGCTAGAGTTAGCTGCGTTCTGCTGGAACTAGGAAACACAGAAGCCAAGCAGAGCAAGGCATAAAGAAACATCATCGACATTAAATATCTGTTCGGCAGTAAATTTGTGTTCTTCCACAACTTTTGCCAAGTTATCAAAATAATGATTGACATTGAATCTGTTAAATGCAGCAACACGTCCAAAAGAAGTTGCCTCTGGAGAACGAACGGATAATCTATGTCGAGATTTAAACCCCAACCACCAACTTTTTCCGGCTTTTTTGTTTTCTTCCCATGAGCTTGGTACCTTTAACTTGTTTTTAGCGGCAAATTCGTAGGCAACTTCCTCACATTTTTCCAAGGAAAGACCGAAGAACATGTCACCCAACATCTTAATATGCTGAGCAAGATCCTCTTCCATTTCAGGAGGTATCACAAAATTAGACAAGGTTACAGCAGTGCAACCAACAACAGGGTTTTGTTGAGATTTGCATTTGTTAATGTAGCGCATGAGTGTCATTTTGTCTATCTTGAAATTTACAGCAGCTTTCCGAATAGAAGTACCATCTTTGACTTGCTCAGCAGCCCTCTGCAAGATATCAACTGGCGTCCTAATTGCTCTGTTAGTTTTTCTTTTATACGTTTGTGGCATTGCAAACAGTAAATAATCAATTTTATAAGTAACAACAGGTAATATTTAGACTCTCTGCAATGAAATATTCATGCTTTACAATAAAACAAACCTTTCCAAAAAAAAAATAAATGGCCTCATACCAATGCAGGTCAACTGGCCCTTTACAACCGGTGTTACTAAATAGTACATGTCCACGATGTCCGCGATGTCCACGATGTCTGCGATGTCCACGATGCCAGCGATGTCAATGATGTCCGCGATGTCAACAATGTCCGCGATGTCCCAAATTGCGATGTCCGCGATGTCAACGATGTCCACGATCCCCGCGATGTCTCAAATTGCGATGTCCGCGATGTCCACGATGTCCGCGATGTCAACGATGTCCGCAATGTCAACGATCTGCGAAATTGTGATGTCCGCGATGTCCCAAATGGCGATCGATCGCAACACGGGACATCGCGGACATCGCAATTTGGGACATCGCGGGCATCGCGGACATCGTTGACATCGCAATTTGGGACATCGCGGACATCGTGGACATCGCGGACATCGTTGACATCGCGGACATCGCAATTTGGGACATCGCAAACATCGCAATTTGGGACATCGCGGACATCGTGGACATCGCGGACATCGTTGACATCGCGGGCATCGTGGACATCGCGGACATCGTTGACATCGCAATTTGGGACATCGCGGACATCGTTGACATCGCGGACATCGTGGACATCGCGGACATCGTTGACATCGTGGACATCGCGGACATCGTGGACATCGCGGACATGTACTATTTAGTAGCACCCTTTACAACTGTATCAACTGACCCATCTCGAGAATTTTAAAAATATGGCTGCATAGCTTATGTTACAAAACCAGCTAAGAATTAATAACCTCCTAGATGAAAAGTAGTTTGACTAACCTTAGGCCTGGCAGCTTTAAAATTTTTCTTGTTCTTTATTAGGCGTCTCTACACTGAACAAAACTGAGTTGCCAAAATTCACTCAAAGACCACGTTTGTCTCTTCTGTACTGGACATGCCGGCTAACAATAACATTTTACCGCAATGAAAAGCAACACGTGTGATGTATGTATGTATCAACAGGTGGCAGTATTTCTACTTTAGGATTTGGAACAACAGCTAAGAGGGGGGTGTATCAACTCACCTGCCTTTGCCCTACCAGTAGGGTGCATGATATCACCCAAGGCAGGCTAGGCATCTGTGCAAACAATAGATATATAAAAATAAGCCTCGTTTTGGTGGATCATTTTAATAGATATTCTTTCAAACTAGACTATTAATTCATTGATGTTTGCATCTATTGCATGCATTTGTAAAAAATGAACATGATAAAGAAATAGAACAAATCAAGCAACAAATGTTACAGTTATAAGTTCGTGGAAGTAGCTTTTTATTAATTTTTTATGTGCAGGTTGTAGGAGCAGCTGTTTTTAGCCTGAACAGTTACTGGTAATTCGTTATATCAGGCTATCATTTTTTGCTATCTAACTGGCTGACAAGCTATTGAGAAAATGAGTGATTCTTCAGTATCAGATTCTGAAAGTTCTCGAAACAGTTCTGCTTCTGAAGATTCTGATAATGAAGAAGTATCTTCAGAAAATTCAAGTGCTGAAGAATGTGACCCAGTTCCTAAGCCTATCAAAGGCACTGCAGAGTTTACGGACATTTGTTTTCATCCAGAAATATCAACAAATTTGCTTGCTGTGGATATTCATGGCTATTTGCGACTGTAAGAGAAAATAATTTGTTGTTCAAAATACAGTAAATGTGGGACAAAAATAGCTTAAGTTGGACAAGTAAAGCCACAGCAAATCTTATTACTGGATGTTTTGTTAACAGGTAGAAGTAGTCTAGATTCAGCTGTCATCATCAGCAGTGAAGTAAAGCTGCATACCTATGATGATGGCAGCTAAATGATGAATCTGTGTCGTGTATAATGTCTAGTTTTATGATTTACTGTAGCTATATTTTTCCTCTTTGAGCTATTTTCAGTTTTGTTAGTGATTGTTCAGAACATGTGGTGTAAACACTCTGAAAAAGCTGTTGCACTGAACAGCTGATAGCACAGTTGGCATTGGCGATGAGCAGGACTTTGAACTCGAAAAAACTCAATGTTTTTGACCGAACTCAAAGTTGAACTTGAAATCAGTCTGTGCTGAAAACTAGAACTTAAACTCGTACCGGTAAATATTCTGGGCTGAGAACTTGAATTTGAACTTGAAAATATTTTACTCAATAATCACTTGTTTTTACTCAAGACGATGTGTGCCATGCTCAAGGTAATCACTTTTTTTTCTAACCTCAAAAGAACTTGATAAATTTTCACTGGACTCGAACTCTCGAACAGAAACATGCTGATCGAACTTAAACTCAATAAAAAAATTTATCAAGTTTGCAGCCCTGGCGATGAGAAGACAGTGCTGACGACACCCTTATTGGTCGATTTTGTTGGCTGCTTTGGTGCATACTCAGATACTGGCAAAAATAGTACAGTTTGCACCTTTTATATGTTTTGTACCTATCAGAGATACCGGTAGTGTAGTAATATATATTTTATTACTGTACTTACTAGTTCTTACAGGGTCAACAGCTGTATTGGAATGTTAATCATAATCCTGCTTCACATAGACAGTAGATAGTACTGGTACATGTAGAAATAGGATGAAAAAATTTTGCGATTTTTATTGTAATTTATTTGTGCTGTTTGATTTTTTGCATCACTGGTTGTTCGATTGTTTGATGGATTTCTTCATGTTTATCCTCCTATCACGAGAAAGTGGCAGAGGCGCTATGTGTAGGATAAATCTAGACTTGCTTGTTTAAATTTGCTGCTTGCCAGATTTCACCAAGCTAAGATAATCTTCATGAAGCATCTTATCCAGGGAAGCAACGATGAGACTAGGTTGAGAGTTGAACCATTGACCTTGCAATCATGGTCGTTGTAAAAACGACGCTCCGAACCACTGCGCCTAGCTGCTGACTAAATTTGGTGGTTCGGTAACAGAATCGTTGCAAGTTTGGTTACAGAATTTTGTATTCTGTTCTATAAAATATGGTTTAACTGTTTAGGTATGAGTGTGAGTCTGATGAAAAAGGTGTTGAAAAGCTGAAGGTCAGAATCACAAGTAAACCCTGCAGATGCTCTGCATTTTCATCCGATGGTGAAGGTGAGAATGTATTGTAAAAAAAGTAAATTTTGACAATTTAGGCTACATTGATTTGTGGCAGACCCCTAAAATATGTGGTAAAGCAATTGGATCTGACTGCAAATGGAACTTGTCATATGTTACATATCTACTTATTTAATGACATATTTTTTATCCTCTTAGAAAAAAAAAACGATCGAAGCACTATAACAAGCTTGCTTAGCAGTTGCTGGCCACCTGTGCACCACTCTGAGAATCCCACCAACGGCACAACGAGAAAACTTGCTGGCTTATTCCCCACACTGTCCCCATATTGCTGAACGTCAAACAGGGAAGCTGTGAATAGCAATTTTAAAGTCATTAGTTTGATCAGACTTGAAATCAAACCGAAATTTAGAGCTCAAAAAGGAAGATGCTTTTGCTACTGGACCATCTGAGCTCACGAAAGATATTTCATCCTCTCGTAACACTACCTAGCACCTAGTCTTGTCATTAGCAAATGCCCCATAATGCATTTTTTGGGTCTGCTATCTTTAACTATTCCTATAATCCTATGTAACGGTATCATGGGTATGCCATTGCTCCTGAATCATTATATTCAAACGTCGCGTATTAAATTTCGTGCCTCCACAAACTATTATATTTGCACATGGTTTAGCTGTTGTAATTACAAGACATTATTGTGTAGATGTTTTTGTGATGACCAAAGACAAAATATTTCAACAAATTTGTGCAAAAAGTGGCAAAACAAAAAGAAAAATTCACTCCGTTCATGAGTATGTATTAACTGATGTTCGCGTAGTTGGTAGAGACATTGCTATCGGTGCGAAAGGTCTGGGGTTTGATTCCCAGGTCGATTTATTCGGACGCAGCGTTTTCAACGACTCGCTAGCGTTACAAAGTTTCTAGGAGCTGCATTGCGCAGGCGCTAAGCCACAAAGATGAGGCCCATTTTTTACACGCTTCGGCGTAATAACACGAGTGTAATGAGATTTGATTTTTTTTTAAATGGACGTGTAACATTACTGTTGTAGATCCTCTCCGTATTCGTTAGCTGTTATTGGCAAAAATGTTATAGCAACTGGAGATGAAGACGGCGTTATAAAGGTCAGTAATTGCCAATTTGCTCCGTTGTTAAGCGCACGCTGTCGGCGCGAGAGGTCTGAGGTTTGATTCCTGGGCCGGTCAATACGGCACAGTGTCGCCAAGACTCGCCACCGCTGCGACGTTTCTTTGTAGCTGTGTTTCCCAGGCGCTAAGCCGCGGAGGTAGGCCATACCACTCGTTATACGCTTCGGCGTAATACCGGGAGTATGATGAAGATATTTTTTTTGATTACCAAACTGCTTCTATTTCTTACTAGTTAGTTTTTTTGTGATGATCTGGACAAACCTTGTGCTTGTAAGTGGTTGTCATTGTCACTTTAAGTTTCTGGATAATTGCTTTTAATTACTTTACATTTTTTGTCGCATTTACAAACTTTGATCGGTGAATGCAACGCTCACTTTGGTGGTGCTGTAATAAATATGGGGTGTGTGTTGTTTCTTCCCGGCGTTGCAGCCTTCCTAGGAGTTGCAATCACATCTGGCTCCACTTCTGTATTTGTATATGTATTAAAGCTCTGTTTGTAGTGAAAATTGGCGAGACGCAACGAAGCGAGATAAATTGTATTATTTGGAGAAAAAATGCATAGTCAACTTCTAATTTTAATGCCGCACTATTTCGCGAATAATTTTCGTTGACCAAAAGTTTTATTTCACGCTTAAAAAGCGGTACAAAAGATAGAAAGGAAACGCTCACTTAATTTTCACTGTAAGCAGGGCTTTATTCGCAAATTTACCCCCCGATGAGAAAGTGATCAAAGCGCTATAACGAGCTCGCTCAGTAGTGCCGGCCATTTGTCTACCACTCTAAGATGGGGAATTCCCGTTAAGTACCTTTTCCAACGGTTTAACAAGCGAACTTGCCGGCTTGTTTGCGACACTGTCCATTTAATTCTGAGAGGCTAGCGGGTAGCTGTGAATTCCAACTTTAAAAACATTGGTTTGACCATACTCAAAATGAAATGCTAGTCGACAACAATGTGTAGTGTAAACCATGTTTACAAATTGGAATGGTTGCAAGATATCAAATTTTTCTTTCAGTTATGGGATTTGCGGCGGGGAAAAAAAGCTATTATGGAAGAGGAAGCTTTTCATGATTATATCAGTGACATTGCGGTTGATGATAGACATCGCTTGATGTTTGCGGTCAGTGGTGATGGTACAATGAACTCTTACAATGTCAGACAACGAAAATTAATCGTGAAATCAAAACGAGAAAAAACTGACTTACTCTCTGCCCAAGTTATGAAGGTGAGTAATGCCCAAGCAATTCAAATCTTTGTTATACTTGCAGTATTAAACCGAAGCGTGTAACGAGTGGCTGGGCCCATATCCGCAGCTTGGCGTCTGGGCAACACAGCTCCGAAGAAACGTGGCGAGCCGTTGGCGACACTGTGCCGATTTGACCGGCCAGAAAATCGAACCCCAGACCTCCCGCACCGATAGCGTTCTCTTTGACCGCAACCCTTACCGGATATCTTGTTTTACGTGAATTTCATGTAAATCATAGTTTTGTCGTCAGCTTGCCGCCCTGTTTGGTCAATTTTGCACGAAACAAAATTTTTCGTCGTAATCAACTTGACATTTAGATAGGTTCGAGCTGGGACCAGGGCTGTGTGTCTCAACCGCAAGTCGGTTTTGCTGAATAGTCGCTCATTTACTTTTGCACGCCTCACAATTTGAGGATTTACCGAATCTCATATTTTTGCGAGATCAAGTCGATCTTTAGTGCTGTTATGCTTTTTTTTCACTTTTTACACCTTGTTTTAGAATAATAACAAACTAGTGGTTGGATCATCATCTGGCTATACACTTTTATACAACTGGGAAGAGTTTGCTCTCGCCTCAGATCGTTTTCCTGGCCATACTGGGACTGTAGAGAGCATAGCGAAAGTCTCAGAAGATATTATTTGCACTGGTTCGTCGGATGGAAGAATTAGGTAAGTTAAGATGAATGACTAAATGTGTTCAAATGTTTTTTCTTCTAGCAGCTGATTGTCAATTTCTCGAAAGTATACCAATGAGAACAAGTAGTTTGATCTCGAGTTAAGCTCTGGTGATACAATCGCTGTGGCAATTAAATGTCACCAATTTCGCTTCTGGATTCTACATTTACTAGGAATAATAGTTTACACAGGACCGGCCGGTCGGCATAATGCTTGAAGACGTACTATCCGTGCGTGAAGTCTAGGTATCGATTCCCTGGCCGATCAAATCGGACACAGTGTCGCCAACGGCTCGCCACCAAGATCTGATTCTTTAATAGTTTACTTCGGTTCTGCTTGTAGATCAAACTGCGAATCATGTAGAAAAGCATTGCTTAACGCCTAATCTTCATGCATTCCTTTACAGAGCTGTTAGAATTCTTCCTAATCGCTTCCTTGGGGTTGTCGGCAAGCATCGAGGATTTCCTATCGAAAAAGTTCGTGCATCACCGGACGGTGATTGGCTGGCCAGTATATCGCATGATTCTACTATCAGGTGCCAATATTGTTCTTACATGAACATTTTTGTCAAAAAATAGAAAATTCCACTTCAAGATATCAGCCTGAAAGTTTACTTGCTTAATTTGGTTGAAGTAATGTTTGAAAGTAATTGGGAATTGGATGATTTGTACTTGGTATTCCTAAATATTGGCAAGGTGTTTCCAGTAGAGACCACATCCTAGTAAGAAACTAGCCTTGTTATTTTGTGTCAAGAATTCACCGTTAAACGCTGTGTCAGGCATGGTTCATCCACTGGTATTTCAAACAAAAAGATAAGGGCAGCGGGTGCTTAAACTACGCATGATGCAAACCATTACTCTTCTTCGGCTCAATGCGGTGCCAAAAGACCTATGTGCCCTGCTGTAAAAGGGGGTGTTGGGCTGTTGGCTTTACAACGTTAAAGTCTTTACAACTCTACCACACAAATGTTCAATGGCAGGACTGTGAACTTGGTCTTTTTTGCCGAAATCCAAAAACAAAATATCTGAACTCGATTTCAATCTCCAAAAAAGTTGATTGAGATTTCGATTTATCCTGAACTTGACAAAAATTGCTTGAACTCAGCCTTAACTCCGTATATGCTGACATCGAACTCTTACAATACCCGCGAGTTTGTAAACCTCAAGTATATACATTATACACTAACAGTAGTACGGCACCATGCTGAATCGCCGATAAGAGTTTTGTATTTTCTAGGTTTTGGGCTGTTGATTATTTGCATCGTGTGAATATTAACCTGAAGAAGAAAGCTGATTGTTCTCGACGATATCGACGTTTAAGAAGAGATGGGCTCGTAAATACGAAAGCGGACTTCGTTGCTGATATTGAAAAAGACATGGAAGTTCCGGTGTGTGACGTAGATAGTGATGATATGACCAGCGAAGAAGAGCAAGAGAGCGGCGAATGAAAAGAAAATTCGGAGAAAATGTACTTCCTAAAGATTGAGTAACGAAGTTGGCGAAACCGGTACAAGCCTCTGTGGGAAGAGCGGTGGACCATTTTGGTAATGCAATGAATGACAATTACCCTGTCCACCTGTCCATTATCCAGTTTAAGAGGTTGGTTACGAAGGCCCACGGACTTTGTGTACATCATAATCAATTTTTGATGTTAATATTGAAAACAAGTGATTATGACATCAAAAATGAAATTTTGATGCAGAAAGCTCGTGGACCTTTGGTATCCCTTAAAATTGACATGTTCTATCGGTAAGAGCTTTAAAATATTTGCTTTGAAAATCTTGTGAAGAAAAGTTGGACAAATTTTCGGCTTGCAAGGACTTTAAAGCCATGAAGAACGTAATCTTATATTTAAAGGAGACTTTCACGATAAACTTGGAACACATTTTTGCAACAAAACTAGCACCTTATACTTGGTTTTGTGGACTTGGCAGCTGTTGAGTTGGTATTCTCACAAACATTGCAAATCGACGAAGGCCACAATGCAAAATACACTGCTACATCGGAAATTAATTGATTACAATTGTCCCAACACTTTGATTTAAACTGAACGCAAAGCAAAAACTTTCTCAACCACACTGTGTACATCGCATGTACTCGAGCTAAACTTGCATGAGTTGTTATTACGGAATACATTATTTAATCCAGATCATCATCAACTTCGGTAATTTTCGGACCGTCGTCGTCGTCTTCATCATCTGGTTTGGCTTCAAACCCTCCAGCACTTGGCATCGGACCTTGTCCAAAACTAAATCCTCCGGCTCCCGGCATTCCTTCTGCGAAATTGAAAGCTCCCGCAAGGTTTTCCTAAAAAATATAAAACAAATTTTGATCTTGGGGGTCTAAACAGCATTAAAATTTCCCAATACGCTAAAGTTAGCAAGCAACAAGCCGTCGTTGAACTCTTAGTTTCATAGCCCATTGCGAATTCCTAGACTACATCAAGCTAAAAGCCAAAAATGCATACAAGAATATTCCTAGCATTTAGCCAGAAAATGCATAGATGTACGTTCGACAAAAATTAACTTATTGCCTCAGCCTATTACCCGATCTCTTTCCTCTTGTTCTTTTCTGGCTTGCTCCTGAGCTTTACGTATTCTTTCCGCCTTTTTCAGTTTTTCAGCAATCTCTCGTTCTTTCTTTTTTCGTTCTTTTTCAATTCTATGCTCTCGAATTCGGTTCGCCTGGAAAATAATCATTATTTATATGAAAATACTAATAAACCAGCCAATGAGCAAACTGAAATGTTCTCATCAATTTGCAGTTACCGAAACAAAATTAGAACCGGTACTAATACAGAGAAAATGGAACAAGTAATCAGGGTTGCCAATTCGAAAGCGTTAAGTTGGAGTTCAAGTACTTCATTTTTCCAAGTTTATGCTAAGTTCAAGTGGTTTTCACAGGGTTTAAGCCGAGTTCAAGCAATTTTTTGGTAAGTTTAGTTTAAGTTCTAAAGCTCAATAAACGTTTTTCGAGATCGAGTTGGAGTTGAGTGTTTTTGCTCTTCGAGTTTAGGACCAGGAAAAAATACTGAGAAGTTTTCGTTTACAGCCCTTCTGCAAGTAATACGATAATTCACAGCATATCGCGGCTACCTTTGGTTTGATTTCTTTTAAAATTTCTACCACATTATCGTCGAAGTCGATCTTCTGAGCTTCTTCAAGATGGTGACAAGCTTCTTCCCATTTTCCCAACAAGCGCTGAGCTTTACCGAGAACCTAAACAGCTAAAGCACATACATAAAACCGAACCATCAACACTCTTTTCATGATAGTGCTGTTATGTATTGTCCTTGCGAATCAAGGATAGATTCACTAAGGAGCTTCAGTGCTTCACCCTATCCTGAGATGGGCGCGATACTCACTTTTTGAGTTGATCTATACACGATACTTTGAAGAGGTGTTAAATCGATATCGATACTCATATCGCCGATACAAGTATCTCGATACAATATCAGGAAAAATAATCAATTAAAAAATTGGTTTACACATGAAAAAAAATGCTACAAGTTTGCAATCTGCGGACAATTGCAAAATGTAAAAATATCACGTATTGTTTTTTTATTATGTTGCATATTTATCCTCCTATCACGAGAAAGCGATCAAAGTGCTATACGAGCTCGCTTAGGAGTTGCCAGCCATCTGTCTACCACACCAAGATGGGGGAATCCCGCTAAGTGCCTTTCCCAACGGCACAACAAGTGAACTTGCCGACTTGTTCTCCACACTGTCCCTTTAATGCTGAGCGTCAAGCAGGGAAGCTGTGAATACCAATTTTATAGTCATTGGTTTGACCAGACTCGGAATCAAAACCCAATCTACAGCTACCGAGGCGGACGCTCGTACCACTCGGCCATCAGAGCTGTTAATTGGGACATATTACCATTTTACAATTAACGTCTTTCAATGGCGTTACGAAACAGTTGCAAATAGGGTGGTGATAAGAGAAATTTGCGGACAGTAGCCTACGTCGCTTTGAATCAATGAGGAAAGTTAGCTTCATTTCACGTTCTTCTGAACACGCAGTCAACACCTGGTAAGATTGATCGTGCTCAAAAACAGTATCGAGATACTTGTATCGGCGATGCACAAAAACATGCTTAATTGGTACCGATACTGTAGTGAAACACTTAATCGATACAAAAGTATCGCCGATACAAATATCTCGATACTGCCCATCTCTGACCCTATCTTTAAAGTCAGGCTACATGATACACTAGTTCTAGACGCGCAAAATGAGCGCGATTTTGCGCCTCCCTCCCCCAGAAAAATTCGCAATCGGAACCCCACCCCGCAGTTGATAAGTAATCAACAACAGTAGTATTTCTACGCCGAAACCAGCAATCGTAAAAACATACAGCCCACTAAAACTTCGCTTACAGTACAGTACGTCAAACAGAAATAAGTTTAGGAAACCCAAAACGTTGCATTATTGCAAGTACCTTGTGAGCAGTTGCACTGTCCGGGTTGATGCTTAGCGCTTTTTCCGCGTCACGTATGGCTGCGTTAGGTTTTGTGAGTCGTAAGTAAGCTCTGTCAATTTGAAAAAAATTACTATTACCCTCAGCATAATAATAATTATTCAAAATAGATGAGTAAATTTAACCGGCCGGTTAACTCAGTTGCTAAGCGCACGCTATCGGTGCGGGAAGTCTGGGGTTCGATTCCCGGATCGGTCAAATCGTCACAGTATCGCCAACGGCTCGCCACCGTTGCGACGTTACTTCGGAGCTGTGTAGCCCAGGCGCTGAGCCGCGTAGATGGGCCTCGTTACACGCTGCGGCGTAATACGGCGAGTGTAATGAACATTTGATTTTGATAAGTGAATTTTGTTAGGGGGTTTTATATTTTCGTTACACAGTGCTCACACTCGGCTAATCGAAACAAGTATCTTGGAAATTATAAGTGCTCATTGGAAATGTGTCTCTTCACAAACTCAGGATACTAACCTACTCAATAGCATACAATAGTACTCTAATAATTGATTAGTTTTTGTGACTTGACAGGAGACCAAACAAACCAAGTTTTTCCACCAAGGCTGCCCACTCACAGCGGTTTTCCGCCTTGCGTAGGGATCGCAATGCTAGAGCAGCAAGTTTTGCATTAATATATATTTTAATTAAATGTTTTTATATTGGTTTTGTTGTACTTTGTGTAAGAGAGATAATCTGGAGGGCGCCAGATCATAATGGGTTATGAAAATGAGCCACGGAAGAAAAAAGGTTGATAACCACTGGTTTATGGTACGCGAAAGCGCAACACTCTCGAGCGTAAAAAGCGTAAGTGGGTCATTCCATCTCAAATCACCCCCAAAAAATGCAATTTGAAACCCCACCCTCTCCAATTTTAATGAAATTTGGTACATGGGTATTTCATGGCCAGAAAAGCCAAAATTTCAAATTTTGTCTTCATCGGACCAACGGTTTCCGAGATATCGCCATGACACTTTTTCACAAAAATGAGCGTGGCCACCAGACTTCACTTGACTATATCTTCGTGACCGCAGGTCCTATTTTCAAAAAAGAAGTATTTCTAGAAAGCTGAGGACACAAGGTACCTAAATATGGCATTTTTTTGGTGAATTTGGATACTTTTAAAAAGGATGGCCTTCTGACCTTAAAATTGGCCCTGTGGGGCACGCCCCAGAACGTTGACCCAATTATGAAAAATGTAGCCCCATATGTCAGCTACAACATATAAAAAATTTGAAGGGGTTTTCTTTCCTATAGCTGAGAAAATTGGGATTGAACAGAACCTTGCCTCACAAATTTTAGGTAATCATACACACAAATGTCTACAAAATGTACACAGTGTCTACTACCCTTGTTCGTTTGTTCAATTTAGGATTTCTATTCAGATTGGACCAGATATTCATTGAATATATACAATCAGTGTCAAGTTGACGTGTAATGAACCTATTACAAGATAAGCTGTAATCACTTACAGAAAATGAAGAGAAGTTCACAATTGTCTATGCAGTCATTCTATCATCCCCACCGGGTCCATTTTCTACTCCTTAGTTGGAGGCCAGATTGAACAATGCTTACAAAATTTTGCTATGACTTGAGGAGTCGATACGAGTACGGTAAAATTCAGTAAAAAAAACAACCAATCAATCAGTAGATTAATGGAATATTGTATCCGTATCTCGAGTCATCATACCACAAGTCACGGAACCACAATTGCTATCACTCTCTGTACATCACAATGGTGTAGGCCAGGTAATACCAACAGTGAGGTATGTACGAAAGACAAGTGAAATACATCAAATTAGTGAAAAAAAATTATTAGATACACTAGCTTGCGCTTATTGGAGACCGTGATTCTGCTAAACTGATTGATGGTTGTGTGTGGTGCCGCTTCCACAATGAGAGCAAAAAGTTTTGTAATTTGACTGTTCAAAAATCTTGAACATTGCCACTAGCAGTGATAAGCTAAACATAATTTACGGAAGGTAGGCCTATATATCTTTAGGGATAGTTTTGTCAAATATTTACCATACTATTTTTTGGTTTGTTTACAAAAAGTAGTCCTTACTTACTCCTTAGCAACTGAATGACATGTTTTAGCAACCAAACGATGTCATTAAGTGTATTTCATGGCATGGTTGGCTCTATTCAATCCCAATTTTCTCAGCTATAGGAAAGAAAACCCTCCAAATTGTTTATATGTTGTAGTTGACATATGGGGCTACATTTTTCATAATTGGGCCAACGTTGTGGGGTGGGTTCCACAGGGTCAATTTCAAGGTCAAAAGGTCATCCTAAAAGTACTCGAATTCACCAAAAAATGCCATATTCCTTGTGTCCTCAGCCTACCAGAAATACTTGGTTTTTGAAAATCCGACCTACGGTTGCGAAGGTACAGTCAATTAAAGTTTGGCGGCCACGCCCATTTTTGCAAAAAAGTGAAAGATTGTCAAGGCGATATCTCGGAAACCGTGGGTTCGACGAAGACGAAATTTGAAATTTTGGCTTTTCTGGCCATGAAATACCCATGTACCAAATTTCATTGAAATCGGAGAGGGTGGGGTTTCACTCATTGGGTGATCTGAGACGGAATGACCCAAGTGCCTGTTGAAATTATATTGCATGCATAAAAGCAACTGAAACCACTGTTGTCAAAAAGTAAAAGCAAAATACGTACGTAGCTCTTTTGATAAAAAATACAGTTTTTGTGCAATCCAGTTTAATTCCACTCGTGAAATGCGTGATGGCGCCTTCGACATCGCCACCGTTCAACGCGTCAATTCCAAGCATTTTCATGTTGTTCGCCTAAAATGAAGTTAACTTCAACAAAGCTCTTTGTTTCATATACAAATGGGAGGTTTGTAGTTCGATTACCGGGTCCATCAAATCGGACACAGTGTGCTAATGGCAAGCCACCGCAGCGACGTTTCTTCGGAGCTGTGTTGCCAGACGCTAAGAGGATCCCCGCCATTCGTTACAGGCTTCGGCGTATTACCGCGAGTGGAACGAAGATTCGATTTTGAAGTTGGTAATCGAGACTCAATTTCAGAACTAGACACTCTGGGAGTTAAAAAAGTAGTGACTACTTATCCAAGAGCTGCCTCATTATACACAGTAGAAACTGGATATAACGACACCTTCTATAACGACAATTCGCTTTTAACAACACATTATTGTTGGTACCGCCAATATTTTATCTGTTATATACAATCCCGCTGTAGCGACTATTCGCACATATGGACACTTTTTTCACGGTACGTTAAGGTGTTGTAGTAGCCAGATTCTACTATAGTAGCGGCCCAATCTTTTCAAACAAGAAACATAAACAACACGAACTCAAAAAATACCAATACAACATTATATGGCCAGCGTTGGAAGAGTAAATATTCGTCATATGTGGATAACTACCTTAGAATTATAAATTGATAAATCGGCGTCAGTTATTGCATATGGTAAATAACGTTAGGAAGAAGGCTTAGGGCATGAAAAGCAAATAATTTCAAGTAAAACCCGATCAATATTAAATAATCTCGAAAAGCTATTGTTAACGTTCTACCTCATCCTCTTCAGCTTCGGTAACTTCTTTCGCAGAATCACCCATTTCTTGTGGTGGATCTGTATCACCAGGAATCACACCCTCAGTGTCGACCTCTATCATGCAATGGAAAACACAATTAACCCAACTTTCAACTTGGTCCGTAAGCACCATCAAATGTCAGCGACATGGCCTGGTGGTACTGCACGCAGGAGACAGATCCTACGTGACGGGATTAATTCGCGGCAGAAGCCGATTGCATTTGACACATATTTCAAATGGCCGGTCTCGAAGAACGCAAGCTCACTTCGCGGTTTCCCTCAAATACTGTTGAATTTTCAGTTAAATTAAATTTGAAATTTACTACAGTTATATCCAGCCAACAAATGAGAAGCTTTGTTTAAAAAGTGCTATTAACAGCAAAAATTATTGAAAATATTATCACATTTTCTTGGAGATAACATCTAATAAAATTTGAAAAAAAAGTCAAAGTAAACATATGCAATGAATTAAATATTGCAAAAACTTTGTTGTATAGCCCACTACGGCGAGTAAGCACCATTGCATTTGTATTTCAAAGAAGAACGCGAAAAATTTTCTTTTATTGAAAAATAATGTTTAAATTGCAACATCCATACCAAAGTCACTTTCCTCTTCGGACTCTTTATCCATTGCTTCTTCTTTCCAAGCATCCCCTTTCGCAGCAGTTGAAGATTTTTGAAAAAACTTTCGATGAGAATTATCTTCTTCAGGAGGATCAGGACGAGCACTTTCTGTTTTGGGAATATTTGCTCCTAAACTGTAACAAGATTAATGGAATTGAAAAAATCAGAATTAACAAAATTTTTCTGATAAACGTCCAATATTATAAACCTAACACATTAAAACATCAGAAAAAGCTTGATAAATTTTGCATTCAAGCTTCAAGGATGCATTCAAATGGTTACTAAAGCTGCTATGTTCATACTGCACATCAGGACACAGTTTTTGCATGTTTTAGTAATTTTGTGGACCATAATATCAAAGCAAATCAAACTTCATAAATCCAAATACGCATGCACTTAACTATTATTTCATACTCTGCGTTTCAGCATATTTATCTCTTTTAGTCACAAAATGAGGTTTACAGCACTTACTAAAAGACATCAAATCAAAATCAAATCTTCATTATACTCGCCGTATTACGCCGAAGCGTGTAACGAGTTGCGGGACCCATCTCTGCGACTTAGCGCCTGGGCAACACAGCTCCGAAGAAACGTCGCAACGGTGGCGAGTCGTTGGTGACACTGTGTCGATTTGACTGACCCGGGAATCAAAGCCCAGACCTGCCGCACCGATAGCGTGCGCTTAGCAACTGAGCTAACGGCCGGTATTACTAAAAGACATGCCATTGTTAAATCACAATAGAATCTTCATTATGCTGGCAGTATTATGCCAAAGTGTGTAACGAGAGGCAGAAGCCCATCTCCAGAATTTGGCCCCTTTAACAGAGTGTAAAACCTGAAGTGAACAGCATTAAAAAGCATTCGTTTAAACTTACTCATTTTCAAGCCAGTTTTTAAAAAAGTTTAGTTTTTCATCATTAAGAACACTTGGTTCATTTTTCACCAACATGACAAAACCTTGCAACATATCAAGTTTATCTTGATCAATTCCATAAGCTTCAAGGCCTTTCATTTCCTTTTTCTTTTGTTGTTCTCTTTTTTCTTTTTCAGTGTAAGGCATTTTCTAACTCGTGCATTAAGGAGTGTTCAATTATAAAATAATTATCAGAAATAAAATAATTATCATACAGATATATAATCCACCAGTACCTGTAAATTGTGGCAGAGCTAGCTATCTGCATATATTTGGAGCTCTTTATTTTTAAACATCATTTTACAGTGGATGATTTACAAGATGCGACTTGAAGTCAGGGATGAGCATTCCAGAATAGTTCACTATTCCAGAATTATTTTGAATAGTTACAACCAAATCCAGAATACTATTCTGTTTTCAAATCAACCTATTTTTGCGAAAGACTCAGCACCAAACCAGCAATAGTAGTGAAAAGAATTTATTTGAAAAAATAACTCACAGAAACACTTTGTTACAATGTAAAACAATGAAATCGAATCTAATTACCCAGTTTATACTGCAAAAACTATTCTGGATAGTTTGGGATTTGAATTCTTCTGGATTTGATATTCCAAAATGCCCATTCCTACTTGAAGTACCAGGCATTGCCAATGTAATTTAACACAATGCATGTCTGGCTTAGGTGATGAGTGATGACTATGTATTTGTTGTTGTTACCGGTATTTTCTGGCTTTATTTATGTATTTATTTACCGTTTCCCTTTCCTCACACATCAGTGTGCCTTGGTGTTGCTGCCTAGCACCATTGCGCAGTACCTTAATAATAATGATAATAATAACGTAATGCAGAATTTTGGCTTGCCACTTTACAGTAAAGCATTCATTGCAATAAGATGCGACTAACAAGAAGAGCCTTATATATTTTGCATTGATATGAAGCATTAAACCACCTGCAATAGACTTGAAGACCATTTGGTTTGACTACAAGACCATTGGTCTCTTTGCAGCTACAGGCTAGCTCTTGCCCATATTTTACTAAATGCCAATCTTTCAGATGCAGGTTTGCATATTTTGGGCTACAAAATAAATCTGTTAAATTTGATGTTAAAAACAGGTATTAGCTTATACAGCACAAGAAATATGCACTTACTCATTTTCCAACCAATCTTTAAAAAATTTAAGTGAGGAAAAGTCAAGTATATTGTAGTTAAACTTAACCAATTTCACAAAGTTTTCCAACATTTTCAGTTGATCGTCAGTAATATCAGACGCATCTTTCCACTGTGACTTTTGCTTTTTGTTAAAAGACATAGCCTACCAGTATTAAACTTTTGTTAGACTACAGGGTACAACCTGACAACTGTTAACAAAGTTGGCCAATTATAACTGAACTGCAAAGTAACAACAGCAGAAATGTAATCATCGAGTCCAATTGGATACAATATTTTCCATTTTTACAACTGTAGACCTACTGTGCATAGACTATGCAGAATGCAGATAATGGTCTATAGCTATATAGGTCTAATTGCAATTTGAATAGCCTTGCAATTAAAGTCATCCTGTTCACAGGTTCATTGTTAGAGTTACCATAACAAACGTGCTAGTAGTGGTACCTTGTAGTACCGGTACTTAAAACAATGATCCAGAAAACCCTACAGCCCTACCGCAACAAAAACTTGTGCTTTTGTTCTTTGATTTCATTACATCCTTTTAACCTAAGGACACTCAACAGGCAACTGCTATACTGGTACCAGTAACCAGTATCGTACTGAGTACCGGTAGACTCACGGCAGCGACAGATACAGGTATATGATACTCTAAAACAGTAAAATAGACCAAAAACTAAAATGCAACGGTGTCTACCTGTCTACTGTCTAGTCTACCGGTACCCGGGAGGTCCATCTTGCAACTTCCATTACCCTAACCCTACCTTAGGATGACCAGTTCGATAGGCTAGAGTATCGTGACAGTGTACATATATAATTCTTACGGTGGTCTCACTCAACAAAAAAGCATTGTACGTATGTCCATAAAAATGCTACTTGCTTTCCGAAGAGCCGAACTAGGACCGTCCTGCAATCGCAATTCACAAGTTCACACCTGCGTCTGCGTGTGATTGTATTTTTGCTCTCCATCTGCGGATTGCGGAATGTCGAAAATTTGACAAAAATTGAAAATCTCAACAAAACTATTCCATTCCAACCAAATCAGCTTCTACTTTTCGCCATAATTTATAATAAAAAACAAGATTCAGTTAAATACAAAGGGTAGTGAGAGCGGTTAGCGTAGTGCTTAAAGACATCGCTCTAGATCATGGATTCGATTCTCGGACTGGTCAAATTGGACTCTGAGACGCCAACAGCTCGCCACCGCTACGACGCTTCTTCGGAGCTGCTGCTTAGGTCAAAAGCCGCGGAGATGAGCCCAGTGGTGTCCGGAGTCTCTTTTTTGAGACTGCGGCTCCAATCCCGCTCCAAAATTACAGAATCCTACTCCAACTCCTGCTCTTGTTTATGCCAACAATCAAAACACCAACTCCTGTTTTCACTACTGTTACTCGGAGTATTTTACATACTTTACAATCACAATCTTATTCAAACTTTAGGCCTATGTTAAGCTTCATACTATCCAGAATATCGGTAGAGATTCAAGACCAGTCAAGCTGTAGCTTTAGTATTTCTAGGCTAAATGCAAATTTCGGGCAACAAATTGAATGAATTAAAGGTATAGATAATTAAGTAAAAATGCAGTATTGTAGTAAAACACAATTCACCTCACTTGCAGCACCTTGTTATTTTTTAAAGTCCTTAGGCTATATTTCTAATTTTCTGATTTCATCATTTTTATCCTCCTGTCACAAGAAAGTGACGGAGGCGCTGTGCGTAGGACGAATCCAGACTCGCTCAGGAGTTGCCTTAGTATCCGAGTTTTCCGCTTGAATTTTGCTTCTGTCTTCGTTGATTTGCTGCTTGTTAAATTCCAGCCAGCAGAAATAATTGTAATGAAGCATCTTATCCAAGGACCTAACAACGAGGTTTGGGTGGGAGTTGAACCATCAACCCTGCGATCATAGCTGTCGTAAATATGACGCTTCGAACCACTAGGCTACGCTGCCGACAAAACATAATACTATAGTGCTTATACAGATAGAGGCTGTGCGCGAAATGACGCCTCATAGCGAGCATAACTTCAGTCACTGTTTAATTTACATTTCCATAATGGCTTAAAGAAATGGTCACTCCGGCTCCAACTCCTACTCCAGTTTTGACGTTAAACTCAACTCCGCGTCCAATGCGACACCGGAAAAATTTGCTTGACTCCGGTTCCGAATCCGGCTCCTGACTCTTGTACACCTCTGGATGAGTCCCGCCGCTTGTTGCACGCTTCGGCGCAATAACGCCAAAAAAATCAAGATTTGATTAGATTTTAACTGAATAGTAGTGATGAAAAAGATGGGTTTTATCTAATTTATTTTAGTTTCGCCCAGGGCCGTAGCCAGACCCAGTGCCGTAGCAGCTCAACTTTGGCCCCCCCCCCCCCCCCGAAAACCCTTTCAAGTTCCCAATACTTAGCTTTCGATATGAATTGTTTTAGGTTTTTCCAGGGATAACAGTTTCTCACCACAATGCGAATACTGTGGTAAAATTAAAACATATAACGCGTTATCACTGTGTAAAAATAAAAGGTGTAATTTTAAGACAAGTTTGTTACACCCAATTCATTTTCCATCAAAATCGTTTAGCTCAGGGTTTTTCTACCTTTTTCTGCTCATGGCCCACTAAAATGATAAAATATGATGGTGGCCCAATAACTTTTGCTAAAAGGTACAAAGTCAACGTGATGGCATGATTAGGGAATGCTGATGTCGCTCTCTAGTCAAGCTCTGTGGCCCACTGTTGGGCCATGGCCAATAGGTTGAAAACCTCCGGTCTAGCTAAGCGCACTTTTTCATACACAGATGTTCTTTTGACAGCATCATAATCTGGAGATCGGGCGCATTAACTTTCGATTGACAACATGGCCAGCGAAGAACCAATCGGATGGCCGAGTGGATAGAGCGTGTGCTTCTGAGCCTGAAGGAGTGAATAGACTGAGGGTTCGATCACTAGTCAAGTCAAACCAATGACTTAAAAATTGGTATTCACAGCTTTCCAACTAGACATTCAGCATTAAAGGGATAGTGTTAAGAAAGCCGTCAAGTTTGCTTGTGCCGTTGGGAAAAACACTTAACGAGATTCCCCCATCTAAGTGCGGTAGGTAGACAGATGGCCGGCAACTCCTAAGGGAGCTCGTGTAGCGGTATTACTATTACAGGTATTACTATTGAATTAAAAGTTCAACGGTGTTGAAGGGAGACTGCCAAACGAGCTTGTGTCGTTCTAATCAGCAACCATCTGATATAAATATCAAATGCAATAAACTCCAGCCGTGAATCGAACCCGTCGCAAAGAATCTGAACCTGCGTGCGGTATTGCCAGATCATATTGCTGACAATGGCTGTTCATGCACGAAGCTGCTGGGTGTAAACAGCAATGCAAAGACAGAAGCGACATCACATGTCAGCTTAAAACTTTCTAGTATCGACATAATAGCCTGGTCCACCAGTTGTTTTAAAAAGTTTGCTTTGAATCTCTTCCTCAGAAGCTGTACGATATAGATTTGCATCGTAACTAAACATTCTCTTTTTCTATTTTCATTCTCTTTTTTTTTTACTTTTTGATTGAGGAAGACCGGACCAATGTCCAATTCCTGCGCTATTTCAAAAGCACACGTTTTCAAACTAGCAAATCCTTTTTCAATGGACTTTTGTATTCGATGTCAGATTATGGTTGCTGACACAGAAATAGGGTAGGATTGAATTTAATTTACCGATCGGATGGCCGAGTGGATAGAGCATCTGCTTCTAGATTGGTGGACTCCGGGATTCAATTCCGGGTCCGGTCAAACCAATGACTTGAAAATTGGTATTTACAGCTTTTTTGGTTGACGTTCAGCATTTCAATTCCGGGTCCGGTCAAACCAATGACTTGAAAATTGGTATTCACAGCTTTTTTGGTTGACGTTCAGCATAATGGATAGCGCGAAACAAGCGGCAAGTTCGCTTGTTGTGCTGTTGGGAAAGGCACTAAACGGGATTACCCCATCTAGGTGTGGTAGACCGATGGTCGGCAACTCCTAAGCGAGCTCGTATAGCACCCCGTCGCTTTTTCGTGATAGGAGAATAAAATTGCGAATAAATAAAAAATAAATAGATAAAATTTTAAATCTGCTCACAAGGTGTTAATGAATTTGAATTTAATTTTTTTAAGAGGAATGAATTTGAATTTAAGCTTAGAAAAATGATTGCATCCAACTCTGCACCGGCCTCCTTTTTCAAGTCCTACGCGCACTCTTACACACAGTGTATTGTTTATGACATCATTATGCAGTTTATGACGCTATTTGAAAGGAAACGATAGCGAAAAATTTTAAAACTGAAATATATAGAATCTGAGCGCAAAAAATCCCATTCAACGCGATTCGCCAAGCAAAACTTTGTTTTTGAATTGATGCAACTTCGGGTCCTTCAAGACAATTTGGGGCCCCTTTTTTGGCAGTGTGGGCCCCCCCCAATTGGGGGGTTTGGGGGGCGGCTGCTACGGCTCTGGCCAGACCTCACATATTGGGGGGCTGAATATATTTTTGGAGGGGCTGAAAAATCAACCTAATTTTTTTCTGATTTTTTATTTTTATTGCTACCCAAGCCTGAACAGATCAATTTCAGTCTAGTAAAAAGTTATAAAACTTACAGATGAAAGAAAGAACTTGCATGCTGAACCAAAAAACACAAGCAATAAATTTGCGCCGACGTAGGCCTAGTGGTAATACTCTCAAAACTTACAACAATCCTAAGCGGAAATATAATGATAGAGAGAAGTAAAATGTGTCAATCAGATAAGGGCAAAAAACAACAACAAAAAAGATAACGTGTTCTACAGCAAAATTAAACAGCGTAGTACCCAATTGCGGTTGAACCAGCGGTTGTGTATACTTTTTATAAAGAAAATTGCGTTAAATGCGCTTATGTGCAATTGCACAACACTCACTGGGGAGTACTCAGGGGGGCTAGATTCGCGCCCCCCTGGCCGACAAATGCACAAAACTTTCATGGTGTAAAACGGATATGCGTAATTGTTAAATGTTTATCCAGCATTACTCCGGCATTAAAAGTACCGTAGGCCTATATGTCAAAGCTGGTTCTGGGAGGTCGTATAAAAAATATTAGACGCCTATCCAGACCGATATTAAATAAAACATAAATACAGCAATATTTTGGAATTAAGTTTAACCCGTTTCATTGCAAGAAAACCATAGTCGTTTGGAGGTTTTAAAAGGATAAGTCCGGCAGAACTTGAAGCAAGAACAAAAGCTTCTATTTCAGAGAAAGTTAACTGGCATGCAGGGCCGGATTTACGTAGCCTATAGGCTAAAAAAGCTGAAGCCTAGGGCCTCGAAGAAAATGATGGGCCTCATCACGAACAACGAAGACCCCTTTTTTTTGGATAATCGATCACCAGACCAGGCATGGGCAACATGATTTTTAGTGGAAAACTGGACACGTGAGGACGTGCAGACCAGTGGCGTAACTAGGCCTTTTTGGGGGGGCAAATGCCCAGGGTCTTTTTCCAGGTGTTCAGAGGCGTATCCAGGGGAGGGCCGAAGGGGCCGTAGCTTTTTTTGTTCTTCGCTTGACTTTGGGCAGAAAAGTCGACATCTGCGGATGTGATAACCATTTTTTTAGCTCTTCACTTGATTTTGGGCAGAAAACGGACGTGATGGCCTTCAAAGAACCGGTCCTCCTTTTGCGCAGTGAAAATATATCCGGCCCCGCTGGCATGGCTTTAAATTGCGCCCCCCCTCCCTTTTAAATTCCTGGGTACGCCCCTGTCGGGCAATGCCCAGGGTCTCACTTCTCAGCTAATCCTAATACGCCCCTGGAGCAGACTTTTTTCTCTTCCCCAAATTTCAGCGAAAAAATTGGTCATCTGCGGACAGTGGCGTATTAGGAATAGCTGAGACCCTAGGCATTGCGCAACAAAGGCGTACCCAGGAATTTAAAAGTGGGGAGGGCGCAATTTAAAGCCATGCCAGCGGGGCCGGATATATTTTCACTGCGCAAAAGGAGGACCGGTTCTTTGAAGGCCATCACGTCCGTTTTCTGCCCAAAATCAAGTGAAGAGCTAAAAAAATGGTCATCACATCCGCAGGTGTCCACTTTTCTACCCAAAGTCAAGCGAAGAGCAAAAAAAGCTACGGCCCCTGCGGCCCTCCCCTGAATACGCCTCTGAACAACTGGAAAAAGACCCTGGGCATTTGCCCCCCCAAAAAGGCCTAGTTACGCCACTGTCTGCGGACGTGATCACTTTTTTTTGCTCTTCCAATCAGCGTCATCAAATATTCTAAGGCCTCTCATAAATCCGGCCTGCAGGCACGGCTTTAAATTGCGGCCCCTCCCCTTCTTAAATTCCTGGGCACGCCCCTGACTCACACACTAGTTTTCTTAACTGTGAAAATTAAAACCTCTTCTGCTTTAGTGTTAGGATGTGAATCAGAAATTTGTCTCGAGATTAAAACCAGGGCTGCGAACGCGATCGAATTTTGTTCGAGTTCAAGTTCGAGTTCAACATATTTTAGCAAGTCCGAGTTCAAGTTCGAGTTCTCTAATTTAACTTTTACGAATTCAAGTTCGAGTTCGATAAAAATAAGCTTTTTTGAGTTCAAGTTCGAGTTCAGGCAGATGAATATCCAAAATCGCCACAACTTTTTTACCGCCGGGGCACATGCAATTAAAAAGATAAAAATATAAGTAGCAATAGCATAAACAAATAAACGACATGCAGCTTTTCTTTTGGTAAAATCATAACTTCAATTTACACGGATTGTGACAACTTGAACAACAAACCATATTTCGTGGTGATCTTTTATTTCTTTTCAACAATTTAAATATCTTGCTAATGAACTCGAACAGTTTTATGCGAGTTCGAGTTCAGAAAAAACATTTTTTCGAGTTCAAGTTCGAGTTCGGCAAAATGATCGAGTTCTTTCGAGTTCAAGTTCGAGTTCGCAGCCCTGATTTAAACATAACATCGATTGAAACAGCTACCGGTTTCTTGAAAAAAAATTATGGACCATTGGGTTTATGAACCATCATCATTTCGACACAAGTATTTTTGAGGGGACTTAGCCCCCAATAGTTCCCCCGTGGCTACGGCTCCAGTTTTGCCTAAAGCATTTTTATGCCTAACTGAACCCATTTTTTTGAAGTAAAGAATAAAAAGTTCACGTTTTAACGCCTCTTTAATAATTTGGCATATTATGATCTTATTAATAGGTTTTACGTCATTGTCTTCCCGCTCTCCCAACATAGATCGCTGCAGTATCTATGCTTCAAGAAACCAAAATACCCACTGAAAATTTTGGTGTGAAGTTTTTTTTGAGTTAGTTTCTCGATAAACAGCGCTAAAGAGCAACAATTTACCCGCAAGCGTTAACTCACCGGTCTTCTCGTTTCTGAATACTTACATGAAGCTTGTAAAAAATCTATCGTCCATTTTCGGGATTCGTCCTATGAGCAGCGCCTTCGTCGCTTTCGAGCAACAGCAGAATAAAAATGAAGAAATCAAAACTCCAAAGAAAATCTTGATTGTGGGTTTGGTTGCCGCATTGATCTCAGCCAATTTGTATTTTACTCTAAAGTGAGCGCATCAAAACTCCTCGTTAAACGCTCACTTTTCTTAACCATCTTGGTTGTTTGCTGAGAATTTGTGCATAGCAATATTGTATATCACGTAAAGGACCATTTAAAGAATTGCTTTAGTGGTAGCAAACGAAAGTCATCAGCATTGTGAAATCCTCAGTGCTCTTTGCTCTTAACAGCTTTTTTTCAGTTGAAGACTCTTAAAGCTTCTGCTATCACGTTTTCAGTTAACACGTACTAATGAACTGTCGGTGAGTGATTAATGGGACAATACGTCATTTTTCCTTTGCAAAGCTAGTCATAGCTTTTCACACTCTGGATTTTTCGCGGTTCTGAATTCGTCTGTAGCAATTTGGCCCATGGCCCACAATTTGATGTGCTTTTTAATTAGTTCATTGGAAATACGCCTAAATGATCGGGCTTGGAAAAGTTTGCATAAAAAACACTTGAACTGATCTGTTAAACTTACTCTGTCCAAAATGCAATAAATATAGGACGAAAATACAGTGGCTTAAGGATGGAAAACATCACCACAGTAAATCTTAAAACTGGACGTTTCGACAATATAAATTCAGATGTCATTATCATTAGTGTAAGCAGTTTCGTACTGCCGTGCTTACACTCCTGATGATGACAGCTGAATCTGTCTTGAAAAAACGTTCAGTTTTAAAATTTCCTGTGGCCTTATTTTCCTTCTTACCCTGCCTAGTTGTGCCATAATTCAGTAAATATCGGCTTATTTTGTATACTTCTGTACAGGCCAGAATTAATTCATGAACTTTCGGCGGCTGTGATTAGAACTTTTAATACTTTGGACTTTGAAGTTTAAACATTTTCCCTATTGCCGCGGTCCTACTAAACACCGCAAAAGACTGAAACACCGCAAAGGACGACAAACGAGTTACTTAGCACCTCAAAAGAACAACAAAGGACTTCAAATTGATGTACTGTACTAAACACTGCAAAGAGCGACAAAGGACTTTAAATTAGGGTTAGGGTTAGGTTAGGGTTAGGATTAGATTAGGGTTATCAAATCCTTTGTCGTTCTTTGCGATGTTTAGTACATTAACATGAAGTCCTTTGTCGTCCTTTGCAATGTTTCAGTCCTTTGCGGTGTTTATTAGGACCCCTATTACCATAAACAATCACTAAAAAGAAACAGAGTGGCGAAAAACAAATTGTTGCAAATAATGGGAAGTATATAGGCTTAACCTCATTTTATATCATAAATATTTTGAATTTTAGGCCCACTTAAGTCCTAAGATGAAAATTTAAATGCATCAGGATGGGTGTGGTTTGAGGACTTCACTTTTTTCAGACTTCAATTTTCCTTCTTCGCAGGCAAACTCAGCGTGATAATAGAGTGCTTTTTCGTGGCATTGAGATTACAAAGTCGCACTCACGGGTTCGATTTGTGGCTAGAAGCGATTGCATTGGACACACATTTCGGGTAGCTCACTTAATTAGAGAGCGGAAACTCACTTTGCAGTCTCCCTCAATCACACTGCTCAAATTCGACTGAGGGTCGTATTACCAAACACCCATTGCTCGATTAGGAGGGCAATAGGCCTATATGTATTTCAGAACACAGTTAGTATGGATCATATTAAAATATATTTCTGCTTTAACAAGTGACGTAACCAGGGGGAACCCCCTTTTGCCGTACCAAAAGTCTTATTTATGAAAACGGGGGTATCTCATTAAGCCCATTCCTAATCCTTTAAAACTTTTCGCTGTGGCTACACCCCTGGTTTCAGTTTTACTTTGCAACTTGTGAAGTTTTGGCAGTTTGTGGCTCTAATAATCTTTTTTCTCATTAGCTTATTGCTTCTGGAAAAAATTGCGTGCAACTGCACACTGCACAGTAAAGCAAGCAGCTTGCAGCGCAAATAAAACGGAAAGTTTTCAAATTAATCCGTGCTTGTAGTTCACATGATCAATTTGTAGAATTTGTTGCAGTTCCCTCTTGGGAAAGGCCACTTCTCTGTAACAACAGCATAATTTTCACAGTTTCCCAGCGGGAATTCGATTGCCCTAACGATGGGAAAGTTTATTTATATTGACTGTAATTGGCAGTGGCTTTAATTTTTTATCCAAACAACTTTTTTGTCTACTAGCATACTCTTGAAATTTGTGCATATAAGTTGTCGTGCAAATGAGGCATTTTTGACATTAAGAACAAAATGCTTCATGCAATTATACGAAAATGTGCTTTTGTACAAGCTTCCTTTTTGCATAGTAACCGTCACCATTCCTCAATATTACTTGAGAATATGAGTTCGACCAGGGGTCTTCAACCTTTTTTACACAATCGTCCCTTTTCGGAAAGTGTGGGTCCAAATCACCCTCACAGAGCCTTTACGTTCGTAGAACTACTATTTTTCCCACTAAAAACAGGTGAAGCCCAAAAAAGAGGTCTCCTCGTCCGTAAAGCTAATGTTCTCCTACAGAAATCGGGTGAAGACCCAAAAAAAAAGGTCTTCACCTCCGCTGGAACACTTTTCTCGACAATTCACTTCTGAATATTCTGCCACTGATTCTGAATTCAGTTGCTGACAATATTGGCTAGTGTAAAATCGCCTCCCTGGAAAAGGTAAAATTGCCCCCCCAATTTCAAGAATTGTCACAATCGTCCCTCTGAAGGCCGAAATCGCCCCCACTGAAAAACCATGATGATTGGACGATCGGTTTAGTCGTACCAAAAGCTTTTCAACTACTGGCACTCGTAGCAGACCCACGACACAGTGGCGTACGCACGGGGGAGGGGGGTCAACTATTCATTGACGATTGGAAAAGAAATGAAACCTCTTTTTTTGGAACGATCCGCCTTTTTTCATAAAGAGGTTGCCGAAATAGCTATCATGTTTTTCTGAGCTATCGAACTTGCTTATATAATCTCGAAAAACTTTCATTGTGATGCAATAATATCAAGAGTCAAACTTTTTTGAGGGGTTGCGCTTGAACCAATGAACAACTCAAAACGCAAGCCTGGACAAAGTCCATGGGCACTCTTAAAACTGGAGTCGTGTTGTGATGTCATAAAACGATTGTTCTTATCGGCTACGGCTGGACAAGACAACGTTTCAGCGCAGAAGGCATTCTTAGAAGAGAATGGTTGCAACGCAGGCAGATGTTCCGCTTGTGATGTCATAATTTTGACTAAACCAAACCAGCCAGTTGGGGTTGTGGTTAAAGACATCGCTATCGGCGCGGGAGGTTTTGGGTTCGATTTCTCGGCCGGTACCAACCGTCGAGCCGTTGGCTACACTGTGTCCGATTTGACCCCTGGGAATTGAGCCCAAACCTTCCGCATTGATAGCGACTTCTTTGACACGGCGCTATTATAACCTGCTGGTTTGTTGAAAAATTATTAAAGTATAAAAATCTAAATTGACACTGCCCGAAGTGTTAAAAATAAAATGAAAACACTGCCCAGGAAAATTAGACCCACGAAAGATTTGAAAAGGCCCAGGGGCAAAACGGGAGGAGGCGGGATGCAAAATTGTTTTTACGTATCGTAGCTGTCTCAGGAGCTGGAGTGATCCGTTTCCCAGACACTTCGACTATGTGGTTGAGAGTATCTGATGATCTCGACGCTGTGATTTGGGTGGAAAATGCTTAGATAATATCGATGCAGTTTTTGATCGTAACCGCATGATTAAGGATTCCTCTCGGGCGTAATTTATTTTAGTTTAAAAATGTTTCGTAAGGTAGGACAGTTTTTTTCATGCTCCACTATCTTCACTTTTCATGACAGTTATGAGAGAAACTGCCCCCATCATAATGAGTGCATATTAAATGTTTATAAATAAGGTTTATATGCGTTGTTTATATTAATGTTGGTTCTTGAAAAAAGATTTTTTGAGAGGGACGCAATGGCCTGTTTTACCCCCCTGGCTACACCTTGTTTGTGACGTTGCGAAAGCTAACCTACGTTAGTCAGTTAACCTTCCTATGACCCAAATATGGGGTCAACTAAAATTGTTTCAGTGAATTTTTAACCACGGCTTGACAGCTTGAGTTTCAGTAAAACCTTTTCTCTCCTTAAGTGAAGCGCAAAGAATCAAGCAAATGTGTGAATGAAATATCTTAATTGTTTCCTTAGTTGGCATTGTATAGCTAATGGTTAGCTGCAATTGCGCAATAATTAGACTAGGAACATTACAATCCGATGCATTTTAGTACCTCTGAAGTACTGCAATTGTAGTATCTTTACGTCATCGCGATGTGACGACACTGAACCAACCCCCCATTGAAAAATCCTGCGTGCGCCACTGCACAAACATTCCATTCAAGTTCGTTTACAAGCGTGATTTGAGCTGAATTCGCAGCTTTGCTTGGATCGTTTTATTTTCCTGTAGGCCTAGTTGTTTGTAATTCTATTGGCCTTCAGTGCGTTGTAATACAACAGCGAAAGTGCCAACCAGGGTTCGATTATCGTTCCGGTCAAATCGGACGCGGTATCGCCAACGGCTCGCCTCCGCTGCGAAGTTTCTTTGCAGCTGAGTTGCCCAGGCGCTAAGCCGCGGAGATTGTACCCGCCACTCGTCATACGCTTCGGTGTAATACGGCAAATTTAACGAAAGATTCGATTTCTTTTGAAAGCTTCAATAACTATTTTCTGGGTAAGGGAAGGTATGAAGAAGAAACCTGGCTTCTGCCCTTTGAATCATTCACAGGATGCAAAATTATGGATTACTAGCAAGTTAGAAACGTAATTAGGAGAATGGTGAAAGGTTTATTCGAGTTTCCGTAGCCCGAGTAGCCTAAGTGTTTTTGGCTTGCTATGAATTCTGCTAATGTTACTTGCCTGAATGTGAACAGACTTCTTCCAAGTCATAAATTGTTGAAATGTCATAGTAAGCGCAGCAATCTCAACTTTCAGACCATGCTTACAGACGGTAGATTGCATGAGCGCCCAAAGCTGGGTCGATGGTTTGAAATTGATTTAAATGAAATCAATTGAGTCATTGGCCTTTACCGCCTATAAGTGCTGGTGTCTACTGTCTAACTATGTCTCCTTCAAGGTGATTTGGTTTGTGTTTTTGTTGCTTTGTAACATCAAAAGTCAAAAAATTAAAATCTTAATTCCTTCTCTCGCAATATTACGCCGAGGCGTGTAACGATCTCCGCGGCCCGTCTCCGCGGCTTAGCGCAAGGGCTTGGCGCACTTATAATTTAGCGCAATTATAATGAGCGTAATTATAATTTCCATTGGCAGTGACACAACAATTGTCTTCCAAGTTTGCTTATTTTACTGTTTATCAACTACGCGAAATCCCGCAGGGTGGCATAGAAAGGGGTGCTCAATTGGGGGCCACGGGACACCAGCATGGGGGCAACGAGCGCAAGGTTTATTAACGGTAGCTAACCGCTATAAGATTAACAGATAGCAGATAGCCACAACGAACCATATACCTACAAAAATTTACTTCTGGGCAAAGGGGCCATCGGTGCTGAGAGTTTCTAGAAGAGGGGCAACAAACAAACCATAAAACGTTGAAAACCACTGGTATAAAATAAACTGTAATTGCGGGTCGCTTGCCACGCGCTTTAGTCGTGTTGTCGCCGGCCGCGGACCAGTAAAAGCAGCTTTACGGCATCATTTAGATTTTTCTGCAATTTGCACATTTCTTTTACGGCCCATAACGGGAACCAAGCTGGCTAGCAAAACGAATCGCAGACATAATAACGAAGCTCAATCATGTTTCAAAGAATACGCAGATACAATCGTACTGTGCAATAACCTTCACTATAAAAATAATTAATTTAATGGTGTTGCACCTAAAATTGTGCGCAATTACAATTTTTGTAAATACTGTAACCAGCCGGTTCGCTCAGTGGTTAAGCACACGCTATTGGTGCGGGAGGTCTGGGTTTCGATTCCCGAGCCGGTCAACGGCTCGCCGCCGCTGCGACGTAGTTTTTTCGTAGCAGTGCTGCCCAAGCGCTAAGCGTCGAAGATGTGTATCGAGTGGAATGAAGATTTTGATTTAATAAATGCGGTGCCTACAATCTTCTTGATCGAGAAAAAAACGATCAGTTGATAGTTGATAATTGTGAACTTTTATATTTGATTAAAAAGAGGGACATTGATCACTATATACACAAACAATGCAACTTAGAGAGTGAAAACAGCGACCCATGAATGCAAACGGGATGTATTAAGGCTCTGAGAGTCCTATGTTTTTTTGCAGACTTGATTTTAACGCTAGCAGCAGATCTTTTTTGTAGGTTCCCGGGGGGCCTCGGGGCTTTAACCTCCATAACCCCTCCCCCCTTCCCCTTAATCCAGCTCTGAACGCAAAGGCTATGTAGCAATGATTATGATTATACGGCGTTAAAACGCCATTTCCATGGTTTACCATAGGCCCTTGGTTTTGCCGGGTCGTGTCACCGAAAAGTAACGAATTACTTTATGAAAATGTGTGCAATATGCAAGGCAATGTTAATCATATTTTCGGTGTTAGCTGACAAACAGTTTGCTGAATATTAATAGCACTGTCAAGTGGCTACAAGTGCTATGATGGATACCAAGCCTCTGCTCAATCTGATAAGAACAGACACTAATGGAAAGTTTTCATGGATCCTAAAGCCTTTAAAGGTCTTATTAAAAGGCGGCAACGAGCCTATCTGCAAAAGCAACTCAGCATTTGAGCAACACAAGTAGGAAATAGTGTCTTTCGTTCACGCGGTTCTGACAATCGATCAATAGCGCGATCAACTAACCGTGTAGGGTAATTGATGGTTCAGACGGAAATTTGTGACTTTTGCGGCATTAGCTATAGTATGTCAGTGAAGCAGCTGAATTCTAAATGTAAAATATGCAAACAATGTACAAACTCTTCATACAGCGTCACCCACTTTGCTATGTAGCCAGAGTTACCATTTCGTGCTTATTTCTAAGATTTGTGCTTATTTCCATGGGCGGTGTCTTAGAAAACTGAAATGTGCTTATTTCTAAGAACCGTGCTTATTTTTGAGTCCCGTGCTTGCTTTTGAAATTTTAGCGGAAAATATAGGATTCTGCGGACGTGAAGATAATGTTTTTTTGGTCTGCACCGATTTTTGTGGAAAAACAGGACTCTGTGGATGAGAAGACCTTTTTTTGGTTTTCACCGATTTTTAGTGGAAAACAGGACTCTGTGGACGCTTTCGACTTTTTGGTAACCTAACTGCAGCGTACTTATTTTTTAGTGTGGTCCGGTGGTAACCCTGTATATAGCCTACAAACCTTTTTGGAAATTTGCATTACGCAAGGGAACACAGGCGAAAGGCTTTGAAGAAAATCACATCAATTTTTTTAAAAGAAAATTACAACAATTATCAAACACACACAGGAGCATGACCACGAAAAAGTTTGCAGAGGGGCAAGGCTGGATTTAGACAATAAGCCGATTTACATGCACAATTTAAGCGGGTTAACCCGGTGAATCCAACCCGCTTATACGGCAGACGAACATTTACATCATTCTGCTTGCGTAAGCGTAGCGGGTTGTAAATTGCTTACTAGTAACAGGTAAGTTAAACCCGCTAAAAAGCGCTTTGAAAGAATAGCGGGTTAAGCAAAAAAATCTCCTAACCTGAAACTGAAGCGTGTAACCCGCATAATCAAACCCGCTCATGTAAATTGGCTTACGGGCAGGCCCCGCATTTGCTGTCAGCGATCGGTCTCTAAAAAAGGTCTTCACTCTTCATACGTCAAAAAGGTAAGGGAGCAGTGGGCTACCACAGTAATTGAATCGATTGATTTCTTCTTTTTTATCCTCCTGTCACGAGAAAGCGACGGAGGCGCTATGCATATACAGTATATAGGACGAATCCAGACTCGCTTAAGAGTTGCCCTTGTTTCCGAGTTTTCCGCTTGAATTTTACTTCTGACTTCTTTGATTTGCTGCTTGTTAGATTCCACCAAGCAGAAATAATTGTCCTGAAGCATCTTATCCAAGGACAAAACAAGGAGGCTGGGGTGGGAGTTAAACCATCAACCTTACGATCATGGCGGTCGTAAAAACGACGCTCCGAACCATTCGGCCACGCTGCCGAGGTCGATGACGTTTCAGAGCAGTATGACTTGAGCTGGTAAGTTTATGACTGAATCAGGTATTTATGACTTTGAAAAGTTTTAAATTGCACCGCGTCCTCTTTATGACCTCAAATCATGATCAATCAAATCTCGTAATGATTTTATAGCCATTAAGTTCGACGCAGAAGCTGCGAAAGCGAAGCACTGTCATCCATTGGACATCGGTCTGTGGACGTGGCCAGGGCTGTAGCCAGTGGCGATTCTAGCACCCAAAACGTGGGGGGGGGCACTTTGGGGCCAAGCTAGATTGAGGTGGGGCCACTGCAAATTCTGTTTGAGAGGAAAAAAGTAAGTTCAAAGAGATTTGCAACCAAATTCAAAAAGTAAGCTTATTGCTATATGACACACTATTAAAAGTACGTTCAAAGAGATTTGCAACCAAATTTAAAAAGTAAGCATATTGCAATATGTACATTATGATTGACATTCACTACAACATAAGATGGCAAAATGGTCGGAGCGTCTGTTTTTGAAGCGGTAGACTCAACATCTGACTCCGAGACGAGTCAAACTGATTGCCTAGCCTAAACATTAGTATTCACAGTTTTCCTGCTTTACGTTCGACTTCGACATTAAAGGAATAGTATCGACAACAACCCGGAAAGTTTGCTTGCTATAACATCCTTGGAAAAGGCATTTAACGTAATTCCTCCATCTTTTAACTGCAAACAGTTAATAAGAATCCCCACATTCTACCTCTCGTGGTGGCCCAGTCTGACTATAGACATGCAAAAAGAGCGTCGGGATCAAACGCATAACTACAAGGCTTGGACAAAAATAAACATCTGTAGCTCAAACCTAAACCGTAGAACAGAAAAGGAATAGATCTACTAGGCCACTCGATATCCCCCCACATCAAAAAACATAATACTAAAAAAATGAATTAAAGAAGTAAAAGGTAAACACACGAACAATAACTGAAGATAAAAAATAATGTGAAACTTACGAATCGATAGGTTTAAGCACTCAACCAATCATTCAGCCAGATGGCTTTCCATTATTTAGTGCAACTTAAAGCTTGTGAAGCACCCTGTTGCCAACCTGACATTCCAAAAATGTCAAGCAACAACAAAACATTTGATGCTGGGCCGCGGCCACATCGCAATGTCAAGGGGGTCAATTAATTTTCAGGGGTGAGGGGCAAGCATTGACAAACCTTTTTGCAAATTACAGTTTCTTGCCTTTGCTCAAGCAGGCTTCTCAATTGTGTATGGCAAACATGCATCAAGATGTGAAAGACTTCAGGTGCTACTACCATGCCTTATTTATTCTCAAAATAGCATTTGTGGGTTATTCACTGCATGTATTAACGTATAGGCTATCGTTTTGTTGTTGTAATCTTTTTCGGGTCATGGCTATCGTAAATGTGTTAATCCGTTCATGTTTTGTCGGTCGATAAATAAAATCAAACTTCTAGCTCACGGCCTATGCTAGCCATTCAATGATAACAGAAATAAAACAAATAGGTTTTGTGGGATAGCCAGTGAAAATGCGATCTCCGTAAAAAGCTTAAACCCCACTCGGCTGACGGTAGTGTTAAGACCAGGACCGGCGCAACCAGTGGCGCGGGAACGTTTTTTGGACAGGGGGGGCTCAAAATAGTAAGATCGTGTCTTCGCCCCCCAGACCCCCCTTTTTTCGAACGCACGTTTTTATGAGCAGGACACTCAGCAGATCTATTTTGATAGACATCAATTGCATGCCCGCTCAAGTGACCGGAACTTTTTCAGGATAATTTTTTATCGTGGAAAACAAGATTGCTTACTATCATTAGGCTTTTCTAACCATGCTCGAATCACTACTCATGTATTTGTAAAATGCAAATACCTCAATGACAAAACCAAAAAGTAGGCAAACAAAATTTGTCCGATCTAACTTTTGCTTTGCTGATCAGAGTTACATGCAACAAACAATGCCCCATTGAGGTTTAAAAATAACAAAAAACACAATCAAAATAAAGCACTGAACCATTTTTTAACATAATGAGATGTGTAGATATAGGTATTTAGGTAGGCGTACTAGCTCAATTTTAGTAACAATCATCGGCAGTGCTCGAGTTGTGAAAACACTTATGGGGGGTGGTAGGCTACAACTTTTCACGCAGACCTAAAAAGAAATGGTCATTATAGTTGTAAGAATTGGTTTACGCTAAAATGTTTTATGGGGGGATGGTGTTGTTTTCAGGGGGGATGGCATCCCCCTCAAATCGAGTAGCCTACTGATCATCGGTGCCAGTTTAGTAGTGATTTAGCCGCTTCATTGGGTTGGTAGAAAAAATTCAAAACCATTAAAAAACTCAACCAGAAGAGAACTTGCACCAGCTCATATAAGCTTGATTAGGGGTGCCCAACCAGTCGATCGCGATGTACCGGTCGATCTTTGGATGCTTGGCTGTCGATCCCGGGTTAATTTGGCATGTGCACAAATCAGGTTGGCCACCAACATTTCCAGTTCATGTAACGCGTCCGGGCCATGAAGACCTTTTTTTTAGCTCTTCACAAAAATTTTGGTGGAATTCGGAACATCTGAAGGATTGAGGACCGTTTTTTTGCACTTCACCGTATTTTCGTTTACGATTTACGTAATTCCCATGATCAGTAGCGACTTTCATTCGAGCATTCAGAGTAGTTTGGCAGCTACAAGAATTGGCAGCCATTATACTTTTACTGGTCCATCGTCCATGACTGCTGCAAAGGTTTGCAAACGCTGATATAAAACACGGTTAAAAATAAAATTCAAAAATTGAAAATTTTACCAAATTTTACGTTGACCTAGTGAATAATAACTAACTGATTTTTAAAAGAATAGTGATTCTTCGTTGGTTAAAAGCACTTTAAAAAATATTTGCTTCATTACGTATGTACGTTGCGAGCATTAATACCGTCGCACTCAGTGCATAATTTTTTCAATTGTCAGGGGGGGCTCAAATGGTTCAGGGGGGGCTAAAAAAAGTTCAGGGGGGGCTTGAGCCCCCCCTGGCACCCTACTTCCCGCGCCTATGGGCGCAACCGTCCCTCGAGCCCTCCGACCGGGGGGGCCCGCGTTTGTAGGGTTCCACTCCGGTTCTTGGGGGCCCACTTTTGTTACTTGAAGCCCTTTTTTTTGGTCTTCAATTCTGCATGGAGATGAAAAGTATTCTTTTGGGCACAAAAACTTTTGCCTGTGGGACCTCGCATTGAGTTCCAGAAGGGAGGACGAGGGCCACGATTAGCTGAATATATTTTCATACTCTGTCATAAGCTACATGAGCTTGTTAAAACTGGGGGGCCAACCTGGGGGCCAAGCAAAAATCTGGGGGAAGGGGGGCATGGCCCCCTCTGCCCCCCCCCCCTTAGAATCGCCACTGGCTGTAGCCAGTGGCGTAGCGAGAAATTTGCAAAGGCGAGGAGCATGCACTACAAAAGTCATCAAAACAGCCTGGCATAAGTCAGTCAATGAGAAACATTTCTTCTTTTTCACTGAAAAGCTAAGTCAAAAGGGAGGGGATAGCACAATGTTTTCCCTTCTATGCACGCCCCTGGCAGTAGGGCTAGAAGCAAAAATGTTATAAGCGATTTTCGATGTTTCAGAAACAAAATTTCAGAAGCAAAGTGCAATGTGTCGGCTCAGGGTCACAATCTTCCTCGATGGACCAGTGCTCGTTTTTATCTCAAATTGAATGCCACATCAATCCCTGGCTTTGACTCTATTTTACGCAAATCTACATTTCTCTTTCATTCAACGTTGTCAGAGATCGTCTATCAGCTAAATTAACTCCCTAATGACATCTGGCTGTTTTCATGAATCTAAGTTTTATGCTTCATTACAAACATTACAGCCAAGATACAGCTAAAAATACTTGGGCGGACGTTTCGGCTCACATCTGGTGCCATTGTCAACGCTAAAAAGCTTACGTTATGCTGGGTCTTAAGCCATGATGCAAAAAAAAAAGCTAAAAAGCTTACGTTATGCTGGGTCTTAAGCCATGATGCAAAAAAAGTTTGTTTTTTTAAGCAAAAAAAAGTTTTGTTTTTTTGACTCTATTTTTTAGAGGACGCTCTCCAGCAGCCTTGTTTTTTCAGAAAATTTAGACGATGCCTCCCTCGAGCTCGAGGTAAACTTTGAGGACGTATCTGCGCTTAGACACTAGATTAGCAATTAATTTTCATACAAGCAGACTTCGCTAAAATAAAAATTATGTTGCTGGCTGTCGAAGAGTTCATTGAAAATTTGCCAAATCTTGTTGTACCTAGCGTCTGGTATTTTACAATACACTTTAAATGGTCAGATGTGTAGTCTGTAATCGTCGTTTAACCTGCGTAATTTTTACAGACAGACGTAGGCATACAAGTTTGCTGTGTCTAAATTGGTGCGGCGTGGTGTACACCAACCTAGCAATTTGTTTAAGTTGAGAAAATTTCGACATATTTGGTAGAGAGAAGCGCCGATAATTGGAAATGATGTAATGATACTTCGTTGTACGTGCTGTGGCCTTAAGCCATGAAAGCAATCGCGTTTAAAGACTACCAGCAGAGCCAAACTGCTTGGTATGTAACGAGAGCTTTGGCTATGCTGTCGGAAGCACGGTTTCAATAACCCACTGGGTTCATAAAATTTCAAAAATGGTGCAAGCAATTACTTTTAAATTATGTTTCGGTACTGTCGGTAGTGAACAGTGGCACACGCGAAGGTGGGGGGGGGGAGCAAACGGTGAACATCAAAAGCAATTATCGCTTAATGAGGAAAAATTTCTTTACCCGCTCCCTCCTTCAATGTAATGGGAAAACAGTTACGTGGTTACAGTAGCGAGGCTCATTTACCGCCCAACTTTTAGGTCCGCAAAAACGGTCATGACTGGACCGAGGACCGAACCCAGCCTTCCGACTTCAAAGCGGGTCGAATAGAAAGTTTGTAAAGAAAGCATGTTAAGGAAAACAATATAAAATGAAGAAAGGTTCAGTTAATCTCCATTTTTTTGTTTTTGGCCAAAGTAAATAAATATACGTTGTGTCGTAGTGACGTATTGCTTGCTGTATTTCGTAGGAGGGATGCTGAAAAAAGCAATTGCAGTTTTGCTCTGGCTCAGAGCATTTTGTTTTCTTTTCAAATAAATTGCTGTAATTGATGGCGAATTTAACACTTGCTAACAAGTTGCAATTATGTCTTCAGCCATTTGCTTGCAACAATGCACAGTAAATGTATCAGCGGCAGTAGTGGAATTTTTCGAGTTCTTTTTGCGCAGTTTGGGCGTGTTTCAAATCAGGAAAAAAATGACGTCACTTTTTAAGCGCAGTAGCGAACTGAGAAGCGCGCTGTTGAGCTATCAGGAAGCTGATGACCAGTTACTGGCTTGTCGCTCGAAGGGAGAGGTCGCATAAAACAGCAGATGCTTTAAAATTTAATTTTCTTAGTTGAGTAAGTTTTTTCGAAACTGGTCATTAAAATTTCAAGAGACGATTTTACGACGCTTTTCCTTCCGTTATAAACGACGAATTTCGCAGGTTGTCGCTCAGTTCAAAGAGAATAAGTCGAATTTTTTTACGGGCAATCGTAGTAGATCGTAAACTGCCTGAAGAATGTACCGCAATACCATGCGCTTTTATAGGTAATATGTCAGTAGATAATGCAGACTTCGTGCAACGCGCTGCTTTAGTTTCAGCAGTGCTTACAGGAAGTGGTGATACTGTTTCTGTCATGTATTTTTCGCTAGGATGCCAGTGTAGCAGTAGTGGTATTGAAGTTCGGACGTGCTTAATGTAATGTTGAGCGAAAGAGACCTTGATAAAATGTTCTTGTATCAGCAGGCGTGAAGGTGGTCGTTTGAACTTGAATTATTCCCCCCAGATAACTAGATGTTAAAGAAAATTGTTGGGTAGTTTCGGTTTAAACAGACTTATTGCGGTTTAAAATAAAACTTGTTAATCTGATGATAACCTTATCTTATTTTCAGAATCCTTTGTGTTACTTGTATTTTATTGAGCAAATAATCGCTTCCTTCCGATATGGGTGATAATCCTCCTAATACCGACCATCGTGAGTAACTGGTTACCTCACAGTTTTTAAGGATTTATGTTTTTCGGTCAATTTTTTATAGCTATGACATCGCAGGTTTTTAAAAGCAATGAATTATTTTCGGTCTTTGAAAACTTAAGCCAGACTCTTCTAATTTGATTGAGATATTTCTGGCTTGATTTAGCTCCCTAAACTAAAAATTTCTAGCGAAGTGTTTTGTGAATGTTTTACAAGGTTCTGTGTCCTACCTTCATACCGCCGTGGCTATCATAGGTGCCTTAACTTAGAAAAAAAGTGTTTGTGTTGCCCGCTGTATTAATGAATTGGAAGTGGCTAAAGTTACGTGACCGTAACATTTGCCTCTTTGTTTATTTTATTACTTCGTCACGCTCTCGTACAATCAGGGAAGCGTGAAGGGATAATAAAATAAACCAAAGAGACAAATGTTACGGTCACGTAACCTTAGCCTCTGCCTAATGAATTATTTGTTTTTATTAAATTATAGTTTGTATGTATCACTTCTATTCTTTGCAGTTAAGGGACTTGAAGGTTTCGACAAAAACAAATTAAAAAAGACACAAACCGAAGAAAAAAACACGTTACCAACAAAAGAAAGTAAGTTAACAGAAAAGTTACAAAAACAGGGACAAAACACTTGCATAAGAGCCGACTAAAGAATCCAATTGGGCGAAAATTAAGCGTTAGCAGGGTTAATTTTTAGGTAATGTCAAACTTAAGTTGTATGTTTTTATTGCCTCAACTTGAATTAAGGAGAAACGTACGGACAGCATTTGTACATTATACATCCTAGCTATGGGTGCGCTCACGTCTGCAAGGCTGGGCGTGTTCGTTAGTCCTTCAAACGTTCATTTGGTAAAATATGTGTGCTCTGCCAACTTTACGGCGTTATTTTAATTGTATTAATGGATACTTGTGGCTAATCGATATTAAATACGACTGTAATATACATTAACGAAAATAAAAGTACGGATTTCCAGAAAATATTGCAGCTGTTTTACTCATGCCATGATCCAAACCATTGTCGGTTTTTTAGTGCGTTGCATCCTGTCAAAAAGCGAAATTAATAATTTACTGATCTATTGGCTTCTACATGAAATGAATCACTTAAGCTTTTTACAGTTATGTGAACTTTTTAGCCGGTTATAAATTCTGCATAAACTGTTTTTACTGATAACAATGACTTAAATGTAAAAACCGATTGATTTTATTAACGCCTTAGGCCAATTTGCATAATTATGCAAAGTTTTTGTGACACTCTGTAATCAATGGAGTACCGTGAAGGTTAAGTGCTGTATCAAACTGGGCGAAGATTCCCCGTTTACGAGTCTGTGATTAATGGTTTGGAGAATTAACCAATTTTTTGTTTTTGTGCAGCAATCGCTCAAGAGAAGTCTGGATAACCTTCATTTTCATGGCTTTTCTTGTACATTTTCAAATTTTGAGTTATATTCAAGATTAATTATTTTTCATCAAAAAAGCCTATTCTTTACGTGTAACAACAGGTGGACATCATCTAATTAAAAATGTAGGAAGTTTACGTTATTCCGTGCAACAATACTGAAAAGCGCTCATGTCGTTCACGTGCAATTTCTCTTTTTTTTTGCATAAATAAAATACTGGGTAAATTTACTTGTGTGTGTTTGAGTTCGCTGTACTAGTTAAAATGAGGCTACTTTCTAGCTGTTGGAGAAGCCAGTGGTGGTTCAATTAGGTTGAATTTTAAGCTAGAGGCGAAAGCAGATGCAACAAATTGGAAGATCTTTAAGCAAGCAAAACTGCACATCAGTAGGAAAACGCCTCGTTCATGCAGCCGAACGATTTACAATGAAGGGAAACGCGTGACTCTGCAACTGGTAGCAGGCGGAAGTCCGTGAGAAACGAGAGGTATTGAAATCTCTCAGTTTCTTTTCATAACTTCTCAAAAGCACTAAGTAATGATACAGTAAGCCGACTTGCTTATGATAAAGCTATAACGTACGCAAACTATGCATTCAATAAGGGGTTGCAAACGTTTGGTTTGTTTGGCCCTTCGCAATACATCTTCATTTCGCCTAAAATCTGCAGTTAAATTCGAGAACGGAAGGAAGGCTCTTTGTTATGCAAACACTATTGTTGCCGAGAAACAGGAAAAGCGGCGTTTTGAAACAACTTTTTTAAACAAAAAATGCATTGTAGGTAAACAAGAAGCGTAAATAATAATTTGATAACCCAAAGTTACAGCATCATTGCAGAATGACAAAATAATTACATCTTTTCTTTGCTCGTCCTTCACAATAATATTCCAATCTTTACTTAAAGTTTGATTTATTGCGTTTATTTGCGGTATGCCTGCGGTTTTGCGTGGACTTCTTTGGCTGTCAAAATACGACAGCTACATTCACTCAAACGGTTGTTTCCTTAAAAGCAGAAATAGCAGAATGCATTACATCATAGTCTAAGATACGTGGGCTAAGTAAAGCTAGAAAATTGCGTAATGAATAATTGATTTCAAAGAAACAGTTTCCGGAGACTCGAGTTGACCCAAACCGTTCAAACGCTGTATTTTTCCATGCGTTTTTCTACTGGTTACGGCTAACTCGTGAAAGATGAAAAATTATTACTGGTACTCATAAATCGACCTTTGAGGAAACAACCTTGGCTTCTTTTGGTTTGAATTCTTTTAATTAAACTGCGAACCCGAAAATATAATTACTCAAAATAGCGAAGTAGGTGACGAAGGTCCTCATTGACTTGATCTATAATCATGAGCCGGTGCGTCAAAAGGTCGTTAGCGTAGGTAAATGTCGATGAGTACATGCATTACCGTAGCACTTTCAGAATTGAAAAATCTTAGAGCAACTCCCTTTGAGAACCGTGGACTACAAGAAACGACCAATAAAAAAGCGTTTTTGCCTAATGCAGAATGTCACCAACCCTATCGAGACATCAAGTTCTCCAATCCCTAGAACCCCGATTCTTAATGTTATTGGATTGGAGACGCCTGGTCCAGGGGTGTAGCCTGTGAAAGATTTAGGAGGGGCTGGGCCGATTAGGACAATGAGAGGCCCCGGTTTCATGCGTCCGTAGCGATGGATTTGCAAAGTCCGCATGCGTCAAGAGAGGTTGAGTGAGGCATTGCTTCCGTGTTGTTAAATACTTAGGAGGACAACGAAACAGGTTTGTGTTGAATACAGTTAGTATTTAAATCTCCGGATGTTTCAGTGGGAACCTGTTAAGAACCACTTGCTTAGATGAAGTAAAATGATACCTCGTATGACGTACGAGCCTCTGTGTCACGTATGCTGTGCTTAAACATTGCTAACATGACTTTGATTTTATCTGAGCGAGCTAGAGTAGACTGCGTAATCTACATGTGCTCATACCTTGAGCGGAAGTTTAACTTAATTATGAATAAAGTTACAAAGTATAAACTACATACAAACAACCCAAAGGCTGTATACGAAATTGCTTGCTCAATTCAGTTTACAGAGTTATGAAAAAACAGTAAACGAAATTTACTTCCTCATTTAACTGAAGTATTATAGAAAACTAATTATAAAACTACTGTAGCTCTTATTAAATCGTGACGAATTAAAATGGTTTCGTTTTTAATGTTCATTACGTATTGGCGATGATATGGGTAGTTTCATCGATACTCTGCCATATCAACTCAATAGATTACAGGTCTGCTTAATATGTTAGATTACTGGACTTTGCTCACAGTAGATAATATACCAAATATTTTTGCAAAGAATTAAAATTTACTCTGTCATACAGTCACATGAAACAATTTTTGAAACGAAATTTCTCTACCTAGCTTATGGCAAGAACCTTGAGAAACCCTGTAATACCCCTATGACTCCAGAAGTAAAAAAAGCTAAGCGATCGTTGATTTTTAATGTCTTCCTTGCTGCTGATTGTTAAGTTGAAAAAATAACAATAAAATGAATAGACTTTTACTTCCACCAGCCCACTAACCCTGCTGATCTTTGCCATTTATTGAGCAATGAGTATGCAGTTTTATTTTTCTTATTATGCAAAGTTTTTGCAAAAATTTCTTGACCTCTTGACAGGGAGTTGATTGAAAGAACGTAAGTGAGGAGTGAGGACTTAAATAGCCTATACGAGAAGATAACCGTAAACTTGAACAAGGGTGCACAAAAAGAGCCTTGTAGCCTAGAGCCTGTGCGAAGGTATTGTGGTCGTAGCTATGGATTGGTTTTAAGGCTCTTGAGAAGTAATTTGCATTGGCACTCATGTGCTTTTGCCTGACGTTGTGTTGTGCCATGCTTGCTTTATTAAAACCGGAATGAAGCAAGTGTGTACATGCATTAGTTTCCAAGGACCTGCTATGAAAGTGTAGAGCAGTGGTTTTCAGCCGGGGTTTCGCCGGTACAGTCTAGGTAGAGTTGGACTCGGGCGGGGCTTTTCGGATTCGGGCCGTAATTTTCAAATTATTTCGGGCTTTTTTCGGGCTGATATTCAGCATGTCAACGCAAAATATTTTTTATCTCTTTTTTATAATATTTTTACAGTGTGTTTTATCTGAATCTGTATTCTGTAGCAAGCACTCGTTTGGATGATTTTTTTATTTTGCAGTAATGGCATAGAGCAGCATAGAATAACCTGCAGGCCTATATTTGCACACTACATTATTTCAGGCCGAAATCGGGCTTTTAATTCTTTCGTCAGGTTCGGGCTGAAAAAACCTGCCCGCGTCCAACCCTGAGTCCAGGGGTTACGCAAGTTTGCAATTTAGAACCGCGCTCAAGCATATTATAATTAAATTAATGCACAGGGGTTCCTCCGTCCTCGAGTCTGTGGAATGTAGGTCTAACATTGGGGTTCCGCTCCACCAGAAAGGCTGAAAACCACTGGTGTAAGGCTTCGCAAATGCTGGCTGCAAACTTTAAGCTAGGCATGTGACAACCAAGCTAAGAGCAGCATTAGCGCTTAAAATTGTCTTTTTTTGTAACAATTGTCCCAGAAAATCAAACTTCAAAAATCACTTCGAAATTATACTTTGTTGCAGCTGAAACATCGATTTATTTCGGTCGTTTTGACACTCAGGTTTCCAATTCTAAATCTCGGGTGAGTTATTTATACCAGCGATGAAAAATTCAGCAGCTAGCGGCAGTTGGTTTGTCTAGACAGCCGTTTGTTGTATGGCGTGGGCGTTTGGTTGCTCGCTTTTCGCTATCTTGAGAGCAATTTCCTTAAAAAAAGGCCCAAAGTTCATATGAAAGAAACCAAAGCGCTTTTATAGGCATGCATTGGCACTTTAATTTTTTTTTTTGTCAAATGCTTATATCCTTTTGGTAACTTGTGAAAAATGATGATTCTTTTTTGATATTTCAAATCAATTTTCACAAAATTAATATTTGGCTTAATAAAACATTTTCACATTAATCAAAATTGTCAAATCTTTTTGTCACATTTTGCTCCAGGAGAGCCAATCATTTGAGAGATGGCAGGCAAAACTAGCTGCGCGGACTTTGAGGGCAACCAGCTGGGAAAGTAACCCAGTAAAACGCTTTTAACGTGTGAAAATAAAACAAAAACAGCGTACATTGCGATTTGTGTAGAACAAAAGATTTTGAAGAAGAATTACAGTAGTATTAGTAGTAGTAGTAGGTTTTATTTTTGTTTAGGAAGTACGTAAGCAATTAACATAAAACAATCAGTCACAATCATTAAATTCCCAGTGAGAGGCTGCGAAAAGACCACAAAGCCCAGCCCGAAGAGCTAAGCGGTCGTCGAGTCTGCAGCCTCTCACTCGACAGGTTTTTCTTTCCCCAAATGAGAATGGTTTGAGAACGAAACGTCAAGCTAACATAGAATCATAGGAGAGACAAGGGAGAGCTTTGGATACCCCTAAAAGCAGGGGTGCATTGGTAAAATTCGAACTTGAGGGCCCTGTATAACGCAAAAAATCTATTATTTTGTACCTCATACTCTTAAACTTTTTGAGTCACGCCCCTTTTGGCGTTACTGTGGTTATTTTTCCCCACACCCTACCACCAGCGCGCTGTGAAGACTGTTGTCCCTCCACGTTTGATATATTCTAACAGCTCAGATGGCCGAGTGGTGCAGAGCGTCTGTCCCTCGAGCTGTAGACTTGAGTTTGATTCCGAGTCGGGTCAAACCAATGACCTTAAAATTGGTATTCACAGCTTCCCTGCTTGACGCTCAGCATTAAGGGGACAGTGTGGAGAACAAGCCGGCAAGTTTACTTGTTGTGCCGTTGGGAAAGGCACTTAGCGGGATTCCCCCATCTTGGTGTGGTAGACTGATGACTGGCAACTCCTAAGCGAGCTCGTATAGCGCATTGATCGCTTTCTCGTGATAGGAGGATAAATATGCAACCAACTAACTAACTAACTAACTAACTATACAAGCATTTGGGCAGTTTCGCGCTTTTTCGACTCATTAGGCGTATTATTTCAAGGGACGTATCCAGAAATTTCCCCAGGAGGGCGCCCCAAACTTTCGTACACACAGTTTCTTTCGGTGTGTGGCAAAATCAGAGCAATTTTGTTGCAGAATAAAAGTCAATGATGACTCTAGGGGGGGTCCGGGGGCGTGCTCCCCCCAAAATTTTTTGAAAATTTAATTCTAATTTACACAGGGCCGAAACTAGGCAATGCGGGGCCCCCCCAAAATCATCTTTCGGAGCCCCCTACAATATTTTTTATTGGATGGTGACGCAAAAGAGCGAGCCCCGAAGGGGCGATGCCAAGCTAGGGGGGTCTGGGGACATGCCCCCCCAGAAAATTTTGCGGAATTTGACCTTATTTTGGAGGCTTTTTATGCGTTTTGAGCCTTCAAAATTCCTCAGTTTTAACGAGGTTTAGTAGTCTGTTTAACTAGGTCCCTTCCAAACCCACTAAAATAATGCTGCAAGCAAACCCTACTCTAACATTTCGCTACCTAGAGGTAGAAGAAAAAACATTTTTAAGGCTTATTTTTGCGCCTTTCACTTGAGGATGAGGGGCCCTTGGTATGCTACTAAACGTTTGTTTGCTAGTTTTGCGACTGCTATTTTTTGAAAAATTTGCAGGGGCCCCCTATGGTCAAAAGTATAAATATGGTATGGGGGCCCCACATCGCGTGAGTTAAGACAAAAAATATATTGAATCTTATAATAGGCTTATTTAAGGCACCTTTATCATACGTTGAGTAAATAGTACTACGTACTGACTATTTACGGGGCCCCCTTTTTGTGCGAGGCCCCCCCCGGTTGGGGGGTTCGGGGGGCGCTAGTTTCGGCACTGAATTTACATCAAGCAATTGCAATTATGGTGCTTTTTCAACAACTTTTTGACGAAACTTTCTTTAAACTTTTTTGCCTCTAATCGTGAGTCTAATACAACAATATTGTGAGGCCCCTACAAATGTTCCCTTCTACCTGACCGGGGGGACCGAACTTCGGAGATGCCATGATACGGCACTCCCCACCACGTTAGGCTACAAACAACATGCAGAAAATACAACGATTTATTTGCCATGTCTTAATCGTCTTAATGGGAAGGATGCAGCTGTTTTGGGGAAACAAGTTCTGATGTTTGACGAAAAGAAGATTTGAAAATATACGTTCAATCATTAAGTTACTGATATGCTCACGTCCCCTTCGCAAACCTTTCACACCTCCCAGTTTAAGAACCTCTGCTCTAATGTCTAAACGTTCACAAAACTAGACCGATTTTAAGAGCTACCCTGGGCCACCCCTACAAGCAGTTTTTTTAGAACTAGGAAGGCCGGGCCTCCCCGGGCCTCCCCACCAAGGCAACCCTGCCTAAAAGTTGACGAGCTTTTTGTGAATCATATGGATAAAACTGTTTTATTTTTAAGTTGTACCCCCCTATGATTGCTGCCCCTTCCTTAAGATGTCCCGCTGGCTCCCTTGCATGGAATAGTCAATCGACTGAGTACGAGCAAAGTGAGTTTACAGATTGTTCCGATGAGTCAGCGATCATGATTATGCCGTAAAACTGACGTATTCCGAAAATAAACTGTGGCTTATTAATATTTTAGCAGCCACTTTGCTGCACAGTTTGAATTAGCTTTACACAGCGTGAAATGTGAAGTCGTTGTTCTTTTTCTCACTACGTTATCATCATAATGTTACAATATAACCTACTCTGACTTTCGCATGCCTTTTGCGCTGTTTGTTTTTGGCCTATAGAAATCAAGACTAGGTTTCGATCCCTTAGTCTTCAGTTGTTGTTTTCGGTACAGTTTTGTTAGAGAAAGAGCAGCTATTTTAATAAAAAACTTCGTTATTTTATGACGCTGACGATTCTGTTCTCTGCGAAACCATGAGATTCTTTTGCTTGCGACACAGCAGTAGCTTAATAAGCTAACTAAAGACTGTCAAGACTCCTTCCACAGATATTGAAATTGATTGTTTTGTCGCCAAATGCTGTAGTAAAAGTAAAAAAAAGCAACTACAACTAGATGTTATACGAAGTAACCACAAGAATGATGCGAAGTAACCGTTTTGGTATCTTCGAGTTAAGCAGTCATCCTAGATGAGTGCGACTATCCAGAAATTATTACGCTCGCATCAAAACAGATCTAACCATTCAATCGTTGGAAAAACAAACCTTTACAGAGAGATGTTATCGATCCACTGCAGTCTCCAGTGGAAGTCTACAAAGCATGGGATACAACGTTTGCAGCCTCGGATTCGCATAATGCATCATCCATGTGCAAGCAAACATTCATTGTATTGTATGTTAATTAAACAATTTACGCACTTCCGTGTATTGTGCTGTATATAAAAGGAGCACCAGCACAGCAAACTATGTACAAGCTCAAAGAACACGACTCATAAAAGTTGTCACTGTCCAAATTTGTCACATGGTGTAGCAGTGACTAATATCACATCAAATGTGTAGGTTTCAATTGGTAAGTGCAGCAGCCATAGGTTCAGCTTTTTCGTTTTCCTCACTTTTCTGAAGTATTCTCTCTTACTGTGAAAACAATTTGCAGTTTTGTTTCCTTGAAAACTAAAAGGGTGCCAAAGATATAAGTCGAAAGCTCTGTTTCTTTTTTTAAAAAGATTAACCTGGATTTTTTTTTAAAAAAGAAGGCTAACCCTATTCAATACACTGCACAATGCAAGAAATATTTCGGGCCCTCCGTAAATTTTTTGCTCTTTTTACCATAAACGCTCACAGTTCAGAACCTGGAGAGTCGAAAAAAGCTGGGATTGTAAGGGCGTGTTAACTGTCATGTTTTTGTTAATTTACCGTTTTGCATGAATGAGCAAAGTCGATAGAAAATCAGCGTGGTTTATTCAAACTTGTTTCATACACGCAAATCAATGCACGAAGAACCTTTGAGGCAAAAATAAGTTAATTGCGAAGCTTGGTTCAACTTTTTGCCAAGACGTGGCTTTGCCTCTGAAATTCTACCGGATGATGACGTGCCCGCTGTCATAACAACGCATGAAAAACTATTGCCGGTAATGCGCAGCGTTGCTGCCGGAAGTCAACGGCTGGATATAATGATGCCATAAGTCATGCAGCACACATGCTATAAAAACATTTTGATCAAGACCTCCATTCTGGCTGAAATGTTAAGCTAATTATACTTAAGCTGCAACTTACAATGATTTAACGCTGTCGAGACAATGCATACAAGCTCAGTTGAGAATCACCAAGCTTGCCTTAGTCAACTAATGAGCACTACTGTGCATATTTCACAAAGTTCAATCCAGGCAGCTTTTTGCTACTATCTTTTAACTGAGGGATAAACTTGTACAACTTTAAATTTTCAACATATTTTTCCTTCCATTGACCAAAACTCAAAAGTATCCGAGACACCGCATTAATTTTATCGTTTACACCAGTTCAAAAAGCCATTTGCTAGTTGAATGCATTTTAAAAATACAATGAATATTGCAACGTACGTGCTTACGGTGTTTAAAAGCTGACGAGGCTTATATTTTTGAGTCGCTGGAACAAGTTTCTTAGGTCGTCGCCGTCCATGATCGCCTAGACTAGAGCATGGAATGTGGCAACGAGACGCACAGCAAGCGATTATAATGTGAGTGCTGACACTGTCGAGTAGGGAGTATTGCTGCCAGTAGGCTACTGTAGATTCATGAGGTCTACGTACAGTAAAATAAAACAGACGAGGCACTGTGGCGGGACAAAAAAGTAGCTTTTTTGTCATGGCTTTCATTTCTTTGTAACCAGGGTGCATTGGTAAAATTCGAACTAGGGGGGCCCTGTTTATTTTATACCAGATGTTCTTAAACTTTTTTAGTCACGCCTCCTTTGGTGTTAGTTATTTTTGTGCACGCTCAGTGCCGCGTGAAAACTGTTGCTCCTCCCACCCAAAAAAAGCCCCAGATGGGGCCCTTTGATATCTACAAGCATTTGGGCAGTTTCGCGCTTTTTCGACTCGGTCACTAACTTTCCTTATTAGCTGTATTATTTCATGGGATGTATCCAGAAATTTCCTTAGGAGGGCACCCCAAACTTTCGTATACACAGTTTCTTTCGGTGTGTGGTAAAATCAGAGCAAATTTGTTGCAGAATAAAAGACTCTAGGAGGGTCCGGGGGCGTGTTCCCGAAAATTTTTGGAAAATTTAATTATAATTTACATCATGTAATTGCAATTATGGTGCTTTTTCAGCAGCTTTTTGACGAAACTTTCTTTAAACTTTTTTGCCTCTAATCGTGAGTCTTAACAACACGCAGAAAATATAACAAATTATTTGCATTGTCTTAATCGACTTGATGAGAAGAATGCAGCCGTTTTGGGGAAACAAGTTTTGATGTTTGACGAAAAAAAGATTTTAAAATACACGTAATTATTAAGTCACTGCTATGCTCACGCCCCCCTTGCAAACCTTTTACGAAATACGTTCAGAAGGACTCGGCCAATTTTAAGAGTCCCCCTAGGCCCCCCTGACAAACAGTATTTTTAGAACTAGGGGACCGAGCCCCACGGCTCCCCCCCCACCAAGGCAACCCTGTTTGTAACAGATTTTTAGATGATTCAAAATATGCAAGTGTTGTTTCATTTTTAACTTGTAAGCTTACGGTATAACTCGCGTGGCTATAGCGATTTATTAAATATGGCTGGTCTAAACTCGTTGCTCTATGCCAGTATATCGAGCATAACTCATTGTTTTTGTGTTTAACCTAGGCCTAACCTTATTTTTGATCTTTGGATATTCATCATCATCGATATGCTGCACACGGTTGTGTTAATCTCGCCGTTTAGTCACGTAGGCTATCCTTATTTTTTTTTCAAGCCGCACAATTGCAGCTTAGGTTTTGATGATAGTGAAGTATGCGCAATTGCGCATCATGGAAAATGAGTCACGTAGGCTATCACCGAAAATCTCAATCACAATAATCAATGGCGTCATCTGGTGTTTATAAATGAAGTATTTACCAACCGCATAACTTAATATAAAAACAGTTGTTTTATTTGGAAGTCAGACCCGCTTAGGAATTCAAGCTCTCAATCTAGGGACTTTCTTTTTAAACTAGATGCGTCACGAAAAAGAGCGTTCACCTCGCATTCGGCAATCTCAAACAGAGTTTTTAATCTGGCATCATCAGCCATCATTTAAACAAATTTCTTTAAACGGGGCTTAGTGTCTTTACATCCATCCAAAATGCCAGGACATTGTTTTAAACTACGCGGCTTATCTCCAATAAAAATTATATGTTATGCAGATGATAATGTCGAGTTATAAACTTCGATTAAAAAAAAGCCGGGACTGTGATCTCTTCTGGTGTTTTTATTTTGTACATTACAAGAAAATAATTTAAAAGAGGACAATCGTGATTTGAGATTTACACCGATGTTCGTCGCCCGCAGTGAATGGATCTATTATCTAGCGACCTCATTGCGTAAGAAACTTAGTAGGCCTACATTAATGATATCTTGCCCAGTATACCATTTTTATAGAATATATAAATTCTGGCACAACGAAGTATGCAATATAATTTCAGAGCAAACTTTTACTTTGATATTAAAGTTTATATCAAAATAAATTCATGTAATGGTTGGTACTGACTCCACAGTACACCATACCCTTATCGCTTAAAAATTGTGACAAATCAAGGACCACTTCCGCGTAAAATTTGTATTTGAGTCTGCATTCGAGTTTTAAAGCGAGGGTTCTTTTCTCGACAACGTTAAAGATATGTATGTGTCTAAGTGTTGCTGAATTTTCAACTGCTTGGGTCAAATTTTATTTTTGAAATAAAGTAAACGCGTAGCGTTATTGCCGGATTATTCCTCCGGCACATCAACCTCTCTATCATCAATCATCTCAATATCGTCATAAGGATGTTTTCCCTCGACAGTGCAAACCACACTTTGCGCAGTGCCAAGCATCTCCTTCACAGTTTCGGCAAAAGTTTTCGCCATCGATCTTTCTCTCATCGTCCTCGCAATGTTGTGCATATCTTACAACGTCAAATTGCCATTGTGCTTAATGTTCTTGACCTTTTTGCGGTCACGTGGAGGCTCCTTCAATGCTTTGATGATAAGTGAGGCAGCAGTTGGTAGGCCTACGACAGTGACAGTGGCTTGTCTGTTTTGAATTCTCAACTGAACAGTTATTTTCAAGGCTTTCCAGTTTTGAGTCGACTTTGCTATATCATCTCCAACCTTCTTAGGACTGAGGCCCAAAGGACCAATCTTGGGAGCTAAAGATGCAGTAGCACCAACCTCACCACCAGTAACTCGGACGTAAGCAAAAGATAATGCAGTTGGATCAAATTTCGGAGGCATGATCACGAACGATAAATACGAATACTAATTGTACCTCACCCCCTGCCCACAGTCTGGTGAAAAAGAAATCAAATGCACCAAATTAGAGCTAAGACGGATTCACGCAGTACAGACCTGGCATTGGAAAATGCGCAAAGCCATCTGCCAGAATTTACCTAATGTTTTGCCATAATTGCTGAAAGCGTGTTGGATTCGAATTCTCCTGTTTGAACGCTTTGACTTCCGTGTTTGCTAAAGTTACAACTTACAGGTGCAGGTATTATATGGGGTTGCTGGCTGAAAAGTGAAACAATGGCAGTTTATCACTTCGTCGTGGCGAATGCCGGTTGAAACTATGAGAAAGGCAATTGTTTTCCTTTAGCTGGCTAAATGCCATCATATCCGGCAGGCTAGAACGCTCTGATGCACCGATAATGATAAAGCCAGCTTTAATCGTGCGTAACGTCAGTTTGCACATCGCTGAGCTAAAAACAGCGATATTGTAAAAACATATAGTAATAAGGTGAGCTAAATGTTGAAGTGATTTAATTAGTAGGGCGATGTATCTCACGAAAAGCTTAAATTATGCCAGATTTTAAGCGTAGGCTACAAGGTTAAAGCTTTATACCAGATTGAGTTCGCTTGCGAGTTACTGCTCTGATCGAAGCACCACTGGTCCTCAGACGACCTTAGTTAGAATGTTACAGCAAGTTTATTTGAGGTTTTTACGCAGCAGCTACGCCTTTGCCACTTGGCATAATACGCTATATTCCATATTGAGTATGTTTCTTTCTTCAGAAGGCGCGAAAGTGCGTCGCAGTCAAGGCATAAAGCAAACTAGGCAAAATCTAGATCTAACTACAGCACTTAAAATTTTTCAAAGTTAATTGCTTTTTAATTATTTTAGAGTTGCAGAGAGCTGCTGCCGAGGTTGCAGTAGGATAAATTAATTCAATAACACGCGCGCTTAAATGATAGCCTGAAGCAGTGTAGCTGGAGCAGCCAGCCAATACTTGGGGGGTGCCACCGAGACAATCACTTTTTGCTTTAATGCAAACGCTGAAAAGGATGCATGTTGACAATTTTAGGTCAATATATATGCTCTGATGGGCCATTTTAAGATGCAAAGCGATTGGAAATACTGCGATATGATTCACTGTCAACTGTTCATAACATTTTTCAAATATGTTCGTTTATTATCAACGAAGCAATGAAATAAGACGGTTTTCGAAACTTTTCCTTGTTACGATCAGCAGTAGGTTACTTAATGCAATGATTGAGTGTTCTATCGATCACAGACTAAACAACACCCGCTGCGTTAGCACGACTGAAATCGTGAAACAAAAATCAATATCACAATCAAACAAATAGGCATCAGGCGTAGGACTACGGCTACGTCGTGTTTTCAAAAGAGGGCCTAAATAGGTTTATACATACTGCAAAGCAATAATTACGAAATATTCTTCCATTAGCTTATTTCGTGTAATAAAATCAAAAATCTGTCTAGACACTGCATGCTGATAATGACAGCTGAATCTATGTTGTCGAAACGTCCAGATATTGCTATGAAGAATATAATTTTGGCTTTATTTTTCCTCCAATAGATCTTTTGTTTAGACCCAAGAACAAAGGTCTGCATATTTTAATACTGGTACCGGTAATGTTAAAAATTTCGGGGGGAGGGGGGCAAATGCCCCTAATGCCCTCCCTGGTTGCGGGCCTGAGCTGGAGCCCAGCAGATCACTGATCGAAGAAAGCTGATTCAGAACCCAGGCAAAAAGCTTTCTAAAGTGATTTGCTGTTATGCTAGCCTTGCTGGGTATAGCGAACAAAAAACTGTGATTGTATTTCATGATAACCAAGTCGTTAAGTAACTTCATTTTTTGACAGTAGTGCGCCCATAATTTGACTTTAAAGTACAGTAGGCCTATTGCGATTATCTTTTTGTGTTTTATGGCTTAAATGAAGTCTTCTTTTTGATTGCAGGAATATTGATTTTTATTTGCATTTCTAAGTATTTAGACATAACAATGGCTGCTGCGGAAAAAGCTGGCGCCAAACAAGTTAACCTGGAAGAAATTCAAGATTTTGATAAAGCAGCACTGAACCCTGCCACAACCCAAGTAAAAAGTGGAGTAGTTGACGGTATTACGATTATATCAACTGGAGTTAAACAAAAAACATTGCGCTCAAAACCAGGGGTGCCTTGGTAAAATTCGAACTAGGGGGGCCCTGTATGTAATGCAAAAAATGTATTATTTTATACCAGATGTTCTGAAACTTTTTCAGTCACGCCCCCTTTGGCGTTAGTTGTTTTTGCCCACGCCCTACCACTAGTTCCGTGTGAAAACTGTTGCCCCTCCCTCCAAAAAAGATACAGGCGGGGGCCCTTTGATATCTACAAGCATTTGGGCAGTTTCGCGCTTTTTCGACTCATTAGCTGCATTATTTCAAGGGACGTAACCAGAAATTTCCCCAGGAGGGCGCCCCAAACTTCAGTTTCTTTCGGTTTGTGGCAAAATCAGAGCAAATTTGAAGCAGAATAAAAATCAATGGTGACTCTAGTAGGGCGATCCGGGAACATGCTTCCGCGGAAATTGTTTGAAAATTTAATTGCAATTTACATCATGCAATTGCAACTATAGCACTTTTTCAACAACTTTTAGACGAAACTTTCTTTAAACTTTTTTGGCTCTGATTATGAGTCTAATGCAACAATATTGTGAGGCTCCTACAAATGCCCCTCCCCCCCGACCGGGGGAACCGAACTTCGGAGATGCCATGATACGGCACTGCCCACCACTTTGCAAAAACCATGAAGAAAATATAACAAATTATTTGCAATGTCTTAATGGGAAGGATGCAGCTGTTTTGGGGAAACAAGTTCTGATGTTTGACGAAAAAAAGATTTGAAAATATACGTTCAATCATTTAGACACTGCTATGCTCACGTCCCCCTTGCAAACCTTTCACGTCTCCCTGTTTAAGAACCTCTGCTCTAAAGTCTAAACGTTCACAAGAACTTGGCCGATTTTAAGAGCCCCCCCTGGCTCCCCTACCAAGGCAACCCCGCTCAGAACCACTAATATATCCAGTAAGAAGCTATAGAACAGTGGTTCTCAAACTGTTTCAGGGAGGCCGCAAAGTCGTGGATTTCTGTTAAATTATCCCATTGAATTGTGCTTGATTGGACATCTGCGGATGTGATGACCTTTTTTTTGCTCTTCACTTGATTTTGCGTGGAAACTCGGACATACATCTGCGGACGTGATGACCTATTTTGTTTTCTCTTCACGTCTTGATTTATGCTCAAAAAATTAAGGACCGTGAGTGGGAAAAAAGATCTTTGGGGACCGCAAAGTCGAAATTTTAAAGAAGTTTGAGAACCACTGCTATAGAGGAATCAAGCCTTCCCTACGTTGCTACCACGTACACAAAACTACATAATAAGCATTTTTTTTTATCTCAAGCCTCACTTTTGAAACACAACTTTTGACCCCTTACTACGAAAAAAGCCAGACAACAAAAATTAGGTGGCTACTATTTTTTCTGAAACCCGACATTTGGGTGCTAGCCATTTGGGCGCAGTGCCATTTGGATGCAAAGTCATTTGGGCGCGAAATACGTTCGCATCTATTTTGCGTTGGTTTTTAAATATTTAATTTACGTTTGCAACGATTTTATAAAATAAATTAAGATGTGTTAATTAACGGCGGTAACCTTTATCGAAAAAGATGGAGCCGAAATAGAAAAGAATTAGTAGCAAGCTTAACGCAAGTATAATTTGTAAATACTTTGAAATGGATTCATGTTTGATGAAACAAAATAAATAATTACGAGTCAGCAGTTATTTGCACACGAAAACAATGATCCATTTCATTCGTATATATAAGATTGATCAAGTACTCGTAACTTTTTCAAAATCATGTTATTCTTTTGAAAAAAGACATTATCTTACGTTTTTATTAAATATTTGCTGCGCATTTATCACTCATTACCGTGTAGTTACAACTGTCTTATTTTCACGCGTTTTCGTCGTTCGAGAAGATTGCAACAAAATGTTTTATTTCTTCTGTTTTCTTTGTTAATTTTCGAGCTTTGAGTTTAACACCTTGCGAGAGCCGGATTTTAATCTTTAATCTCGACGGGGAGCCTCTCGAAAACAATGGTTCTCAATCTCTGCGGGAGCGATTGGGCCACAACTTTTAGACCTTTCAAGGTGGACATGCGATTCCCATTATCAGAAGTAACAATCGCACGTTTTAAGAAAAGTGAAGTACGAATTGCAAATAAAAAAGGTTTTCATCTTCATTTTTCTGGCGCTACCCAAAGCAGAATTTGAGAAAAGAGTTGGGTGGTCATTCAAAAAGCTGAAGTTGCTTGAAAAAAGAAACTTAGGTCACGCTTAGAAACTGTTTGTTTTAATTAGTAAAAAAAAATCACAAAGCTGAATAGTTACAAAAAAATTAACAGTAAGAGAAGCAAAATCACAAAAATAGAAGGAAAAATCACAGAATTCTAAGGATTAATTTGGTAATTGTGGCTGATGCCTCGAAGAAAGTCCCACATGGACTGCGGAGGATTGTTGGGATCATTGCCAATAAATTGGCTGACAATGGTGCAAATTCTTTTGTCAGCATCTTGATACTTCTTTTTTTTGGACGGAGGCTCATATCCAGCGATCATTCTTTCGTGATCTGCATCACGACTCTTTTGCGCCACGTTCAGGCATCAATAAACTTTCAAATGGTTGGGTAAGCCATTGTCAGTTGATTTTGCAAACGGCGATGTGAAGCCTCAACGTGATTGTTTGAAATTTAAAAAACCAACGCAATATGGATGCGAACGTATTTCGCCCCCAAATGACACTGTGCCCAAATGCCCCCTCACCCAAATACCCCCGCGCCCAAATGGCACTGCGCCCAAATGTCTTGGACCGTATTTTTTCGCCTTAAAAAGAAAAAATTGAATCTTCATTACGCTCGCGATATTAGCCTACTTAATACCTACTCAGAAACGTGTAACGAGTGGCCGGGCCGATTTCCGCGATTAGAGCCTGGGCTAGACACCTCCAAAAAACGCCGCAGCGTTGGCAAGCCTTTGGCGACCCTGTGTCCGATTTGACCCGCCCGGCAATTGAACTACAGACCTTTCGAACCGATGTTCTTCGCGACTCCGTCGGCTGGCCAAATTTTTCTGGACTACTATAGGCCTTCCCCACTGAGACGCAAGCTGAGTAGCCCACTATAATACAATTGTTTTGATTTTAAATGTATTTTAGTCGAGGAAGTACCGTAGCCTATTGCTATCATGTTTCAGCGTTTCCTGGTGGCAACACTGACACAAGATCGTTTAATAGAACGCTTACCTTTATTTCATTCTAAATATTTTTGTAGGTTACCTTCAAGAAAAAGCAATAAAACAAGTAGAAGCCTTTCCAAAAGACGAATTAAAACACGTGGATACTGAAGTAAAGGAAGTTCTTCCTAATGTCTCTGGTAAGTGACCCTCGACAGCACTGAAGCTGGAAGTACTTTTAAGTAAAGGGGGGCTGAAATTTGTGTTACCAGACCCCCTCCTTGTTATCACAACATGCATCCTGCGTATCATGCACTTTGCTGCAATAAAAGTCCCTTGGAGACAGTGTGCGTTGAAGTACTTTTAAGTGGTGGGGGGCTGAAATTTGTATAACCATACCAACGTCTGGGGGCTTCGCCCCCCAGACCCCCTCTTTGTTACCACAACATACATCATGCGTATCATGTAGGCCTACTTTACTTCAGTAAAGTCACTTGGAGACTACTTATACTCAAGCTTTTCTCTAGCTAGATCGACGTTTGTAAACGTGTTAACCTCCTTTAAATGAACTTATTCATCCGTTCACAAGCTTCTCGGCAGGAGCGTATTTGGGGGGCGGGGGCACTCTGCCATGGGAGGGGTCTGTGGGCGTAGTGAGTGACTCAGTAAGGTGGTAGGTGGCTGATCCTGGTAATCCCTTTTAGTTACTTTCCAAAACATTTTTTACAGCACGATTGCACAAAACGGTGAAATTAGTTTTATTAAATTTCTGAGTGGAAATTACGCTTCGATAGTCGATTGGACAGAGTAGTGCAAGAGCAATAATTATTTACCATACGCCGAAGTGTGTAACGTGTTGCGGGGCCCCACTCCGCGACGTATTGCGCCTAATCAACGCGGCTTCGAGAAAACACCACTAGCCTACGCCAACTGGCCGGTAGCAGCTTGATAGTCTGAATAATCTTATTGATAGCTTATAAGATAAAATCACTACATAATTATAAAGAACACTACGGGATACGTAGTCATAAGCCAAGCTCTAGCTGCTGATAGTTATCGAGCACTTTGACAGAGAAGGTTGAGCTTTTACCTTAATAACAGCTGAATTACCATGTTTTACAGATATTGAACTGGAAAAGTTAACGGGATTCTAGCGAGCGTCATGAAATATAACGCCATTGATAACCTCTGTAGCATACTCGTGCTTGCTTACCAACTGATGCTCAATTACATTTTACATGTTTCTACTGTAGGCCAACTCTTCTTTTTGCAGTAAAAAGTGCTGTTTTTAGTGTTGTTGCGCTTTCTTCTAAAGTTTATGCCAGCTAACAAGAATTGATTGCTATTATAAAAGGATCATCGCTATAGCAGCTACATAACTTCGATGTTGACAGCAGTGCAATCACAAAACTTGCCAATCCTTCCATTTAGGTCACTGAGAAGTCTATTACCGTTGCACAGCCTAAGGTGACATTTAGCGTACAAGTTTGTTTTTTTCATTATTAAACTTTAAAGGTAATTTATTTCCACATAGCCAACAGAAGGTAATAAAACACACTTCAAATGGCTTCATGAAATGAATCAAACAAGTATCAACAAAAATTGCCCAAGAGAAAAGCAATAACAGTAACGAAATTATCAAGAACTGCTAGTAAACAATAAATAAGGATTGTCTCGCTAAGCCCCAAAATCTAGAACATTATCTCACCTTTTCCAGAATATCCACCGTAGTATTCATTTACTATACACTTGTCAGTTGTTTAAACTTGAAGCAAACAAGAATAAACGTTTACAGATGTGCATATTGGTACAATGCATGTATTGCTACAAAAAAGACAAGCGCAATAACTACCCCACCAAAATCCGTATGATTGTTAAGCTAGCATTTTCACTTCTTTATTAGTCGATCTTTAAAATACGTAATTGCCTATCACCAATGTATAATGTACATTGGCAAGTGTAAAACTTTTGCTTTATGACATCAACTACTTTTCATTTTATGATCAAAAGTTTTTAAAGGATCAAAATTAAAATCTTGAGGATTATGCAAAAGTTCGAGAGGTGGATCTAAAAGCGATGCTTTGCTCGCTTGCTGAAAAGCAACAACTACTGAAGCCACAAAATAACCAAAAGCACCAGCAAGAGAAATCAAGACAGGTCTAAGCCAAGTATATCGAACCACTGGCGCATGTGAATGAGCAAACATATCTGCAATAACTAGTAGCGAGCAAACCACTGATGAAAATACCGTATAGCGCCTATATGTCTGCATCTTAACAATTTCTAACTCTTTCTGCCTTTTCTTCCCATCATCTAACGCCTGAGTAAGCACTTTATCACCTGGACAATTGGCAAGACCTTTTTCAAAAGTCTTTACAGCTAGCTTGTACGATTCAACTCCATATTCGGCTTGCCCTTTTCTGTAATATCCTTTCGGCCAATCCGGAGCCAAACGAATGACAGTTTCTGCATCTTTTATAGCAAAAAAATACTGAGATAATTTGAGAAAAGCAAGAGATCTGTTGCTATATAATATAGGATTAGAAGGCTGCAAGCTAATTCCCTGTGTGTACAGCTTTATAGCCTCCACGTACATACCACTTTTCATTGACGAATTCGCTTTACTCTTTATATTCGATAGTAACTCAGCTTTTTCTTCCATTCTTTGTTCAAATAAAATCAACAAAATCTCATCCACAATAGGTACGATCTGAAAAATATATACTAAGTAGACTGTTTCGGTGAAATAACAAAGAATGCAAGGCAATTTTTTGTACTAAATGAATCTAAACTTCATTAGTGGTACCCTTCTACTTGGAAATACGCCATTTCTAATGATGCTTTTCTGCAGGTAAAAAGCTATGATAAGATCACATGTTCCAAAGCCACTTACATATAACAAATGTCAAGTATGAAAGACACACGCAAACCAAAGAAAAAAATTGTCAATTGCTATAGCAGATGTTAAAAAAAAATAACATAACAAGTTATGGAGTAAGATGGTATAGACATGTGACTAGATGGGATAATGATAATGTGCAATAACTGAAGAAGGCAATGATGATGGAAGTAAATGGGAAGCGAAAGCGAAGACGGCCAAAACTGAGACGGAGAAGGCCGTGGAAGAGAGTGTGAAGAAAGTCGGGTTAAAGATCGAGGAAGCTGGAGATCAAACGAGATGGAGGGAAGGTGTGGGAGCGATCGCGGAGGAGATGAGGTGTATCCGGCCACCTTCGGGAACGAGGAGAAAACCGGATTGAAACTGGATAGAAGAAGTTGATATATCACTAAAAGTACACATTCGCTGCATGTTTGTTAAAACAATCTAGATAATGTAACACTTTACGGGAAGCGATAAAAATTGAGAGTATGAATAAAATACATGGAAGCAAAACATAAAAAACGCTTCATTTTTTCAGCATCAATGTGAAGCAGCTACAGTATATCTAGACAAAACTGAGGAGCAGCAATTTAATAGCATCATTACCGGTTTTAGTTTGAAAGCGTGAGAAAACAAGCACTCGACAACAGATATCAGTAGCATAATAAATTGTTTGGAAGATTTACCATTACCCAGAAAGCGGTTCGAACCTATAGCTAGAAAATTGATAATTGTCTCATTGTTCAGTTATCAAAAAATTGGACCTTTTAAAACACTGCTTGGTGTTATAAAAACAAAACCGCTTTAACGAGCTCAAGATAAATACTGCAAATTAGAAAAGCGAAAAAAATTAAACGATTGAACGAAAAATGCATATATGATTACAAAAACTGAGGCAGGTGCATAAAACTTATTACATGCTAACATTACGATTTCGATTATGAGGCAATTTCAATGAGTGAATTTAACAATCATCTAGGAACATCTATCATGGTATCAGCACAGCTGGAGTTTATTCAGTTCAATGCACTAGAATTGCTTCCTCAAAAGCGAAAGAGTTTTAACATTAAGTGTAAATGTCAGGGCAGAGCACACAATACAGTAGAATTGGTAAAAAATTGATTACAATAGCACAAACGGATATGAAGTACCAATATAACACCTCAGAAGGTATTCTATTCGTATAAAACTGTGTCCAAAAAATCACTTCTTGAACATGATTGTAACAGTTCACATGGTCCGGTGGTAAAAGCGTTTGCCTCTGAAGCTATAGGCTCGGGTTCGATACCGAGTCGGGTCGAACCAAAGATTTGACATTGGTATTCACAGCTTCCCAGCTTGGCTCAGCATTAACGGGACAGTTTTACTTATTGTACCGTCGAGAAAGGCACTTTAGTGGGATTCCCCCATCTTGGTGTGGTGGACAGGTGGCTGGTACCTCCTACGAAAACACTTTGATCGCTTTCTCATGACAAGAGGATAACCATGCAATTAAAATGCAGCAATATCTACCAAAAGTATGATTATTGTCCTACACTCTTTCAACTTTTACGGAAGTATAGATACGCCAAATCGTGAGATATGCTCTACATGTATGCATCAGCAGAAGTTTCACCATGACTGCTAGATCCAAGTAATGTGTGATTTTCATTGAAGTTGCTCTCTGATTCAATATGAAAAGTATGGTCATTTGTTACAAAAAATTTTCCAGCCCATTCATCAAAAAGAAAAACAGTAAAATAAATCAAAAGTTCATGATTAGATGAAGACGCTAAATGAAGCAACAATGCCATATCGTTATGAACAGTTTTACTGCTGTTAAAAACACTATATGATTGACAATGAAAATATTGTGATGGGGAAGCTTGATTATTTTTCAAGCAGCCACAGCAAAATAAGCAAGATGCACAGAGTCCTTTTGATGAAGAGTTCTTTGCAATCCATTTTAAAGTAGCACAGTTAAACACACCATAGATTAAAAGTAATGATTGCGCCAAAAACCACACTATTCTAAGAAAAGTGTCATGTGAACACCAATCAGTAACAGACTTACATTCAAAATAAAATTCTAGCTTTATATACAAAATTGCATTGATTGAAACAGAAGCTAACCATAGCACAAATTGCAAAACCGATTTTCGTATGTAAAGTGTCAGTAAACTTTGTGAATGTTCATGCTCACATGAAAACTTTTGTATTTTTTCATACAAACATCTAGCCTTGGCTTTATCACTGTAGTGAGTTGTTGAACGAAACAATTCTTTTAAAACAATATGAAAGTCATGCTTATTTGAAATGACCAAAGATTTTGAATCTACTGAAGTAGGCAAGTTTTTAAACCACTCTGACTTGCTGCTTTCATGCAAAAGATCACTAAAGTTTTGAACTAGACTCTGAACTCTCGGCATTTTCACCCACATAATTCCAACCAACAACAAAACAATCGCTTCCCCAACAAGAGCATAAGCAAAGTGTGCTTGATAATACTTTGCACAATATGGAAATGTCACATTTTCGAGAGCAACAAGAGCTGGAGAAGTAGTTTTAGCCAAAATTACAACATCAGATTGACGTGTAATAAATTCCATTTGAGAATTCCTAATGATGCCAAGTTCACTGGAGCCACTAAAGATAATATCTAAACCTTTCTCATTACTAGATGCTGGTAATTTGACGACATTTCCCAAACAACTTTGACTTAGATCTGAGCTGCCAATCATCACTCTCGCAATTCCAATAATTGATAAAACTAGCAGGATGTATGCGACATAATCCAAAAGAGTTTCACGAGTAGGTTTTATTATTGAAGCTGTTGTTTTGAAGGCCCAAGTAGAACCCATCATTAAATTACTCTATAACAAAGAGTTATTTCGTGTTATATACTGGAATGAAAATAATCTGCACCACCCATTTTGATCTAAAAAAATAAAAATAATCTTTTAACAACTGATTCAGCTTAATTCTTCAATAAGACAATAAGCACAGGCAGGAGGTACAGACCATTTTTCTAGCCATATCTTCAAATCTTTTGGGCATTTATATTTATCTTTGATTATTTTTCAAAAACTGCCCATCAAAAAACAAAAATTTGACGTTTCTGATGTATAAAATAGTAAAACATGAAAAATTCTACAATGTGGCTAAATATATATACATCAATTTACACAATTTTTTTTGCTAATTTGATTTTGATATAAGAGTGTGATGTAACATTGAACAAGAAAAACTTTTGCTGCCAAAAAACTTTTGGACAAAAACGAAATGATGACGTTTTCGAGCAAATTTTGAAAAAATTGGGGTATGAAATTGTGCGTTACAACCTCATGTCTAAAGAAAATTTTCAGTAGATTCAAAATTGACTAGGGAAAGTGTTGTAACATAGTCTTGAAAATGTTTTACAGCAGAATAGAATAATATATTTTGGTTGCAGACACAAATCAAGCACAGAAATTGACAGAATACCACATTTGCTTAATTGATATAGGGTAGAGTTTTGCAGTGAGCTCACCTTAAGCAGCTCTTGCCTCTCTCTCCCAGAATACAAGGTCTTTTGATCTAATTTTCGTCTTGGTTAGTCCTAGAGTTCAGAGCTATCTATTTCAACTTTCGTTTCTGAAAAATTTTGTGATCCACCTAATTTATTAAGGTTTGAAAAAATTCTAAATTGGCCGCTTTACCCCATGGGGCAGGGTAACACGCCCACCCCAAAATGTTAAAACGCCCATCAGTGGGGTTTAACCAATAAAGAGAACTCTGTATAGACCTTAAAAACACTTATTTTTCTTATCATTTGAAGAGAAGTATTGAATAATACGCAAAACATTTAGGCTTGCGAATGGGCAATTGGGCATAAATTATGCACCTTAAACAGCATTCAAACCAACAAAAATGTATTTACAATGATATACAAAACATTGTCAGGACTATGGAAATGAGGGATGTGGAAGCGGTATATTTGCAAACAGCTTCTGCTTCCAGCGTTTCCGCTTCCAAACAAATTCACCGAAATTTTGCCAGTCAAATAGAACCAGTGTGCTGGTGGCCGATAGCATAAACCGTAGCTTTTTTTTCAACACACTAAAAGCTCTTGGTCGAACTTTAGCAAGCGTTTCATTACAGATAATTTGCAAAAAGTAAACAAAAGTGTAAAGAAATGATTGAGCCACAACATTGCGTCACAATCCTGGGAGTCTTTCACTGCAACTTCGCTACAAAACTTACTGCCTTCATCAAGAAAGTGTTGATACACAGCAGCAGTCTGCGGCTAGATAACAAATTTTAAAGAGGGGCATAATTTGCACATTGTTTTCAAGCGAATTTTTTTTTCAGCAAAACTAATTTGAAGCTGATTGAGAAACAAGAAAGGCTCTAGGGAGGTTCGGGGACATGCTCCCCCGGAATATTTTTAAAAATGTACATGCATCAAAGGCTATTTTAGTGCTTTTTGAATAATTTTCAGACAAATTTTGGTTAAATTTTTTGACCCTAATTCTGTGTGCTTTGCCAAATATGATGCATTTTGTTCGCACATTTTTGATTATGCTGGTTATGACGTAGGGCTTATTGCTATGAAAGAGGCTCGAATTTATGGAAAAATAGTACCGGTATTCTTTAAAAACATTTTCCAAAATGACTGGTGGGAGGAGGCATACCTCTCATCATAGCCCCCTGGCTATAATCTATAGGCTACAAAAAACATCCACTATTGATAAATTAGTTGCTTTATTTTAAAATTTAGAGAAAGCTGAAAGAAAAAGCAATTCTACGTTAGTACCGGTACTATCTAAAAGTCAAGCAAAGAGTAATGGCCTATGGTGAGATTGGGCATCGATGCAAATCCAGCATTGTAAAATAATGTATAATAAATTTAGTAAAATACAATATCTAATAAATTATTTTTAATATGCTTTTTTGAACTGTGAATGATGTGAAAGCGGAAGCGGCATATTTCTTGCCCTTTTGCTTCCATTAAAATATGACCGCTTCCACTTCTACATCTCTGATGGAAATTGTATCATTATGCAGTTTGTTTTCTTGTACGTACAGGCCTAATTTGTTTTTGTTTTGTAGTTGCTTATTTCTATTGTGCTGTAAATTGTTTTTGCTGTTCTTGGTAAGGTGGCAGCCGACTCAATGACCACTGTGTCTTTTCGCTGCCTCCTTGCTAAGCAACTGCATTGCGTTGCTTGGCAAAAAAATGAACTGAACTGATACCAGGCTGCTTTCTCTCCTGGTATACCAGTACTGTGTGTGTATTATTAAGTCCATTACACAGTCACACCAGTGACCAGTAGACTGGTAGAGTATGATGTTATACAATGTTGCTGGCTGGTACAGGGTATTATGGACCACACACACTGCACAAACAGAACAGCAGCTAAATTCAGTTAGAACTTGGTGCTGGTAGTTAGTCTACACTTTACAGCAACCTGGGGGGTTATTACAGGATGCTCGTTAAGCGGTTCACGAGCTCGCAAACTGCTCGGTAAGAATTTTTTCCTCGCTAACGCGTTTTTCGGGATTACAGGATTTTCCGAGCTGGCGAACTCGCTCGGCAAGTAGCGAGAAAAAAAATGAGCACGTTAAGTTACCGAGCAACAATTTCATACACAACCAGCCATGGCAGAGCGCAGTTTTTTAGGTCATAGTTTATGCACAATAGCTAGTACCTAGTGTATGACACAACTAGAGCTTTACACAACTCTCAGGTATGTTGTGAAATGCTAAACTCAAGTTCAAGTTTACTCATTCGTGTGAAAGAGGCTAAGGCTCATCAAGTCGCTACACTCTATCTCAAATATGACACATGTCAACAGAAAAAAATCAGATTTTCAAAAATAAAAAACAAAACAAAAAAGAAAAATGCAAAGCATAGTCAACATACAAATACATACAGTGATACACATCAAACTAAGACTAGTAGGCCAGCTGCTGATCACTGGTACTAGCTAGCGCCTAGTCTAGTGCTAAAACTGTTCTAGGGTGACTTATTACAAAGTTGGGATGGTTTCAACTTGATTACAGGTAAGAGTGTATGTAGTAATGGTGTCTACAGATGTACCGGTATAGGCTTGCTGTGAGGTGCTAGACTAGCAGCTGCTCTTTGCTGGCTGGCACCTAGTCTGGTGCTAAAACTGTGCTATTACGCCTATTGCAAACATGGGTTGGTTGCAGACTTAGAGAATCTGTAGTAATGGTATCTTCCACTATTAACTGTGTGAGGCCATGGCCAGCAACTGTTAGTCTAGCACCTCACAACAAGCCTATGCATCAGCAGACACCATTACTGCATACACTCTTTACCTATAACCAAGTCAAAACCATCCCAACTTTGTAATACAAGCACAGTTTTAGCACTAAACTAGGCGCTAGCCAGCAAACAGCAGCTGCCAGTCTAGCACCTCACAACAAGCCTATACATACCGAGCAGTTAGCGAGACACTCGGCTTTACCGAGTAGCTGCTCTTTCTGTGAGCGCAACCTGTAATCCCAACTTTGCGAGCACGTTATCTCGGCTGCCGCTCGGAGAATTTCTCCTTCGAGGAGAATTAGCGAGAGAAATCGCTCGCTAACTCATAAAATCCTGTAATCACCCCCCTGGTCAAATTTTACTGAACTGCTGAACGTAATTCAACACCTAGACAGCATATTTCAAAGGAAGGGTTCTAAAAAAAAAACTTCGATCGCGCACTCAGGAGCAAATCCAGAAAATTTTGGTGGGGTGGATGAAATTTTGAATTAGGTTGAATGTTAATCAAACACAAAGACGTTAGACTCAAAAAGCCCGTTGATAAATGTGTTTATGTCTGCGACGTATTCAGGAAATTTTTCAGGTAGACTAGGGACACCAACTTTTGACATATTTCTGTATTTTATTTTTAGCAGTATTATTTTGAAGCATATTGCGACTAAAAAAAGCTCTAGGGGAGTCCGAGGACATGCTCCCCCCTAAAATTTTTGAAAATTTACATACTGCAGTGACCATTTTCGTACTTTTTAAACAAATTTTGTCTAATTTTTTTGGCCCTAAATATGGGGATTTCACCAAATATGATGCATTTTGTTTGCACATTTTCGATTATGCGTGCTTAGGGCGTAAGGCTTGTTGTTATCGAAGAGGCTCGAAATTATGGAAAAATTGTTTTCATCATTTAAAAACATGTTTGAAAATGGGTGGTGGTAGGATGCATCCCTCACATCCCCCCCTACCCGCAATGATAACAATGTCTTTTACCACCGGTTTCTCTAATTATGGAATAGTATGGCATAATATGGAATAGTATGGAATACTATGCCATACTATTCCATAATTAGAATGTTCTCTATTTAGTATGGTATAGTACGGAATAGTAAGTAAGGCACTGTGGTATAGTATAGCAGAAATGGGTGATAGGACGTTTGGGGCACTAGAGTAAAGGGGCCCATATAAAGAGTCAAATTGAGGGTGAATGGCCCTCAGGGTTAAATGTGCCTCAGGCCTAAATTAGGGCAAAAGGAGTCAAAGGTCCTCAGAACAGGATGGTTGAAGCAATAAATGAGCCCTAGGAATAGGATGTTAATTTAGAGCACTGGGGCATATCCTATGCATAACTTGGGCTCTAGGACCAATGGGCCTCAGGGCATTTGGAGCAATAGGGGATATGGGTTTCAGCATGTTTTGATCCCTGGCATAGCCGTAGGAGACAGAAGTGCATACTATTCCATAGCCTACTATTCCATACTATGCCATACTATACCATACTATTCCATACTATGCCATACTATTCCATACTATTCCATAAATAGAGACATCCCTTACCACTACTCCAACCAGCTGATGATGCGGGGTAAATTCTGTCACAGCTATTTTGAAATAACAGCACCCAGACTACTGCACTTGCGCAGTTTGGACACTTTACTTTAAAAACAAGGATTCGATTTCAAAAGGGGAGGTTTCGACCCCCCAAACCCTCCCTGGGTGTGCCACTGTGCTTAAGACGTAAGACTTAGTCTGTTATTGAAAAGGTTTGAAATTATGGAAAAATTGTATTCATCAAAAACATGCTTAAAATTGCTGGTGGGATATGCATTTTCCACACCCCCCCTGGATTTTCACATTTTTCACACCCCCCTGGATCCACCCTTGCCTGCACTGATAACAGTGTGTCTTACCCACTACACCAACCAGCTGATTTGGCTTCAGTATGATGTAGGGCAAATTCTGTTACAGCTGCTGTGAGATAACAGTACGTAATGTACTTGCACAGTTTGGACACTTCACTTTAAAAATAAGGATTTGGTTTTAAAAGGGGGGAATTTCGACCCCCAAAACCTCCCTCTTGGGTGGGCCACTGACTAGACTAGACTAAGCACTATCTGGGCGAGCAACGTGTACATGCTGAACTATCACCAATCCCAATCCTTAAGTAAGTTTTTTACTCATCAGCACTTGTAGACTAGCAGGAATGTAGTATAAGAAGGAAGTGTTTATTTCACCGTAAATTTCGAGTACCAATCTTTGAAACAGTTTCTTTGTTTCACTAACGCTATTCTCACAATAGGGAAACCGTAGGGGAAGTTACCAGTTATCGATACGCAAGCACGATTTTCAAAGTTTGGTAACCAGAAATTTTTGAAAATATTCAGTGAAATAGAAGCTTAATTAATTAATTAATCAAAGTTTTATTTCCGCAACACGCACAATCATTAACAATTTATAACAACTATTGGCATAATAACGGAAAAAGGCACATGCAGCAAAACGAGTAAGCGTTGAAGCATGCCAGTCGAAAGGTGACTTGGCATGGCTGCATGATCTTAACAGTCAAGATATAGGCTACTTCGTAAACAGGAAATTATTAACAACACATCAAACGAATTACAAAACAATAAACAAAAAAAAAAAAATGAGTAGCATGGCAGGCCTACTAGTGATAAGAACAAAGAAGTGGCTTTGTGACCCCTGCTAAGAGAGGCTAACAGGTTCTAAACCTTGCCCAAGGGTTACCTGGAGGGAGTTGTGATTAGCTTCCTAAGAAGAAACTGACCTTTGAACCTAGGAGCCACTTATATACTTCCAATAATTATTTATAAACTACCAGTAGGCTACTATCGGTGTTACTAAATAGTACATGTCCGCGATGTCCGCGATGTCCACGATGTCCGCGATGTCCCAAATTGCGATGTCCACGATGCCCGCGATGTCGACGATGTCCGCAATGTCAACGATCTGCGAAATTGCGATGTCCGCGATGTTCACGATGTCCGCGATGTCCCAAATGGCGATCGATCGCAACATGGGAGATCGTTGACATCGCAATTTGGGACATCGCGGAGATCGTGGACATCGCGGAGATCGTGGACATCGCGATTTGGGACATCGCGGACATCGTGGACATCGCGGACATCGTTGACATCGCGGACATCGTTGACATCGCGGACATCGTTGACATCGCGGACATCGTTGACATCGTGGACATCGCGGACATCGTGGACATCGCGGACATGTACTATTTAGTAGCACCCGGCTACTATAGCCAAAAACCAAGGTGCACTTGTAATCGTATCGCGATTCGAATTAATTTGGAAACATGCTGCGATGATTTTTTTTTTGTAGGATTGGTTAACTTTGAATTTGAACTTCAAAGTAGAAAAATCGTTTTCTCCAGCTTCCCTACCATAGCAAAAGACAAGTTTGCTTCTTTTAGCAACTCGTTACCAATTTAAGTGGATAAGCTGCATGACTAGGCTAGCCTTAATTTTCAGAAGCCAACAATTTGTTTCAATAGGTTTTAAAAAATACAACTTCAAAAATTACCTCTCTTTTTATGTTCTTTTTGTTTTTGCTGATTTGACAGATGCAAAAGGGCCTAGCTGCCAAAGATGTCCGGATTTAACATTTTAAAATCCTACTGAAACCATACCCAATACCCATACCTTATATTCAAAACCAAATTCTAATCCTAAATTTCTTGGCTTAAAGTCCAAATCCTAAATAATCCGAAATCGTGAAAATAACAGCGGTATTATTTGCGTTGAATCTAAGTAATCCATGGTTGAATTCAGATTTGTCCTTAAAAAATTAACGAGTACCGGTATACAATATACACTTCATTGGTAAGTCCAAATCCGGTCCAAATCCAAAAGGCAAAAAGCTTTAGGGCCGAATGCACCAACGTGGATAATCGTCGGATTAAACTTATGGATAGATTATCTGAGGATTAAATCGAATTTGGTATGCACCAAGCGCGATTAAGTTTAACAGCGGATTAAACAGTGGATTAAATAGGCTAAAAGAGCCACTGCTGCTAAAAATTGCAGAAATTGTAGTAATAATTTTGGCATCGTCATCTAAATGTAAAAATTTTGCAATCTGATAAGGGTAACAATTCTGCTCAGCTAATGAACTAGCTCACATAATCAACAAACTGCCTAGAACAAAAATTACCAGCTCTGCATAATCTAATTGCGTAAACAACTACGAACTGAATACTGGTTTGGCACTACCACCAATTTTAAACATTCCAGATATTGTAGCTACCATAGACCAAAGACTGGGAGACTGTATAATTATGTTTGTACGATACGCAATAACAACAATGCAATAAACTTTTTTCCCAACTCCTTCAGTTTTATTCACTATTGCATTTTCAAAAACTTTGCAGTTGGCAAAACTCTTAAAGCTTGAACAAGTAAGCTATAGAATAGTTACTCCAAGATGATGAACTAGTGGAACTTTGTGAGCTTTTTTCTCAGCAAAAATTTCATAGCAAGTCAGCCACATATATAAAGGAATATGACTGGGCAGGTAGGGTATTACCAGTAGGTGGTAGCGAGGGGTGACTTTGTATGCATTCATCCAGTCCATAGAGTTACCGGTACTCTTTCAAACTTGTATGCCAGTTTTTACGCGCGGCATTCTCAAAATTCCGGGCCCCCTAAAAATTCCGGGCCCGGTACCAAAGATACCCTCTGGACCCCCTTCTCAACGGCCCTGCAAATATGATGCATTTTGTTCCCACATTTTCGATTATGCGTGCTTAAGGCGTAGGCCTAACGCTTATTGCTGTCGAAGAGGTTCGAAATTATGGAAAAATTGTAGCCTATACAACCAAAGCACTTTTTAAAATGGCTAGCGGGAGGATGTATACCCCTGGATCTGCCCCTGACCAGGGCCGTTGGGAGGGGGTCCAGGGGGTACTTTTGGTACCGGGCCCGGAATTTTTAGGGGCCCGGAATTTCGAGAATATCTCGCGTAAAAGTTGCCATAATAGTTTGAAAAGATTACTCTAGACTGGATGAAGGCAGACAAAGTCACCGCTCGCCACCTCCTACCGTTACGCATATATTTCGGAATTGTTTTACAAAAAAAGATATATTGCTCGATCGAGATGACTATAAAAAGAAAAATTGTACTACCAACTGCAACAGCGGCGTGGTGTTACGGCTGGTATGCTGGAGTGCTACTTGTAGAGTGTGGGTTCGATGCTTCTCTAGGTTTTGATTTTATCAAAAAAAATCAAATCAAATCTTCATTATACTCGCGGTATTACGCCGAAGCGCGTAACGAGTGGCGGAGCCCATCTCCGCGGCTTAGCGCCTGGGCTAAACAGCTCCAAAAAAGAGTCGCAGCGATAGCGAGCCGTTGGCGACGACGTGTCGACTTGACCGGACCGGGAATTGAACGGCAGACCTCCCGCACCGATAGCGTGCGCTTAGCAACTGAGCTAACGGCCTGTCGTTTTGATCTTATTCTAAACGTAATTGATTTCTTCTGACTAATTCGGAATGGGGTAGAGTGGTGGCAATAGAATAAACTAAAAAGCTTCTGCAGAACCATTCCGAAACATTCTACCGGTACCCTCAGTGTAACAGCTGAAGCAGTCTACCAAGAAAATTCTTACGTGTTACAACTCCACAATCCAACCACCTGGTAATGTACCGAAGTGTTGTGCTGTGTGTTGTTGTGCTGTAACAGAGGCTGCTAAAGGTTTAATATGCTGTTGTGCTGTGAGTTAGCTTAATGATATATTTTGGCTAAGATTTCAAAACAGTAAGCATCACCCCTTCAGGAGTATGATTGACTTTGTTTAGTAGCTAACTTGTTAATCGATTTCGATGTAACGACTAACGAAGTGGATCGAATGGCGAATCATCCTTTTTATCATTTTTGGTGGACCATTATTTATGTCATTTTGCAGGGGGCCCGGTTTTAATTTTGGTACCGGGCCTGGACTTGGCTCTCAGCTCATGCCCCTGGCCATGAGCTACAGAAATCATCGAAAGAGTCTGGCATATTTCAGATACTTCGCACCATCAGTTTTGTTCTTTTTTACTAAAAAGCAGAGTCAAAAAGGGGGGGCATGGCACAATGCCCCCCTAAATCGGCTCCTGCATAGACGTAAACTACGTATTGATGCTTAACGCAAAAGAACAATACAGTCACAGCATGCAAAAAACTTACACTGCAGAACCGAAAAGTGACTAATTATCCTCGTTCTAGTTTGGTACCGGTAGTACTTCGCAATTTGTAGTAAGTTTTGATATATACTGTACACGTAGTTAGTATGGAAGAGGATCTTTCATTCCATTTTTCAAATCTTCCAATCCATTCCATTTTGAGCATCTTCCATATTCCATACCGAAATTCTCCTTCCATTCCATACCATTTTCCATTCCATAGCATGCCCTGCTTTGAACGAGCTCGGCAATGACGCAAAGCGCTCGCTAAATCAACAATGCCCTCGCTAAGCGATTACAACTTTTCTCCTCGCTCGTTCAGTAGCATTTTTCGGCTCGTTAACTGTTACGGACGAATGCCTACTTAACAATAGTAATTTCTTTGCCCTTTAATTAACAACACTGTTTGCCGCCTTTTCCGTAGCCTACTGAATCAGTCATTTTAATTCTGCTGAACTGCTGATACTGCTTGTAGTATGATAGGTGTTGTAACTGTAGGGAGCTCAGCTGCTGGTGATCGAGTAGTTGCTAGTTTGTTATTGTTTTAGTACCAGCTTAGTAGATTGTTTACTTTGTCTGAGCTGAGAGTTGGGTTTGCACGTTTTCTCGGAGAGTTTTTGGTCCAGCTTTTAGCTGTCGTCGGTCACGGCAACTTGTTATATTCCCTCAGAGCAAACGCTGCCTAGTGAGTGAGTTTTAACCTGTTTTTCTATTTGAATAAGGGTGCATAACAGTCTGTTTAAGTCGTTGTTGAATAAGTTGGTACAGCACTGTTCTGCTGCTTGTGTAGTTAATAATTGTTAGTGAGAGTTGTTGCTGCTGTACTGCCACTACACTTCCAAGGATATTTCAAGAAGACCTTAAACAGCTGTTGGACCTTGAGTGAGTAAAGCAATATACCGTTATTCTGCCCTTTGGAGTTTTTATGAAGTCATCGGCTTCATTAACTAAAGAGTAACTGAGGGCACTCGCAAAACAAGTTTTCATTCAAAAACTATTTGTCGCGGTAGTGATGGCAGCTTATTTGGCTTTCAGAAGCTGTAGTAGAAGACGAAGAATCAGGGCAAACCCTTTGCAAATGTCGGAAGTAGAGCTAATTTATGAATATCGCTTGTCAAGAGCAGCAATATTGAAAATTTGCGACCTTTCAAGGGAAGATTTGCAGCCAACCATAAAAACAGCCAAAGTATTGTGAGTCGAAGACCAAGTTTTGATTTCACTAAAACTTCTAGCCTGCGGCAGTTTTCAAAGTTCCAGTAAAGACATCGTAAATGTTGCTCAGCCAACTGTTAGTTTTGTCAAGATTTCCTATTGTTCATTATATACGTAAATGATTTCCCAACTGTTTAGAAAATGGTACCAGTTTATCCTTTGTTGACGATACGAGCATTCTGATAAGTGGTAATAATGCTAAATCAATCTTTGAAAAAGACAATCAAGAATTACATAATGTTGATAACTGGTTAATTGCCTACAAGCTCTCACTCAACGCTAGTAAAACCAAGTGTGTGTACTTTAGGACTGTAAACTCAAAACCCCCTCCATGTGCCTTAAACTTAGTGATTAGAAACAAACCAATAGAAAGAGTATCGCCAATCCGAGTCCTGGGAACAGTTATCAATGAAAACTTGTCGTGGAAAGATCACAACCTATCTTTAAAAAACAAATTAAGAGCTACATTGGGCGCCGTAATTAGAGTGAAGCCTTTCCTCAATAAAAACGCTTTATTAGTAATAATTTATCATTCGTTAATGCTAAGCCACATCAGATACTACATTACTAATTGGTTCCATGGCAATTCAGCTATAGTTAGTCAATTGCAAAATATCTGCAATAAATTCATTCGCTTGTCCTTCAGTCTAGCTAGTGTAGACGATATTTTACCATTTATGAGACGGCATAATTTATTAACGATAAAAGATATATTCAAACACGATGTAGCAGTAATTATGTATAAATATCATCAAGGTGCTGTTCCATCTGCGTTTAACGATATGTTTCGGTCCAAAATATTTTCAATTAAAACTCGTAGCAACAGTCAGTTAGTTCCCGCTTTCTGCCGTAGTACGGTAAGCCAACAATCCATACGATATGTCGGGCCGAAAGTATGGAGTAAAATTCCAATCGCCATTAGAAAATCCCGGACAATCAGTGCGTTTAAAAAGAAATTGAAACAGTAGTTCATAAATGGCTGTTAGACTGTCCACTGGCCATGGCTGTATCTCTGCACCTATCCATTTCATTTCGTAACATCTTGTAATAGTGTGTTAAGACAGCAACCTGTCTCTGGATATAATATTGCCATTGTTATTAGTATAACAGTATCTTTATTTTTTTTTTTTTTTTCTTTTTTCAACAGACATTGCGTCGTTTTGCCTTTTTGTACTTTCAGGCAATCAACTGACCTACATGCAATTTCGGACTGACGTCTACATTGTGCATCCTGTTTCCAAACTCCATCTTACGCCTTTGGACATTGGACATGCGTTTTTATTTTATTTTTTATTTTTTTTAGGCTTAAAATTATGTGAGATGGCAAGACCTGGAGGTATCCGGCCGATGCCAAATTTAGCTTGCTTTAACATTGCTATGTTTAGTGTTATTTCTGCTCTGTCGGTCGGTCCTGCTGTAAAGTTTTTGCCCTTTTGAGATATCACAGACTTCTGGAAACGGCTTAGCTCATTGGTTCTCAAACATCTTGCTTCATCGCACGGGGTGTTTTTAAATCGGTGGTCTGGCTGGACAGGATTTCTTTCGGTAGGTTTCTTTGCCTGTTGGGCCTTTTAGGGTTCTCTATTATCGGCAACGCTCGGGGTAATTAAGGCGGGTCTTTCGTGTTTTATTCTTGCTTCTGTTCTTCGTTAGCTTATCAGTTTTATAAGCGCTGTTACGACTTGGATTAACCTTGAAAGGCCACACACTGTCATGCTTTCCTACCATTGCACCGTAGCATGGCAGTGTAGAATATGTGACTCTCTTTGCTGTCTTTTTATCTGACCGTCGTTTTTTGTTTTTTTTTCTGTGCTGTATGTGTGTGTGTGCTCTTTTTTTTTTATTTGATAAATCTCTATTGTCGGGTGCTGCAATCATGCTTCTCATGTTACTTTTCTTGATCTTCTATTCTCCCCTTGCATGTTACAACGTTTATCGTTTTGTTGCTTCTTCCCTTTTCTCGTGCTGTCCAATTATAGTGTATATTATTTTTGTATATAGTGTATATATTCTGAATACCGAAGTGTTGTGCTGTGTGTTGTTGTGCTGTAACAGAGGTGTATATATTATCAATTATATAGTGTATATATTCTTGTGTTGACGGTACGGAAATAAAAGACACTAACTAACTAACTAACTATTTCTTGACAGCTTGCTTCGTAAGAAAAAAAATTGTATTTATGCCGGAGAACTTAACATCTCTTCAAATAAAGGAGCAATTTCATTCTCTAGGTCGTTTTCCGGGGGTTATAGGTGCAATAGATAATACCTTTGATGATACTCACATACCTATTATTGCTCCAGCTAAAGATGAACACGTTTTTGTGAATCGTAAAGACTTTCATTCAATAAACGTTCAAGTAAGTAGTTTGCCGCTTTCCAGAAAAAACATGAAGTAAATTTTTTAAACGTTTTTGCTTTGCCATGCAGGCAATAGGCTATGCGACGCAAACATGGTGTTTTTGGATGAGGTGTGCAAATATCCGCGCTCGTGTCACGATTCGTTTATTCTTCGCCACTCAAATGTATATAACAACTTGATTTAGCTTACTCCAGAAATATTCACGGAGCTTACCTGTACCAAAAATTTCCGTTATGATCTACGCATAACCCACGAAAAATGCCGCAAGCATCATATTTTACCTTCGTTGTCACATTTTTCCACGCTTGTTGCTTGGAAGCCATACTTCTGCCGAAAACGACCCAAACAAAATCAAATCTTCATGATAGGCCTACTCGCCGTATTACGCCGAAGCGTGTAACGAGTGGCGGGGGCTATGTCCGCGGCTCAGCGCCTGGGCTACACAGCTCCGAAGAAACGTCGCAACGGTGGCGAGCTGTTGGCGACACTGTGCCGATTTGACCGGCCCGGGAATCGAGCCCCAGACCTCCCGCACCGATAGCGTGCGCTTAGCAACTGAGCTAAGTGTTTCCGCTTTAATTCTATAGCAGTTATTAAGGCTTCTACTTCCGTATTCGTCCATCGTGGCGATCTTTTTTTGACAATTTTTACTTTTTCCATATTTCAAAATCAAAGCGTGCATTTATGAACTTGGTGAAACGCTATTGCAACAACGCATACATAACAAACGCCAAAGAATTTGCTGACGGCGATGCAAACCTTGCTGACTATGCTGGCCTTTTCTCCCTAGTGCACGCATTAACAGCGCAGATGGCCGAGTATTATGGAGCGTCTGTCTCTTGAGCTGTAGATTCGGGTTTGATTCCGAGTCGGGTCAAACCAATGGCTCTAAAATTGGTATTCACAGCTTCCCTGCTTGACGCTCAGCATTAACGGGACAGTGTGGAGAACAAGCCGGCAAGTTTACTTGTTGTGCCGTTGGGAAAGGCACTTAGCGGGATTTCCTCATCTTGGTGTGGTAGACAGATGGCTGGCTACTCCTAAGCGAGCTCGTATAGCGCATTGATCGCTTTCTCGTGATAGGAGGATAAATATGCGACCAAAAAAAAAAATCTCTCAAAATTGCGTGAGACGTTTAAGAAAAGTTTGCGAGATGTAGTTATAATCGCTTAGCGTGCTCGCATGTTAATTCCTCGTTAAACGATTAATTAACTATAGCTAGTAATTTAACGAGCGAGCTGAAAGTTGTAATCCCGCCTCAGAAAACTTCGTCTATTCTAGTGGAGTGTTGGTTGTTGCACTCCAGCTGAGTGCTTTAAACAGTTCAGTAAGAGTTGGTTCTCCCTGTGACGAAATTACCTGGACCAAAACCACTCCAATCATCAAAGCGTTCACGAACTTTATTGAGTGGAGACAAATGAAACCAGCAGGTCGGTTTTTCTAAGCATACAAAAACAAGCTAGCACATTGGGCACAACAGTCGCAATTATCATTCGTAACAGTAAAATGTACGAACCAATTTAAGGGCGAACCAACTCTCAAACACAGAACAAACCAGCAAACTATCGGTCGAACTGCGACGCAAATCTAAAATAAATCAACGACATTGGTTTCAGCTCAAACATAAACACACGTCAACGCTCAATAGTATGAAGTCTCACACAGCAGCTTGAACATCTATCTTGAATATTAAGAGCAATTTTACCAATAAATCAGTATGAACATAAACTAACGCTATGAATTCACATCGTAACCTACCGGCCTGCAATATGTCGAAACCCTTCAAAGATGCAAACTGCCGACGGCCCACACACATTCAAAACAACGGATTCAATGAAACAATTAAACTAGTTTACACAGGCTAGTCTGCTAGCTTCGCACAAGTATAATCAACACCAATAAATAGGCTTATTGGACTAATTAAATTCCGCGTAGACTGTTAAAACGCTTGAGCGAATATTTCCTCTCCCAGCCAAACACTGACACTGGGTTAGATCACGGCAATTCTACAATAGGCTACTAGGTCTAAAATAGGGATGTGCCTCAAGGAAAATTACTCGGACTCGCCGAGTAACGAGTATTCATGTCATTACTCGGCCGAGTCCGAGTATCTACGACGTCAAAATATGAACTCAAAATTAGGTGAAGAGCAAAAAAAAGGTCATCACGTCCGTAGAAGTCCTAATTTCGACTCAAATTCGGATAAAAAACAAAAAAAGGTCAAAATGATAATGGTTTAATACTCGGACTCGGCCGAGTTCGAGTAATGCCTTATTACTCGGCCGAGTATTCGGACTCGACTCGGCACATCCCTAGTCTACAATAGTAAACTAACGCATCTGCAAATAACCGGTGCCGCATAAGGCAATACAAGTCGTTTAGCATCACTTCAAATAAGCAAAACATTGTCCTGTCAGCTAAACTGCGCTTAACGATTAAAGAAACACTGTCAATTTCAACTAAACTCGTCAATCAGTCGATTAACCCTTGCCTATGCCAGCTTTGATGATAAGTTTACCAGCACAGCCGCCATTGCTAGCTACGTTTTACGACAACAGGACGTGACGTACAAAACAATGAAAGCATGCAAAAAATTAGTAAAAAATAAGTAAAAAACACAGATGAAACTGGGCCGTTAGCGGACCAGTAAAAAGACCGGTTAACGGCCCATGCCATCTCTAGTGGTTACCTTAAAAGATAAGTTTACTACGGTTGAGAAACCAGAGAGTCAAACAGAACCCGAACCGGAGTTTTATAGACCGGTTTTACGCTATTTTTGTCGAACCTTAACCGAACCCCAACCGTATTTTTCAAAATCGCGAAGAGCGAACCGGAACTAAACCGAATAATTTGAGTACTTGCAAACCTTAACCGAACCCGAACCGATTCAATAAGCGGTTCGTTCCGTGAGGTGACAAGCGTCATTTTGAAAGCGGCTTACATTCAGAGAAATACAGTAGGCTACTTTTACAGTAGAGATGCCTCGGGCTGACTTTTTTTAGGCTTGGAATGCCCACGGCTCGGAACCTCTAGCCCAGTAACCGTGACCGACCCATCAACTCACACCAAAAATAAAGCCCAGCCAGCCCAAACCCATTCTTTTTATGAACCTTTAATCACATTAATCAAAGGGATTTCAAAAAGTGTTAGCGGCTCGTTAGTGGCCCAGTAATAAACAAAGATAGAACCGGGCCGTTAACGGACCAGTAAAAAGAGTGATTAACGGCTCGTTGGCGGTCTCTTAGCGGCCCATGTCATTTCTACTGCACAGCACTACAAGGAGTACATTGGCCTGTCAATGTGAAAATATGTTTCTTTATCAAAGTGGGCTATAGGCCGCCGGTGCCAGAGCATAGTAACAATTTAACTATCTTGAAATTGGCGTTACTACCAGTATTATATATTGGCCTGCCAATGCGAAGAAAAATAGCGCTGAACGTTTCATTTTTTAAATTGTGTTATTAGAATCATACCATTTTTTACCGCGAAGTGCGAACCTGAACCGGAACTTTATAAACTGATTTTGAAATAGTTTTTACTGAAGCGAACCCAAACCTAAGCGTTTCAATTTGTCTGAACCTTAACCGGAACTGAACCGAAATTTCAAACCGCTGTTGAATCCAAACCGAACCTGAACCGAAAAAATTTAACAGTTTCACTCCCCGGTTAAAACGTCTTAACTCTTAACGTTTATTATTTTTATTTATTATTGAAATGGCAACCCGCGTTGTTATAACAACATCAACATTTTAGGCAGCATTGCAGAAGTAATCTGTGTGGAGAGGCTGATAAGTTTGTCAGCGCTTAATCATATAATAGATAAGATGACATTAGCACATTTTAATTTTTATTACCGCGAAGTAACAAGGAAAACCGTAAATATTGATACCAGGGCTAGAAATGAGAGAGCGGTGACCCAGTGAGATATTCATACTGCTCGTTAAGCAGTTTGCGAGCCAGCAAACCACTCGGTAAAAAGTTTTTCCTCGCCAACGCACTTTTTGGGATTACAGGATTTTCCAAGCTGGCGAACTCACTCGGCAAGTAGCGAGAAAAAATGAGTGAGCAACAATTTCACACATAACTAGCCAAGGTTTGGTTAGGGTTAACTTTAGTTAGGGTTCGGTTCAGTTACAACCCTAAACTCTAACCGAACCTATTCCTCGCCAAACTTAACCCTAACCGAACCTGGGGGCTAGGCTAATACTAGCCTAGGCATTACCCAACCCCCAGTGCTGAGTACTGGTACCGGTAACTATGACACTGATCTTGTTCTGCATGATGTAGGCCTATAGCATATGCATACAAATTTATACTGTATCAATGCCGGAATACAATAATTCTGTCTGCCAACCTTAACATAACCTAGGCTATAACCTGACCCTAATCAAATCTAGCCCTAACTGAACCTAACCCTAACTAAATTCAACCCTAACGGAACCTAATCCTAACAGCCTAACCAAACCTGACCCTAATCAAACCTGGGGGCTGATACTAGATCTAACCCAAAGAGTTACTGTAGATTTATTTTCCTCTTTAAACAAAATGAATCTGGGAGTCTACACTGTTGGCGTCAACGCCAGAATGTTTTAAAAGAAATCTTTTAATAACTCGTTTGCACTTCTAGCAGTCCTTGAGATCCTAACGTTCCTTGTGATCCTAGTGGTCCTTGTCCTCCTGCAGGTGTTAGTATTAACTCACTTGCGCCCCTAGCAATCCTTGTGATCCTAGCAGTCCTTGTGTTCCTGCAGCTTTTATTGTACTAGGACCCCTGATAACTGCTAAGTTTAAAATAAAGCAGAGCAATTGGTATGTGAAATCATTAGAAACAGAGGCAACTCTGCCAGGTAACGTGGAGTCTTCATTCTTCTTTTACATAAGTTTCATCTGCGGTTAGTAGTTTGTCACTTCAAGGTAAAACCGTCTGTTTATGACTGGGGCATCAGGTTAGTAGTTTGTCACTTCAAGGTAAAACCGTCTGTTTATGACTGGGGCATCAGGGCATTGCGGAAAAAGTTATACCTTTGACTTTCTTCCTAGAATACAGTATATATTACTTGGCTTATTTATTGTCAAATAAAGCATGGTAGTGAACAATCTTACTCTAAGTTATGTCACCAAATGTAGGATCTACGACAGCAAAGGGACCTTCATTAGGTTGCCCTGACGTGATGAATATGTTTCTCAGCACAATTGTTGTGATGCAATAATCAGTAACATCTTGTGTTAACAATGCAAAGAAAACACTATGTAACTTTTGTCAATGTGGATTACTACAGTTTATGCTAATCATCTTAATGAACGATTAATTTCAAATAGGAAGCCATTAGGAAAGGCACTTAGCGGGATTCCCTCATCTTGGTGTGGTAGACAGATGGCCAGCAACTCCTAAGCAAGCTCGTATAGCGCATTGATCGCTTTCTCGTGATAGGAGGATAAATATGCTACTAAACTAATTTTGTAACTATCTTCTTGGTTTTTCTTTAAATTGGCTAAGTATTTAGAGTAGTTTATATAGTTTATTACATCATGTCTAGTACTGGTAGTGAAGTGTTCAAAAAATCTGGGATTCCACGAGAAGTACTGAAATGGATACAAAGTTTAGATTTAACTTTTCCAATCAAAAATATAAGAAGGTTAGAACTGTGTGGCTTTAAAATTTACAAATGAGCTTTTAAGTTTTTTCTACTATTTTTACGTTTCGTATTGTGAGATTTTTTGTGAACGTACAATTTTGGCCTACTAAGTTGGTACAAAATATTTAGCCAATATTACCATATATACAATTTTTACCTTAGGCTACAACGTTTATGGACAGATTTGTTTTCTCAAAGTTATTTGTTGTGCGAGACCATTAGTTCTAACCTAAGTTGTTGTCTTTTATGCTTGAGGATAAATCAATTGAAAAACGTGCATCTTCTATAATGTTGAATGTATTATCTCATCCTGCTTTTATAGCTTGGCTCAAAACTATTGGAAGTTTTAGACTATTGTCAATGTTTTGATCATCAGTCGAAAGTAGTGTAAACTGAAGTTCGTGTTCTGGAATAAAATTTTCTGTTGATGATGTAAAAGGAAACGCTTTTTTAGAGATTTTTCAAATGGATTTCTTGTTGCTGAAATGTTTTCTTGGTATTACCCAAAAGATATAGAAATGCATTCTTTTGGTAATGGCAATGCATTGCCAGCGAAATTAGGAAACTGGTCCCAATTAGAAAGAGTAAGTACCGGTATATGAGGAATTTTATCTGTGCACAAAGTTTTATTGCTTTTACATGCGTAAGAATGTTTATTGTTGAGTAAGTTTTTTCTAAGTTTGATGGATTTGATTTCTTCATTTTTATTCTCCTTTCACGAAAAAGCAACGGAGGTGCTATGCATGGGACGAATCCAGACTCGCTTTAGGGTTGCCTTTGTTTCCTAGTTTTAAGGTGTTACGCTTTGCTTTTGACTTCGCAGAGATAATTATCGTGAAGCATCTTGTCCAGGACGCAATAATGAAGCTTGGGTGGAAGTTGAACCATTGACCTTGCGATCGCCATCGTAGAAACGACGTTCCGAACCGCTACGCCACGCTGCCAACAACATACTGCGTTATAGTTTTTAATGTACTGGCATTATGTGCTTCGCATTTTTTAGAACTGGTCACGCATCTTCCAATTAATTTTCGTACTCGTAATCAACTGTAATAAATTGTTTTTGATACCAATGCATTCACATATATTCTGGGTTATTCTTTGGTAAGCTAATGTTCATTTTCTCAGTTTTTCATGAAGAAAAACATAGGAATTCCAAAAGAATTAATTGATGGAACTTTACATTGCAAGCCTGGAGCAGCTGAGATTCCAAAAGAATTAATTGATGGAACTTTACATTGCAAGCCTGGAGCAGCTGAGCTTTTAATTCAAACGATTTACACGTTGTTAACAAATCGAATGTAAGTACGTCATGGACATTTTTTTCTTTGCCCATCTAAAAAAAATCAAATTTTCATTACACTCACGATATTATGCCGAAACATGAAACGAGTGGCGGGGCCCGTCTCCGCTGCTTAGCGCTTGATAACACAGAAACGTCAAAGCGTGGCAAGCACTTAGCCACAGTGTCCGATTTGACCAATTGATACCAAGACCTCCCGCGCCGATAGCGGTGGCTTTTACCACTACCCGAACTGGCTGGTTCTCTTTATCTGTATTTGACTCATAAATCAGCATTACAAAGCTATTGCTGTAGGCGTTTATTTGTTGCTTTTTGAAAAAGAAACTCAAAAAAATTATTCCAATAAAATCTTTTGATTTTTATTTTTTTTATAATTTTGAAATCAAAAACTTTTCTTGGCGTTACCGGTATGTTTTTGGTCATGAAATACCGTCTGCTTCTTCATTGACGCTAACCGAGCATCTTCGTTATGATTTTCAGAGTGCGCACTCTAACGGACGAACAAGAAGTTGATTTCACTGATAGAGCTTATCAAGTAAGAGATATGGTCAATTCAATAATGAGTTTATAATGTGTAATTGCTCAGACAACAAGTAGAGCGATATTTGCACAATCGCATAATTGTAGATCATTTTTCATTCACTGCATCTGTATATGATTCTGCTATACTGATTTTTATAAGGAGTTTAAGTGTCATTCAAGAAGTAATCAAAACCACCTAAATTGATAATAGAACAGTAAATGAGTGAGACTGCGACGTGAACGTATGTTCTTCGAAGTAGCAGCCACCCTAAATACATGTCAACGCGATAGGCTACTGCCGTGAACTAAACCTTTTACGTTGAATTACATTCACCAGCTCAGATGGCCGAGTGGTATAGAGCGCCCGCCTCTGGAGCTGTAGACTTGGGTTTGATTCCGCGTTGGGTCAAACCAATGACTTTAAAATTGGTATCCACAATTTCCCTGCTTGACGCTCAGCATTAAAGGGATAGTGTGGAGAACAGGCCGGCAAGTTTACTTGTTGTGCCGTAGGGAAAGGCACTTACCGAGATCCCCCCCATCTTTGTGTGGTTGACAGATGGCCGGCAACTCCTAAGCGAGCTCGTTATAGCGCATTGATCGCTTTCTCGTGATAGGAGGATAAACAAATATGCAACATGCGCATACGCAATATGCATATCTGTGATCCTAAGCCTTGTCGGTGACAAATCTGAAGGTGAAGGCAGTCTTCAGTCGGATCGAGGCCGCATTCACTCAAAGCTTGGGGCTTCAATCGGTTGCTAGTGACAAAAGATGAAAACAAAAAATTAATCACTTTCGATTGATCGTTTTTTTCTTCCAGGTTCGACTACCTATGCATGCCCGTTCAACCGCCTCATGTGCAATCAAAAATAATCTTAAACTAACAGAATGCATGACAGAGCCGAACATACTAACCAACAAACAAAAGGTGAGCTAAAATCTTGATAACTTAGATCAGGTTTTTCTGTGCCATTCACGAGCAAACAGCGGCGACGTCCGTGGAATAAATCAAAACTTGTTCTACGGGATGGATACTGGCGCTGAATCTTTGGGAAATTAGGCTAATACACGCTTTACATCTTTAGACCAAAATTATTAACTGTCCGATTAGCGCAGTCGTGAAGACATCGTTATCGGTGTGGTAGGTCTGGGGTTCAATTACCGGGCCGGTCAAATCGGACTTATCGCCAACGGGTTGCCACCGCTGCGACGTTTCTTGGATTTATGTTGCCCAGGCGCGATGTTAAGCTGCGCGGATAGACCCCGCCACTCGTTACACGCTTCGGCGTAATATCTCAAATGTAATGAAAATTTGATTTGACTTGAATTACTGATAAATGGTCAACTTAACGCATATTTCTAGTGTCATGCTAAGGTTTTTTACCAAGCTATTGTGTCATATTTGCACCATAAAATATTAATTTTGCAGGCAAATGCCATCATTACCCGACACTTGGAACATCGCAACATAGAACGCATCGAAAACCCTGAACGATTCGATATCAAACCAACTCTGGGAGAAATGGCGCGACGCTTAGCCCCTTCCAGTCAAGACAGCAAACGAACCGAGTTGACCCCGGCTGTAACAACTTCAACGGCCGCGCCAAAGGAACAAACTTCGTCCTTCATTGTTCCTGGTGTCGGTAAGAATTCTTGTAATGCTTTCGCGTAATAACAAGTTAATGCAAAGATATGGGAATAATTATTATCATATCGACCAGATGAAATTTTTTTATCCAACTTTTGGAAATTTTGTTTAAGTGCTCGTTTTTTGCGAAGGAAGTAGATATACCGGTACTTAAATAAACTATGCCTTAAGCAGGGCTGTGACATTTACCCTATCCACAATTCCTCATGTTCAATTTACGTGGGCTTGATGTTGTAATCACTTTTTTGAATCATGACATCAACAATTTAATTGTTATGCAGGAAGCGACATAAATTGGACATGTGGACAGGGTTAAGTGTGAACTCGAACTCAATTTCGAAATAAGGTTATGGAGTTTTGAAATCAGCGCAAAACTCGTAAGCAACGGCAGCAGCCACCAACAGCTGAAACCCGGGTTGACAAACTTTGAGCGAACTCGAACACGTTGAAAATGGTTCAGAGTTTAGTTCTGGCCGTAAGGTTTACGCACTATGGTCTTAAACCAGGGTTTCCCAAACTTTCTGTTCACCGGTACCCTTGGACAATGTATGGATTCGTTCGTGTACCCCCAAAATCGGTGAAGACCAAAAAAAAAAGGTCTTCACGTCCGAAGAGTCTTGTTTTACAAATATAGCTTAATGTATTCCTTGAAAAGTCAAAATGTACCCAATACCCATGTACCCCAGTTTATGAACCCCTGTCTTAAACTATGTACCAAAATCTAACATTCAGATGGGAAAGTTTGAAAATGTGTAGCAAGCAACACTGGAGTGAGCTCCGCAAACCCACGATTTTTCTTTGCAGGTCCAAAAGCAATGAAGGTTGAAAAGGGACGAATGAGCAGTGTTCAATTTCGCGAAGTCAAAGTTCAACAAATGAACAAAAATAATCAAATGACTGTCAAGCCGGGCTCAATACACACCGTTCAAACCCCGGTGTATGGCCTGTAACAGACCGCGTTAATGTTCTCTTTTTGTTTACTAAACTTTGCCTTTTTAACTGTTTTAAACCACTGCTTTTAGCGTACCGTAACACTGGTATTAGCATATGCGTGTGTTTGCTTTAAGCGCAATTAGTATTTGAAGTTGGTGAATCGTTCTATTCAGTGAAATTAGCTACAATATTTCAAAATTTTTATTCATTGTAAGTTCATTATTTGCATTGCATCATGTTTTTTGTGTTAAAAATCTGTGTTTTACGAACACATCGTAGATTTTGATTGCATTTTATTAACCGTTACATATTTGTAGTAAAACCGAGCTTAATCAAGGAAATATAATGGTCAAGTTCCGCAATGTTACTCAGTGCTGACTAAATAAAAACAAATGCAGCCAGTTCCACTTCGACGAAATATCCGTTGGTCACTTGCTTTCTAGTAATTTCTTTTAAGTTATTTTTGGGGCAATTAAGGGGATGGAGTTTAAAAAAATCAATAGCGTATGGTGAGTTAGAGAAACGGCTGTCCGAAAACTTAAAGCGCGCTTTCCAAAGTTGCCGTAGATGTTATCACAGTAGCAACAGAGAGATCTTGCATCAACATAAGGATAATTTGGGACTCCAACATACGGATAATTACTACCACCGTTACACCAGAGATAAAACGGATTTACTTATAATTTACGGTCTTTCCATTGCACAACGGAACTTTTAACAATCAACGTTAGCGCACATTAAAATAACTCCACTAGATGTAATTTTACGTCTTCGTCAAGTTGGTGTAGTACCTGTGTAAATAGTCCAGCATTTTTGAGGATTCAACCTTCAACAAAATTAACATTTCGCCGAGGTAGTCGGCAACTTTTGCAAGAAAGACTCCTGATTTTTGGTACCAATCACGAAGCAGTATAAAAGAAACTTCAGCATATTCATTCACAACTATACAGTGATCATTGGATTTGTTCTTTTCACAGTAAAAATAAACTCCAACCGCAGCAGCAGCCAACAGAACAAAAAAGCTAAACAAAAATGTACCAAATCCACCTAAAAAATAAAAAGCCAAGTTTAATTTTAAAGTATGCTTATTGCTTAACCACCATCGTTACTTGCGTACGGCACACTGGTAGGTAAGGTACGGTCAAGGCCGTATTTACGAATAGGCTAAGCAGGCTGAAGCCTAGGGCCTCACAGAAAGTAAGGGGCCTCATCACGAACAGCGAAGACCTTTTTTTTTGTTTCCACCGATATTTTTAGTGAAAACACGATATCTGCGGACATAAAGACCTTTTTTTTGGTCTTCACCGCTTTCTAGTGGAAATAACGGAAATAGCCTATGGTCTCTCATTGTCTAAATCGGGCTATGGGTACGGTACTTCATCAATTTTGGTAAATCAAAACTTCGAACCGCAGCAAAACAGAAAAATATTGAAGGAAATACAAAACAACAGACAAATCTGCACTCCTTACAAAAATTGCTGTTGCTTTTGAGTTTCTGTTGACTTGTGATTACGAATTCATTAAAACAAGTAGTTTTCTTGAATCGAAATAAACGGACAATTAGGGCATGAAAACTCGACAGCTGTAATCCTTTGTTTAAATGCTTAAAAATTACTTCTTGCACGCAAGCAAAAAAGTGAAAACGTTTTACTCGTACATCTAGATTTCGTTTTGACGGTTTTCTTTTTGTTCATGTTCTTCAATGGTTCCTCCACCTTCGCCGGAGCATGAAGTTGATCACCCATGCCGTTTTGACTAGCTTTAGCTTGTTGCACCTCCCGCTCTTTCCTGCAAACGCACAACAAACAGGTTACAGAAAAGCTTCGGATCAAACTTTACCAATTTTTTTAACCTTTAAAAAAACAATGCGCTTTTTCGCGCAGTTCAGCTTTACCTCCTTTTCTTTTTTGCCATATTCTTCTCCTTCTTCTTTTTTTCAGCCAATTCTTTTTCTTTTTGCAAAAGTTCGGCCTCTGCAATCAAGAGCAAGATCAATCAAAATGGCTTGTAATATGTGTAACACAGCATTCTTGCTTTGTGAGCTAACCAGAATTGCAACGCTAATATGCAATACGTGAAACTGTTTAAATGGGTATAGATAATACACACTATCTAATTTACGCAATGTGATCATTAGAAATTTGTCAACTTCACATCACTTTTATCGCATTTCATCAGGGTTTAATATTTAACAGCACATATACATCGTGCAATCTCCACGAATGCAAGTGGTAACAGCTCAGCTCATATGGCCAAGTGGATAGAGCGTCCATCTCGCCTCTGTAAACTCGGGTTTGATTCAGAGTCAGACCAATGACTTTGGTACTCACAGCTACACTGTTTGCCGCTCAGCATTAAACGGACGCTGTTGAGAACAAGCTGGCAAGTTTACGTGTTGTGCCAAAGAGAAAGGCAATTACCGGGATTTCCCATACCTTTCTACGCGTAGTACACAGATGGACAGCAACTCTTAAGCAAGCTCACTATAGCATTTTCATCGTTATCTTGAGATAGGAGGATAAGTATGCACCTTAATTTAAACTAGTATCAATCACATTTACTTACTTTGTTGGGCTTCAATTTTCTTTTGGCGTTTCTTTTCACGATTGGCCAAAATCGTTTTCATAGCAGCCACAACGTTCTTAGCACATTGTCTGCATTGTTTATCATCAAGGCAATCTCCAACATGCTTCTTGTAACTTGTATCAAGCGGGTTGTCCTTTAAATCCAACCATTTCAGTTTTTTCAGGTTTGAAAAGCTGACGGGGAGTAATCTAAACACCAATGGTATTCACAAAATAATCGTTATTTTTAAAAAAACTTAAAGAACGATGCTAGAAATCAGTTTTTTGTGTATAACAAAACTGGTATTATGTCATGAATAGTCCCAGATTTACTTATGAGGCTATAATATATTTCGCGTAGATACGAGTCATACAATGATATGAGATATGAGTCATACAATACCATAGTCAGATATTAACATCATGTGTATATACATCAAATAACAAACCAAAAAAAGTAAAATTTCTCACTAGTCAATGGCACAAGACACCTCCTTCCAAAATATTTGCTGCAAAAGAAGAATGTGCTCTGTGCTTTTGATGCCACACAGTTTTAAGCTCTATGCTGCCCTTTGCTGCCATAATTTCCACTTGCAATCTATGCTTTGAAAAGCTCCTACAATCAAAAGGGCACATGCAACATAGCTTCACAACTACTGCTGTTATTGATGAACCGTGTAAAGATAGTTTTTCACTCACTTTAATTGATTCTGAAATAAGTCCAAATGTTGCAATTGCTGAAGTAATCCAAAATTATCTGGAAGTTCAACAATTTTATTCTTGCTCAAATCGATCTTTACCAAGCGAGTAAGCACAACACAAAAGTCGTCAGGGAGTAGTCGAATTAGATTACATGACAGGTCAATAGTGTCAACTTTCTTAATCGAAGCCTGCAAAGTTGAAAAACTATTAGATTAACACGTTACGGCATTCTACTTCTGTTGACAAGACCAGTAAGAAAACAACCAATAAGCCAAACAGTGTTCTCTCTAGGATTTTGACTAGTTTTTGCCCAAATGATAAATTGATTGAAATTTTTGCCCAGAGATTTCACTACTTTGAGGACCCCTTTTACAAAATTCTTGCATTAAATTTGCTTTTCCAAGATTCAAGCTACAGTCTTGCATTAAAATATTAGTTAGTTAGTTAGTTAGTGTCTTTTATTTCCGTACCGTCAACACAAGAATAATATGCATAAATAACATACAGTATAATTCAAGTTTTAAAGTATTATTCAAGTTTTTTGTTTAAGTTTTTCAGTTTTGCATTTTATAAAATTAATTTCTGGTTCAAAATCAGTAAAATTTGCCCCAAAATTTCGTATTTTCCCAAATTTCTCACTCTAGAGGGAACACTAAAGCCAAAACACATGATAACAAGTCAAATTAATACTAGACATACATAAGTGTACTCAACACAGAAGAAAATTTGCATAAAATGTTAATTTTCATGGAAAAATTGGCTTAAGTTAAAACTAATTGTAGAGTAGCAAATATGCACTGGTGATTGCAAATATTGCTTGACTAACCCAAATGAAAACAGAACTTTCTATTCGTGAAACAGACTTTTTTAAAACAGTTAACAGGGTTAGCAAAGATTCCAGTTATTGTGAAAACTTTTGCCAGCAACTTACAATATCTGTTACAGGAACATCTTGAATCTGCGACAAACTCAAGTCCATTTCATTGTCATCAGTTCTTTGCTTCAACTCTTTGAGACTAAGCATCTTCAGCGTTACCAAAATTAATCAGAGTGCAAAACAGGCGCTGATGGTAAACCGTCCATATAAATAATAATAATTTCAATAATAAAAATGAAGCGTCTTAGAAATGAAGAGCCCGACAAACACTGTAGATATGGGGTGACATCTTCTATCATGCACTGACATTGTCATCGTAAAATGTTATAATTGGACTGTCCATACTGACAGCAGATGCTACACATTACCCGCCTACCACTATCGTTCTTGACACTGCTAGACTTAAATCTCAAAACTGACCCCTGGACTCCCAACTTGCTGAACCTGTTCTTGGTGCAGGGTGGCTAGGCTAACCTGCTAACCCAGAACCTGTTAGTCTAACCGTTAATGCACAGTACATTGCAAGTGATTTTGGTGAGATTAAGTTAAATCAACACACTAATACCTACAACTTGGAATAAATTATTAAAACCTGGGTATAAAATAGAAGAATACTAACTTATTCGAAATTTAGCCCAGCTGTTTATGCTCATTCATGGAAATTTAAACAATTTAAACGTGGCAAGTTAGCGTCAGCTCACAGGTACTAGGATGACTTTGCGATCTTCTGCTGCCCTCTAGCGGTAATCAAATACAGGAACTGCTGGATTTGCTAAAAGAAAATCGAACCGGTAAAATATTCGGCAAGTCAGTTGCATGTTTATCCTCCTATCACGAGAAAGCGATTAATGCGCTATACGAGCTCGCTTAGGAGTTGCCAACCATCTGTCTACCACACCAAGATGGGGGAATCCCGCTAAATGCCTTTCCCAACGGCACAACAAGTAAACTTGCCGGCTTGTTCTCCACACTGTCTCATCAATGCTGAGCGTCAAGCAGGGAAGCTGTGAATACCAATGTTAAAGTCATTGGTTTGACCCGACTCGGAATCAAACCCGAGTCCACAGCTCAAGAGACAGACGCTCCATACCACTCGGCCCAAATGTAGCCTATTCAAATAAAATTTACTGACATTAAGCCAATTTACATGCACAGTTTAAGCGGGCTAACCCGGCAAATCTAACCCGTCTTCTGCAGACGAAAATTTACGTCATTCTGCCTGCGCAATCATTGCGGGTTGGAAATTACTCGCTAGTAACAGGTAGGTTCAACCCGCTAAAAAGCGCTTGAAAAAATAGCGGATTAAGCAAAAAAATCTCCTAAACTCGAAATAAAGCGTGAAACCCGCACAATCAAACTCGCTCATGTAAATTGACTTAATGTCGACAAAATAACGTATAGAAAATTATGCTCAAGCTGACTTTTTGTGAGCTACCTACTAATATCTGTTGTTGGCTGCGACCTGAATGCATAGCGTACGCACGTAACCTACGCGCTTAAGGCGTAATGATAGCGAAGCCTGTAATATTCAGACTATGCTGGTGGTTTAATTGTTTCATCATGGCTATGCCAGAGCAAATTACTATGCTATTAATGATGTCGACGAAATCACTTAATTATAACCGGGGACTAGTCAGAATAAAATATGCCTTATCTTTACTTTTTTTTCGGCGCAATTCGATATTTCATATTCGATTTTCTTCTTCCAGGTTACGTTATCTCGCTTTATTTAATTTAAAATAATTGTTGATATGCCATTACCTTGTTTTTGCTGATAAATTTTTTTTGTGCCAAAAGAAAAACAAAAAAAATTTTTTTAAATAGCAAAGTTGCTTCGCATCAAAAACGTCGTATGCTATGTCCGTCGTTTGTCCGTAACTTACCGCATGAATGTGAGGACATCACAAAAAATGCTTAGCGTACACCGCTAAATGCTCAGTGTAATATTGAATATCGATTACAATATTCTTTGTTCTTTACTTTTTTAAACCACCATCGAAATCGATTATTTCTTTACTTTTTGGTGAACTATCAAATATTGATTATTTCTTTCCTTTTTTGGGTATCGATTCCCAACCCTGTCTACACCACACAAACAAAATTTTTGAAGGAGACATCTCTGGATTTAAGGTCTTTCCTGGATTTTAGTCTCGATGGTAGGCCTATTAAGTTTCAAATACATTCATGCAGAGGCAATATTGTAGGAATAATTAGGGCCCCCCTGAAAAAAAGTGGGGGAGGGCCAGGACCCCCCCGGTTCCGCTACCTACGACAATGATGCAAATACTTCTTTATAAAAAAAAGCCTTATGTAGGTACTGTGATATTACATATAGGTCTAGTGCCCCGAAAAAGTGTCATCTTTTGCGTCACTAGCAACCAAAAAAGCATGAGCCAAATGTTGCTGCAGCAAAAAAGTCAGCTAAAGTGACAGAGATGGGCATTTATCGCGATAATTCATCGGCGATAATTTATTACCGATTACCGTTATCGCTTAAAATAGTTTAGATTTATCGATTATCGATATCGCTTTTGTAATATATTTTGTTATCGCCGATAAATTATCGCGATAAACGATTCTTTATGCACACAGTGTTCGTTAGGGAGTTGGAGCCATGGCAAAATACACGGTATCAATAGTCTTGTTGCAATTTAAAAAATCTCTCTTCGTTTTGTTTGATCCCACGGCAGAGTCCGTAAACTGCTCTTTTTTCTTAAAAATCTAGAAAAACACTTTTGTGATTCGACCTACAAAAAAAAACTTCGTCCAACAATAGAAAAACACTTTTGTGATTTGACTTACAAAAAAAAACTTCGTCAAACACATTAAAAATTTACCGCAGCATTTATCGGAAAAATTTATCGGCGATAATTTATCGATTACCGATATCGCTTCAAGAAATTGAGATTTATCGATTATCGGTATCGCGCAGAGCATTTTTGAAATTATCGATTATCGCTTTAGCACAGAAAGGTTTGAGCCTATGGTGCCCATCGCTGGTCGTTGAATAAAACAGACTGCTGCTGCTACATATTCTGTTCAATCAGTAGCGCAGCCACGATTTTGCAATAGGAGGGGTTGAGAATGACGTCACATTTATTCGTGCGCCGTTTATCACCCCCTAAATCGAGTTCTTGGGATCCGCATCTGGCAACGCGTCCAATTAACATATAAACCTACTTAGACCTACAGTTGCGGGTACTTGCTTAAGAAAGAGTAGTGAAGTATTCAACGCTTCAAAAAGAAAGTCAGAAAGAGACGTATGACGTCACTTGAGACTAATGGGGGAGTTGTAACCTCCAAATCCCTACGCGGCTACGCCACTGTGTTCAATGTAATAACTTAAATTACGGTACCAGGAAGGTGCACTGTATGTTTATTGCTGAAGATTGAGATGTCCCCACCATCCCCCAAAATCTTAAAATTTATTACAAATACCTCAACTTTAAATTCACCTCAGTAAGGCTCACTATTTGTTCAAAAATGAGTTTAATAACAATGCAAATGCAATGACAGTCACAAAAGCCGCAAACTAACACTGTTTTCATAGCCAACGCATGATAAAAAATAATCATAAAAACAAATCAGTTGAAATATTCAAACCCGGCAAATCATCGTTGCATGATAACTTCATTGCTGTTTCAAGCTCTTCTTTTTCTATTGCACCTACAAATATATCGCCAGAAGAATGCATTAAAGAATTTTCGCATAAAGGGGACCCTAAAGACTTTTTTTCCGCGGACAAAGTCATAGGTTTGGGTGTACTAAATGATATTGGAACATTTTTTAACTTAAATTTGCCATCGATATTTTCAGAAACTCGATTATCTGGCGCATGAAAACCCGAGGTACTAGCCATGCTTGAGTCGAGACTTTCATGTAGTGAGTGTTTAAAACTCTCAAACAACAACGCAAGAGTGTTGTCGTGAAGCATTAACTGATTTTCGGCTAATAAACTTCGACAACGTCGGAGTTTATCGTCGGAGTTTTGACAACGTCGGAGTTTTGGTACTTGAGGCGTAGTAACAGGGCTAATGCAATCAGCATTTCTTTTCTGCCCAATTAATTGATTTATTACAGGTAATGTTACATCAAGAATGTCATCAGTCATTGCAGAATCGTACTTTTGAAAAGATGTATCCTTTTGAAAAGACCAAGACTGCATGAAGTCGCTTTTATTATGAGTGAATTTATGAGTATCTGAAGAAGTTACATTCCTTAGATCTGGTAGGCTAAGAGACCGCTCCATTGGAGAATGGCAGCAAATTTTCGCTTGCTTGCTCTCCTCTTCAATGCTTGAAGCACTCCAATTTCGAAGCAGCCTTTGCATAAAAGTATCTTCAAAAAATTCATGCTGCTGCGATAAATTTGGAGTTGAAAAACGATTGGTAACGACACTGTACTCCTTGGGAGCATCCTCTGTTAGGGCTATTAAGCCACAGTTAGTCTTGGTTGGTAAGTTTGTGGAAACGAATGACGAGCTCTCCTTCACAAAGCTATGAAACCTTTCCAGAATGGACTGATTACTTTTCGGCTCACAGCTTTGCATATCTTCGGTTTCAAACTCGAAGTCAAATACATTGTCATCCATTCTAACCAAATCTTCATTCTGATAATAACAGTAAAACAGTTCAGAAATCTAACACACAATTATTGAAATTGAATGCAAAATGCGAAAAATTAAAATTTTATTATACGATATACTGGCGATCAAGCGTTTTTTCAAGGTTTGGCTTGAGGAACCGTTAAGCACTTCTGAAAGACCGCCAATTTTTAATAACGCAAAATACAGCTTTCTGCACTTTTGTAGAAGCAGATTTTGAGAGCCCAATTTGGTTTCTCAAAACGCCTTAAAAAAACACTGCTCGTATTACGCAAAAGCGTGTAACGAGTGACGGGGCCCATTTCCGTGGCTTAGCGCTTGGGTAACACAGCTCTACAGAAACGTCCCAGCGGTGGCGAGCCGTTGGCGACTCTCTGTTCGATTTGACCGGCCCGGGAATCAAACCTCAGACCTACCGCATCGATGTGCTAAACATCTGAGCTAACCGGCCGGTTCACAGTTCGAAATTAAACAACAATTAGCCTGTTTCCATGTCCACATTTAGTGGGCTTTCGGCCGGCGGGCTTTGCATGAATCAGGTAGATAAATTTTTCTTTTTCGTGGGCTGATTTTTGCAAAGTTCATGGCTTTCTTGGCCGCACTCAAAGAAGTGGTCTGCGAAAGTGAACTTTCAGAAAGTCGTCCTAAGCCCGGCCCACGTTGAGAAAACCCACGTTTTTGTGGACATGGAAACACGTTAAATAAGAAATAGGAAGTTAGCACAAGCAGCAGCATTTGTGATTAAAACGAAGCTGCAAATTAGTGTAAGCTGAAACTCATTTGTCACAAGAGAGTGGCGTAGTGTTGTAAGTGTCGTTTTTGCGACGGCCATGACCGCAAGGTTGATGGTTCAATTCCGGCCCAAGCCGCGTTGTTGCGTCCGCGGATAAGATGCTCCACGATAATTGTGGTATTCCCGCATGGTGGAATCTGACCAGCAGCAATTAAATAAGTCAGAAGCAAAACTCAAATGGAAACTTGGAAACAAAGACAACTCCTTAGAAGCAAGTCTGGATTCATCCTGTGTGTAACACCTTCGTCGCTTTCTCGAAACAGGAGGATAAGAATGAAAAAATCCATCAATCAAGATTGCTCATGCTTTAACAACCTAAAAAAAATATTAGCCACTATTGCTCACTGTGAATGAGAAACGAAACAGTTTTCCAATAAAGCAGTCATCAACAAAACTGTATAACATGGAGGCAGGAAATGGGGCATTGGCAAGAGAGGCAAAAGACGAGAATTTTCTGCAAAAGATAAAACAAAATGTATCACACAACGAAATTTGTCAATGATGTTATTTATAAATCTGTGGCTGTTTGACTCAAAAGGCCCTATTCCTGAAACGTCTTTCACAGTCTTTGGTCGTTCTCATTACTTTTTTCCGTTTTGTTCGATTGTTAGTTAGTTAGTTGCATATTTATCCTCCTATCACGAGAAAGCGATCAATGCGCTATACGAGCTCGCTTAGGAGTTGCCAGCCATCTGTCTACCACACCAAGATGGGGGAATCCCGCTAAGTGCCTTTCCCAACGGCACAACAAGTAAACTTGCCGGCTTGTTCTCCACACTGTCCCTTCAATGCTGAGCGTCAAGCAGGGAAGCTGTGAATACCAATTTTAAGGTCATTGGTTTGACCCGACTCGGAATCAAACCCGAGTCTACAGCTCAAGAGACAGACGCTCTATACCACTCGGCCATCTGAGCTGTTGAAATTTGTTTATCAAATTTGCGACAAATAAATTTGATGGACCGATTTGTTCAGCTAGGTGCAATCAAATATTGAGTGTCGTTCAGTCAAAAAAAATTCCATATGCAACCTAGTTTAAGTTGTGTTATCATTATACAACTTTTCAAACAAATACACCTATGGATTCACTTTGTTATCGAATGCAAGGTTGCAAACAGAGATCACTAAAAGTAAATAATACTTGTACCATTCAATGACACATATCATGATTGCCATGGTAGTAACAAATTAAATAGTCAGCTAGTGCATATCATAGTCCTAATAATGTAAACGCTGATTGCATAAGCAATAAACCATGCAAAGTTGCCAACAAATAAACTTCAATGAAAAAACATTACACTGCAAATAGGAACGATGACAATTCACAAAAAAACAAACAACCAAACCCCAAGAATATTAAGCAACTCACTTAACAAAAACTTCACACTTTTCACCAAAAAATTGATTCAGGCAATTTCCCACTACAATAATAGACACTAAACCCTTGCAACTGGTGTCAACTTCTAACGCCAAACGATAGCAAAGATATGATTTAGAATATCCACATTTTCTGCAACTAAAATAAAAATCTATAAAGCTTAGCAATCAATCTCATTTATTTGTTGCAATAAACTAATCCTGTTTACAAAATCAAAAACATAAAACAAAATTACCAGTATTGAACAATATTATTCTCTCATACCGGTGCCAGTAATATACCGGTATATTATTTTTTGCAGTTCATACTAGGCCTATAAATGGTTCATACAGGTACTTTACTGCTAAAAATTCAAACTTTGCTGCAGATAATTTCTTCACATGTGAACGAGTAAACAATCAAGTATATAATCACTAGACTACATGCATTACGGTAGTCTATTTGATAACATCCAATACCTAAAAAATTAAAATTTCTTACCTTAAATGAAATTTTGCAGTTTTAAAGCAGCATTTACTGCAAGCGTAACACCAAAACAGTTCATTTTTGATTGTTATTGGGGTGCCATACAAAAAAGAATTATTTTGTATACTTAGAGCTTTTAGATGCACATTTATCATTGCTAGACTAATATTAAACTGAAAAAATGCTTTTACACATCCTCGTATCTTATGAATGAACCTAGGTATGGTAGTCTATGATCTGCTCAACAAACATGTATCACTGTATCATACTGTCTAGCCCTGAGCCCAGGGGTTCCCAAACTACCTGTTCCCCCAGGGCAGAGGGGGTACATTTCAATCTTTCAATGGGTACTGCCACAAATGGTTAATTCGTCGTGGAAAAAACAGGACTCTTCGAACGTAAAGACTTTTTTGCATGGGTTTTACTGATTTTTGGTGGAAAACAGGACTCCAAAGACCTTTGTTTGGTCTTCACCAATTTTTGGTGGGAAAACAAAACTCTGTCATCTGTGGACGTGAAGACCTTTTTTTTTGGCCTTCACTGATTTTGGGGGTACACGAGTGAATCCATAAATTGTCCAAGGGTACCTGGGTATCGACAAACAGAAAGTTTGGGAAACCCTGGTCTAGTTTATTGACAAGTAATTCCAAAACTTCAATCAACACAGAGCAAGTGAACAAATCAGCATAAGACTAGCCAGGCTTAATTGACAGGTGATATCGTGACCAAGAAATCACTCAGAACTACAAAAAACTTGTAGAATTAATGCCAAAATGAGTTATGGAGTTGATTATTACAGATTACCGATTTACCGGTTAATAGAAATGACCATGGTGTCTCCTGTTGAAAAAAGTTGTTGTAGCTTTGAAATGAAAATAAATTGAAAAAATGAAGTTTTTGTGTTTTTCTGTGGTACCGGTAAGTCAACTAATTTGCACAATACTGTAAATCATTACAACAATGTGTAAAAATTGAAAAACTTTGCCCAAAATTTCCCATTTTTCTCAAATTTTGCACCTCAGACTGTCAGAAGGAACACTGGTGTGGAGTTAATAAACCAGCAACCTGGGACTGGTCAAATTAAAACCAGACTACGCTCACAAATCATGAAAGTGCACAGATACCCTGTTCAAAAGTCCAATTAAAGTGGGCCTAACTCCCATGGGGTTTCTGCATAACAATCAAATATTTGATGTCACAATCACTTTTTTCAATTATGCCATCAAAAATACGATTATGATGCAGACAGCCCGTGAGCTTTACAGCTTTAGGCCCACTTTGCTTGTATGTGTGGACAGGGTCATCTAGTCTAGAATTTTATATAGGCCTAGGCTGTTTTGCTTCCTGTGCCTTCAACTTTTGACTCTGCACCTTATGCATCAATACACATCTTCTTTCTGTCGTAATAGTGACCTACGGCTAAGACCTAGATCTTCTACATGGCATACACCGTGGCATGTCCAACAACATTGCAATTCGCATGTTTTTAAACGCAGTGTGGCGCATCAAGTTCGCTAGAAACATGTACATTGCAGTGCAGCACAAAATGGACATCACCGCAGTGCAGTTCAAACTTGCCACCACGACCACTACGGTCGAGGCTATGATAGACGAAGTTTGCTGGTCTGTAAAATAAGATTGGTCACGTGGTCTGACGTCACTTCCCACAATCACTGAAACGTAACATTTCTTTCTGGAAATTCAATCAAGCGTAATTTTTGTTACTATATTTTAATTTTAGTAAGAAAGCTCAAACTTAAGAATACATTTTACTTTTAATGTATTTTTCTGTTACAGAATGAACTACAGCAAAATTTATGAGAAAAAATCATTTGCACTCACTTTTCTTTGATTCAATAATTTTTTGTTACGACGTTATTTTTGCTTAATAACACGCAGTATCAGCCGACTATAGGCCTAAGGCCCAGACCATCACAATAACGTTTGCCTGGCTACTTACTCAGCGATTCCAGAAGCTGGTTAAGTAACAAAGGTGCTGGTTCCTGAACCGGATTTGCAGCAACTTGGGGAGATGAAAGAATAGGTCCTCAATCTCAAGAGTTGTCTCGGGTAATGACATACAACTACATCGGTGACGGGGATTCGTTCCTTGAGACGTAATGGAGCTATCTCTTAACTGTCGCTGCTCCCAGATCACCCTTGGGCAAAGTGTAGCATCTGTTAGTCTTCCTGTCTGGGGTTACAGGTTGAAGTTTTAAGTCGAAGAAGTTGTTGGCAAAAAATTTTTCCCCTATTTTGTTAGTTATGCGTGTGTGTTTTTTTTTATATTACAATTATATTTTGTTTATTTCAAAAAATACAAGCACTTGTAAGAGGTAACGTTAGGGTGGGTAGCAGTCGCACTGCTAATTCTAGGAAGATTTGTGTTTTGTTACGTCACAATTGTGTTTATTTGGTTTTGCTAGCTGCAACTGCCGCAAGCGTGGTCGTTCTCTTTCTTGTGGTGCGGGATCAAGTTAGCGGCGTTTACAACCTGGATTAACATATATTTTGTTAACAGACAAGTTAGTTTGTACCGGGCAGTGTTAAAGAAGGCGGTGGTAGGACACGCACAGAGCCGACGCTCGCTGACAGCCTAGGTATACAAAGGAATAGCTGCAGGTGCACCGACCATGCATTTCTTTGTATTTAGATAATTTTTTGTTAGCTGAAGCATGTTTCAACGTATATCGTTTTGTCGCTGTTACCTATTTTTCGACCATTGTTTTTGTTTGTGTTAGCCTGGTCGTTAAATGAAATAAACTACCACTAGTTGTTTGAAGACAGCAGTTGATTCGGTGTTGACGCTGGGCCAAACGCTGACGGCTGTTGGTAGGCTACTGACTGGCTGCACATTTATTAAGCAAAAACTAACAAAACCTGGGGGCAGCAAGGGGGTATTACACACTGGCGAAGCCAGGCGGGCTTAATTCCCCTTAAATTTGAGATTATAGGCCTACTGTACATATTGATTTACATCCGGACGGTACTTCGATGTATTTGGACGTAAGAAGTTAATGCTGTAGCTAAATGGAAAGGTGTAATAACAATATTCATGCTGCATCGGACGGCGCGCAGGATAAAAAGGTCCGCGTTCGAGTTTTAGGCAGAGGGACTCGTTCGAAAAATAAGCTACAGTCTCCCCCACAAGCTGACCGTCACCGGAAACCCACCAACGCAGTCGCTAAGCGTTTGGGAAGGCAAATGAGGGCAGCGCACAGAAAACGTACTCGAGTTGGACCAAACTGCCGGGATCTAGCTATCGGAAACTGGAACGTTTCGTCACTGACAGGAAAAGAGCAGGAGCTTGTTTGCGAAGCCCAACAGTATCGCCTTGATGTTGTGGGAATTTCATCAACAAAGCGCCGGGGTTCTGGAACTGTCGAGTTGAACGGTGGGTGGAAAATTTTCTACTCAGGTGTTGATGCAGCAATGTCTGCTCAAGCTGGTGTTGGCGTACTTGTGAGCCCCAACATAGCTGAATGTGTCGTTGACTGGGTACCACTTGGAGGAAGGGTTTGTCTTCTAAAGCTAAGGCTGCAGGAGCGATCTCTGTGTACATTGCAGGTGTACGCACCTAACATAGAATCACAGTACGAAGCCTTTCTGGAGGAAGTTGAGGTTGCATTGGGAAAAGCAACTTCATCAGAATCCCTTGTCCTTTTGGGCGATTTCAATGCACATGTGGGCATCGACAATGCAACCTGGAAAGGTGTTATTGGGCAACATGGTGACCCTGACATTAACAAGAACGGAAGGTGTTTATTGCAGTTCTGTGCCACCAATGGGCTGTGCATAATGAACACATTTTTTCAGCACAAAAGAATTCATAAGTACACCTGGTACAGAGACTCTCTGGGACAACGCTCCCTGATTGATTTTTGTATCGTTTCGGCGGACTTGTTTTCTACCGTGTCTGATGTCCGTGTTAAAAGAGGGGCTGAGTTGTCAACTGATCACCACCTAGTTGTCTGCACTTTGAAAGCTTTGAAACCCTTGAAAAAACGAAAGACTTTTCGACCACGAGAAACTTATCGAATCAAATGGGAATCATTGGCTGGCAAAGAGGTACGAACTGCATTTGCTGACAACATTGCACCTAAGTTCAAAGAACTTCCGACCTCTACTGAAGACATTGAAACTGAGTGGTGTTTGTTTCGAACGGCAGTCATTACGTCCGCTACTAACTGTTGTGGACGTAAGCGTGTTGGAGGGACGAAGAGTAGCGAGAAAAAAATTCCTTGGTCGAACCAAGAAGTTAAAGAAGCTATTCGTGCGAAAAAAGTGGCCTATAAGGCCTGGCTTGCAAATAAGTCATCACTTGAACTTCGTTCGCAGTACTCTGAAGCACGTAAGACGGCAGCCACAAAAGTTAAACTGTCTAAGGAAAGGGCCTGGAAGGAATTTGGAGAAAGGTTAGACGATGATTTCAAAACGGCAAACAAAGTGTTCTGGCAGACCATTCGCCGTTTGCGTGGAAAAAGATCTCGAGCCGCTCTCTTTATCGAAGATTCAAATGGTGTGACTCTGAAAGATCAAGATGCTATTTTGAATCGGTGGAGAAAGTACTTTGGTGATCTTTTAAACCCAGTTGATGCTACACCGATACAAATTCACGAAGAACAGGTTGGGGAAGATATTCAGATAACCGAAGCAGATGTGAATGCAGTAATCAAATCATTGAAAACTGGAAAAGCACCTGGTGAGGAAGATATCAGACCTGAAATGTTAAAAGCAATGAACATACATGGTGTTCGTTGGCTGACTCGTGTTTGTAAGGTGGCGTGTAGTACTGGGCAAGCACCAAAGCAATGGCAAACTAGTGTGATAATACCTATCCACAAGAAAGGAGACAAGAGAAAATGCACCAATTATAGGGGCATATCTCTCATCAGTGTCCCGGGCAGTGGTGTAAAAAGTATTTTGAAACTGTACTTAAGTAAAAGTATTGTTACTGACGGCAAAACTACTCGAAGTAAAGTAGAAAGTATTGACTAAAAAAAGCACTTAAGTAAAAGTAAAAAAGTAGTCAGTTAAAAATTACTCAAGTAAAAGTATAGCGTTCTTAATCGTTAAAGTTTCAACTGCACACTTGCTGATGATGAGTTGCGTTGAAAGTGGCAAAATGGTAAACCAAAAAAAATTATTACCGCTCACATGGCCGAGTGGATAAAGCGTCTGCTTCTGGAACGGTAGACTGGGGGTTCGATTCAGAGTGGGGTTAAACCAATGACTTAAAATTGCATTTATTTGCATTAGTGGCATAATATTTATACTCCTATCACGAGAAAGCGATCAAAGCGCTATGACGAACTCGCTTGAAAGTTGCCGGCTACCTGTCTACCACACCAAGATGGGGGAATCCCGTTAAGTGCTCTTCCCAACGGCACAACAAGTAAACTTGCCGGCTTGTTCTCCACACTGTCCCTTTAATGCTGAACGTCAAACAGGAAAGCTGTGAATACCAATTTTAAAGTCATTGGTTTGACCCGACTCGAAATCAAACCCGTATCTACAGCTCCCGAGGCGGACACTCTTACCACTCGGCCATCGGAGGTGTAAAAGTTGGTATTTGTGACTTTCCTGCATGACACTTAGCATCAAAGGCGACAGCGTGAAGAACAAGCCGGCAAGTTCATTTGTTGTGCCGTTCGGAACCACGCTTAGCGAGATTTCCCCATCTCGGAGTGGCAGACAGGTGGCTCGAAACTCCTAAGCGAGCTCGTTATAGTGCCTTTATCGCAAAGAAGGATAAACTTATGAATAAATAAGCATTAAATCAGAAGCGGAAACCTGCTTAATTCTGGTATCACTTCAATTTTAACTTTGCAATTTGCTTTTTTCATAATTAAGGTTGAAAGAAAAATTCAATAGTCAGTAGTTTTGCTGCTAGACCTGCAGGTTTATGGAATTGGAATGAATATATTATTAAAAACATATTAAGGATTTTCTGTAACTTGCGGTCATGCGGTTACGGTCGCGCAGTAATTACAGGTAACAGTGACATTGGATGCGACGCAACTTTGCAAAGCAAGATTTTAGGTGCAACGAGGGATTTCAAGTGAGACTATTAACTCAAGAACAACTTTGTACTTTTCTAAAATAAAAACTACTCAAGTAATGTTACTTCATACTAAAAGTACTTAAGTAAACGTAAAAGTAGCCCAAAAAAAACTACTCAAAAAAGTACTCGTTACCGAAAAAAACTACTCAAGTAATCTACTCAAGTAAAAGTATTTCGTTACTTTACACCACTGGTCCCGGGTAAGGTCTTTGCCAAATGCCTTGAAAAGAAATGCCGTGAAATAGTCGAGCCTAAACTAACAGATGCTCAGTGTGGCTTTCGTCCTGGCCGAAGCACAATGGATCAGATCTTTGCCTTGCAGCAAATCTTTGAGAAGTCGTGGGAATATGCAAAAGAGGTCAATGCATGTTTTGTTGATCTTGAAAAAGCATATGATCGCATTTCTAGAGACAAGCTTTGGGCGGTGCTGTTGCAGTATGGCATTGATGGCCAGTTACTAACTGCCATTAAGTCGCTGTACATGCATTCCAAGATCTGTGTTCGTGTTAACAGTGCAACGACGAAACCTTTCAGAGTAAGTGTGGGACTACGGCAAGGCTGCTCGCTCTCTTTCACCTATTCTGTTCCTTATTTATATGGATAGAATAGTTAAGAAAAGTGAGTCTTGTGGCGGAGTAAAGATCGGTGAATGCACTGTACAACGTCTGTTATTTGCAGATGATCTCGTGCTACTCGACTCTACCCAAAATGGTCTCCACCAAGCTCTTGACAGGTTTTCGGATGCATGCTCTGTTGCCGGAATGAAAATCAGTACAATAAAAACAGAAACCATGTGCCTGTCCAGACAACCAAAGCAGTGCTCTCTCCAAATTGATGGAGTACCACTAAAACAGTCAGAGAAATTCAAGTACCTCGGCGTCTCATTCACAAGTGACGGCAGACAAAATAGCGAATTGGATATCCGCATCGGAAAAGCAAGTGCAGTAATGCGCCAGCTCCACCGATTTGTGGTACTGAAACGGGAGCTTTGCACCAAGGCAAAGCTATCCATTTTCAGATCGGTCTATGTTCCTAGTTTGACTTATGGCCATGAGTGTTGGATCATGAATGAGAAAGTGAGGTCTCGAGTTCAAGCAGCCAAAATGGGATTCTTGCGAAGAATTAGCGGTTTGATCTTGTTGGACAAGGTTAAAAGTGCAGATATTCGTGAATCTCTAAACATCGAATCGCTGCTTCTCCGACTAGAAAGATTGCAACTGCGTTGGTATGGACATGTGACACGAATGCCCCAGGAAAGAACAGCCAAAAAACTGCTCTGTTCAACACCGATTGGTCGAAGGCCTAGAGGCCATCCCAGAACTCGATGGCGAGATTACGTAGAAGATCTTAGTTGGTCTCGCCTTGGCATCCCAGCAGAGCATCTATCCTTTGTTGCAGAGGATCGAGATACTGGGAGGTTCCAACTTGAGCTGCTGCCCCCGCGACCCCCCAAGGATAAGCGGGTCCAGAAAATTGATTGATTGATTGATTGAAGTTACAACAGGCCTATGGTGTAATTTCCTCGATTTATTCGCGATTCCACACCGTTTGGCACCAAGGCTGCCGTTTCCTTAAAAACGAACTATTTTAGTTTATTGGAGGCATCTAAAATTCTTCTTCCCATAATTAAGTCAAATGGAAGAGTTGTGAATGTATCAGGTTTTCTTAGTGTGATGTGTCTTGCTAAGTGTAGTCCAGAGTTGCAGAAGCTATTTCGTTCTGATACCATCACTGAAGAAGAGTTGAGTGCAAAAATGAACGAGTTTATTGATGCTGCGCAAAAAGGCATTCATCAGAAAGAAGGCTGGCCCAATAGTGCATACGGTGTGTCAAAAATAGGGGTCACTGTACTGAGTAGAATACATGCAAGATTACTTCGTGAGCAAGGGAAAAATGACATATTGTTGAATGCATGTAATCCAGGTTGGGTGAGAACAGACATGGCTGGACCTAACGCTCAAAAAAGTCCAGATGAAGGTGCTGAAACACCTGTATATTTGGCTTTATTGCCGGTTGGTGCAGGTGAGCCCCACGGGCAATATGTGAGTGACAAGAAAGTGCAAAAGTGGTAACGATTTGTGCAATGACATATACACTTAGCAATTCATGTCAGTGTTAACTGATGTGTGACCTAAATTGTTTACAACCAATCAAGTTTATCATTTTTTCATCATTGAAATTGCGTCTAAGAGAAGAATGAACATAATCAGTGGATGATCAAGATTGTAAGTTGTAGATCAGCTAAAAGGTGAGGGTTTAATCCAAAATATCATTAATTAAATATTGAAGTTGTGGCAGGTGAAGAGTTTTTTAGAAATGATGTGGTTTCAAGTTATGGAAGAATTCATAAATAACACTGGTATAACACTTAAAACTGCTGATACTACATCATTCGGAATTTATGCTCCAATCTGTCCAAAAAAGTAACTATTTTTAAAAACTGCGAATTTCAAAAGTTCTTCTACCCTTCATCAAACCAATTACGGAAGACTTCAAAACTAGAGAAAGTCTTTCGTTCAGATACAATCACTGAGGAAAAATTGAGAGCAAAAGTGGACGAATTCATTGCTGCTACTAAAGAGGGCATTCATAAGCAATAAGGGTGGCCCAGTTTTGCTGACGGAGTTTCAAAAATTGGAGTCACTTTAAGGAGTAGAATACATGCAGGATGGTTTCGCGTGCAGGAAAAAATGGTATTTTGTTGAATGCAAGTTTATTTGTTGTGTCGTTGGAAAAGGCATGTGGCAGGATCCCCCATGTTGGTGTGGTAGACAGGTGGTCGGCAACTCCTAAGAGAGCTGGTTATAGCGCTTTGATTGCTTTCTCGTGAGAGGAGGATAAACATGCAAACAAAAGAAATGCATGTCGTCAGGGTTGGGTGAGTACTGATATGCGTGGACCTAAAGCGACCATAAGTCCAGACGAAGGTGCTGGAACATCTGTATATTTGGCATTGTTGCCCATTGGTGCTAGTGAGCCCATGCGGAATGTGACAAGACAGTGTAGGAGTGGTAATTTTCTTTTTTGGTAACGAATTACGATTAATATATGCTTTGTGCAGTTTATTCATCTGTTGTAGGTTTACTAATATTTAAGGCAAGTGTAATTGTTGGTCTGATTTTTGCTTCGCACTTGATTTGTTTTTAATTTTTAGCTGTTATGTCCTTTTTTAATTGTTTTTGCTGCATTTTATCAAGAATTCACTGATCTGCTAAACTCATTCCAAGTTGTCTTTGACATTTTAATTTATTTTTTGTTATTTCGTTATGCTAAATATAATAGTTTGATGAAAACGTGAGTGTATGACAAAAATATCAAAGTTGCAGAAAAATTGGACCAGTGAATTTGCTTTGAATTGCTTTTTAGATCGTTTAGATTGATTTTATTCATTTCACGCTTTGTGCAGTTTATTCATCTATTGTAGGTTTACTAATATTAAAGGCAAGTGTAATTGTTGGTCTGATTTTTGCTTCGCACTTGATTTGTTTTTAATTTTTAGCTGTTATGTCCTTTTTTAATTGTTTTTGCTGCATTTTATCAAGAATTCACTGATCTGCTAAACTCATTCCAAGTTGTCTTTGACATTTTAATTTATTTTTTGTTATTTCGTTATGCTAAATATAATAGTTTGATGAAAACGTGAGTGTATGACAAAAATATCAAAGTTGCAGAAAAATTGGACCAGTGAATTTGCTTTGAATTGCTTTTTAGATCGTTTAGATTGATTTTATTCATTTCACGCTTTGTGCAGTTTATTCATCTATTGTAGGTTTACTAATATTAAAGGCAAGTGTAATTGTTGGTCTGATTTTTGCTTCGCACTTGATTTGTTTTTAATTTTTAGCTGTTATGTCCTTTTTTAATTGTTTTTGCTGCATTTTATCAAGAATTCACTGATCTGCTAAACTCATTCCAAGTTGTCTTTGACATTTTAATTTATTTTTTGTTATTTCGTTATGCTAAATATAATAGTTTGATGAAAACGTGAGTGTATGACAAAAATATCAAAGTTGCAGAAAAATTGGACCAGTGAATTTGCTTTGAATTGCTTTTTAGATCGTTTAGATTGATTTTATTCATTTCACGCTTTGTGCAGTTTATTCATCTATTGTAGGTTTACTAATATTAAAGGCAAGTGTAATTGTTGGTCTGATTTTTGCTTCGCACTTGATTTGTTTTTAATTTTTAGCTGTTATGTCCTTTTTTAATTGTTTTTGCTGCATTTTATCAAGAATTCACTGATTTGCTAAACTCATTCCAAGTTGTCTTTGACATTTTAATTTATTTTTTGTTATTTCGTTATGCTAAATGTAATAGTTTGATGAAAGCGTTGGTGTATGACAAAAATAACAAAGTTGCAGAAAAATTGGACCAGTGAATTTGCTTTGAATTGCTCTTTAGATTGATTTTATTCATTTCAAGTTGTTTTTATGATACAAAGATTTTGATTTTTAATGTCAGTCACTTTGGATTATTTGGGAAAAATCGTCAAGATGAGCAAAGGAGCCTCGGGAAGTGAAGCAGTGTTCTGGTAATAACGAGTGTGAATATCAAACTTGCTGCAGCATGTTTCTTTCATGCAAATCCGTCAACTTCTTTTTTGATCTTTTTATGGAATGCTTTGTTGTGGCTGATTTTTTAAATGTAACATGTGTGAGATTTGTTTTTACAATGCAAGCTCAAATAAGCAATTAAACAGTGCAATTATCTGGTGTTTTTTTTTCAATTTAATCTTAAGGCAAGTTTACACTGAAGCTGCGGATAATTGCGGACAGTTGCAGACAGTTGCGAACTCGTTTGCAGACAGTTGCAGGTTCAACTGGGACCGTTGCAAGCAAGAAAAATGCTGCAGCAAGTTTGATATTCACACTCGTTATTACCAGAATACTGCTTCACTTCCCGAGGCTCCTTTGCTCATCTTGACAATTTTTCCCACTTTATCCCTTTGCGTTTTTACCCACCTTTTCAACTTCTCACCAGGTTCATCGCAAACGCTATTGATACCTAATTCTTGAGCTTTCGTTTGATATAATACTTTTTTGGCATCTTTGTTGCAAAAATTTAATGAAGATTTATCATAAAGCAATGGATGCTGCTGCACCCACTTCATTATCTCTGTTCTTTCTTGATCGTTGGAAGCTTTGAATGCCGGGATTTTTGCTGATCATTTTTTTTTTTGTGCTTTTTATTACTGCTGATGAACTTTCAGATGTATTCATTTTCAAATCACAAAATTAAAACTTCTTATTTGCACAGTAAAAGTGAAACCACACAAATGAACTAAAAGCAGAAAAATCAGCAACGAAAAATCGAAGACAGTTTCAGACAGTTATGAACTCACTGCGGACAGTTGCGGATAGTTGCAGACTAACCGCGTACAGTTACAGACTCAGTCTGCAACTGTCCACAGCCTCAGTGTAAACCCGCCTTTAGTTAGTATTATGTACTCCAGTGCTGTTTTAACATAAATTAGTCTATTTGTTTATGCTGTACAACTAAAGGGTATTTCCAGACTTTAGGAGTACGCTGTGCAGATAATTATTGATTTTGTTGTGAATGTTCCTTGCTGCTAATTCTTATTTTTGTAATTGCAACAGGTTGCTTGAAATCTAAGAATTAGTGTCGCTTAATGACATTATGCATAAGAAAGTTGCTGTTGTGTCTGGATCAAACAAAGGCATTGGCTTTGCCATTGTACGAGCTTTGTGTAAGAAATTTGATGGAGATGTAATTTTGACTTCAAGAAATGATGATCGAGGTCTGGAAGCTGTAAAGCAATTGGAAGGTGAAGGTTTGAAACCAAAATATCATCAATTAGACATTGATGATGTAGCAAGTGTGGAACGTTTGAGAGATGATATGGTATCAGAGTATGGAGGAATAGATGTGTTGATTAATAATGCTGCGATAGCATTCAAAAGTGCTGATACCACACCGTTTGGCACCCAGGCTGCCGTTTCCTTAAAAACGAACTATTTTAGTTTATTGGAGGCATCTAAAATTCTTCTTCCCATCATCAAGTCAGATGGAAGAGTTGTGAATGTATCAAGCTTTGTTAGTGTGATGTGTCTTGCTAAGTGTAGTCCAGAGTTGCAGAAGCTATTTCGTTCTGATACCATCACTGAAGAAGAGTTGAGTGCAAAAATGAACGAGTTTATTGATGCTGCGCAAAAAGGCGTTCATCAGAAAGAAGGCTGGCCCAATAGTGCATACGGTGTGTCAAAAATAGGGGTCACTGTACTGAGTAGAATACATGCAAGATTACTTCGTGAGCAAGGAAAAAATGACATATTGTTGAATGCATGTAATCCAGGTTGGGTGAGAACAGACATGGCTGGACCTAACGCTCAAAAAAGTCCAGATGAAGGTGCTGAAACACCTGTATATTTGGCTTTATTGCCGGTTGGTGCAAGTGAGCCCCACGGGCAATATGTGAGTGACAAGAAAGTGCAAAAGTGGTAGTAATTTGTGCTACGAAATACTCGGCAATTTGTCTTATTGCTGGATTATTGTATGATCTAATTTCTACTGCCAATCAACTTAATCAAATTTTTTATCATTGAATTTGCACTTAGCGACGAATGAACACACACATTGAATATCGATATTGTCTGCAACCATGTTTTCCTTTCATTTGCCATCAGCTGTTTACTTTGGCTTTTTCAAAATTAAAAAAAAAAATATGAGCCTTTTTTATCGATTCTAAGCAAAAACTATCTCGATATGTTTGTCAATCAACATGAGATTTGCTAACGGTATTCGTAATGTACCAATAACACGTTTTAATTCGATACCATTCAATATATTAGAAATAACTGGGGTAGCTGTGGTGAATATGTTGCTGTTCCAGTGGCGTTTTTCAAAACTTTGCCTCAAATTCCCTGTTGGAGTTTTATATAGATATTTGTTTGTTGAAGGGTTTCACGGTGTGTACCTGTAATTCTATTAAAAGATTTTCCTTTCCGAATTCCAAATCCCACAAACCCGGTTCCAATTTGGGAAACTGTTTATTGTTATGGTACCGTTTTTTAGTTGTGCAATGAAATAACCCAGCTTGCAGTAAGCCGCTAAGAGTAGTGTGTTGTGTGAACGACCAAATGCGCTCGGTTATAGTTGAAGAATATCTGCAATCCCGATTATCATGTAGCAATGAGCTCTTGTTGCTGGTGCTGCGTGATGTTTTCGTGAAACCTTTGTGTGTGCCCATAACTGCACGCACATCAAACTGTAGGACGTATTTGGAAATAATTACGTACGAACTATTTCCAAGTGACTATCCCTAGTTCTTTGTAGTGGCACCTACTAAATAACAGACGGCTGTGACACAAAAGCAACAATGTTTGTTTTGGGCATACACGATAATTTTTGTCGTGTTATGATAGACGAAAAGTAGTATTCAATTGTTCTAAACAAATGGTGTATATACAGTATCTGCGTCAGTTAAAAGCTTTTACGTTTGCATAGTTTAGTTTCTTCAACTAATGAGTAATGGCTTCATCAAAAATGCCGACATTTCTATTCGTACCACTGAAATTGTCAAAAGTTTTTTTGGGTGAATGTTGTTGTCAAGGCAATTGCTAATACTCTTGTTATTAAAATTTTTTTGTTTATATGCTGAAAAATGTCGATGCTCTTGATTACTCCTGTAAAAACCAGTAGCGCACCCAGGGAGAAGTTGGAGGGTCGACCTTCCCCCCTTTTTGAAACCGCATCCTTGTACTACGTGCTGTTATTTCAAAACACCATTTGCCCCGTATCATACTGAAGCGAAATCGGCTGGTTGGTGTAGTGGTAAGAGGCATTGTTATCAGTGCGGGTAGGGCGGATCCAGAAAGGATGTGGGGATGCATCCCCCCCACCAGCCATTTTCAAACATGTTTTTGATGATCACAATTTTTCCATAATTTTGAATTTTTTCAATATCAATAAGCCTTACGCCCTAAGCTCGCGTAATCGAAAATGTACGAACAAAATTTGGTGAAACACTTTGATTTAGGGGCAAAAAACTTAACCAAAATTTGCCTAGAATTGTTCAAACAGTACTAAAATGGCCACTACAGTGTGTAAATTTTCAAAAATTCCCGGGGGAACATGCCCCCGAACCCCCCTTGAGCCTTTTTAATTCTCAAGATGCTTCAAAATAATACTGTTAGAAAAAACTACACATGAAAATATGTCAAAATTTAGTGCCCCCTCCCTGAAAAAAATTCTGAATACGCCGCAGACATGAAAACATTTTTCAAAAGCTTTTTACATCTAACGCCTTTGTATTTAGTTAACATTCAACCTAATCGAAAATTTCATCCAACCTGCTCCTAACTGCGAGATCAAGTTTTTTTAGAATCCCCCTCCCCTTTGAAATATGCTGGGTGCGCCCCTGATAGAAACTGTTGCACATTGTTTCTATTTATCAATTCTGTATCCACTGTACGAAGAGATAAATGGAAGTTTAGTTTTTCTTGTCATGCAATTCGAGTAGCCGCTTTCAATTAAGATTATTATGCAATTGGCAGTTTTCGTTAATTTACTTATACAGATATGTATGTAAGAGCTGGTTCCCCCCTCTTGGCCATAAAATTTGTGGAAAATATGAAACATGATCAATTTAGACCTTGGGTAATTTTTCATTAAAGTACCTATAGTACTAAAATGATGGCACGCCTACTTTAAATTTAATGAAACTTAAATTATATACGTGCCGGCGTAAATTTGAGAAATTTTTAATTGGCTAAATTTTCGTTGTTTTATTTTGATTTAGAGGATCATAAGAAGTTCAGTTTTTGATTTGTTAGTATATGGTAACAAAAGTAATTCATACAAAATGTGTTTCAATGATTTTTTTTCTAACAAATAGTTCTGTTTTTGCATGTTTCTAGCAAACCAGTTTTATTTTTGTGTGTGCCTATTGCTTAGTGCCGAAAAAGCAGTTGACAAGCTTTGGGGTGCTGTCTGTTTGCGATAATATCTCGCTCGACTTTATGAGTGAAAATTCGGTGCCAAAGAGTTTTTTGTCTACTTTGGGATAACTATTGGTTTCTGGTTTTTCTGTGAAGATCGTAATTTCAAATTGTTTTTAACATTAGATGGTTAAAACAAAAAAGTTCTATGATATACTACAGTAATGTCTAGGAAAGTTGCAGTTGTCACTGGATCAAGCCAAGGCATTGGCTTTGCCATTGTGCGAGCATTATGCAAGAACTTTGATGGAGATGTATTTTTGACTTCAAGAAGTGAAGATCAAGGTAGGGAAGCTGTGAAGATATTAGAAGGTGAAGGTTTACACCCAAAATTTCACCTGCTAGATATTACTATTTTTGATGATGTGGAACGTTTAAAAACTTCTATGGTTTCGGAATACGGGGGCATTGATGTGCTGATTAATAACGCTGGTATAGCATTTAAAGCTGGTGATACCACACCATTTGGTACCCAAGCTGAAATTACGATGAAGACCAACTACTTTGGCACTTTAGAAACATCCAAGATTCTTCTGCCCATAATTAAACCAAATGGAAGAGTCGTTAATTTGTCAAGTATTATCAGTGTTTCCAGTCTTTTTCAGTGCAGTCCAGAACTACAGAAAGTATTTCGTTCTGGTGCTATTAGTGAGGAAGAGTTGAGTTTAAAAATGAATGAATTTGTAGCTGCTGCACAAAATCACGTGCATGAAGAAAAAGGTTGGCCAAATACGGCATACGGTGTGTCAAAAATAGGAGTTACTGTAATGAGTAGAATACATGCAAGATGGTTTCGCGAACAAGGAAAAAATGACATATTGTTGAATGCATGTTGTCCAGGTTTGGTTAGAACAAGTTTGGCTTTTCCTGGAGCACCCAAAAGTCCCGATGAAGGTGTAGAAACACCCGTGTATTTGGCACTGTTACCTGTGGACTATAGTGAGCCCCATGGACAGTTAGTAAGTGACAAAAAGGTGCGAGAATGGTAGGCAAAAGCCTGTAGTGAGTAAAATAGTTGCAAATAGTATGAAACCGTGTTTGAAGTTTCCATCCAACTGATTCTTTTTATGTGAGTTTAAATTCTGTGTTTTTAATGTATTCCCTAAGTAACTTTTACTGTAACATCCAGCATGAGCAACGAGCATTTATAATAGCCTTTCATATATTACACGTAGAAATTGGCATATGTTTTTTCAAAAATTGTAGGACTTCAAATTTCTGCCAAGCATTTTGATGACTTTGATAATTTTTTTGCTGTTGGCTTGTTTACCAGCTTTGACATTGTTACGGTATGTAATCAGTATTGGCTGAAAGCTTGAACAAACGGCACCATTGATAGAAATAGCCAAAACCTACAGTTACAGTTATTCAGCCATGTAAAACTAAAATCACTAAATCATAAAGTGATTTTATTATAGGTTATAATAAAGATATATTATGATACAAGCTCAAGCTATTGATAGTTATTGAGTACTCTGCCAGAAAAAGTTAGCCTTTAACTGTTTTTTAGCCTTGATATGTCTATCTGTATAAGGTCCGATTGTAAAACGTCTGTCCCACAACAGACGGTAGTCTTCTTGCAATTCATTTTTCGGTAACAGCAGCCGCATTTCCTTGTAGTGGATTTGATTGCATGTTCTATGATTAGCTAGAGAAAACTTCAGCAAAATTTCAATATGATAATGTGTGTGTTTTTCGAACTCGTTTTAGTTTCAGTCAGAAACTAGTCCTATTTATTGCAATGTGTTTTTTATTCCCAAGGAATTTTTTTTGCCCAGCCACTAAGCTGTAAAGCGGGGGTGGCCAACCCGCGGCTGGCGAGCCGCATGCGGGCTCTCTTTCACAAGTTTTGTTTCTTCTATCAGCAGCCTAGTTCTGTAATCATGGTTTGGCAAAGCACAAAGTGCATCATCACGTGGTGATCACTTTGTTGAGAGAATAACTTAAGCTGCAGTTGAGCCGGTAGACTAGTTTAGCTGTGAAGAAGTCAAAATAGCAGTGGACTGACAATTGTAGTAGTAGTACTTTTTATTTTTCAGCCACAAAATAAGAAATAACACGAGCACATAAACTTGAGACGCAAAAAATTGTGTTTGCGCTTTTTAAGTTTATGTATTTCGAGTATATAATACGTTGCGTTGAGTTCGTATACAGTATGTATCAATGGGAGGTATAGTGATGATAATGCAATCATTATTTTTTGCGTTTGATATGGCTCTTTGCTGAAACACAGAAAGAAATGTGCTCTTAGCATCTGACCAGTTGGCCACTCCTGCTGTAGAGGCAACTCGTCACATGCTTCGGCATAATTACTGCGATTGTAACAAAGATATGATTTTTATATTTGAATTTTTGCGTTTACTGTTTGAATTTTTGGTGATTTTTAGTAAGAATTTTAACTTGCAGAACTAAAAAAAAAAACAACAACAAGGGATTAGGGTTATTGCATTGATTAATTTTGACATTATGTCTAAGAAAGTTGCTGTTGTCACTGGGTCAAACAAAGGCATTGGGTTTGCCATTGTACGAGCTTTATGCAAGAAATTTGATGGAGATGTAATTTTGACTTCAAGAAATGATGATCGAGGTCTGGAAGCTATAAAGCAATTGGAAGGTGAAGGTTTGAAACCAAAATATCATCAATTGGACATTGATGATGTAGCAAGTGTGGAACGTTTGAGAGATGATATGGTATCAGAGTATGGAGGAATAGATGTGTTGATTAATAATGCTGGTATAGCTTTCAAAGTTGCCGATACTACACCATTCGCAACTCAAGCTGCAGTTACTATGAAAACGAACTATTTCAGCACATTGGAAGGGTCTAAAATTCTTCTACCGATTGTCAAGTCAAATGGTAGAGTTGTTAATGTATCCAGTTATGCAAGTGTAAGCAGTCTTGCTAAATGTGCTCCTGGTCTTCAAAAAGTATTTCGTTCTGATACAATCACTGAGGAAGAGCTTAGTGGGAAAATGAACGAATTCATTGCTGCTGCTCAAAAAGGCGTGCATCAGAAAGAAGGTTGGCCTAATACTGCGTGTGGTGTGTCAAAATTAGGAGTTACTGTAATGAGCCGAATTCATGCAAGATGGCTTCGTGAGCAAGGAAAAAATGACATATTGTTAAATGCATGTTGTCCAGGTTGGGTGAGAACAGACATGGCTGGACCTAAAGCGACCAAAAGTCCGGATGAAGGTGCTGAAACACCTGTATATTTGGCGTTGTTACCTGTTGGTACTAGTGAGCCCCATGGACAAATGGTGAGCGACAAAGCGGTATTGAAATGGTGATTACTGGCTGGCTCTATGAAACATTTAGGACTTTAACCTTCGTAATTAGTATTGATAACTCGTCAAGTTAAAGTGCATCTTGTGATGTCTGTGATTGCTACATTTCCATGCATGTTGTTGCTCATTTGTAGTCAGTGATGGGCACGATAAACCTTTCTGTACTCATGAAATTTCGAAGGCGCTTTTACCACACATTAAGGAACATGGTAGGGTAGTGAACGTAGCTAGCTTTAATGGAATTAATGCATTGGAAAAATGCTCTCCCAGCTTGCAAAAAGAACTTCATTCCAACTCCATTACTGAAGAGCATCTTTTGAACCGAATGCAGGAGTTTCTTACTTTTGCAAAAGAAGGTCAACTGCTTCAGAATGGTTGGCCTGAAAACGCCTACGATGTATCAAAATTAGGATTGATCGTCATGAGTCGATTGGATGCGAAATGGTTTTAAGAAAGTCACGGAGATAAGCATATTTTATTGAACTCTTGTTGTCGTGGTTGGGTAAAAACTGACATGGGAGGAGCAACGGCACCAAGGTCGATTGTCAAAGGAGCAGAGACCCCCCTGTACACTGGAAACGAAAATGGTTCGAAAAAGAACCAAAGTAGGCGCTACAAAACATGGGGTATTCTGTCATCAAAAAGACCTAAAACAAGGGCTGTTCTGTCATCAAAAAGACCTAAAGCAAGGGCTGTTCTGTCATCAAAAAGACCTCAAATGGTTTTTTTAAACCACCTATATTGGTTTGAAAAACAACTGTTTAGGCTTTTCCTTTCAAGCCAAAGAACCTTTATAGTGTCGTTTGGATCCAACAAGGTTTGTACAACGGTTTGATAAAAAGCCCCAATGGTATTCAAAAACACCTTTTCAGGTTTTTCTGTAAGCCTAATAGGAACTTATGGCGAACCTTAGCCGGTTTTTTAAACAACCTAAAAGGTTATAGACAAAACCATTAAGGATTTTAAACGAACCTTAGTGAGCTTTTAGAAAACTCTTTATAGGTTTGCTTAAAAACCATAAGGGTGTTCACGCAAAACCTTTAAGGTTAGAAAAAGCACCAACTTAGGCGCTACAAAACATAGGGTATTCCAATGCCATAAGAACCATAACAAAAAGTTCTTTTGCATTAAAAACACCATTAATGGTTACAACAATCTGCAAAGTCGAACACAGGCAATGTTTGCCTCGTTTATTTAAATAACGAACAATCTACATTGCAACCATCATAACGATTGTCTAATGTCTATGGGACACATAAAACACATTGTGTTTTCTATGTCCCGTAGACATTAGACAAGCGTGTGCTGATATATTGCAATCATCAAAAAAACAAAGTATGTCAGGGCAGCTTATTCTGATAACACACAATATCTCGAACTTTGCTTGATCACAACGAAATTATAAGATCACAACGAACTTTGAAAATACAGTACAATCTGCCTACGACACCTCAACGGACCGTGAAAAAAGTGTCCTTAAATGCGAATTGTCGCTATAGCGGAATTCTATGTAATCATAACAGATAAAAATATTGGCGGGACCAACAATGTGTTGTTAAAAGCGAATTGTCGTTATCGCAGATGTCGTTATATCCAGTTTCTCTGTATCAAAATCTTTACATTGTCATGTACAGCAGCAGCACTTATAACACATGTAAGCAAACATAAGCGCACACACACAGAGAACATCACTATCAAGTGACATACAATTGCATCAAAGCAGCAATTTACAAAATTTTGGGAATTAGATTCAAAAACCTATGTAACTTCATTGGAAATTCTGCACTTTCTCCTGGAAGTTTTAAAACTTGAGAGCTCATGAAACTCAAAGTGCATTTCAAGCACTTTGGATACTGGATGTCAAAAATCCAGTAGCATCCCATCAAGCAAGCCAAAGCAACGTCCAAACTTTCAATTTGTGTGATGCGGCATCCATCTACCGCAACTTCGAAAAAAGATTCATCCACTTTCAAGATGACTGGAAAATATGACAACGGTTCCTGCAATCAAAAAGTGAATGTAAATAAATAATGGATAGAAGTTGCATTAATGGATAGAAGTTGCAAATGGATTGAAGTTGCATTAATGGCTTTGAAATGGAATACAGCACGTCATTGACCAACAGCCAATCCATCAACGGTTTAAACACTGGACTATAATTGAAAAAAAAATGCTGAAAAAGTTTTCTCCTTGCCTTATTTATTTATTTTTTTCGCTTCACTCTGTGGCTAAATACCCAAAATCCAACAACCCCTCTTTGTAGCTCACTATCCTACTCCTAGAAGGATAAACTAATTGCATTGTCCATAAAATCAACAAAGTTAACCAGTAACCACACAAGAGCTTACAAATCTAAATAATATACACTTGAGAGTTGTTATGAGCATAGTTATGGTTCTTCAACACCGCATAGCGCATAGTTATGGTTTTTCTCAAAACAGCCCAAAGATCTGATGAAGTAGTAGAGGTGTCTTTCATTTTTGCACCGCCAAATAAGTATAAGGCAACAATGTAGAAATGCAACAACAAACGCACATGGAAAAAAAAAGGAACAAAACAACTAACGCTTCATCATGCAGGAAAGAAAGAAAATTGAAGACGGAAAGATTAATAGGCATGGTCGCAGCACCCATTCAAACCAGAACGATAGGAAAAAAAAAGAGTAAAAAACAAGCAAGCCAAACACGTGACATAAACAGGCAATGAAGACACCACACTGCTATGATATAACAGTAAACGCCAACGGCCTTTCGAGGTTGCTCAGTGCTCACTGCCGTCACAGCACGAAAACATGCATTTGATGTAACCGATCTTTCGATTACTTAAGGTATATAGTTAGCATCGGATACAATATCGACTTTTTCTACCGAAATTTAACCAATGCGCTAAAAAATTACTATCAGAACAATCATATGTAGTTTTTTCGAAATGTCATGCTATTGGTAATTTTATATTTTGAGCGCTTGAAGTCTTATACACTTACTTCGTTTGTGATAAAACTGTCATAATCTTCTTTGAAAATATTCGGTAGCACTAACAACCACGAAGCACTCCAATCTGAAAAATCCGCAACGGCCATCGTAAAACAAATAAAACTTCAAAGCAGCCGCTTATATTTATATATAAAAAAAACAAAAAAACAGTGCATATGAGATGCTGCATACATATATAATCTAAAATGCAATATTCTAAAATCAGCTAGGGCAAGGGCCCAGCCAGCATATTGTAAACACTATTACTCTTTGCAACATTTATTTTGTTCAAGCATCTAAACATTGCAAGCTCTTCATTTCATTCAAATGCTCGAACCTAAATCTACCGCTTCATAACCAAAGCCATAATCACTAAGTCATGCTGGATCAAAACAAAATCGAAACAGTCGTAACAAGTTATAACGCCGGCTCTACCTGCTGGCAAGTTTAACCGCTCATCCTAGGGTCGAGCTTAGCGAGGCATGTGGGTTGGCGGTTAAAAGTCGCGTTCTGCGCAGCTGGGCCCCAACTAAACGCAAATTCTGTGCCACTATGAAAATAAAACTGAACTTTTACCTGAAGTCATAACTTGTTTAATAAACTCCGGCAACTTCTGTTTTGTTTTTTGAGTAAGAAACCGAAACTTGTCATCTTGAATTAGGTTCAGGCAGTTTATTTTCCACATTGCATTCATTTCCGCAATTATCTAAAAATAATAACAGTATACAGTCGCATCTTCAGTATGACTTCAACTCTACATCAAAAATCTTTGAATACACTTTGAACCTTCTATAATGCAGCTTCTGGTAAAACAATCATATGACCGAGTGAATTAAGTGACTGCTTCTGAATCGGTTAAATAGACTCGGGGCTCGATTCCAAGTCGGGTCAAACCAATGACTCAAAAACTGGTATTCACAGCTTCTTTGCTTGACGTTTAGCAGTGTGGAGCAAGCCGGCAAGTTCGCTTGCTGTGCCATTAAAAAAACACTTATTGGGATTCCCCAGTCTTAGTGTGGTAGGCAGATGGCTGGTAATTTCTAAGCGACCTTGCAAAGCGCCCCGTCGCTTTCTGATGATAGGAGGATAAAATGCAAATAATTAGAAAAAAAATCAGGTCAATATCAGGCGAGAAATGAACAAACAGCAATACTTTCAAAGTTTCACAATAATTAACGAAAATCTAATATGAAAACTTACTCCATTTCCTTCACTCAGTGGAGCATACTTTTCCAGTAAACTTTTTATTGGAACAAGTTGTTTCACTTCATCTTGGCGAATAGAACGAGTTCTGCTCATTCGATCGTCAACTAAAGAAAGGTTTCGATTGGACACTGACTTTTTCATTTCTTTTTGCATTGCCTCAATGTGTTTCTGCATGCTGTATTCGTCTTCTGAAACGTTCTCTGCAGACTACAGCAAAAAGAAAATCTTTTTTATGACACTAACTTAATTTCATAGTACTAACAACGTACGGGCTGAATAATTCGATGAAAATACATAGGTATATGCATCTATAACATACAAAAATATTTTTGCGATTGGGACTTCCTAGGGGAGTTTTCTGGGCCATCCAATCAATTGATCCCCACACTACCAGAACTTAATTGAAGTTCCATATCTATATATATGTTTTAGTGTTTCACCTATGCGCTAAGATTTATTGTGCTGGGCCGGTAACGAATATCACTACGGGACCACTTAGAGAGAGTTGCATGGTTTAACTTAGTAAGCACTCATTTACCTAAGTAATAACTAAAATATAAATAACTCTAAGAATCATATATAAGTAACTTTTCAAGTGTGACGAACTAAAACATGTTGTGCTAAAGAGCGGTCGGCAACCTAGGGTCGGCGGACCAAATCCGGCCAGGGGCTTCTTCACGCACATACACCTGAAAAATTTGTAGATCCCAAAACAGCTCTGGCAGCTGCATAATTGACCAGGCTATATGATCTTTTCTTATTCTTTGGTGATTTTATCTACAAATAGATTTGAAACGCGCAATATTACCTTTTCAAAGTAGAGACCTCCAAAAAAAAGGTCTCAAGCTAGTTGCGAGCAAGAATTTGGTCAGCGGCTTTCGGCTGACAAAAATGTGCGGCCCGCCTTAACCAGAATTGGTTGATTTTCGCCTGCTGGCATGAAAAGGTTGCCACCACTGGTTTAAAACGTATTGTGACAACAAAATTTTCCCAGTTACGAGACTACCCTAGTACCCTTACTTCCACCCTCTTCTGTCAAAGCTGAAAGGTTTTCAGTGCTGCTAGACTGTTTATTTCAAAATTACGATCATATTTGAGTGATGAAATGATAAATAATTTATCTTTGCGCGAATAGATACTTTGCGCGCAAAGGTATTAGAAAAAAAGTGTTTCAACCATAGTATACTGTCTCTATAGTCAATTTTTAAAACTACTTGTTAATTAAGTAATTTTTCAAAGCTTACTTGAACCCAGCACTAGTTGCCACTGGTTTCAAAATGAGGTCATCAATGTGCTCTAAAAATTACTATATACCAGCTAGTTTCTCCAGCAGAGAAGCTATGAACACCAATCTTAAGTTGCTGGCTTAATCCTACTCAGAATCAAACCCCGAGCCTACCTATTCACTAACAAGCAATGAAATTACAGCCTACTGTAATTCTTGCAAATGAAATTAACTTACCACATCACTCAGACGAGTCGTCTTGCATCGTACCACGCTTGTAGGTGTAGAGGCTTGCAAATGTGTTTCTTTCTTTTTGTTGGTGCTGTTTAAGCCATATTTTTTCACCATTTCTTCACGCTGAGAAGACGAAATGTTTGGTCTAGCACGCTTGAATTTTTGCCGTAAGCTTTCTAACCATGAATGCTGAAAAACAAAATCATTACAGTGCTAAAAAATATTTTACTATACTGGTATCGCCGAGATGGCCAGGTGGTAATGAGTATCGATGGTCTGGATTTCAATTTCCAGGCTAGATAAATCAGGAGAAACGTTGGAAAAAAACTTGCTACGTCTTTAACCATTTCTACGAAAATAGTTTAGTTGCCTTAGCACTATGTTGCTGGAAGGGAATCACTAATTCGTGGCATGTGTCAACAATCAGCGTATTATAATAAATATTAAGTGCATATACAATATTGTTAATTACTTTGACTGTTGATAGTTTTCTATTCCACAAATCAAATAACCGGCATATCAACCGACCTAAGCATTATGCAATAACCCATTTTACCGTTATTTTAAAACGTTGTCTTACCGAGAACGAATCTTGAGAAATTTGGTGAAACAGAAAACTTGCATTGATAACTTAGCACTGGCCTCCAAAAGCAAATCATACTCACATAATAAACTCCTTGATGAGCCATACGATCTCTCAAAACTGGATACTTTCTCAAAGCACTATTAAGAACATTCCGATACTGATGACTACTTGGGTACCTAAAGCCACATTTATTACAGAGTATATACATATATATCATAAGTAGTCATCACTGACAAACTCAACTTGCTAAACGCAGTGCTCGCAACTTCATGAAGATTGAAACGAGTTTCCGGTTTCATACTTGCAAAGCACAGCCATATTTTGTCATCTGTTCCAAAAAGCAATTTTGCTTTTTTACCATGTACTTCTGTCGGAGAAAAAAGATCCATACTCACGACGTCATAATGATGTGATGCCAAGATTATTGTGATTGCATTACAATTATCCTTACTGCATTGGAAAGTCAAATTAGAAGTGGGTGTATACGATAATTATCAAATGTGTAATATACAATGGAAAATATTCAATCAAAGTTCGCAGGCTTATTTGCGATACGATTATGTATATATTATATGCTTTTCTTTAGAAATCAAGTTTTGTGACACATCTTAAAATCTCCAACGACACAATGTTTGGGAAACACGATACTAAAACAATATCATAACTGAATGCATTGCTACAATTACAACTCTTTCAAATGCCTGAAATACTATCCTGTCACATGAGCTGTGTTTTGCATCAATCATTAGCATTAAGCTAAAACCGGACTTGGCGGTATTTAATCGCAGAAAGAATAAAAAAAGCAAATATATAACTGGAATAATAAGGGAATAAGACATATATATATATATACATACATATAGCAGTACATAGACATATAGAAGTATATATATATATATATATATATATATAGAAGTATATAATATATATATATATATATATATATATATATATATATACATTTATAATATATAAAAAAAAAAAAATTTTACCATGAGTAACTTCGGAGTTCCTCAAAAAAAAATTGTACAATCCTTCTTCTCAAGCTACTTGGAATAATAGCATAACCACCACTTGTAGATGGAAGCGACCTAATGTCAAAATCCAAAGAAGGAGGGAACTTGGGCAAATCATAGAAGCAAGGCCAATCTTTGTGTGGCTCTTCATCATTGATAAGACACGTATTTTCATCAAACAATTCATCTGAATGGCCAAAATTTAACCGAGTATCACTACATGCTTCCTCCAAAGTAACTTGAACATTCGGAAAGGCAGTAATGGTACAATTCTTTTCACTCTGTGACATCTCACTACATGCTGCAACTAAAACAGTAAAAATACCGGAAATAAAAAAGCAACCGCAATAGATGTCAAAGGCCATATATCTTGCTTAAACCAAGTACCGGTATATATATATGCATAGAAAAACTAGACCAGTTTGTAAGCACACAGGCATGTTTAGCTTATATTTTAAACATTCGAAACTTGTACTGAAAAACAATTATTACAGGCCTACGTATATGTCTCATATTGAATGTACTTCCATGGGTATTAGTTTGTTTTTTAGAAATGAATAAACCTGGATTTTGCTTGGGCGCATTTTAAAAATATTTTCTATCCTGGAAAGTACAACATACATATACCGGTACATATATTCATTGAATGGATTGGAAAAGCGTCACTAAACCACAGTCACCGATCAGATGGCCCAGTGGTTAAGAGCGCCTGCTTCTGGATCGGTAGACTCGGGGTTCGATTCCGAGTCGGATCAAACCAATGACTTAAAAATTGGTATTCACAGCTTCCCTGCTTGGCGTTCAGCATTAAAGGGACAGTGTGGAGAAAGCCGGCAAGTTCGCTTGTTGTGCCGTTGGGAAAGGCACAACGGGATTCCCCCATCTTAGTGTGGTAGACAGATGGCCGGCAACTCCTAAGCGAGCTCGTACAGCGCTCCGTCGCTTTCTCGTGATAGGATAAAACTGCAAGTAATAATAATAATAATAAAAACAGTACCAACCAACTACAAGCTCGAAACAGTAAAAATTTTTAGGTAAAGGTATTATAAATTATTTAGTATCAATATATATACAGGGTGTCCCAAAAAAATGTATACACAGGGTTTTGTTGGTCAATGTTATCGTTCAGGCTGCTCAACATTTTATCAATTTTTCAACTGATTATTAGATTTGATAGGGCAAGTTTTTATTGTAAAATTGTGAAAATTTTGCAAAGACAAGGGTGTCCCAAAAAATGTATGCACAATTAATTTTAAAGTGTATACATTTTTTTGGGACACCCTGTATATATACAGTTTCAATCGTGGTTGTCAGATTCTTACATCTACCTTCAAGAAAAAATGATTGTATATACACACACAATATAATAAATATAAAATCACATTTAAGGGAAACATTTTAGGTCTTTCTTTACTATATATAAATGCGAGTATATGTAATATTTTAACAAAATAAAAATAATACTTACCTTTTTTCTTTATCATGAGTTTTCCTTTCCCTCCTAACTGAGCTATGTCGGTTGGTTTTTCAACTGTTAGCCAATCATCGCAGTCATTATCAAACAAATAAAGATAGTGTTCATCAATTGACAATTGAAAAGCATCTTCTAATTTTTGGAAGACGTCTTCTACATTTTCAACTAAAACTTTTTTCTTCAAATTTTCAAAAGTTACATGATACATCTTCTCCAAATTATGTATATACTTCTACTCTGTAACTCACAGTAAAGAAATATTATGTAAAAGATGATCATCATACACAACCAAACACCTTGAATAATATTTCAACAATGCAAAATTTAAAAAAATTATCATTTTTTGATTTGGAAAGTTTTTATATTTTTACATATACCGGTACCGGTTATAGCCTACATATAAAAAAACTTGAAAATATAACAACACTTTCATTCTGTTATGAACATTTTCACAAGCAGAAGAAGTCATGAGCCATATCAAAACTAAAAGTAGAAGTCAAAGGTAATTATAGTCCACTCGCTCATATTAAACTGAAGGAAGTTACGAGCTGACATTGTCAACAGTGCATTTTAAAATTTCAGTATGCAAAAACCTTAAGCCTCCTTTACTAAGGTCATGAAAATATACACATTAAAATACGCTGAAAAAAGTATTATGAATATGAGAGCTAAGCCTACACTAAACTTGTCACGATCAGTATGATTTTAGCAAAAAAAAAAAAAAAAAATATGCCTAGGCCGTGCAAAAATGTGAACCTCAATCATTGCTACTAGTGGTACTGGTAGTCTGCTTTCCAATAGTCTATTGATCTTTTGTCACTCCAAGATGTCGATTCAAGAACTTTATATTTTGAATTACCATTGTGCTTAAACATTCAACGCAAAATGTGTAATATCAATATTTTAGTATATACATATACGTATAAGTTGTTAGTCTAATGGACTACAATACACCGACAAATTCTGCGAATCAAATTGTAAGCATTACAAGCTACTCCAAAACTAAAACTGATTGAACTGCAAACAAAACAAAAACATCACAACAAAACAAAGCAATAGCGCAAGTGTTCAAGCAGAGTCAAAAAATTCAATTAGTTATTTTCAGATAATGAATTTAAAGCAACAATTCTGTAGCATAATCTAACAAGCAACTTCTCATGAAGATTGTACAAATCTAAACCATGTATGTTCAATTCAAAACCACATCTCAAAACATGCCAAATATTAGAATGTTCCACAACATATGAATGGTAATGATGAGAAAAAGTTTGATTAAGCAATAATTCACCACCCAAATACCAAACATTTCGGTGATTAACAATTGCAGAAATTTGAAAGAACTGAGGATTATCACAGCTTGTAATATCTGTGACACAAACACCACCAACGCGATACAGTCGTTCATCAAACTTTAAGCTTTTAACAAGCGTTAAAGACTCAACATCAGAAAAATAATCTGACAAATACTTCGGAAGATCAACGATGCTCATCGTTTGAAAACTGGAATATTCTGTTGGCATGCTTAAACAGTTTAATCCTGCTTGTTCAAAACACTTTCCTCTTTGGACTCTATTAGCAACTGTAACTGGTACGTTTTTAAATGAACTACACCGCTTCATCACTTTTTTCACTTTTTGATGAAATGCTTCAAACCTCATAGCCCATAGTGGTCGAATAGGTCCATATTTCATAATTAGAGCAGGGTAGTGAATCATGAAATGCATTTTTGGCCTAATTTTACAAGCAAAATCGCTGTTTGATGCAAATCTCTCCAGAAAATCTTGAATCTGCACATCTAAATAACTAACCCATTCTGTTTTGATTGATGGAGCAAACACAATATCACATATGTTTGATAATGCAAGATACATTTCCCAACTTGAATCATGCTCTGGGACAGCGTCCGCAATCAAAAAAGGGAGACATCGAAACAAACACCAAGCTTGAGTAGATGTCAATGACTTATTTGAAAAAGGATTCCAATACTTGGGAAAATTATCTCTATCACTGATGCCAACTGAAAACAGCTTTACACGTGACACAATTTGAAATTTTGATAAAAGTTTTTGCCGATTTAAATCTTCAAAAATGCACTCCATGACTTGGATGATTATGCCTTCTAAAAAGTCATGCTGGCAGTCAGGAGGCAAAGATGTTATTGGATGAAAGCTCTTCACTTTCAAGAAAGGATAAGAACATCGAACACCATATGCTGAAATTAAATCCTTACTTGCATCACAATTTTCTTGAAGGGATTGAACATGATGATTGTGGAGCGGGACAGACCTAGGTGTGAATTGAGTCGGATGAAACTTAGTAAAGATTTCTTCATGCACACACATGCAGTATCTGCATATTCGACCAGAACTGAAACATCGTCTAAAACCTCCAAAGTCGTGACTTCCAAGATTGTCTGCTATTACTGTTGCAATCCCTCCTTTAAAATGGAAAGTTGTTCCATCAAAATCAAACACTATACCATCATTTTCAAGAGTAATGAGGTCTTGCTCGAGTCTATCAAGTACCTTGGCATAGCCATGCCCTTTTAAAAGCAATGAGGGAATGACAGCAAGTAAATGAATGTTTCGTAAGTTGGATTGATATTTCTGTTCAATGTTTGCCACAGTAAAGTATATGCAAGTCAATTTATGTGCTGTTCGTGCAGTGCCAATTGGATTACAAACCTCAATTTCATCACAATATAGATTTAATCGTATATAGTGAAAATTTCCTTGAAACAATGCATTTGATCGAAAAAGTTCTCCATCAGTGTAAGAACTCAGCACACCATCAGAGTTTGGATCGGTAGCTTGAATTTTACATCGCTCAATGCTGTGTAACACATCCCAGTGTGACAAGTAGCAAACTAAAGTTTTGCAAATAGGAATATATTGATAACTAGTGTACTGGTGCCTATGGGCATGCCCAGAAGCACCAAGAACAGATCTTTGGTCATCTGAGAGTTCAATAGTTTCAGGCTCAACAAAATTTAAACGTTTGCAGAATTCTCTAAAGCAACTTTCTCTTTTCATTTCATACCACATAGTTTCAAAGTCAGAAATCTTATGTTCATCTATTGTGCTCTGAACAGCAGATTTTAATTCTTCTTTCAAAAGGCTTAGCAGTTTAATAACATCATCCATTATGTTTTTAGCGGTTTTGATTGGTAAAACATGAAACTCACGCATTTTCAAGTAAAACAAGCCTAATTCTTTCGACAGAGGCAAAGAAGTTTCAGCACAAACATCCTCAAATTCTGGTATACCAGTATCAGAATAGATCAAGCTTTCTGGGTCAGCATTACAAGGAAAATCATTGCAGTCAGATGAGGTTGGCATACTGCTATCATGATAGCGGCAAATATGAACTCTGAAAGATTCGTAAGTAGAAAATGTTTTACCACAGTCATCCTTCTTACACACCAAACCCCCTTGATAATCAACTTGAGTGTGATGACTACGTAGATGCTTTAGCATTGATTTTTTTTCCCGAAAAGGAACACAGCAAAATTGCATAGGGCAAACAAACCAACTGCATGCTGAAGACATGCTCATTCAGCTTTTGTCAATTCAGCAAATCTTTAAAATCTAGCATTAGGTAGGCTAAATAAAATGTATAACATGAACACTTAAGACATTATTTGCACAATAAGCATTTGGCCTCAGCTTACTTGTAGCTAAATGAAAATAGGCTATATCAGCATAGTGACTTGTGAGAAACAGATAACATGAAAAATACTGTGAGCAAAAGTAATAGCAAAATGTGAAATACCGTACACTACAAAAGCACATTGTTTAAAACTCTTTACATCAGCGTTTCCCAAACTGTGGTACGCAAAGGATTCGAAGGTGGTACGCCTAAAATTCAGAAATTAATATTTTTTTAATTAATATTGATGAATGTAAATTCATTTCCATTAACATTTTCATAGAAATCTAAATGTAATTTTGCGTAATAATTTCGATTGATTATTATGATTGTTTTTGTACTGTTACGACCCAATGCCCTTTGCATCCATGCCGCACTTACGTGCTCAATGTGCGGTATTTAAAATTTAATTTTGTTTGTGATTAAGTATGGATACATGTTTGGGACTAACTTCTTCTTCAGCTGCAAGCACCAGTTTAGGTCGTCTTGGTAAAAAAAATTACAGACAAGACTCATGGATATTGAAAAAAATAATCTAGCTGCATTTCCGCTTCTGTGCGAGCTTATTTCAGAAATAATTTGCGTATCGTCAGTCAAATAAAGTTGGATATTGCTCAGCATTGTCGGCAGAAAACAGTCATTTGCATTTTTCAAAAAAATTATACATTTTTTTTCTGATCTTTCTTGTAATGGTAGATTGAAAAATAAATTTCAAACATCAAACCTGTCCAATTTATGGTTTTACTGCCAAAGCGACTTCCCAAAAATTTCTGCTTGAGCCACAAAGTTTCTTTTGCCTTTCTGCGCCTTATTTGTGTGAATGTGGTTTCTTGGCAATGCTTGCCATCAAATCTAAGTACAGAAGCTGTTTGGAACTGGAACCAAATCTTTGTCGCAATCTCACAAAAATTCACATTAACATTGACGAGCTTGTTGCGCAGAAACAAGCGTATCCGCCTCATTGAATACTGATTGGAAATAATAATTTACTAAATTGCCTTATTTCTTTCATTAAACAAGCACGTCATAAATATGTGCGAGTGTTAAGTTTTTTTTCGTAAGCATGTGCAATTTATATGCTGAAGTGGGACGGTGAGTTTTTGAAACTGTTTTAGTGGTGCATTCATGGAAAAGGTTGGGAAACCCTGCTTTACATTAAGGCAGTGTCTCCGTGTCCGTCCCGGACTTTTAATTTGAAAAATTATTCGTCCGTCATGGTCAAGCCTGCCAATTGACGGACATTTAACCTAAAATATTAAATGTCCGTCCCGGACGAATAATTTTTCAAATTAAAAGTCCGGGACGGACACGGAGACACTGCGTTTTTTATCACTTCCGATGAAACTTCGTCACTGATAATCTCCAAATATTAACCTAACCTTATCCTCACCCTAATCTAACCCTAACCTAACCCTGACCTATTTTTTCAAGTTAAAAGTCCGGGACGGACACGGAGACACTTCGTTACATTAAACCCCCTACCATAATATTATATAACGGTAGGCCTACTGCATGCTTTTCCTTTCAAAAATCACATTTTATAATTGTTCGAAACGAAGCTATAGATCTTCTATTCTCTTCAGACTATCAGCAAAATTACTATAAACGCAACTATTAACTAACAACTGTAGAGGTTACGACACCTGAGATTGACTAATCTGACTCCAGCAACTACATATGTGTCTGCTACACAAAAGATTCTTTATATGAGAACGACATAACAGCACAGAAAACATCGGCTCAAACACATCACTTAGTTTTGCTCTTACACAACCTACCGGAATCATTAACCTTGTTCAAATAGAATTGTGATTAAAAACACAAAGATTAACAGTACAATATTTGAGCAACTCTTTTAAAAGACACAAGCCTAACTGGCCTTAACATCTAACTAGCCTTAATATCCTAGAAACAGCTCTAAAAGTACACACTTCACAAAAGAACTAAGCCCTAACAGCATTCGCATACCATAGTCAAAATTCAACCCTCACTGCTAGTCAATACAAACAGAAATACACAACATATCGCCTTTGCAGTTTTTGCACTTTACACGACATTATTCTGAACAGACTGAGCACGTGGTTACGCTCGACTGATTTCGTATATCACAAAGTCGGGCGGATATATTATTATCCGTCGAAAACACAACTTGTGTAGTGCTGGGTTCAAGTAAGCTTTAAAAAGTTACTTAAGTAACAAGTAATTTTCGAAATATTACTTAAGTAACTTAAGTAATTTAAGTAATTTGAAAAGGTAAGCTAATTAGAGACAATATACTATATTTAACCCTATTTCCCTCAATGTTGTGTCGCATCGACACAACAAGTTTTTAACTGAAAAGTTAAACACTAAACTTTTATCCAAATTACTTCAATTTTTTTTAGCTTTCCTACTTTTTATTACATTAACTAAATGAACTAAATTTGTTGTTTTGTTATGAGCATATACCAAGAGATAGAACTTTTTATTTTAGTACATGCTTCAAGATGGCGAGTGATCTGGTTACGCCTTACTTAACCTTGATTATCTTCGCTGTGTCATTTGCTCGCCTGACCAGTGACCACGTTATTTACGTCAGAAGACCGCAGAATTAGCAACAGTAGCAAAGCGAAATCATAAAATTTGAAGCGATGTCAAAACTTTTTATCATTACACGCTCATTACAAGAAAAAATCACAGGCAATCAACTTTTCCTAATGCAGTAATAAATTGGGAATATAGCTGTAAAAAAATACTGTAATATCTTGCAAATTGCCGAGATATAAGCTGTTGAACTTTGTTATACCAAAGCGATACAACGTTGAGGTGTCTGATGTAAAAAATATGTTGAAGAAAATAAGGGTTAAATCATTTTATTTACAGTATTGTTTTTCAGAACATGTGTGACAAGTGCAGTCAGCCAAAATCAGAAAAAAAACACCGGCTAGTGTACCGGTACTTTTACGAATTCACTTTACATTGCCAATGAAACCAAGCACAATTTTAACAGGCATATAGGATTATAACTAGATAACCTACCAGTACACTTTTCGACACAGGGTCTAACAAAAAAGCAAGTTCCGTTACTAACTTCACTAAACCTGTACCGGTAATTAGTAGCACTCTATATACATGTAGGCTACAGTGCAACAACTCAAATTACTTAGAGGCTTCGCCCTACCAATCAACCAGTTTACCTTTTTGAAGACAGCGGCTTTTGTGCACAATTTCAAGCATTTTCTATTTTGTTGAAACGTTTTTGTAATTTACAAAAATTGATCCAAACTTTGGCCCCTCTAAGTCGACTGCTCTGGTGCCGTCTCTGTAGCTTACATAGAGCTACAGTACCACTTTTGTTGTGAAGAGATGATCTACTGTAAATAGGATTATCGTTCTTCAGGCGACTGGATAAAATATTTCGTCAATCTATTTATCTAAAACTTTTGTAAAATATTTAAAAATCTATTTATCCATTTATTTAAAAATCTCAATCTAAAATATTTTGTCAAATCAATAACAAAAAATTGTCTTTGAACCTCATCGTGAAAAGCAGCAATAAGAAGAAAAGACTCTGTGAAAAAGTTGAGCTATTTTTGTAAAAAAAATAGGCTACCCTTAAATGAGGTTCCGAGTTTTGGAACCTTAAAAGGTTGCAATAGGAAATTTCGAAATACCTTTGGAAAAGGTATTTTTGTGAAAAATACCTTCCTTAGAGGTTTTTAGTTTTCGAAGCTTAAAAGGTTATAATTACAAATATCAAAAAACCTTTCAAAAAAATATGTTTGTAAAAAAAATACCATCACTATGGGTTTTTCTCGTTTTCGAACCTTTAGAGGTAGCAATAACACATATTAAAAAACCCTTAGGAAAGGTACTTTCTGTTGAAAAACCGATACTTGAGGTTTTTTTTTAAAGTAAATACCTTTTTTCTGCAAAATACCCTTATAATGGGTTTGTTTGCAAATTTGAGAACCCCCGAAAAACCCCTAACGAACCATTTTCGTTTCCAGTGTATCTTGCACTTCTACCTCCATCGGCTACTTAACCAAATGGAGAGTTTGTCTACGACAAAGAAGTTCAATCGTGGCATGATTGACACCACTAATTATTAATAAATGTTTATTTCAAATGTGGTACAATGGTTTTCATGTGTAGTACTGTGGTTTTCATGTGGCAAATTTTTATGAATGATTCGCTTCAGTTTTACTTCCATCATTTTTATTTGTGCAAAAAAAAATAGTCTCCGACTTTTAGCTATAATGTTTTTTTAACCAGTTTAAGTTCGGCATTGTGTTATATATTTGTGATTGCACTATTCGGCAATTGTACATGTACCGCCGTTAAAGTCTCAAGTTTTTGATTGTACAGTAATTTGTTAATTCGATAAGCATTTTTGATATGTGCTATCATGTATCAAATATAATTCATTTGCTCATTATTTCAGATATTGTTGAGCTGCAATTGCTATGTCGTTCAATAAGGTCGCTTTTGTGACTGGTGCAAACAAAGGAATAGGATTTGAGATTGTTAAAGGTTTGTGTGCTAAATTCAATGGAGATGTTTACTTAACGTCCAGAAATAAAGATCGTGGTCTTAAAGCAGTGAAGAAATTACAAGATGATGGAGTAAACGTCAATTATCATCAACTTGATATAACCAGCAAAGAAAGCATTTCAAAACTAAGCAGTTACATGTTGGATAAGTATGGTGGTGTTGATGTGTTGGTGAATAATGTTGGTATTATGCTCGGAAAAAACAAACCGGGACTATTGATAGAAAAAGAACACACTTTTGAAACTAATTTCTTTGGTACTTGTGATGTTTCGACTGCTTTTTTGCTTCACATGAAAAACCTGCTTTTTTCTGTCTACCACACCAAGATGGGGGAATCCCGTTAAGTGCCTTTTCCAACGGCACAACAAGTAAACTTGCCGGCTTGTTCTCCACACTGTCCCTTCAATGCTGAACGTCAAGCAGGGACGCTGTGAATACCAATTTTAAAGTCATTGGTTTGACCAGACTGGGAATCGAACCCCAAGTCTACCGATCCAGAAGCAGACGCTCTATACCACTCGGCCATCTGAACGGTTAACCGAGACAACTCTTGAGATTGAGGACCTATTCTTTCATCTCCCCAAGTTGCTGCAAATCCGGTTCAGGAACCAGCACCTTTGTTACTTAACCAGCTTCTGGAATCGCTAAGTAGCCATGCAAACGTTATTGTGATGGTCTGGGCCTTAGGCCTATAGTCGGCTGATACTGCGTGTTATTAAGCAAAAATAACGTCGTAACAAAAAATTATTGAATCAAAGAAAAGTGAGTGCAAATGATTTTTTCTCATAAATTTTGCTGTAGTTTATTGTGTAACAGAAAAATACATTAAAAGTAAAATGTATTCTTAAGTTTGAGCTTTCTTACTAAAATTGAAATAAAGTAACAAAAATTACGCTTGATTGAATTTCCAGAAAGAAATGTTACGTTTCAGTGATTGTGGGAAGTGACGTCAGACCACGTGACCAATCTTATTCTACAGACCAGCGAACTTCGTCTATCATAGCCTCGACCCGACCACTACGCACTGTGCCGAGAGGCACGGATCCCATATTCTTTGAATCGATCCGATCCGAAACCTTGATTTCAATATCCGAACCACATCCAGAAATTCTATGAAAGTGGGGTCCAGATCCGATTCTCATCCAAAAACTTCTAAGTAAGCCAATTTACATGCACACTAAGCCCATTTACTAAGCTAAGCCAGTAAGCCAATTTACATGAACAATTTAAGCGGGTTAGTTACTTAGTGTCTTTTATTTCCGTACCGTCAACACAATAATAATATGCATAAATAACATACAGTATAATTGGACAGCACGAGAAAAGGGAAGAACCAACAAAACGATAAACGTTGTAACATGCAAGGGGAGAATAGAAGATCAAGAAAAGTAACATGAGAAGCATGGTTGCAGCACCCGAAAAACTTAACCCGCTAAATTCAACCGCTTACGTCAGACACAAACTTACGTCGTTCTACTTCAGTAAGTTTTGCGGGTTGGAAATTACTCGCTTGCTACTGGTAGGTTCAATCTAAAAAGCGCACTGAAACAACAACCGGTTAAACTAAAAAATCTCCTTAACTGAAACTAAAGCGTGTAACCCACATAATCAAACCCGCTAATGTAAATAGGCCTAGTGTATCTACCACAAGTGTACATAGCCTACAAGGAATTGCAGAAAAAGTTCCAACTGCGCGCAGCAATTTTTCTGTTGAAAAACTTAAAACGTTGGTGACGTCAAATTCATTATGCTTCAGCAACTGTTAGCCTTGGAATCAAAACACAGGTTCAGCATCTTGGTTTATCGTCAAAACTGCAGAAATTAGATTGCTCATGTTAATAGAGCTTCCTTGTGGTTTTACACCAGTTAATAGAAAATTATCTGCTTTTAATTTAAACTTTTAACCACTAATTCCCCATGATCATTAGTTAATTGGTGTAGGTTAGTGGTAATTGTCAGCAGTGAGTTGAATGATTGACTTGTCAAAATTTAACCCTGGATGAAGTAGGACATCGTACTGTTTATCTATGGCTTTTTATACATAGAGTGACTATACGGTGTACGAGTTTTTTGGAACTTCCCATGTAAGTTCAGTTACAGGTGTTGTTGTAGTAGTACGGTATGTTTTGTTACCACTGCATAAAAGCTTCAGAATATCATTTATCAAGTATTTTAAAATTATATTGTGGCCTATCGCCACATGTATACTTCAACTTCACAGAATCTTATAGATTTCCGGTGTTTTATTTTTCCAATATTTCGTGAATATGTTTTCAGGTACCAAGGGAAGATTTTTTATTAAAACCTAGTTAATGGAGTAGTGGAATAGATACTACTGCTGTGAAAAACTTCCAAGTTGTGCAAATGACTCTACAATACCAGACTTATAGCCTATATCTGAAAAAAGAAAAACTATTTGTGTAACAAAACAGCATTTAGTTAAAAAAAATATGGATTGTCACAAGAAACGCATTTGGTTTGATTCACAACTGCTGGTAAACATTCGATGAATGGGATGAAAGTTGATTATTTGCAATTACATTGTGGCGAGAAATTCTCAACAGCATTCTCAGATGGATCGGAATAACGTGGGCAGAATTCCTTTCTAACTCTATGGGGTGGCTTCTGACTCAAAGACTTTGCGGTCCCTTCGGAGTCACCCTGTCACTAATCCTTATGTTATCTATCAAATGCCTGTGTTTTTGTCTTATCCGTTGTGGTTGGTGACGAATAAACAAACTTGAACTTAAACTTTCTGAAACCAGTTATTAACGTGAAAATTCAGGTGATTACGGGCATGAAAAATGCAAGCGCCATATGATTAAGAAAGATTGTCTTGATACTACGCTGTGGGACATTAGACGCACGCACTCATGGATATTAAAGGATTAGGGTATAAACAGCATCAGACACTAAAAAGTTATCTATTTAGCTTTGTGTAACGTTATTATTATAATTGTATCATTTATGATCTTCGATTTGTGTGCCTTAAAGCACAGTCGTTTGATTTCAACAATTGTATGACGTCATGGAGCCTCCTTGAGATGAGGCGATAAAGTAGTGTAATAGACTGAATTACAAAGGAATTGAAATTATATTTTTTGACATACAGTGTACGTTATTACCTTGTGAAATAAAAGCTGATGTTCTGCGCGTTAATTTTTCGCCTACCAAATACGCTTGAACGAATTCTAATGAGTATATGTTTGAAATTGAATTGATTTAGCGAACTAATGACGTTATCATAATGACGTCATCGTAATTGCATGCCTCATCTGGTAGGTCACGCTACGCCACTGCGTCATACACTCACGACTCACCCAGTTCATTCTTAGAAATCAACAGGAACCATTGAGGCAGCAGAGCAGAGATGGCACGGGCTGACTTTTTTGCAACCCAGACCGCCCATGGCCCGGAGCCTCTTGCCCAGTAGCGGTAACCGACCCGGCAACTCATCCCAAAAATAAAGCCCAGCCCGCCCAAAACCCATTCTTTTACGAAACTTCAGCCATATTTGAAAGAAAAATGAAAGTTGAAAGGGCTTTCGAAAATTGGTAGCTGCTCGTTAACGGCTCAATGAGAAACAAAAGATAGAACCAGGCCGTCAACAGATCACTAAAAAGACCGGTTAACGGCTCGTTAGCGGGTCTCTTAGCAGCCCATGCCATCTCTACAGCAGAGGTGTACAACGGAGCCGGATTCGGATTTAAAAAACCAAATAACCCGGCTGTTGCTTCGCATCCGGATCGGGATTGTGATTTTTTGCTTTTTCCGGATCAGGATCCGGATTCAATTTTGGATGATAACCAATGCTCTGGTACCATGAAAAAATTTACGTTAGCAGTACCTAGGGGTCAATATGACCCCATCACTAAAAATGTCCTTAAACATATAAAAAAAAATTAAGTTGTTATCAAACACTTTTTATTGTTTTAACAATCTAATGAAGTGCACAATACATGAATGTTTTACTCCTGGCATTGATTACAGATCATCTTGCTGTGTTCTTCGCAGATGGTGTTGTGACATCTACTGCAGGCGAATCTGTACTTTTTCTCCCTTGATCTTGGACAAAGGAAGCATCTCTTGCGTCCTGATGTACGATACTGGTTGATGTTTTGTACAGATGTACGTTCTTGCAGCTGCTGCAAATGATTTGTTTCACAGCTTGAGGTGTTTGAAGTGTTATCAATATTTTAACTCAAGTGGTACCATGGGGTCAATATGACCCCTGTCAAATTAAAATTTACAACAAAACCAACGTCAAATTAAAAGTTGAACAAATGGAAATAGTTAACAAGAATCTGTGAAAAAAATACAATGACAGAGTAATGCTTATAATCTTATCGTTTGAAATAACTAGTCTATCGAATAAGCCTGGGGTCATATTGACCCCATGGTACCAGAGCAGGGCCAAAGCTACTAGTGGCCTATTGGGTATATATGTAATTTGTACACAATGTCAATACCCGGTACAGGATTTTGGTTGCGGAGTCGGATTCGAATTTTAACGCTTCGGATTAGGATTCGGATTGAAATTATTAGACTCCGGACACCTCTGCTCTACAACAGAGATACTGATCAAATGTTAAATAAATCTGCTATCGGTGTTTCCACTTACTTTTTTTTAAATGCTATTGAGTGAAACTTTTTTTACTTTTGCTAGATTTTAACCGGATTATCCTGATCCGGATGCTGTAAGCAATTTATGAGAATCCGATCCTAAAAAGATCCGGTAAAAATCTTGAGATCCGGCCGGATCCACGTCCATGTGCACCTCTGCATATGTTACCATTATGTTACCACCAATGTAGGCGGATTTTTTTAAACTATGATAATCCGTACCCACTTAGCACCGCATGGATTAGTGATAGCGCGGGCTGACTTTTTTGCAACCCGGACCGTCCATGGCCCGAAACTTCTTGCGCAGTAGCGGTAACCGACCCGGCAACTCATCCCAAAATAAAGCCCGGTCCGCCCAAAGCCCATTCTTTTATGAACCTTCGAACAGCTCAGATGGCCTAGTAGTAAGAGCGTCCGCCTCTGGAGCTGTAAACTTGAGTTTGGTTCCAAGTCTGGTCAAACCAATGACTTTGAAATTGGTAGTTGCAGCTTCTCTTCTAGACGCTCAGCATTATAAGGACAGTGCGAAGAATAAGCCGTCAAGTTTGCTTGTTGTGCCGTTGGGAAAGGCACTTTCGCGGGATTCCCCCCTGGCCCCATCTTGGTGAGGTAGACAGAAGGTTTGCAACTCCTAAGCGAGCTCGTATAGTGCGCTAATCGCTTTTTCGTGATAAAAGAATAAAATGCAGCTAAATAAAATAAAAATTAAAAAAAAAATATTTAAAAGAAAAATAAAAGTTGAAAGGGATTTCAAAAATTGGTAGCGGCTCAATCGTTATAGAACTGGCAGTGATGGAGTCGAGTACTCAACCTTCGAGTACGAGTACTGGTGGTTGGCTTCGAGTACGAGTATTACAAGCTTGAGTACGAGTACCGAGTACATTTTTCGCATTTAAACTTTACTCTATAAAATCAGTAATAAAACACGACGTTGTGTTTTTCCATTTCATTTCGCTAATATCTCAAAAACTACATGCGATAGAAATTTGATTTTTACGTTTAATGAAGAATACGTACAGGCTAAACATCAAATGTATGCAATAAAAAAAAATCAAAAATTTGGCTACGTTGTATTCTTCCTGAAAGCAACAGAAGTCTTGGGTCACTTTCATTTAAATCACTTATTTTGGTGAAAAAACAGGAACCGGAACAAGCCAGCAAATGTCCAGGGGTCGGGGAATACCCTAAAAATCGCAACAACGTTTATTTCAATGAAGCAATGATCTTGACTTCTCGGAGAAAAAATATCAAAGTACTCATGTACTCGATTGATTTTTAGATCGAGTCCGAGTACTTTCAGGTATGAGTACTTTTTGAGAATAAAAGTTTCGAGTACGAGTACTCAGAAAAGCTGTAATCGAGTGTACTCGAGTATTCCATCACTGAGAACTGGGCCGTTAGCGGACCACTAAAAAGACCGGTTAACGGCTTGTTAGTGGGTTTCTTAGAGGCCTATGCCATCTCTAACATGGATTCTCGAAGGAAGGTGCTAAAATTCAGAAACTGGGTAGTGATTTAGCCATTGTTTATTGACCTCACCTTCTACAAAGGCTTTTATGCGTTGAAGCGTTTTATTGCTGTAACATATGTTTTTGTGTGTAATTTCAGTGACGTTTTCGCAGCAACGTATAAAAAACTTGAACCTTGAACAGTGGCGGCTGGTGAAGAATATTTTCGGGGGAACAGCAAAGCTACACTACAAGCAAGACACATATTTTTTCCACGATTTTAGGTATCTTTTTTGCTGCTTATCGACCGTGCTGCGGCCACTTGGCATCATGGATTAGCCTACTCAGTCCATGCTGGCATCAGAATCGCGCGTCGCTTGCCGCCCGCCGCATGTTGGTAAAAGCATAAAATAACATGGACCTACTTCTGTAGGTTGATATTTATGTTAACATAGGACTACTGTTCTACTGTAATTGATTATAAAACATATTTAGCCTCATGTTTAGACTTACGCCTACCACCCTTAGTAGGATGCTAACTATGCTTCAGCGGCAACTGACTTGAAATTACAATTTTACTCCGCTTTGAACTCAGGAAACCTCTAGCCTAGAGTATATGGCCTATGACTTTTACGACTGTAAGCTTCTAAGCAGCTAATTTCTAAGTGAATGTTTCAGCATAGCCTAACTACCTTAACTACTTATTGTCAATAAAGCAAATCTAATTTTCTTTTAACCCTTTTTGCTATTTTGATGACAAGTGGCTACATGCTATTCTGCATTGCCCAATCAGGCGAAATTTCAATGAGATTTCAAAACGCGTCCCGACATGGTCAAAGTTGCCAATTGGTTCTAACATGACGTAACGCGCTACATGCGAGCGCCTTTTTTCTTTCGCTCAATCTGTGTCGAGTGTAAGCTTTGCAGCAGGTTGGCAGATAAGTGCAAAGTGGCTCCTAAAAACTAAAAAAATTATGCAGTCAAACAGGTTGAAGTTAGGTGCTAGTACAGTTTATAAGTTGTATAGTGGGTTTTCTTTCAGGATCGAATACTTTACTTGCGAAACAGTGTTGGTAAATGAGAGTTTCACAGCGTTTTGTTTTTTAGTAGCCAAATGGCTACATCATCCAGAATTATAAATTGCAATATCAGGCAACAATTCTAAGGTAAACGTGTTGGCGCAATTTTTGAGGCAGCGTTAGCATTTGATTCTTAGTTCAGACTTAAAAATACGATTTGCTGCTGTTAATGCTAGAGGTGTGGTGATGAAGAGGATTGAGGCAAGTTAAATAATGGGCAAAATATGGCCTATTTTTGCATCATTGAATTATAGCAACCCAGAGTCTTGGCGCTAAAAAATAAGGTATTTTCAAATTGTTAGTACCATGTGATATATCACAAAGAAAAAAGCAATGCAGTGTTGGAGTATTAGAGGGCTAAAGCACCAATGCTTATCAACAAAATAAGTAAATAAGAAATGAAAGTAAAGCAATCATCTAAGAGACTGTTCGAATATTATTGTGGAGCCTTCAGGAGGAGAAACTTTGGCTCCGCTACTCCTGGTACAGAACTCTAGATTGCTATGCGCCGCAGTTTGTCACTGTATTGTGCAGATCCATACCTGGTGGAGTTAGTTCTGAAATTTTTGTGGACAACTTTTTTTGTTCTCTAGAACTCATAAGATATCTGGATACAAAAGGTTTTGACACTCTTGGTATTATCAGAAGTGATCGCTTGAACCATTGCCCACTAAAAAATGAGAAGAAGTTGAAAAAGGCTGGGCGAGGATCTTATGATTGCAAGACGGAGAAGACATCTAAAAATGCTGTTGTGCGTTGGGTTGACAGCAAAGTAGTGACATTGGCCAGTTCGTATAAGGGGATTGAACCAATCGGATCACTAAAGAGATACGACAAAAAAGAGAAATGCAAAGTCGACGTATCAACCCCAGCAATTGTGAAACACTACAATAGGCATATGGGCGGTGTTGACTTGGCAGACATGCGAATATCACTTCATCGTACGCCTTTGAGAACAAAGAGATATTATCTGAGAATCTTTGCATACATGATTGATCTTTGTGTATGCAATTCGTGGTTGTTGGCTCGACGAGATGCTAAGCTTTTAGGGCAAACTTACAAAATGCCGTTGAAGAAATTCAGACTGCAAATTGCCTCCAGCTTGCTTCTGGCCAAAAGGGTCCCGAAACGCAAACGTTCTTCTGCTGAGGTTGTACCAGTTTGTGAAAAGATAAGGAGGATTTCTGTCAAGCGACCGCAAGATGATGTTAGATATGATGCAACCGCTCATTGGCCAATTCACTGTGACAAAGGCCGATGCAAGAACTGCAAAAGCGGTTTTTCCAGGATGAAGTGCAGCAAATGCAGAGTAATTTTATGCTTCACCAATGAGAGAAACTGCTTTACTGATTTTCACTCTGCATAACATTGCAACAAACACTTTCTTGAAGCAGGAGTCAGGTGCTTCTCCAATCTCAGCAATTTGTATCAGCACCTGTGACACTTACTCGTGTATCATTATATGTGTGTGAATTTCATTCGTTATATTTCTGCTTTTTTTTTTATTTCAATATAAAATGCTGTGATTCACTGCACTGCACTCTGACTGCGCTGTCATGAAAACCAATTTTTAGAGAGAGAAGCTACCCTAGACCCCCAATATGCTACATCTTTGATGTAAATTGTGATCTTTCTATAACAAAACAATAACTTTTCTTGATAATTATTTAATAAAAATACTTATTTTATTTGGCTATTATTCATATCATTACGCACAATGTAGCCATATGGCTACAAGTCACAACTTCTATGACGTCATTCCTAAAAACAAAACTCCCCTAAAACTTCGATATATGTGTCAATACAAATGTTATGATAGTTGAAAAACATATTTTTATCTCAAGATCTAGGAGCGGCCCAAAAAGGGTTAATTCCAAATAACCCAGATTTGAATGCACTAGAAATTGCCAACTCTGCGACTGCTTGAGCTTGTGATTCAACTTCGTGCATTTTCAGTTTCTCTAGTTAGCCTTAGGCCTATCCTTGTTTCAAAATTAGGCTAGAAACATTGTGATATCTGTCATGTTTTTTTCAAGCATTCACAAACCACAAAAATAGAGAGTCAGCAATATATCGACCGTTACTGCTGCATGCTTCGGAAAAAGATTCGCAGCTTACAAGCTGACTGGGATTACGTAGAGTTTTCTCATTAATTTTTGGAAAGTGCACATTAAAAAAATAACAGTTAAAGCGCGCACTTGGCTATTTATGCAGAAACTAATATTAATATTGGCATTTTTAATGACAATTTTTGTAACAAACGTCTAGTTTTTTACACAAATTTAGAAGTAAATGCGTTTATTGTTTCCTAAGAGGCAACATCAATGGGTGCTGTTCGAATCAGTTACGTAACTGCAGCACCAACAGTGTTGCCAAATGTCTACAATTATAAGTTTTTAATGCAAAAAAATCTTGCGCAAACAAAATCCCGGTTATTTGAGTTCGAAAAATTGTGGGTGTAAATGGGGTTGGGGATAAACTCTTTTGTATGAAATAAAAATGGATAGAATAATTTAAAAATTGCATTTAATTTAAAAAATCAGCATGAGTCTTTTTTTGGCTGGTTTGTTTTGGGGGTGCTGCAGCTCCGCAACTTCTATACACGAGTCGCTCATGGCCTTGAAGCATGACGAGTAATGAGCATCACAGCAATTTCGGAATCCTTATCCTTTTTGGAGTTCGTTCTACTTCTAGCTTTCACCACCTTTCCGTCTTGGAAGCAATTTTAATTTTTAACGTTAAAACATCCAATCTTAATCTGTGCGGGGCGCATACGTAGTGTCCAAACAATTTTATCTAGAGCCTAAAGATTAGCTGTCGACGCTGATTGGCTAGCTCTTCACCAATCGGCGCGCTTCTCCAAATTCTTTTTTTTTCACTCTCGTTCTATCTATTAGCAAATAACAAGGCTACTCTTCAAAATCAGTTTTCGGCTTTTCGCCATCGACTGAAGTTAACTGTTTTGTGAAAAATGTGAGTCAGACAAAAAGTTTTGATATTAACACAGTTTCTAAATTACATAGCTCTAAATGAAACCAAAAATAAACAAACTGCAAATGAAAATAAATAATTAGAGTAAGAAATGCCCCTTTCGTAATAGGCTAATAAGTTTTAGCTATATTTTAAGTATAGGCTAATCGATGAAGGTAAAGCAATGAAGGCTTATATACCGAAGTCTATCCAGTCTAATCGAACAGATTTTTTGAGGCGTATCGATTTTAGGCATTCAGGCCTGATTTTAGGCCTAACAGATTTTAGGCCTAATCGAACAGATTTTTTTCAATCTGGGAATTAATACGCTTCAAATATCGCTGCTTTTGGGTGAATGTGCGTTAAAATTTGATTATGCGTTTAGCCCACTTACGGGGATTAAGCTAACAAGGTTTGCCGTAAATTATCAAAGTAAGCTAAAGGCCACACCGATAAAAATTGGGGGCAAATATGGGTATTGTGCATGTAATTTAAACAGCTCAGATGACCGAGTAATAGAGAGCGTCTGTCTCTTGAGCTGTAGACTCGGGTTTGATTCCGAGTTGAGTCAAACCAATGACTTTAAAATTGGTATTCACAGCTTCCCTGCTTGACGCTCAGCATTAAAGGGACAGTGTGGAGAACAAGCCGGCAAGTTTACTTGTTGTGCCGTTGGGAAAGGCACTTAGCGGGATTCCCCCATCTTGGTGTGGTAGACAGATGGCTGGCAACTCCTAAGCGAGCTCGTATAGCGCATTGATCGCTTTCTCGTGATAGGAGGATAAATATGCAACTAACTAACTAACTAACTCGCTGTAGCGGTGTAGATAATCCCACTTCGCAAACTTTGTCACCAAGATTTTGAAGAACTTATCCCATTGCCGTAGCTGACTTATTGTGAATATAGCTGGTGCTGGGCTTTGGTTTGCTTAACAATTAAAAGCGGGTTCAGTTTTGAAGATATCGTACACCTTGATCCTATTCTTGAATCCATTCATAGGACAAGGGTCGCGTGATACGTACGGGTTGCGATTGACCTTTTCTAGACGATTTTTTCTGATCTGTTGAATTACGTCAATCACTCCAGTGGTGCTTTCATTTGTTTTGTTGTGGATTAGCGTCCACTCTAAACAAAGTGGATTTTGTCGAAAGAATATTTCAACAATGCTTCAACTTCTGTTTTAAAGTAGTTTTTGTGAGAGCACTTCAATCGTATGTCCAAATCCCTTTAAATTGTTCATCAATACATTTAAACCAATGACTTTCAACAGTTCAAAAAAAGAAATACAAAATGTTAAAAACAAAACAGAGACGAATTCTTATGTTCAGTGATTAAATCTGTGAGGGTTTGATTGAAAATCTGCGTATTTTTTACATCTTTTTGTATTTAAAATTGTTGGAACATGACAATATTGTGACTCATTTAATCCAACATGTGATGGAAATTTCTGGTAACTCACATTGGAAAAAGTTGGAAATTCTTCATTATTTGAAGAAAGATTTTAAGCAGAGACGGAGGTATGGCTATGAAGTGATTAGAAATCTGTAAAACGCATCACAGCTCACAACTCAGCTCACACTGAGCTGTGATGCGTTTTACACATTTCTAATCACTTCATATTGCGCCGATTAGTATAGTTTTGCTTTGTGTGAGCTGTGATGCGTAAGATTGCGAAGCCAGAAACAGTTGCAATAAAAATTAGGTTTGCCGTGAAAACAAGTTTTATTATAAGCTACTATGTTCTGATAGTTCAAGAATTCTTTTAAGCAAAAATATTCCTTTAAAACTTCTGCTCAACTTCCTGGCAGTCGCTGTTTCAACCTTGTTAGATCTCGTCAGAGGAGCTCAGAGTAGTCTCGAGTAAAAATTTAAAAATTAAAATTAAGAAGCTCCAAAGATTACCTTCAAAACTCAAACGATATAAAATTAATTTTTTTAAAAATGTTGTCGCCAAATTCCGTCATCAATTTAAAGAACAAATTTAAAAGATTAAAACATTGTTGGTAAAAGGTATCGGATGACAATGGCAATATCGATTGGAGTCGAGTTGTTTCGCGAAAGCATATTAATTATAAACAAAGAAAAGGTTAACATCAATAGAACAGACATTGGGCGGTACATTGCTAATTACAAGACAAAACACAATCATTGCGCTCGTGGAAGGAGGCTGCATAAAACAAGCTAAAAAATTCTGTTTTTGAGCTGAAACCTACCTAAATCTGCCCAAAAAAGTTTTACTCTAACGTTGGAAGAAGTTTTTGAACTTCGTTATGGATATCAATGTAGTTGATAGCGAAGCTCAATGGAGAATTTATCGAAAGAAATTAGAAATGGATTTGTTCCAAATTAGGTAAGTTAAAACTGTAACACAAAATTTAAATTGTTTTTGATAAATCTTGTAGGTGTAGCCACTGCAGAAAAAGTAACATTTTTCTCTTAAATTCATGAGCATTACAATTTTTTTTTAATTTTGCTACTGCATATCAATAACCGCCTTCCCAGAGCATTACCATCACTGACTATCTGTTGCAATTAGGCTATGGCTAGCTAAGTAGCCTATTCAAAAAATTACTAATTAAACTTAACTTTTAGGTTGTTTTTTAAGACAAGCTAAAGATAATATTTAGCAGAAAAAAATAACGGTCGCAACTTCTATTTCTACTAAATTTCTATTTCTGAAACAATTAAAAAGTATCAAAATTATACAATTTGCGCTAGGAAGAAAAAAATGCTATCTCATTTCAGGATTGGGCACATTTCTGCTATCATATTCTAGGCTAACTCTGAAAGAAAACTATAGTTTCTTGCTTCTACAACGTGCTATTTGGTGCAAAATGCGCCGTGCAAGCCATGCGTTTGGATTTTTTTGTCCGTACACCATTACAACTTCGGCTTTTGTAATAGTGAAGTATAGCTTTTCTATAAAAAAAGACCGGGCTAAGCATCAAACTATGGAACTTGTAACACCGGAACCCAATGACTAAACGACTCGGAAACTTCATTTGAAAATTTCTTGTCTTGTAGCAGCCATTTCAAATCTCAGTATTTCATGAGCGAGTTGTAAAAATTGCAGGTAAAAACAGCATTATTTACAAAAATTACAAACATAAGTTGTATTACAAAAATATGAGCCAGTAATATTTGAAACATTTGAAATTCACGAGACGTTACGATTTGTGCTTAAACCATTGTCAATCTAAAATATCAACAGCGAAAATAAAAGAGGAAAAAATATTAGTCAGTGAAAGACACAAGCAACACTTTAAACTAGATGAACAGCTGAGTAGTGCTGACTACAGTATAATATCTAGAATTCGACACACGGAAAGAGCTTGGGACTAGTTTACATTGTTTGTGTCTTTCACTGACTAATAGTTATTCCTTTTTGTTCGCTGTTGATATTTTAGATTGACAATGATTTAAGCACAAATCGAAACGTCTCGTGAATTTCAAATGTTTCAAATATCACTGATTCTTATTTTTGTATTAAAGTCTTCAAAAATTCCATAAATTGCGTTCCGAAGTATTGAATTAGTTATAAAACATTGTAAAGCAAATCTAAAACGCAATGGTTAGAGTTTTACAAGTTAATATTTTCTCCACTAGTATCGCTATATCTTCGTAAACGCAAGAATCTTGATGAAACGGGTTCGTTGCCCAGCTAGGTCATCTTTCATGATGCATAATTATGTACTTTACTAATACATAAAAAAAAATTGCTCGTAGAGTTGGCCGAGTGGTTGGTGCGTAGGACTCCGGAACTGGCTTCGCGGGTTCGACACTCAGCTAGGTCATCTTCCGCGATGCATATACTTCACTCATATAAAAACCCAAGCTGCAATTGTGTGGCTTCAAAAAAAAAAAACAAGTCTGGGATGAAAAAAATCATTGCGCAGGAAAAATGATGTTTATTGGTTCAATTAAGATCCTGCACAAGAACTAATTGTATTTCTCAATAAATTTAATATCTCTTCCTCTAAATACATTCAACTGGCCCCACCGGAGTCCGAACAGAAAAATAACAATTCTGCTGACTGTCAGACTTGTGTTAGAATCAAAATCGGAAATCTAGCTCGACATACAACATTCAAGCAGAGTTTAACACAGCACTAGCATACGAAGTAAATGAAGGTATTTCCAAAATATTGAACTAGAAACTTAGCGGTACTGTATAGGTTGCGATTTGCGAAGTGAGCTTACGCGCTTCGAATCAAAAGACACTTTGAAATGTACGCAGAATGTGATTGGCGACAGCAATGATTCAACCTCTCCCCCCAGATCTTTTTAAACACCCGGTATCTTTTAGTTACGTTGCTGGCTGAACAGTCTCTTAACAATTCAGGCTTATGGCAGTGTATCTGGCGTAAAGTCAACAATTATAGCTCGCTGCACTACAACGGATTCGGAGCATAGCAACTTCGGATACTCCAAAAATAATTTTGATTTCCAGCATTAAGTGCTTCGGGATAAGTTAAACCTCTTTTTGTGAAAAAAAATTGTGATTTAATTGTTTTCCTGAAAGAATCAATTTTTTTTTTATTTCTTCATTTTTATCCTCCTGTCACGAGAAAGCGACGGAGGCGCTATGCATAGGACGAATCCAGACTCGCTTAGGAGTTGCACTTGTTTCCGAGGTTTCCGCTTGAATTTTGCTTCTGACTTCTTCAGTTTGCAGCTTGTTAGATTCCACCAAGCAGAGATAATTGCCGTGAAGCATCTCATCCAAGGACGCAACAACGAGGCTTGGATGGGAGTTGAACCATCAATCTTGCGATCATGGCCGTCGTAAATACGACGCTTCGAACCACTCGGCCACGCTGCCGACGGCCAAATGTGCTTGTGCAAATGCGCGTATTCTGGCACGTTACATTTTGATGACTTGACTTACCAATTTTTTTTGCTGCTTGACTCACCAATTTTATTTGCTGTCAACGTTATAAAAATTGTCAGAGTCAGGTACCGTCACGGTTTAATAACCATGAGAAAGTTCCCTTCTGATGACCTACAAGCAATTATTGAATGGTTTGTCGTATAAAGAAAAGGGATAAAGTTACAGATTTTTAAACGGGGATTTGATTGAATTAAAGAGTGAAAACAATTTCGGCATTGTAAGGTTCATGTTTTCGACTTCAAAAGTATTGTTAATGTTATTATGGTACAGCATTATTAAACTGTTTATAAAACCTCTGAGTACAATGACGGCAACGTTTATGACATCTAGGTAAGTGTGTTAACACTAGAAAACATGATGTATAAGCGAGCAAAGAAACTTAAAAGGCAGGTAGTGTAGTAATGAACATTGGGTTTCGAAACGTAACAAAACTAGTTTAATCAAAGAAAAAATGGTTGACTTCAAGGAGAATATCTTTAACTGCTAGAATTGTTTGAATTTGGAGCAATATTTTGGCTTATTTTTATTTATTGGCTGATAGCCGAAGTCTACATCGCGAATAGGCTACGACTCGGCCTATTGTACAATGTGTGTCCTATTTCGTTTAAATTCAAAACGAAATAAGGTCTAAACGATTGGAGACTGAAGTCTACTCATTTTTGTTTCGTTACAGGGTACTGTACCGGTAGCCCATACTTGAAAAAGTTTTACCTGTTAATCCTAGCTACACTAATCTTTTGTTTCCAAAAAATTTGAACTATAACAGCTAAGCTCGGTTTCCTTGTAACATTAAAGAGACAGAATTCATTTTAGTCAGTGACCATGGTAGTTCTAAACAAGCTTCAATAAACCTCATGAATTATTTTTATTGCGTTAATAACTTTCCAACTTTTGGAAAGGAAATTACCGTAAAGGAAACAACATTGCTTGAAAGGTAGGTTTCAAGGTACGACTTTTCTGCAGTCAAACTGATTAAATATTACCTACCACATGCCTGAGCAATTAAATCATGAGAAAATTTTGGAGGAAGATAACAATGGCGTACGCATAAAAGGGGAGCTATACACGCCTCTTTTATGCCTGTTTCAAAATCGTTAAAATGATTGTTATCTCTCAGATTCTAAAAATCGTGTCTTGTTTTGAAAGCTCCTCTGCAAGCCTCCTTAGAAAGCTTCCGCAGTACATCCCCGGCTGACGGTCATAGGAAGCAAACTCATAACATGTGATGCCAATGCAATGCACAGGCAAAACACAAAACTTTGGACTAGACGAGCAAATGAAGAGTACTGACCAGCGAGGAAAGTTGAAACCTACTGTATGTTCTTAGAACTGAACTCTTCGACGACATAGCAGTGTAAGCAAGGCAGTTTTTGAACTAAATTGCTTACACTGATGATGACGACAACATAATCAATGTTGTCAAAACGTTCAGTTTTAAGAATTATTGTGTCTTTATTTTCCCTTCTTAAGCTGTTTTCATCCCATATTTATTGCATTACTGTGAGTTATTGGTTCTATTGTCAGCAAAAGTTAGTATATGAAAGTCTTCAAAAACGTACATTCGCTCATTTTATAATGCGTGCGCCAGTCGTTGATAAATTTTTTGTTTATTAGGTGGCATCAAGCAAAAGCGTTTCAACAAACACCTCGTTTTACTCGTACGGAAGGTTCTCCTCTTAAGCCTCACACTTCACATGCAAAGAAAACTCCGCGGTATCCTCCTGCATCAAGACATTTAACAGAAGGCGAAGTAAAAAAAGATCAATCTGAATTAGCAAGAACTGCTTCCACACCCTACCGGCTTCCAAGGTTGATAGACACAGCCTTCAAACAAGAGAAGCCAAAGGATTACGTCTACAAGCAACCTCTAGCAGCCACTCATTTCCTGCTTCGCAAAGATCCAAAGTAAAGCATCCAGTTTATTTGCTGCAGAAAAAAAATACTTAAAAATAGCCTTTATGCTGCTGAGAAAACGCTTCTAATCGATTCTAATTGTACTGTAATTCATAGGATCTACAGTAAAACGAAGTCGTCCTTTATGGCCTGCTATATGGAGGCCTACCTCAGTGCGATTGATTGATTTTTTTTTTGATTTTGTTCACGATTTCAAAAATTGATGAGGGATAATACCCCGAAACAACGCTGTCATGCTTTATGGTATCCTTGTAAGATCTACAGTCGTGTAGCAGACCGGCTGTTACAATAACCTATGCTTGCATTGCACTAGCAGGCAGGGGCGTCGCCAGCGGAATATTTAGGGGGGGGGGGGCAAATTACAATAGGTCAAAAACTTCAAAAAATGATCTGTTCAGGCCAAGGTGTTAGGCTCACGCTGTCTTCTCGTATTTCAATTTTGCCACAAGTTATTGGTATTTATTTTGTTTACGGATGAATACGGAGTTAATTATTTACTGTAGACACAGGCAGGCAATCCTTAAGTTTGCTAATTGCTACCCTAATACAAATCAAACTGCCTTCTGCACGGCGTTATCAATTCAGCAAATACAACGATTTTGTCACCGTATGGTATGCACGAACAAAAAACACATACTGTAGAAAATTCAGGGCCAGAAGTATTCGTAGCTACTGCTACAACACTTTTCTGCACTTGCTGCCTATTTTTCTTCAGATAATTTTTAATTGAACATTCTTTCCTTTTGCTCGCCATATTCGACAGGAGCGGATGCATGGGGGATGTGGGGGATGCAACCCCACCAGCATTTTCAACAATGCTTTGGATGAACGAAATTTTTCCATAATTTTGAACCTCTTCAAAACAATATGCCTGAGTCGCCTTTAAGCACGCACAATCGAAACTGCGCGAACAAAGTGCATCATATTTGATGAAGCACTCAAAATTAAGGGCCAAAAATATAAACAAAATTTGCCTGAAAATTGTTCAAAATAAAGCAGTACAATGGCCATTGCAGTATGTAAATTTTCAAACAATTTCTGGAGGAGCATGCCCCCGGACCTCTAGAGTAATTTTTGTAACTTTAGTTGCTTAAAATTAACTCAGCCGGAAAAATACATTTGAAAAAAGTGACGAAATTTGATGCCCCCTTCCCGAAAAAAATTTTGAATACATCCCTGACATGAAACATTTTCAAACGGCTTATTCACGCCCATTTCCGGGTCTAAACGTACTCTTTGTATTTAGTTAACATTCAACCTAATTCAAAATTACACCCCCCCCTCCCTACAAAACTTTCTGGATCCACTACTGATATTTGATTGTTTTTTTGCGATACAGTCTTGCTTTTGCTCTGCACTCACACTAAAATATTTGATCCCATTGCGCTGTTATGATGCAATGATACTTAACAACAGCTTTTGGTGGAGAAGTTACGTGAAAATTCAAATGGCGCTAAGATTAGTCGTAAATGAAAAAGTGGCGGTATTTTATAAGAATGTTTTAATTACACTTCAGATTAGGTTTCGCCAAAAAGGGGGGGGGGCAGTGCCCCGGTGCCCCCCCCCCCCCTGGCTACGCCACTGCTAGCAGAGTGCAAACTTACCAAGGTTTTGAATTAAATTTGATGCGAAAACCTTATCGTCTAATTACTTCTACAGTATAATTTGTTGGGTTTAAAGTAATACATCACTTAACAACATTTTTTCTGATAGATGGAAGAAAGCTTTTACTAAACATCCATATCGATCTACTGTAGAATTCCTTATGCAGTGACCACATCAACTTTACATGCCTGGATCGACAGTTCCAGTTCCCTCGCTATCGATCGCAGATTTATCGAAGGTTCTAACTGCTAATGTTTGCGCGTTTTATTTTTTAGACGATCTACTCCAGTACCCAACTGCACGAGTCCGGACCTGCGAATTAAACCCAACAGCACTAAATGCCGTCCAATAACGCAAAGCGTGCGAAGAAAAGTCCTTTTCCAAACATGGCCGCAAGGTTGTCTGCATAACCGTAAAAGATTCATTATTATTTGTTGTATATCTAGTGGTAGATCTATACGAGGCTAAGAAAGTCAAATTCCCATAAATTTTCAGTTATAGTATTAATACATTAGTATTCTAGGTCCCAAAAATGCAAGATCAGCATTTTTTCTACTACAAGCTTCTCTTCTCTGCCTAAGAAATTTCCCCTGTAACTAGCTTATACTTCCATCAGCAATTCGCGCATCTTTTTTACCTACTTTTGAATTCTTCCAACCAAAAAGCGATCGTATTACCTGTATAAGTGAAGCAAAGGTAGCCTATAAGTGTAAGCATATTGTAGCTGACGAGTAGCCTAGTTACGATAATTTTATTTTCAAGATGGAGCAAAAATTCATCGTTTATTACCAAAAATCAGTCAACCCAGCGGAGTAATCATGCTTACAGACGGAGAGTCAGTGGAGCCAAAAACTCCGCCTCAGTCTGAAGCTGAAGAATACGGACTGCTTCCATCGTGAGTAGTCTGGGAGCTACTCTTGAAAAGTTTATCCTGTTAAATACGAAAAATTAAATCTTTATTATACTCGCGGTATTACGCTGAAGCATGTAACGAGTGGTGGGGCCCATCTCCGCCACTTAACGCCTGAGTTCCGAAAAAACGTCGGAGCGGAGGCGAATCGTTGTCGACGCTGTGTCAGATTTGACCGGCCCGAGAACTGCACCCCAGACCTCCCACACCGATAGCAATGCTTTTAAACAACTGCATCTACCGTCCGGTATCTTGTTACATTTGCAAAACTATTTTTATTCTCAAGCTATTTGTTATACTTTTAGTGTAAAATGATGGCGATAGAATAATCGAGCACATAATAATACGAAGACCGGCCGTTAGCTCAGTTGCTCAGCGCAAGCTAACGGTGCGGGAGGTGTAAGGTTCGATTCCCGGGCCGGTCAAATCGACACTAAGTCGCCAACAACTCGACACCGTTGCGACGTTTCTTCGGAGCTGTGTTGCCCAGGCACTAAGCCGCGGAGATGGGCCCCGCAACTCGTTACACGCTTCGGCGTAATACGGGGAGTATAATGAAGATTTGATTTTGATTTGATTTGATAATAAAACGAGACAACAAAACAATCAAGCCGGTCAAATGACCAAAACGTTTTGTAATTGCTTCAATAATAATCAAGAAGTTAATCACTTTAAAACCGTTATTAAAATCTAAAAGTGATTAATTTTAGGTTGTCAAACCATTCAAGAGGTCAAACTGCCAGTGCCCAAATACAGCATAATCTTGATCCACCTCCAACGTCTGATGCAAACGAAAGAAAACTTCATTGGCAGCTTTCCCCATATTCAAACAACAACTTCGATAAGCAGGGCCTCGGTCCGAATCAAGGCCCTTTTTCACGGGAAATGCCTATTAAGTGCATGCCTCCCAATAATTGGCTACGGATGAAACTAAGACAAAGAATGATCGCTAAATAACGATCGAAATTTACAATCTCGCAACATTGCAAGCTGCTAAGTATCATTGATTTGAAGTAGGCCTACCAGCTATATCTTTCCAGCTGTTGCACGACCATGCAAGGATCGGTGTGGTTATGATACTATGAACGGAACGAAAAGTTTTTAAAGCAGGTTTTGGGGAAAGATGACTTCTTTAGCTAAGACTCGTCCATCTGCTTTTTCTTAAAGTGGTTTTAGCCTTTTGTTTTTAAATAGCCTTTGTTTTATTTTTATGGTCAGCAGAAACTGATGATTTTTTTGACCTTTATTCCACATGATTTTTTAAAATTTATTTATAGAAATTAATCTCAGAAGAAACTGATGATTTTTTTGAATTCATTGAAATTAATCGTAACTGAGCTGAGTGATCAAGTGATCATATTATAGGCCTACTACTTAAGTGTTTCAGATTTTCGCTTTACATCTTATATTAAATTAATTTGCTTTTTCATTGGCGTTTGCATATAGGCTACACCACCTCTACGATTTACAAGTCCATCCTTACTTTCTTTTAATATTATAGGCTACAGCATTTACAATAAAATAAAATTTGCTTCGTGGCAACGTGAGGTTTTACTGAGCGGGTGTTTAGTACAATTCCAATCCCTCTGCCTAGTGTTGCAGTTGGAAGGCTGCGGGATAAACACGATTCATTCGATATGTAACGTATATCTTCACAAGACTGCCGATATCTTTACTGTTATGTCGGATCAGTTTGGCGGTTTGAATCTTTTCTTCGATTCCAAGATTTCTATCCTGTAAACTATAGGCAACTCCTAAATATGGATTTTGTAATCGCTTCTTTTGTCGTGACAAACATGTTAGCTCGTTAAAAGCATAGGTAGTATTGGCTACGCTTGTACATAATGAAAATTTAATGCAAAAAAATACTAACAATAACAGGGGCGTAGTCAGAGAAAAAAATGAAAGGACCAGAACCTGATTGAGAAGCCCGTTTTTATTGATTCTTAGTGATCGATCACCATAAAAAAGTAAAAAAGGTCTTCGTGCGTCAAACAGGGGGGAGGGGTAATGGTCCCTTGGTTTTGTCACTGACCAACACCGTTGTTTCAAATAAAAAAAAATTGACTTATTCAAAGAATGCAAGAATCTAAAGTTCAAAAACGTAAACGAAAGTTAAAAAACAGGCTTCTTGTGAAGATTTAGCTCGTACAAAGTTTAGCTTTGCTGTAAGGAGGTATGCTTCTATTGCTTCAACACTCTATAAAAGAACTGTTTATTTTTTTAAATATATAGAACCACTGTATTTCCAAACTGAATCCAGATTCTTAGGGTTGAAAAATATAAAAGGGCCATTGCTAATAAGTACAATGAATCACTTTTTAAAACAAGCGAGTACTTTGATGCCGATAAAATCAACTTGGCGTTTTCAAACAATAGACATCAAACGGATATGACAATATTCCATTTTAGTGCGCGCAGTTTACAAAAAAACATCGATAAAACACCCCACTACATTAGTAATTTTAAAAAACAATCAGAGTTAACAGCGATATCCGAAACTAAATTAATCGAAAGAAAAATTTATAACAACATTGAGTTAGCTGGGTATAATTTCATATATGTAAACAGCAACTCTAATGCTGGTGGTGTAGGTTTGTACGTAAAAAAAAAACATCACTTTTACTGTGTTACATGAATTTAAACTCTATCTATCATCGGTTGAAAACCTTTGGATTAGTCTAGAAACAAGAGGCAAGACCAAAATAATAGGAGTCGTATACCGTCATCCAGATAAAGCGGCTGAAGCTGTAAATGAGTTTAATGAAAAGTTAAGTAATATAATGTATCAGCCGGTGGCGGAGCCACGGGGGGGGGGAGTTGGGGCTACAACCCCCCCATTGAGCCTCAAGTGACTTCATACTTCTTTCTTTTTCTGATGTTTATTTCGAAGTGCTAGATACTTTGTCATTGATAATCTGGTTTTGTAATTGTCATAATAACAAGAATTACGTAGCGTTGTTTCCTGAATCTTGTTCTTTGCCGTTACGCTTATAAAGCAATGACATAATTTTATTTGCAGGGCAGTACCGCTCCTGCACACGCAACTGCCCTCGACCCCTCAGACCTTCCATAGAAAAAAGACTAAACGATTTCAAGCAAAAATGATATACGTTGCTCAAGAGAGAACTAAATCGCTAACATTTGAATATCGTTTTACCAGTTTCACCAGAAAGCAGTCCTTTGACTTCCTTACAACAATAATTGTACCTTAACTGCCTTCAGTATTTTTAGTTTAAAACATCTCTCTTAGATTTGAGGTCTTCTTTTGTTATTATACAACCAGGAGCGTATTTAGGGGGGAGGCATTGTGCCATGCCCCCCCTTTTGACTTGTCTTTTAGTAAAAAAGAACAAAACTGATGGTGCCAAGTGACTGAAATGTGCCAGATTCTTTTGATGGTTCATGTAGCTTATGGCCAGGGGCGGATCCAGGGGGTAAAATGAGGGTATGCATCCTTCCACCAAACATTTTCAAAAATGTTTTTGATGGAAACAATTTTTTCATACTTTCGAACCTCTTCGATAGCGATAAGCCTTACGCCTTTAAGCATAATCGAAAATGTGCGCACAATATGCATCATACTTGGCGAAGCGCTCAGAATTAGGGTCAAAAAATTTAAACAAAATGTGCCAGAAAATTAAAAAAAAAGTACTAAAATAGCCATTTGAGCATGTAAATTTTCAAAATTTTTCCGGGGAAACATACCCCCCAGACCTGGCGCCAAGGGGGGCCAGGGGGCCTGGCCCCCCAATCGATATGCTTGGCCCCCATTCAACAAGCTTTCTCTTTTGAAGACAGCGGCTTTTGTGCTTAATTTCAAATTTTGGCCCCCCCCAGTAAACGTTTGGCCCCCCCTAAGTCGACTGCTCTGGCGCCGGCTTTGATACCCCCGGACTCCCCTAAAGCTTCTCTTGTTTGTCAATCAGCTTCAAATTTATTCTGCCGAAAAAAATTGTGGAAATCATGGCCCCCCTTTTTTTGAAATTTCTCGCTACGCCACTGTATTCAACGTATGGTCAAATGTGACGTCATTCTCAACTCCTTCCATTGCAAAATCCTGGCTACGCTAGTAGTATCAGCTAATTAGGAAAAAACATGAATTTTAGGTTATTGGCGATATTAATATAGATCTGATGAAAATTTATTCTAATCGCCACATTAAGATGTTTGCTGATAGTTTAATTGCTAATAATGTAAAATGCGCAATAAGTAATTCAACTCAAATTAGGCTACTGTAAACTCTAAAACCTTAATCGATCATGTGTACAACAATAATGTTAATGAAAACGTTTTATCCGGTATTGCTTATACAACAGACGAGTCTGATCACCATGAAATTTTTATTGGAATCCCAGTAATAAAGTGTAAAAGTGATCGACGTTGTTCTACCCCGGCGCTTATTTGAGATATGAGTAAATTTGATAAAAATTAGTTTGTGGAAAATCATTTAAGTGCTTTCCAAACTCAAAACTTAGCTGAAGAAGTTTCTGCTCATAGCCAGTGTTACAACCTCGTGCAAGCTTTAAAAAAGGTAGTGGATATTCAAGCACCATACCGCTTTCTAAGTCGAAAAGAAAAAAAGTTAAAAGCAAAACCTTGACTCTCAAATGGATTGCTTAAATCGATTCGTCACAAAAATATGCTTTACAAGAAAGCGATCAAATCTAACAAAATTGAAAATTTTACTGAGTACAAGAAATATTCCGCAACTTCTTGAATTGAAATATTGCACTACCGACAATACAAAGCGAAAGTATTGCAATGGTTTTGTAAATGAAAATAAAAATTGCGTTGACAAGTTGTGAAGTATAATTGTGCATGAACTGGTTTATTTAAAAAAGAAGGTTCGCGCAGTTCCAAACAAAATTAAAACAAGTGACGGAATCTTTTTAACGGATTCTAATGATATCGCTTGCTACCTGAATAATTACTTTGCAAACATTGGGCTTATAATGGCTAAGTCCCGTACCACCTGTTGAAGAAAATAACCATCAAAATTTTAAATCTGACGAACGTAAAAGTATTAAAAACTCTTTCTTTATCAGTCCTTGCTTACCTACTGAAATTATTAATATAATAGATGGTCTTCAAAACAAAAAAACTCAAAAAATGAACGTGGACACTAAATTTATCAAATTTGGAAAAAATGTAAATGCTCTCTTCAGAGTTGGGCACAATTTCGTTAATACTGTAACGCAGCTAATTTTTTCATTAACTAGTTAATTGGTTAAATTTCTTTTTGAAATTAACTGATTAAATTAACTTCCGCTAGTGCTTGATAACTTCCGTTAATTTTTGTAAACGCTTATTTCTCTTATTGTGGGTTAAGTTTGAAATGGATAAACTAGCAAAATACGACCAAAGAGGTCAAAAAGCGAGATAAAAACAACATAACATATTGCTTGTGAGCAGAAAAATTGCTTACATGCTTACGCAAACATTGATATTAAAAAATTTTAAGCTTTTTTAAAAAAAAGATGCCGTTTTAAGTCAAAATTAACAATTTAACAAATTTAATTAACTTCCGTTAATTGGAGCTGAATTTAACGAATTAACGTTAACGGAGGTACATAACTGTGTTAACGAAGTAGTGGTTAACGAAGCTAACGTTTTGCATTAACTTGCCCATCTATGGCTCTCTTTCTGTGCATCATGTAACATGGTGCACCATGCAATTACATTTTTTCCAAATTTGATAAATGTGAAAGGCTACAGACTCGACGACCGTGCCAATTTCTCCTGGGATTGGACTAAGGTCATTTCGCAGCCTTTCACAGGAATGGACGATACTGCCTTATAAATTATGAAAATTACACTGTTCGCATTTTTTTTTTCTTTGTTGTTGCGTCTTTCCAATAAAAAATTAATCCACTCTCTCTCTCTAACAACTGTTTTAAAACAGGAACCTTTCCTGATTGTTTGAAAATTGCGGAGGTATTACCTATTTTTAAAAAAGGAGATCCTTTTGAAGCAACGAATTATCGACCAATATCGCTGTTATCACATTTTAACACAATTCTAGAAAAACTTATTTATAATCTATTGTTGGATTATTTGAATAAAAATAATTTCTTAAATAAAAATCAATTCGGATTTCGCCTAAATTCATCTACTAAATTTGCAATTAGCAAAATTTATGATTTATTAATTCAAAATACAGATCAAAATTTATACAGTTGCTGTTTGTTTATGGATTTGTCGAAAGCGTTTGACATTCTGCTCGATAAGTTGCACAATCACTTTGACGTACGAGGACTTCCACATGATTTGCTAAAAAGTTATTTGACACATCGATTTCGACATACTACTATTTTGAATTCCACATTAAACAAACTCAAACTGTCGTGCGGTGTCCCACAAGGATCGTGTCTATGCCCGCTACTATTTTTATTGTATCTCAATGACTTGCCTCTTGCTTCTAAATTTGATACTACGCTATTTGCGGATGACACCTTGCAATAAATGAGTGACCATAATCTCGAGAATTTACAGAAAAGGTAAATGAGCAAATGATTAACATCAATCGATGGTTTCGCAAAAATAAGTCATCGCTGAATTATTTTAAAACTAATTTCATGGTAATTAACAAACAGACTAAAACGCCTGTAGTTGAAAAATTCGTTATTACCGTGAATGGTACTATATTTTAAAACGTGTGCCAACTGTAAAATACCTTGGATTGTTTATTGACGATACTTTAAGATGGTCTGCACACATTAATCATTTGTCTTTGCAGCTCCCAGGCTTGCAGGGCTTTTTTACAGACTTCATAGTTTTGTCAATTAAAAAACCCTGAGCATGATATATTACAGCTTGGTGCACAGTAGAATACAATATGGTATCATATTATGGGGCACTGCAAACATGAAAGATTTGAATGTCATAAAAGTGATTCAGAACAAAATTTTAAGAGCAATACTTTTTAGTGATATATGTATACTCTGCTATCTACTTTGTATAAATCTCCGGAATTTTTGACTGTGTGGATGGTATATCTTGTGAATTAGAGTTGGCTAAATTTATGAATTGTTTGTACAACAAACAATTACTAGATGTTTTCTTGGATTCATTTACCAAAATTAACGTAGTTCACAAGTATCTGACGCGGCAAACAGAATCGCTGGAGTATTTTCTTCCACGAGTTAATAAAATGTTCGGGAAAAAGCAACTTGATTACAGAGGAGCTGAATTATGGGGTAAATTACATCCTGATCTTGGAATTAAGCACTGGATTGCATTCAAAAAAGAAATAAAATTGTCAATTTTGGGTAGATACCAAGTAATTTTGGAATATTTTTTGTGATGCAGTAAAATTTTACATGTGTGTTCCTTTAAGTGCAATTTTGTCTTCCTCATATAGCAAGTGATAAACGGAAATATTTGTATTTGACACAAGGAGTGTCTTGACTTGATAACCGTCTTTTGGTTTTTTCGGCACTCCTTGTCACCTATTCAAATTTTGTAAAATTACGCAACTTACATTGTACGAATTCTATATTTTATGTTTTTCAATAACTTATATATGTGTATCTTCGCTTTACATTTAAGTTAGTTGTTATAAATGGTGACGGGCATATATTTCGTAATTTTTTTTTTTGTATCAGGCAAATAAATCTCTCTATCTCTCTCTCTCCTAACTTAAATTACAAGCTACACGATTTTACCTACAATTTGCTTCCCAAAATTACACGCTATGATTTTACCGTGTCATCAGAGTCACAAGCGGATCCCGAAAATTTTGGTAGAGGAGATGCACTTTTAAACTAAGGTGAATGTTAACGGTACCGCGCGCAGGTGACAGATCCTACGTGACGGGTTCAACTCTCGGGTGGAGCCGATCGCTTTGACATGTATATACCGGGTGGATGCTGACTCGAAGAGCGCAAGCTCACTTCGTAATCTTCCTTAAATACTCGTACTCTTGAATTGTCAGTTCAATTAACTAAATAGGACCAGCCAGTTGGTGTAGTGGTGAGTAACATCGCTATTGGCACGGGAGGTTTAGGGTTAGATTCCTGGGTTGGTCAAATCGGACACTGTTGTTAACGGCTCGCCACTGCTGCGACGTTTCTGCGTGTGTTACTCAGCAGGCGCTACGTCGAGGAGATGCGCCCCGCCACTCGATACACGCTTCTGTGTAATACTGCAAGTAGTAAGTAAGTGTGAGTATAAAGAAGATTTCATTTTTTTTTTAACTGAACACAAAGACATTAGACGTTTTGACCCGGAAAAGGATATAAATAAGTACTTACAAAATGTTTCAAATCAGGGGCGTATTTAGAGATTCTTTCAAGGAGAGGACATTAAATTTTGACTTTTTTTTAATGTAGTTCTTTTCGCTAGAATTAATTTGAAGCAAATTGAGGAACAAAATTGACTCTAGAGGGTCAGGGAATATACTCTCCTTCAACATTTACATATCGTAATGGCCATTTTTGTGCTTTTTAAAAAATTTTTAGGCAAATTTGGTATAAATTTGTTGTCTCTAATTTTGAAGTGTTTCGCCAAATAAGATTCATTTTGTTCGAAGATTTTCGATTTATGCTAGCTTAAGGCGTAAGATTTATTGTAATCGAAAAGGTTAAAAAATATGAAAAAATTATATTCATCAAAAACATTGATGAAAATGGCTGGTGAGGGGATGCTTTCCCCTCACCTCCTTCCTTCTGCATCCGCCTCTGCCCAGGGTATCATAGTTTAAAATTGAAAAAGGGAAGTTTTATGTATCGTAAGAGTAAGAAATGACAAAAACTCCTTTTTAGCAAAAAAAAATTTGTTTTACGAATCATAGCCCTCTTTAAATTCATGCACTTGACTTTTAACAAGTCTTCGCGTGTACCAATTCTGTAATTTAATTCAAAGTCTACACAACGGTATTATAAAATTCCATTCTTTAAAACTACTGTACTGCGACAGCGCAAAAATCGCGCACAGCCTTGCTCTAGATTTAACAAACTCAGAAACCAAATCAAAGTTCATTGCATTCAAATAAGCAGGATACTGGTTCTTCACAAATCGCTTCTAACCACAATGTACATTGTACCAATCGCATAGGTAAAGCTCACGGCAAACAAACAAACAAACATAACTACACTCAAAACCGCAAAATTGCAAATTATTATACCGGTACTAAAACCGCTTCATTACGTTACACCGGCACTGTGCCTTTTATTTTATCAATGTCATTTGGAGCCACACATAAAAGCAATCTGGCCTTCCAGTCACTAAATGAGAAAATCACACATAACAAGTTAACTAAAATATCAACATCAATAATCAAATGAAGTAACAACTCGTAAGTTTTACCTAATAGCGCAAGCGTGATAAATCCGGTCAAAGAAGTTGTAGCCACGGCAACGATGGTGGCGTTTCGAACGCGTTTGATCATTTTTAAGAAACCATTCTTTTCGACGAAACTCGTGTGGCCGGGGTGATGATCTTTTCGCTCGGCAACAATCTGGCGATACTTTAACAGTGGATAAATGAACAGGGCAATCAAAATAATGTGGTATGATTTTGTCAAAATATAGTACAAAACACCAGGGAGAGCGGACCAAACCGTGGTATAGCTCATAACACAACCGTTTTCTAAACGAATGTAAGACCTTGTAGAAACATAAACTATGACGGGAATAAACGCAGATAATACCATGATGAAGATAACTGCAAAACTGAGGAATTTGGTCATGCGGTTACTGAGGTCCTTTAACATAGGCATGCTGTAAAATTGTCGTTGTCTACACCATAAAACTGCGTAAGTACACATTACAGATCCACCGAGCATCACGGTTTTTGCTTGCCTCACCCAAGCACAAAGATTAAATGGAAGTTGATTTTCAACGATTTCCGCTAAATCCAGGACGTATCGTAAAAATATGAAGATCGCAGAGCTAAAACATAGGATACGTAACCACCGACCATTAATAACGCGATGACGGTATTCATAATACGACAAACTAATCAACAAGTACGCAGCGCATAGCAACAATGCCACACACCAAATTATTGCTGCAGTTTTTTGATGTGTGATGTCGACTTGTGATGTTGTATCTGTCGTTATATCGTTCAGGTGGCTATAAGACATAACTACCTCGCTTGAGGTTGTGTCAGTAGGTAAGGACATGATCGCAAGTACGCAGATAAACGGTGAAATAAAATTTACAAATTGCTTTGCAATATGTGTGCTCTTATAGCAGAAGTGGAGATTGTTTGTTTTGTGATATTACAAACGAAAATCTTTGACGCTCACACTGATTTTGGGAATTCTTGCTCCTCACAATACTTCAGTTCTTCTGATTAAACCAAACCAGGCCGAAACAGTGGCTGTCAGAAGATTGAGCAAATTCAGAAGATCGAACGAAAATGAACTTTATGAATTTTATCAACCTAAATCAAAGACAATATTAGTCTTAGTATTGCAGGAAAGGTATACCGTACATAAAATGGTAAATAAAGGAGCTGAAGGACAGGATAGTTTCAACTTTTATTACCAAATAAAGTCCAAAAAAATTAAGCCTTTATATTCCGCCGAAGCGTGTAACGAGTGGCGGGGCCCATTTTCGCCGCTTAGCGCACTGGCAACACAGCTTGGAAGTTCGAAGAAATACAGCAGCGGTGGCGAGTCGTTGGCAATACTGGGTCCGAATTGACCGGCCCAGGGCGCGAACCCCAGACCTCCCGCACCGATAGCGATGTCGTTACAAGTGAGATAAGGTCCAACAAACTGAAAAGCATTTGGCCTAATAATTGTATTGTCCAACCAATTGGACAAAAAATTGAATTCAGTAAAATTTGTGCGTTAGGTCCTTTACTTTCCCTATTTTTAATGAGATCTACAAATTTTATTGGTTGTTTTGACAGTTAAGATCTAATAAAAAATCAAAAAATATTTAATGTAAAATGTAACAATGTTTCGCATTCGAGAATATATCGAATTCAACTTGAATCCAATTCCTGAAAATATTACTCCAGAGTCCAGAACTTTCAATTATGAAAATCAGTTTCGATTTGAAATGACGTTTAGACTAAAGCTCTAGTCTATCACTAAATGCAATTTGTATCCAACCCATGCTATACATACAGCTAGCCTAAAGGCCAATCGGCTATCTAATCACTAAAACTATCCTTCACGTACTTGGGATCAGTTTTATTAGCAAATTCGTAAGACTAACTCGGGCGTTTGAATTTAAGTTACTTTTCACAATGCAATCTGATTGTAATTTGCTGAAAGCGATCTATAAGTACTCATGCGTAAAAACGAGATTACGTGTGGAGTCGGACAACTCTAATAAAGAAAACTCTGGGGCAATTTTCAGGTTTGGCAAAATTTTCTTGAATGTCGATGTTTTTTTGGTGGAAGCAGTATTATTGTGTATTTTATTGCTTTGTGTATTTTATCCCATTGTGGTAGCTAATTCTTCAGTCTCACTGAAAAAGCATATTCGGACCCTGATTTGGCGTTATGGCGTAGTAGACATGTTAGCGGTAAACGTCGTTGCGTTTGGTGCGGCCAGTCTGGGGTCAATTTCAATTCCCGAGCCGGTTAACGAACAGTGTTGCTAACGACTCGCCATCGCTGCGATATTTCTTCTGAAACTGTGTTGTTCAGGCACCGAGATGGGCCAAGGGTTCCTACTAAATCGAAACACGCTTAGATGTCCTAATCTAAAGGGAACATTAAAAATCTAATTTCATGAATAGGGTAACGAAGGGAAGATGGGACATTTAACTTTAACCGCATGTTTCTCCCAATGTATTTGCATTAGCGAGCTAAATTGTACATCGTAGGTGGGGCATGTGATGAACTTTACACAACTTAAAAAACATTGATATTATTAATTGTGTTAACAATGAAATGGCTGAAACAAAAAAATTCTGCAGGTCTCGCTTACAGATGTTAGTTTGCTAATATGGGACAGTCGATTATCTTGAAAACGTCTTGAGGTTGACTCCTGGAACCTGTATTTTTTATGGTCGCACCCTCAGAAAAAACATTTCATACGATTTTTATGGTTACTACAAAGTGTTAACAGGCTTCACAGTTAGAATTGTTTTATCTATAGTTCGAATTCTTTTTCCATATCGTCTACATCCCAACATCCTCTGTTTGATTTTCTTTTGTGATTCATACCAGCTCAATTAGCACCTCTTGCATCAAAAAGTTTTCTGAAAATAACAGAGCTATTAAGTCACCTAACCTGTGTGAAGCTGAAATTTTGGCTCACAGTGAAGGTTTTCTGTAAACTGACAAGGTTAAATAAAATGTCTGCCCCGGACAAACTACTTGAGCAATTTCCTCTGCTGTTTTATTTTTGGAAACCGCTCTCCCTATGTGTTCCATCCGCATTTAACAATAGTCTAAACCGCAACTTCACTCAGTCTAAACAATAGTCTAAACCGCAACTGCAAAAAATCATTGTTTTTGTCTTACTCAGCAGCCTTACATGCCTGGCACATCAAACTGCTACTGCAAAATCACCTTGTCACATGGTCCCACCAAATTATGGTTACATAGCTCTACCTAACGAAATAATAAAAATATGGCAATGTCCCAACTTAAAAGGTGTACCATGCTACCCTACTTTCCCTACCGTTGCTTCACTTGAACACTGATTGTAATTTGTAAGCGTCGCAACAGCAAACCTTCGAATAATAAGCAAATACAAGAAATCCGAAAGTACCTTCCACTTTCATTACTGAAGTGGAATTAATTTTGACTACGTTTCTACTTTTTCTTAAGTAGAAATGCTTCGCTATGTTTCTGCTTCTACCTGAACGCCATTTGGAGTAAGTAGCAATGCTTTTACTCAAGTAGATTTTTTGACTACTTTGTGCACCTCTGTTGGTGATAAGCCCCGAAAAATACTGTAGCAAATTTCATTTGCAAATGAACTTGTAAATTTTCAAAATTCAGCGATTAAAAATTCAACATAATTTCCTCGATTAGAAGTCTGGCTCTCATCGTGTTCACAAAATGCAATTTCCGGAATTTCCAGAAAGCAAGTTCCCTGGATAAGCTGTCTATTTCTTCATTTTTCTTAACTTCTGCATTGTGCTGAGTAACAGCAGTATTTGTTTAATGGCTGAGAAAAGTGTCCATTAGGGCAGGGTGAAACAAAAATTTTGCTACCTTTCGTTGATATTTCTTGTGGAACACCATAAAATGACCATAAACGAAATTTGAGAAAGTTTACGTCACAGGAAGTTACCCACTTTTTGGGTTGAAATTTTTGCATTTTTCGAAAATTTGACGTTTTTTTATAAAATTGACATTTTTGGTTGATTTTTATTTTCGGGTTTGTTGAGTTTATACAATGGCATGTGATTAGTCTTTGAAAAGATGGACTCACTTTGGAAGCAATTTTGTACAATTTTTGGATTAAACAAGCGTTTTTTGAAACCCCATTTTTGCACCGTTTAAGATATTTTACGCTATTTCGCGATTTGTTACAATTTTCTTTCAGCTCCATCACTTGCAATTTTTCAGCTTCAAATAGAGATCAAATCAACATATTTTGTATACTGAGAGTTTTGCAGGCTTTTATATTTTATAAAACACGATACTGGTGGGGAATAAGATACAAACAATATTACACAATTTACGTCATAATAGTTAGCCACATTTGTATTTAATGCGCTTGAATATAGTCTGCTTTTGTGTTTGCTGAAGGGATCAGGTTCCTGGAAACAATGCCAGCCCGGATGAACCCATCTCTTCTGTCAAGCCCACACACTTTGTATGCTGCGTCAGACACTAGTTTTATAGCTCTTTTTTACTGACTGGGAGTGATTTGGATAATTCTTCACCGTCGTTTTTCTTTCTCGGTATAAAATGATTTCGTCAAATGCAGTTTCAGTCAAGATAGGTTCATGATTTCTTCAGTATCTGAGTATGGTCAGCCTCACAATTTAAAGTTGGAACGATAAATTTTCAAACTGATCCGCCTCCTAAAATTGCTCCATCACGTATCTTCAAAACTGAATTAACAGCCTTTTCACAAACTTCTCTGGAGTCATCAGCAAGCATTGACATGATTACATTTTTAGAATGAGCCGAATAAGCATTTCCAGAAAAAAACAATGACAACTGCTTCGTGTCGAGAGTTGTGACCGATGCGAGATTACCATAATTGACCCAAAACATTTTAGTGTACAAGTCAATTTAGAGTTTACAAATGGTTATATAGTGTTTTTGAATTTAGGTATCAATTTACAGCGTATTTGAAATACCTGGACATAACAGGCTTCACTATACGTTGAACATCAAGGTCAAGGATTTTGAATAGTTTTATCCGATCAAAAATATAGATCCACAAATGTACGATGGCAACAGGAGCGTATTTAGGGGGAGGCATTGTGCCATGCCCCCCATTTTGACTCTGCCTTTTAGTAAAAAAGAACAAAATTAATGGTGCCAAGTAACTAAAATATGCATGGGATCTGTAGCTAATGGCCAGGGGCGGATCCAAGGGGGTAGGACGAGGAGTATGCATCCTCCCACCAGCCACTTTCAAAAATGTTTTTGATGTATACAATTTTTCCATAATTTCGAACCTCTTCGACAGCGATAACGATAAGCCTTACGCCTGCACGCATATTCGAAAATGTGCGAACAAAATCTAGGCCTAGGCTACCATATTTGGCAAAACACTCAGAATTAGGGTCAAAAAATTTAAACAAAATTTGCCTGAAAATTATTCAAGAAGCACTAAAATAGCCAGTACAGCATGTAAATTTTCCCGGGGGAGCATGTCCTCTGACCCCCCTAGAGTCTTTCTTGTTTCTCAATCAGCATCAAATTAGGCTAGTTTTGCTGAAAAATAAAAAAAAAACATGCTTTAAAAAATGTGGAAATTATGCCCCCCCCCATTTTTTTTAAATTTCTCGCTACGCCACTGGATGGCAAGAATTTGATGTTAAACCACAATGGAGCATAGTTTGTGACAACAAAATGGCAAATTTTCCTTAAGTTTTCCCTGGCAAGGACATTTGCACTTGACTACATGAGCTTCGAATTCACATCCATCACATCCAAAAAGCGGAACATTTCAAAATATCACATTTACTTTTAATAATATCAAATAATTTGTCCAGTTTACTTTCAAAGTAGATTCTGTTTTTACTCCTCTTGCTTGAAGTTCGGCAAAGTTGCTTAAATTCGTTCCATTCTTTAATAAACTTATTGTAAACGGAAATGTCTTGATACAATTTTGATAAAGAGTGCACTCTTTTACAGCTATGTAAAATTGATGGCACCATTTGCTGTCCCAGCATTTTAACTGTAAAATTGTTGCTACTTCTATTGAATTCTCCTTTATCCACAGTGCTTTAGCCGATACATCTCTAAGAGTTGGTAAGTCTTCAGTTGGTAGTTCTTTTGATGGCCCAACAATTTGGTTTTCTGTATTCTTTCGTGATAATTTTCTTTTCACCCCAGCCATCTCGTACCAAGCAACATACAGTTTTCCCTTTCGTACAGTATAATATAGATCAGGGGTGGCCAACCTTTTAATTCCATGCGTCAATATTTTTCACCCATAATTTAGATGCGCCACATCAAGCATCCATTTCTTTTCAGTTCTTTAAAACAAGGGCGTGCAATATCGGTGAAAAGCAAAAAAGGGTCTTCACTTCACGCCCTCAGACAGTGGCGCACCCAGGATTTGGCAAAGGGGGGCCACAACCGGAGGTCCGGGGGTGAAACCCCCAGCCGCCAACGGATTTTTACGGTTTTCATATAAAAAAAAACACTCATTTTAGCAAACTTTTTTTTATCGAAAAAGGGCGTGCAGTGAGTGCAGTCACTACGGACAATGCAAAAGTATTTTCGCAGCTTATGTCTAAAAGCAGAAGCTTGGCTAAAATAAGTGAAAGGAGGCTACAACCATTATTAGTTTGAGAAATAATAGACTGAAAGTTAGGTTTTAGCACCTTATTACAGGACCAAAGGGGGGGGGGGGCATAGCACCGTGGCTCCCCTGCGTGCGCCTATGCCCTCAGACGTCCTGTTTTCCACTGACAATGTCGATGGAGAGCAAAATAAAAAAAGGTCTTCATGCCCTCAGATGTTCTGTTTTCCACTGAAAAATATCGGTGGAGGGCAAATAAAAAAAAAAAATTAGTGAGTAGAAGTGGTTTGTCATCAAAAAGGTGCAATGCGCCACTTTTAAGTAGCCAATGCGCCACGTATGGCGCATGCGCCACAGGTTAGCCACCCCTGATATAGACTAAATACTCTGAACTAAATGTAATTGTCTGCTACACGCCTAAATAAAAGTATGGTTCACTTCACTGCAAGAGTAACTGCTGCTTACGGATTTACTATCTATCACCAAACACACCAACCAACCCTGAAAATTTACAGATGGTAAGAAAAATTTAAAGAAGGGCTAAATCGATAAAGCGCTCATTCTCAGCACATTTTCAGTGTCGGTTGCTAGTTACTATTACTACCTCACACTCTCTCAACTTTTTTAATCGCTTGTTTTGCTTCCTCTAAATCGTTCTACGCAACTATATCTGCTACATATATCTCAAACCTGTCTACTTATTATCTCAAATCAAATCTATATCTCAAACCTTGTCAATTAAGCGGTATGTTATCTTATTGTCAGGTTTACAAAATGAGAAAAAAATTTCTGATTTGCGGAATTTTTTCAAAAATTTACTCCAAAAAGTGGGTAACTTCCTGTTGACAAAAATGGCTAAAATTTTTGGTGTATTGTTTTTTCATGTGCCTACAAGTGATATCAACGAAAGAAGGCGTAATTCCAAAATTTTAATTTTTTACCCCACCCTAGTGTCCATTCTAGTTTCTCCTAACGTTGATTAAAGCAATTTGTCGTTCAAAATGGCCTGATTGATTCTGTAAGTTATGTTGTCCTTGCGGAAATTAAAATAGAACTCCAAAATTGTCTTTTTATATCATTCTGTTTTATTGGACGAGACATCTGGCGTAAGTTGCTATTTCTAGCTATCAACTCAGGAGCGTGTTTAGGGGGGGGGGGGGGGGGGGGAGGCATTGTGCCATCCCTAAAAATTGGTGCCAAATGACTGAAATATGTCAGACTCTTTTGATGGTTTCTGTAGCTTAATTATGATCTTGGGCGGATCCAGAGAGTGGGATGAGGGGTATGTATCCGGGTATTCCCCTCACCAGCCGTTTTCAACTATGTTTTAGATAAGCACAATTTTTCCATAATTTCGAATCTCTTTGATAACACAAAGCTTTACGCCTTAACTTAAGCACGCATAATTGAAAATGTACGAATAAAATGCATCATATTTGGTGAAGTAGGACTACTTGAAATTAGGGTCGAAAATTAAGCAACATTGGCCTGAAAAATGTTGAAAAAGCATTAAAGTAGCTATAACAGCATTTAATATTTCAAAATTTTCCCGGGACCCCCCCAGAGCCTTTTCTGTTTCTCAGTCTGCTTCAAATTAGCTCTGCGAAAAAAACTATGCTTGATAAAAAATGTTAAAATTATGTCCCCCCCCCCTTTTAAAATTTCTCGCTACGACAACTGTACCAGCTGCTCTTTCATATGTGAATGTTGATGGACTTCTTCGTAAAAGATTATTAAATTTTGATGTCAGCAAAAGACCACATTGCTGCTGCAATTGCTAGGTTGGTAGTGGCTCAATTAAATAAACTTGGTTGTCTAAAAAAACTTGTTGCTCGATCCCTGCTGTGGTTATGTTAGAAGAGCTGAATGGTGTTCAAGCCAAAGTAAAAGAATCTGCGCTTGAAGCAATCGTTATTCACTGCTTTGCTCTCAAGCTCAATCTTGTCCCTATTTAAGCCACTTGACAAATTTCCAAATGCTTATTGGAGCATGCCTAGTTTTTCTTTGAGTGTGGTACTGAAATCGCAGTTTTCTTTGCTACAGACGATCTTTTTGTTTCTGTTACTATAACTGCTTATTTTGTTCCGGTCATGAACATTCATGTGTTTTGGTTATGTTATTTCGGCTTTTCAACATGTGCAATAGCGCTTTTTATTATATCTGCGACTATAACTAAATAGGGGCTTTTTCCTGCTTTGTAGTCGTTAATTATCTTACGTAGAATTCAGACGCTTGTTTTACATGCTACGTGTTTTGTAGGTGCGTAACGTATAGCGCTGTGCCTGTACATTGGGTCGTTTCTTGCTACGGCCCTAATTGCAAGGGTGTGACTTCTCATACGCAAACTTCGTCGTTGTGTTCTTGGAGTAGATGCGATGATCTTTGCTTTGTGGTTTCCCAGCTATAAATTAAAGAAATTAGGATCTGCCAAAAAGCTTGAAAACAACGGCAACTTTATAGCTTGTCTGGGCTCGTCATGTAAATAACACCTCTGTGGCCTTCTCTATCAAATTAATCAATCAGGCTACACGAACCACTGAGCTGATGCACACTGCCATGCTTCATTGATGTTTGACTTAGCCTACCGCTATGTCATCACCTTTATGCTGCTATTAATTAAAAAAATTAATTGTTGAATTGATTGGGGCGCTGATGGCGTCATCGTAATTGCATGTCTCATGTGACAGGTCACTCTACGCCACATATAATAAATCAACGTGACGGTCATAGGCTATGAACTTTGAAATAACAAGCATTGAGCAACTATACTCTACAAAAGTACACACGGTATAGCCTAAAGTAAAAATTTAGAAGCGTCAAAAGTCGCGAAATACAAAAATGTAACGATGCCGGTACCGGTACCGACCAGGCAAATCTTTTAACATAAGGGTATGGACTTTCCAACTGGCTGTTGATACTATTTCCAATTTTTGCATCATAATTTTTGTTAGAAAATGGCTTTTTAATTATGTCGTCAACACTTAATTCCACTCCCATCAACAAACTTGACTACAACTTTAACCTATCGATCGCCAAACTTCGGAATATGGCAAGCAACTACCGACAACCAGATTGATGCAATTACAACCACGGTATTATTTCTCATTTTTTATCATAATTTCTGCTAGAAAATGGACTTTTAATTATACTGTCAATATTAAACTCCATTCCACTAAATAAATTTGACCTACAACTTTAAAAGGCAAATATTTATCGACCGCCGAACTATCGAAAATGACTTGAGATTACTAACAACCTCATTGCTTGCCTTCAACCATGGTGCAGCTCGTGTGATTGGACATGCAATTAGCCTGTTTCCATGTCCAATCAAAAAGTGGGCTTTCTAATCGTGGGCCGAGTTCAAAGTACCGTATTTGCTCGTTTTGTTACTCGGGTCCATATTTTTTTCAACCAAACTTACTACCGGGCCCTTAATCAAACGGGCACTTATTCAAGCACGGCCGCTTGTTATTTTCAAAGTAAAATTATACACAAAAATTCTTCTGTCATCGGCTATCACGTGGGGTTCAATATTCTGAATGAATGATTGGATGTTGTTGTGTGCTTTTATGGCGCTTTATAACTACTAAGGTCCTTTAGCGCCAGGACTAAATTTTGTCAAGAATTCACTGACGTATTTTTATTCTCTGTTCATTTCATCCACCGCGCTACACTTAATTGCTGAGCGTTTAGCAAGTGTAATAGGAGATACCAGTTTTATAGTCTTTGGTTTGACCCGACTGAGAATAGAACCCAGACTACCAGCTTCCAAGGCGAACGCTTTTAACCACTAGGCCATGGCGCTGGTTGAAATGAAATGTTGCGCGGTTTCATGGCGCTTTATAACTACTACGGTCCTTTAGCGCCCGGACTAAATTTTGTCAAGAATTCACTGACGTATTTTTATTCTCTGTTCATTTCATCCACCGCGCTACACTTACTTGCTGAGCGTTTAGCAAGTGTAACAGCAGATACCAGTTTTATAGTCTTTTGGTTTAACCCGACTGAGAATAGAACCCAGTCTACCAGCTTCCAAGGCGAACGCTTTTAACCACTAGGCCATGGCGCTGGTTGAATGTTGAATGATTGGTAGACAAATGGTAGCCTTTTATACTGCCAGTTCTTTGATTTTGGCAGAAAAGTCTGCTTTCTGTTACGTATCTGTGATCTATCTTGTTATCTACCAGCGCTTAAAATTCAACAGCATTGAAATGCAATGTAATGTTGCGTGGTTTTATGGCGCTTTATAACTACTAAGGTCCTTCAGCGCCCGGACTAAATTTTGTCAAGAATTCACTGACGTATTTTTATTCTCTGTTCATTTCATCCACCGCGCTACACTTAATTGCTGAGCGTTTAGCAAGTGTAACAGCAGATACCAGTTTTAAAGTCTTTGGTTTAACCCGACTGAGAATAGAATCCAGCCTACCAGTGACAAAAGCGCTTCTTATTTCCTATTGTTCTCTACCACTGAAAAATCAGCTTTTACATCGGGCGGGTATTCAATCAACGGGCCCTTATTTATTTTTATGTTCTGTTCACGCTGGCGGCTATTCAAGCGGGCCCTTAATCAAGATCAGGCAGTAAAATGAGCATATACGGTAGGTTTTTTCAGCCCACTTTTTCCAAAAGCCCTAGCTTATTAAGACCAGCTCTTTACCTGAGTCCAACAAAGCTCACGACTTTGCTGAAATCGGTTCCTATAAAGCTTGAATCCACCTGCCTAGAACAAAGTCAGCGGGCCAAAAGCCCACGATTTTAGGACATGGAAACAGGCTATGCGTCTGGGTTCAATCTTAAAACTGAGCTTTTTTGCATTTGAATGGCATGGAAAGAGAAAAAGTTACTTTCCGATATACTCTACAAAAATACAGACGGTAGCGGTACATTCTATTACAATAATACAATTTAAAAAAATACAATTTTTAATACAATGGAAAAGGTTTGGCTTAGTCTGAAAAATTTTTGTCTGCAAACAATGTCATCAAAAAACACCAATTTGGATTTCGTCAGGGGTATTCCACTGAAATGGCTTTAATAGATTTATAGAGCATGTTACGAAAAAAACAAGAAGAGGGCTATTATACCTGCTGCATGTTCCTTGATTTATCACAGGCTTTTGATACTGTAAACCATAAAATACTGCTTGATAAAATTGAGAAATATGATATTCGAGGTAAAATGTATTAACTTTTAACTAGTTATTTGCAAAACCGCAAGCAATATCCAGAATACAATAGAGCTAAATCTTCACTAAGCTCGGTTTTATGTAGTGTGCCGCAAGGTTCCACTCTTGGACCCCTATTGTTCTCTTTATATATTCATGATTTACCACTGCATACCAATTTTCATGTTAATCTATTCGCTGACGATACCATCTTAATGCTCACAGATAAAAATATTTTCCATCTTAAGGTTCTGGTTGATCATGAACGTAAGATTGTAGATGAATGGATGAAATCTAATCGATTTCTCTGAATTACAGTAAAACTTCTCACTTTGTTAATTACCCAATACAAAAAAAAATAACTTTCTCAACTTTGCTGTTGACGAAGGTGGCTATTAAATTACGTGTAAAGATTCTACCAAATATTTGGGGGTAGTAATAGGTCACAAACTGTCTTGAAATAGTCACATTGATTACATCACAAATAAACTTTCTAAAGCAGCTAGTGTTTTATCTGAAGTCAGATATTATGTAAACAAACAAGCTTTATTAAAACTTTATTATAGTTTTGCCTATCCACATTTTAAATATGGAATTATTACTTGGGGCAGTGGAACAAAATCTCTGATAGGAAAAATTCAGGTACCGTAAAACTGCCAAACTTTGAACAGTTTTTGACTTCATTTTGGTATCATTTCTGGTGTTCTTATCCAAGTCTCACCAAATTGATGTATGTTGGGGGCTTCAAATAGACCTTTCAAAATTTGAAAAAAAAAATTTTTTGTGGTTTAGTATAATTTTTTTTTTGAATTTTTCGGTGTTGAAAGTTATCTCGAATTTTCGCACAATTTTGAACAGAGACTTATTCGTCCTGTTTTTAGATTTTGTTCCACTTATTGCGTTACTTTGATCAGAAATTGGCATTTTAAAAAAGAAATGAAATGAATGCAGGCATTAGTTTGCCGCAAATCGCTCACAGAAGACATCGTTTCACTAAACATCGGTAGCCTACTTTCAGCAAAATGTTTTACACAAGAATAACGCAGTATACTAAACAAAGTTTTTTCGGAGACTCATGTTTTTCATTGGTATTTCCTTTAAAGCCCTTTCCACAGTTGCTTGTCTGTCATTAAGGTATTGTCGAGATCTAATTGATCTTGGTTTACTCACATTTAAGGGTCCTATAGCCACTTACGCAAGAGCAAATTAATCTTCAGTAACAGCACCGGCATGTCGGTAAACTCGCATACAAATGGCCGGTATTACAATTTTGTTGTTAACGAAGCGCTGAAGACAAATATACGCTCAACCCTTGCTCGACGAAATCTTTTTTTGTCCCAGCCAAGTAGTATCTAATTACACTCATAAACACCCACAAAAGCAAACATATTACACTAAAAACTGGCATTGACATAAATTTAAACCCCATTCAAAGTAAACCTGTTGTAACATGAGAGCAGGCCACTCCTAAAAAATTGCGATTTATTAGCAAACCTCTTATTTCCTTAAAAAAACTTGCTTGCCATTACGATGCTGACTGAATCCGGACCTTCTCAACAAAAAAACGAGACTACACGCCTTATGCGTTGTCCGAACATGATAAAAGTTGGATCAAGTCTATTCACTACCACATTTTCGCAAAAGTGATCTAAAATTTCTATACGAAGTGACGCTACCCCCAAAAATTTTTCAACAAAAAAAGACACTAATTCAAAGCGACTTGGCTCATATAAGCCTCCTAAAAAAGTGTGGGCGCAAAAATTTAATCGACAAAGAAATGGAAGACAGTTCAGTTTGGTTCAGTTTATTATTTCAGCGCACGAAAAAAAAGGCACACCGGAGATAACAGCGAAAGAGCGCTCATCAAGTCTACCGCTACCACAATACTGACAAATAAAATTGGCGTTTCCTTAAACATGTTGCACAAACCTCTTGAAAGAAGCAACCGTTTGCTGGGTTATTAAGCAATTCAACGCAACAGAACCCGTAACCCCCAAAGAAAAGGAAAATGTGGCAGAAAAGGGTTTCCTTTCTCCATGGATGAATCTTGAATTTTGAGGGATAGCAAAAGAAGTTTTTCTCGGGAAGGAAAATCTTTTTCTAAACCCTAGGGATGGGAAGGCTATAAATTATAGCCTACCAAGTCGAACTGAACCTTAACCGCGAACCGGTAAAAACCGCTTTTATTCGGTGAACCCGAACCGAACCTGAACCGTTTAAATTTGAGATCATTGAACCTGAACCAAACCCGAACCTTCAACATTTCAAATCTGTGAACCTGAACCGAACCCGAACCTTTAAGTTTTGGTGCAATTGAACCCGAACCGAACCTGAACCCAAATTTTTGAAAAGTCTTGAACCTGAACCGGAACTGAACCGTTGAAAATTAAATTTCTGAACCTGAACCAGAGCGATATTTTAAACGGTTCGACTACCTGATATAGACTACATTTTAACAACCATATTATTTCTCGTTTAACACATCGTCCTACGGTGAAGCATGACAGAAGTGAACAACCTTACTACTAATCTACCGTGATGGTAAAAATCTTGTTCTATACGGTGAAACCTACCTTCACATGAGGTTTAAAACAATTTACGCAATCATTTTCTAGCGAAAAAAGTTTTAAACCTGGAAAGCCATGACCAATAGCTCAACTAATTTCGTATTGAAGTTTAAATTTTTGTGATTGAGCCTATTTATTTTGAATCAAATGACAACTTTTTGCAAGTCGACGCTACATTTACGCTTTAAAATAGCAAGAAATGCTATTAGTTTAAAAACCGCGTCAAAAATTACTGCTATGTCCAATTTACTTACCATGTAAAGTGCCTAAGACACGACCAATTTTCTTGAAGTTTGTTTTAAACGATAGCTAAAATCAAGACCTTCACGATCCAGTTAAAATTTTTAAAATCCAACAAGCATAACTAAAGTTATGATATTAAAATCCCCTAAATAACGTTTCCTACTATGCAGTGTTTGATATTTTTTGTACCACTTTCAATCGTTTTTACGTTATAAAAGATAGGCGGCGTTGGCGCAAGCGGGTAATTCTAAGATGGCGGATCGGAGCTTCAAATTGTAAAACTTTTGAGATAACCGTTCAACGTTGAACGCGCAATCTAGTTGTAGTATTAGGCTACATATCTATGGAAGTTTCACGGAAACGACTGTGAAGGAATCACGTGACATAAACCAACTACATTCCCATTACCATTATTTTGTATTTGCTTTTTTACACCAGCTTGCTCCGACTTTCTTCTCTTAAGCATTTGAGTGTCCTGCACTTGCTGTGTTGTGTTGTGTTGTGCAAGGTACTAGTGTGGGGTAATGATAGTTAACCTGTAACGTTAAGGTGTGCTTGTGCCCTTAAATGCTATTTATGTTGAAGTTATGTTTTTCTCTTTTTGTCGTGTTATTGCAAAAAATCGAAGTGCTAGTTTAGTAGTGCCGGTAGGCCTACTCTCACAATCCATGTAAAATTTTGAGGGAGGTTGCCATTATGTTGTCATTGAATAGAGTCTGCAGGTCTAGTCTAGATGACTTTGTTCTGTTCTTTACAATGCAGAAAACGTTTTACGGCTGCTATTTACTGGTGTGTTACCAAAACCATGCATATGTTGGACTGTTGGTAGAAAGTCACTGTTAGCTGGTTGGTGATTTTGTGGCTCAGGTAATCGTTCCCTGTCTACCAGAACCTCTAAACTAGTGGTCTTTGGTAGGTCTGTGATTTTGTGAGGCAAATACTACAAGCGGGTAAAAATTGAAACAGGTTTTGCCTGAGCACAACAGCAGTTGTATTTTAGGCCTAGACTATCAATGTATCAGCTGTTCAGTGTTCAGCAGTGTTCCCTCTAGAGTGTGAAATTTGAAAAAAATGCGAAATTTTGGGGCAAATTTTACTGATTTTGAACCAGAAATTAATATTATAAAATGCAACACTGAAAAACTTAAACATAAAACTTGAATATTTTAATGCAAGACTATTTATTTAGGCCTATTTATTTATGAAATTCGACACTATGGTGTTGGGTTCAAACCCTGATACACTCACAAGTGAAGCAAGAAAAAAGACACAAAGTAACAAATTAATATGTACAATAAAAGCAATACTGAGACTAATATACAAACGAGCAAAAAATACTTAAGCAAATTTAATGCAAGAATTTTGTTAAAGGGGTCCTCAAAGTAGTGAAATCTTTAAGCAAAAATTTCAATAAATTTATCATTTGGGCAAATTCGCACTAGTCAAAATCCTAGAGGGAGCACTGGTGTTCAGTATATACCTCTGTACTTAGGTATACCGTGATTTTGTATTTAGGATAATATCTATCCATACTCGGCTGTTAGTCTAACTCTGTATTGGACTAGTCTACTGGTGACATCTTCATTGATTCAGTTAGACTACCACCAGTGCTTGTGTATTTTTTTAGTGCCTCAATGCCTAGTCCTGAGTCTACTGCTTCGAATTTCTATTTGTATGTACAGTTTTCACTTGTTTTTAGCATATTTAGCCAGCCTTATTTGATGCAATCCATGTGCTTAAAAAGTGGAGGTTTTATCATTCAGCATTTTACAGTGATGTGATATGGATTATTATGTTATGATTTTTGTATAATGCAGTCCAAACTCAAAATAATAATGATAAATGGTACTTATCATAGATGGGCAAGTTAATGCAAAACGATAGCTTTGGTAACCACTACTTTGTTAACACAGTTATGTACCTCCGTTAACGTTAATTTGATAAATTCAGCTCCAATTAATGGAAGTTAATTAAATTTGATAAACCATTAATTTTAACTTAAAACGGAATTTCTTTTTAAAAAAAGCTAAAAATTATTAATATTAATGTTTGCGTAAGCATTTAAGCAATTTTTCTGCTCACAAGCAATATGTTTTGTTGTTTGCATTTTGCTTTTTGACCTCATTTGTCATTGGTCATATTGTGCTAGTTTATCGATGTCAAACTTAACCAACAATAAGAGAAATAAGCATTTATAAACGTTTCAGGAAGTTATCAAGCATTAACAAAAGTTAATTTAGTTAATTTCAAAAAGAAATTTAACGAATTAACTAGTTAATGAAAAAGTTAGCTTCGTTATTAACAATTAACAAAATTGTGCCCACCTCTGGTATTTATCAACTGCTTAAGAATTAAGACAAAGAAAACATCTATTTCACTAGAAATGCCGGTTACCGAACTTTGAAAATCATGGCTGCATAATCGTTTTTTGGTTTTCGTAATGCAATTCTCACAGTAGGGGAATCGCAGGGGAAGTTACCATGAACAATTGCCAGTATGCAACCACAATTTTCAAAGTTCGGTGACGGGAAATTTTTGGTGAAATAGAAGCTTCCTAAGATAAATGCTAGAAGAGTCTCCAGCATATCTGCCAAGGGGCACAGTAGCCTACCGGTATGCTGGTTGTATTTTGTATATTTTACAGTCAGTGTGTGTAAGTTTGGTTGTAATAAGAACCAGCGCAGTCTGACTGTTTCCTGTTAAGTTTTTAAACTAGCTAGTGCTAATTTGCCCAAATATAAACTTTAATCCAAAGTTTATGGGGGTTTTAAAAATTTGGGGGTTTTCAAGAAGGCAGTGGCTAAGGTTATGTAACCGTAATTTTCGTTTTCTGAATTCAAAGTTTTGTGATAAGCAATTTTATTCTATTTATCTTCTGTTCTATTATCTTCACAATCCCAATTGTTAACCCCAGGTCACACAAATTTGAATCGAACCGAAGCCACCAAAGCAAAACAAAGCGAAGCCGCGACGAGAATCTAACCCAAAACTAGTGCTGTGCCACTCCTTATACGCTGCGCTCTATCCACTGAGCTATCAAGAAGTCGTGGCAATCTAGCACAAAATGGCGTTTTAAACCGATGCTTGTCGCACGACTCTCACGTAACTTTGAATTCAGAAAACGAAAAGTATGTTCACGTAACCTCAGCCACTGCCTTTAGAGAAGGTTTGGATCCAATTTTTGCCTCAAAGATGAGTTTTTAGACGTTAAAACTTTTGTTTTGTTCCAAAATATTAAACAGTTTAGTTCAATTTTTCAAAATATTTCTCATTTTTTATAATTTTGTTCCTTAAGCAAAAAGAAGAAACGGTGAGTACCAATACTACCTGGTAATGGTTAATTCATCATTCCAGATTCTGGATATTGCTAAAGTTTTTGATATAACCATTCAACATGAGGTTGACAGGCATAATATCCCACGGATTTGGCAAACATGGCTTTAATATAAGGAATCAAGTCACGTACATGTTGTCATCATTTGAGCAGAACCCAACTGGTAATATGGTTTCCAAGGGATTACCTAACACTATTCGAAGAATCAGAACAAGATTTTTAACAATCGCAATTCGTAAGTGTGTGTGCTTCATTTTGTTATGTTTGCACATTCACATGTGATTCTATGTACGGCAATCATGATAGCAATCCTCACAGATTTATCCTCTCGTGATTTATGAAAATATGATAGGATAATGTTTCCTATGGACCGTTAGCATTATCTATGATGTCACCATTGCAACTGTCTGTACTGACAGCAGATCCTACACATTCCCCAATGCAATATCTAGATATGCATTGTGTGGTTGCCAAAACTTTTGTCACACCAACTTGACATGATCGATTCAGAAAAAAATTGATCTTTCATTGGAGCTCGTATGTAAAATACGTTATGAAGCTGATTTGTTAAACGTTTGGGTTAAAATTTAGAAATTTGAGCCATTGATTCAGGTCTATGGTTCGGGGCACAATTATCAAGTCTTCAATCACCAAAATTTGTGAAAAAAATTTTTGTTAGCGTGAGTGAAATTCTAGAAGTTGTACTGGCAACACATGGTTTAACAAACTGGTTAGTGGTTAATGTTCCTTATTGCCGTTGGCATTGTTATGCTGTGAATGTGATGTCATCATTGTAATTGTTTATGACTCTGCACGTTATCCAAAAATGTTTTGCTGCCCTGGTGATGTGAAAATTGCAAAACCATTAAACCACTCTGTTTTTCCGGAGCTTGTTTGAATTAAGCCGCGTCTTATAACAGGCGGATATATCACGACCACAAGGACTGCTAGGGGCGCTAGTGAGTTATTAGTTGGGGTTAAAGCAACGGTGTGCAACCTGCAGCCGTCAGCGAAATTTCATGCGGCCGGGACATTCATTGAAAAATACACGATGCAGCAGCAGATGCTGGTCGGACATATCTCATACCGGGCTGTGAGGCGGTAAAAATTGTGTTGCACAATTCGTTGGTTTTTCGTGGTGTTTGTCCCGTTGCCGCGCTCAAGTTTAACGTCAAAAAAATAAAATCGAAGATACTTTGGCTGATGTAAGTCTGGGCGTACCAACTCAAAAAAATCAAATCTTCATTATACTCGCAGTATTACGCCCAAGCGTGTAACTGGTGGCGGGGCCCATCTCTGCGGCATTGCGCCTGGGCAACGCAAAAACCTCGCAGCGGTGTCGAGCCGTTGGCAACACTGTCCGATTCAGGGCCGGCGCTAAGGGGGGGGCAGGAGGCCCTGGCCTTTCCAGTTGACATGCTTGGCCGCCCCAATCAACAAGCTTACTCTTTTGAAAGCAGTGGCTTTTGTGCTTAATTTCAAACTTAGACTCCCCTTGATGAACCCTTGGCCCCCCTAAGTCTACTGCTCTGGAGCCGGCTCTGGCCCGATTTGACCGACCTGGGAATTGAAACCAATTTCTTCCGCGCCGATAGCGATGTAAGCTTATGATGGACCAAGCATGAAACATCAATTACGATTGCCTAATCTTTACGCGTTTTTGTTTTTCAGCTGCTTTTCTATATTACAACCTTTATTTATATACTGAAGAAGCCCAACGGAAAATGGACAGGAAAAATCCGAAAGATTATGAAAATGATGTTTAATTATTTTTGTTCAAGTGTGTCAAGAGTATACGTTATCTAAATTGGACCGGCTTGTGATTGTATCTATTGTATTGGTATTTAAAATAAATTTGTTTTTATGTAGCACTTTACCTTCTGTGATCTTAATCGGTATGATTACGAATAAATTTGACGTAACTGGTCAAATCTGCAGTTACAAACTAGCAAAAAACTAGCGGACTTTGAGGTTTGGCTTTGCTAGGATTTTGAGGTAGCGCAATACTCCGCTTTATTATTATGTCTACGATTATCGCCGGTTGCTATTGTAAACCTCTCTTTTTGAGTTGGTTGTTTTCTGGGTCGTAGAATTGCAAGTCGAAACCTGATAACTTACGTTAGGCCGCGCGGTTGTAGTGACAGCAAAATGTTCCCTTGCACAGAAGATGCGAAGTAGGTTAACACTTTATTAATGTTGAACATTGTGAAAGTGCATACAAACAACGATGTTCAGGCTGAATAACTGACAATCAACTTCTTAAATTTAAGCTTTTCTCTTATTGACACGCAATCGTAGTGCTGATCACTCAGCTTCGAATGTTGACAAGGGGTGACTCAAATAATTTATTGTTGCGTTTATTGGGTCGTTTGCACAGGGTAAGTGTAGCAACAGTTCGGTGTTATGGTGGAAGTAACACTTTGTTTAACGTCTCTTGTCCAAGTGAGCTGTGCAAAGTTGCTTAAAGAAGCAATATTGCTCTGAGTTGAGTCACATAGCTTAGGCGAGGGTACTACGTAACAACCATAGACTTGTGGAACTGCAAGGTAAGCTGGTATCTGATCTTGCATCGGAAATTTGGACTTGCTCATGCTTTGAGGAGAGAAAGTGCTAGAAATGAAAATTCTTCTCCAGGGTGAAGGGAATATGTTAGGGGTACCAAGGACTGGGAATCCAGGCGAAAATTTCTGTGAATAAAATACATTCTAAAACACTGCAAAATAAAATCGGAGAAATACGCGTACGACTGTGTACCGCCGCTGCTCTTGCTCTAATGAAAATGAACAGATTATTTCATCGTACGTTTTGTCAATTGAGACCAGAATGTTTTTTGTACAACTATTTTGCAAGACTTAGGCCTATTCGTTGCAGCAGTTCTGCGGCTTTGCCAAGGGTATGATGACTGCAATCTTTTAATAAATATTGCCAACTTTTAAGCGCAGTTTGTTGCCACATCGAAAATTGAAAATTTTTGCAATATAGCCTAATGTGCAATCTTCTTGCCTTACGAATGCGCACAGCAAAATTACACAATATTTAGGCCTAATCTTGAAATTACTTTTTCGTCTACGTTTTGAAGCTTACCCTAACCTTACAATCTTGGTTTTGGCCTACATGTTTTTTTTTTATAAGCATATAAAATCCAAGGGGTCAGGCTCGCGTATGCTTAGCTCGTTTTGAATTTTAGGCTCAAATATGCTTAGCGTATGCTTAAATCAAATCTTCATTATACTCGCCGTATTACGCCGAAGCGTGTAACGAGTTGCGGGGCCCATCTCCGCGGCTTAGGGCCTGGGCAACACAGCTCCGAAGAAACGTCGCAACGATGGCGACACTATGTAGATTTGACCGGCCCGGGAATCGAACCCTAGATCTCCCGCACCGATAGCGTGCGCTTAGCAACGGAGCTAACGGCCGGTAGCGTATGCTTATTACTTACGAAATGCGAAGTCTACAATATCAGTTGATCTTTTGCAATAAAACCAAAACTAGGTTTCGTAGCCGTGTTTAACATTTAACTTATTAACAGCAACTTGGTGTCAATTGCAGTCTTTCTCAGTCTCTTGAAAGGAATGTTACAGTATTTTAGAACTCCGCTTGCTTGGTGGTGTCATAATCTTTTCGTCCAAAATTAGTATCGTAGCTGAATTTACAAACAAGTAACTGCAAATAACTTGACCTTTGCTTAAACTCATGAGTAAGTTTTAAGCTTAATGACAGCTGGAAAGGCTGGCAATATGCTTAATTTTGGTGGGAAAAAACAGGCTCAGTATACTTATAAAAAAAAACATGTAGTTCTCATAAAAGGACTAAATGCGACAACTTAGTCTACTGTAGATTCAGCTGTCATCATCAGCAGCGCGTGCTAGGCGCAAGGTATCCCTGGCGATATAGGCATGAGAAAAATGTGTTCTTTGTTAACATCTTGTTTCACGCAGCAAAATGATTCCGAACTCCTAACAACACGTATGTAATTGTAAAGAGAACGATCCGCTATCTTGTAACGATACCGGCCTCGCGGTCAAATAATTTTAATCGTAAGTTATAACACCGTAGACTTTTTTAGTAGCCTACCGTAACAGTTGGTTTGGTCTGAACGGGTGAATCCCAGTAGGATTTCTCTACATTTGTAAGCGGTTTCTACTGGGCTGTCTGTGGTCAGCTATGAAGTTGGCTCGGATCATTAGAAAATACGATTGCATTCCCTTGGAATGGACTGTATTCACACATGCGGGGTGTATGTCTCGTCAAGAATTACAATTTTAGCTCGCAAAAACGAAAGATTTTTTATCAAATAATTATATTACTGCTGAATTGTCGATTTGTTATCAGCATATTGAATCCATAACCTATCGCGCAAGAACGCTAGCAAATTCGTAAAAACCCACAAAGTTTAGAGCCCCTTCGACTTCAACTTTTTCAATAACTTACTTTAGGAGTGCGTTTGCTTCGCATGCTGAAGACAGATTTAATGGTAGGAAACATCGGCGACCCATTATTGCCTGCGACGATCTTGCAACTGCTTTTCTGGTGATTTGTGTCTGAAATGTCGTAGTTGATACTTGATGTTGGGTGGTAATGGTTACGACTGCGATCAAGCTTGCAGCCCGAGTGGTAAGAATCTCCACCTCTGGAGCTGTAGACTCTGGTAAGCGTGTCCACCTCCGAGCTGTAGACCAGGGATGGGCAACCCCTGGCACGCGAGCGAGGCCACGGAAACGAGTCAACAGAAAAGCAGCAGCAGAAGTCTCACAGACGAACATATGGCTCTTTTATTTTTTCTTTGTTGGACATTGCGGGCGAAAAGGACATCTGGGGACGTGAAGACCTTTTTTTTGCTCTTCACCGATATTTTCAGGGAAAAACACTAATTGTTGGTTGGCAGGCGGAAAAATTTGGCCATTGATTTTACCCGATTTTGGCACCTAGACCGAAAAAGGTTGCATATCCCTGCTGTAGACTCTGTTTTGATTGAAATTGGGTCAAACCAATGAATTTAAAATTTGTATTCACAGCTTCCCTGCTTGACGCTCATCATTAAAGAGGTAGTGTGAAGAACAAGCCGGCAAGTTTACTTGTTGGGCCGTTGGGAAAAGCACTTAGCGGGATTCCTCGTGGTAGACAAGTGGCCGGCAACTCCTGAGCGAGCTCATTACAGCACTTGGATCGCTTTCTCGTGATAGGAGGATAAAAATATGCAAATCAATACAAAAAATATACAATCGTAATCAACAAGAGCGCACATCGCAGCGATAGCACATGATCAAAGGGTGAGCTAACCGTCAATTTACTTGCTGCAGGTACAAGTACCGTGAACGGCTAGTTCCTTTACCCTCGTCAAACTCGCAATGGAAGTCAAGTAGTGCAGGGGTCGGCAACCCCTGGCACGCTGGAAGGTTTTGCATGGCAAGCGAAGCGATTCCATGCGCTAGCAAATTTTAAGCTCTTAAGATTTAACAAATTTACTTTTGAATCTATGAGCGAGTTTCAGTGCAGTGGGTTCAAAAGTCACTCAATTATTGAGGTATTTCTTGGTAGATAGGACATCTACCGACGTGAAGACCTTTTTTTGGTTTGCACTGATATTTTCAGAGGAAAATAGGGCAACCGTGTGGCACGCGGAGAAGTTTCTATCTTGACACTATCAAAAAATGGCACGCTGCGCTTAAAAGGTTGCCGACCCCCGAAGTAGGGCATTTTTCGAACAATCGTAGTATTGCGTAACACTTCGCCCAGAGCCGGCGCCAGAGCAGTCGACTAAGGGGGACCAAGCGTTTATCAGGGGGGGCCAAAGTTTGAAATTAAGCACAAAAGCCACTGCTTTCAAAAGAGTAAGCTTGTTGATTGGGGGGGCCAAGCATGTCGATTGGGGGGTCCTGGCCTCCCTTGGCCCCGGCCCTGACTTCGCCGCTTACAAGGGTAGTTACAGAAAAAGTTATCACAGACCTTTACCTGGCTCTAGATTCTAAAGGCGAATTAGTTACCATCGCAACAGTATCTTTTCCAACCTAGTGACCCAGTCTAACCACATTAAACAACATAACCATAGGGTTTGCAGCAATATGTGATAAATACAGCCTAGACCTGAGCGTTCAGACGGGGAAGCCTGTGCAATTTGGCGAAGAAATTGAGATAAACAAGACTTACTAGAGTTGTCAAAACGAAAACAATTAAGGGTGGATGGGGACGATAAAACCGGAAGAACATGGGAAGAAATCGCATTTGCTTCGCTCCGATTTGGCAGTGGTAACACATCTTTTGCCTCGGGGGTTGTGCAACGTTTTTTAATCCTGTTTGAAAATGGGGCATCATCTTTTACCGTTGGAAAAGATAGTTCAGATTTTTCGAGAAAATTGGACTGACACTGATCGATTTCATCAACTTTAGAATATCGTTGAAATCTTCCTAAAGGAGAATTCTTTTCAGATTTGACGCAGCTAAGGTCGAAGCCATTTGATGTAAGAGTTCCTTCGCAGCCGTTTTGACTAGAAGCGACGGGAGATGAAATATTAGAAAACACTTGTGATAGCGGAAATGGCTTCAATAAACTACGTAGCTTTTTATTCCTTTCATCTGAGCTAACGTTCGATTGATTTGATCGCATTGATTGTGGTTCGTCTGCATTGTTGTCGGGAGAACAATTATTTCCGATTTCATCATCACCATCATCAGCAAAAAGTAAACGACAACTTGGCTTGCCATGCCTTCCAGAATTGTGCAGCTCTAAATCATTTTTTGCAGCATCACTTTCGTCGGAGACAACAGGTATTAAATTAAGGTAAGAGAATAAATCGTTTGTATTGGCATTCACTTCCCGACTTGGAGAAAATTTCTGTGCACACATAAAGTGAAATGTAGGCTAATAAATCATGGTACTTTTCTGCTTTATAACAAAAGTAGGTCTATCTGGCAGGACCGGATTTACCAATAGGCTAGGCAGGCTAAAGCCTAGGGCTTCGGAAAAAATGAGGGGCCTCATCACGAACAACGAAGACCCCTTCTTTGTTTGGAAATCGACTATCAAGATCAGGTATGGGCAACATACGGCCCTTTTTTTTAAGAACATCTGAGGACGTGCAGATCTTTTTTTTGCTTTTCACCGAATTACAGCGGAAAAAAAGGTGATCTGCGGACGTGAAGACCTTTTCTTTTGCTCTTCCAATCAGTGTGAACAAATAGCCTAGGGCCTCTCATTGTTTAAATCCAGCCCTGCTATCTGGTTATTTTACCGAAAGTCTTGCAACGTTAGCAAAAGAAATCTACATCATCACATTGACAATACAAGATAATCGCCAGAAAAAATTGACGTTAAGTTTTTAATTAAATTCACAAATTTTTCCATTTTTTAGCCACTAGTCGACCATTTTTAAATTTTTGTAAATGTGAAAAACCTTTGCAAAAACCGGTCTTCAACAAGCACTGCAACAATTTTTAATGCATGCAGAAATTCATATTTATTAAATTTGCAATTCTTATCAATGTCAGAAAACTGCCGCAAGTTAAGAATACGGTAATAGGCCTACGAGTAAAATTAAAATCGTTTATACCCGTGGTATAGATGAAACCCTTTCAGGAGTGCACAATTGCACAATCGCTTCCGAATTCTTTATAAATTGCAACTGGAGGTTTAAATGTTCACTTTCTTCAATCACTTCTCTATTAAAAATTGCAACAATTTTTCCGAGTTAAAAATCCTGGCATGCCTATAAACATTCTTTGCGACTCCAAGGTCGCAAAAACATAGATTCCAAGTAAATTCAGTGTCAGAAATTTTTTGGAAAAAGGTTGGGCGTTAGTTGTAAGTGGAGACCTGCTCAGAAACGTCTGGGTCGCTAAACTCTTTAAGAAATTAGAGGCATTGGTTACGACTTGCAGATTCCAGCTGAAAAGTCACAAGTCTCATTTGCAATTGGCTATTATATTATACAGTATTGCTATTAGCTTTTAATTGTTCCATATTACATGCTGTGACCTGGTTTCCAATTGCTTAATGTTGTAGTAGCGTCAGAGACGGTTGCAGCAAATTTTTACAAACTATTGCTATGAAACCAAAGATCAATATCATACGTTCATTATAGGCTACTCGCGATATTGCACGGAAGTGTCTAACGAGCGTCCGGGCCCATCTCCGCGGCGTAGCACCAGGGCAACACAGCTTCGAAGAAACGTCGCAACGATGGCGACACTGTGTACGATTTGATTGGCGGGAATCAAACTCCAGATCTCCCACACCGATAGCTATCTCATAAAATGACCAAGCCAGCCAGCAGCTTATGTGTACATGCTTAAAAGCTTTGAATTCACCTTTTTGGACTTTCTAAAGGAATTGAAACCTGGTATGAAGAAAATGACAGCGTCCGCCTCTTCTTTTTTGAACACCATTCAACTGAATAAAAATTTGGTCTTTTGCAAACTCTCCTCCGACGAAATGAGCTTCGATGCAAAAGCGAAACGCCTTTTGCTACCAAAAATGCAAACAAATCAAATTATATTTGAACGCAAATAACTAAACAAGGAATTTATGTGTTCCAGAAATAGTCTAGACAGGTTTCCCACAATCGGTGACTGAGTTGAGGAGGGATGCTATTCCCCGGAAAATATCATGATATATAAGTCTGATTGATATTTCTGATACTTAACCCCGCCCCCCTGAAATACTTCAGGTGCCAGGGTTAATGTAGAGATTTACAACTATTCTGAACGGAGAAGGCAATAGTAGGTGGCAGTTTTTGCGACTGAAGACCTTTTTCTTTAGAGATATCGACTACTGAAGACCTTTTTTTTTGTTTTGGAAATCGCTTTTGACCCATCAAAATTTCTGGCTGGCTAAGCCACTGCGGGATTTTAAAAACTGTGTGTGACAAGAGATAACGTACCATCCCCCTTAATATATGTGTTTTTACAACACTAGACTGCCAGCAATTCCATCCAAGCACATAATCAGAGCCGTAGCAGCCGTTCCCCAAACCCCCGATTGGGGGGGCCCACACTGCCAAAAGGAGCCCAAAATTGTCTTAAAGGACCCATAGTTGCATCAATTCTAAAACTAAATTTTGCTTTGCGAATCGCGTTGAATGGGATTTTTTGCGCTCAGATTCAATATTTTAGTTTTGAAATTCTTCGCTATCGTTTCCTTTTCAATAGCGTCACAAACTGCGTAATGAAGTCATAAAGAATATACAGTACTGTATGCAGAGATGGCCATTTATCGCGATAATTTATCGGCGATAGTTATCGGCGATAATTTTTTACCGATTATCGTTATCGCTCAAAATAGTTTTGATTTATCGATTACCGATATCGCTTTTGTAATATATTTTGTTATCGCCGATAAATTATCGCGATAAACGATTTTTTATGCCTACAGTATTGAAACTGTAGAGTTGGTGAGTTGGCACTATGGAAAAAATACACGGTGCCCATTAAGTCTTGTAGCAATTTTTAAAAAATCTCTCTTTGTTTTGTTTAATGCCACGGCAGAGCCCGTAAACCACTTCGTTTTCTGGAAAAATCTACAAAATCATTTTTGCAATTTGATTTACAAAAATAAACTTCGTCAAACACATTGAAAATTTACCGCAACATTTATCGGAAAAATTTATCGGCGATAATTTATTGATTACCAATATCGCTTTAAGAAATTGAGATTTACCGATTATCGTTATCGCCCAGAGCTTGTTTGAAGTTATCGATTATCGTTATTGCTGGAGTACAGAAAGGTTTATCGTGCCCATCGTTGACTGTATGTAAGAGTGCGCGTAGAACTTGAAAAAGGAGGTCGGTGTAGAGTTGGGTCCAATCATTTTTCAAAGTTTAAATTCAAATTCATTAACGCCTTGTGAGCGGATTTAAACTTTTATTTATTTTTATGTATTTGCATTTTTATCCTCCTATCACCAGAAAGCGACGGGGCGCTATATATGAGCTCGCTTAGGAGTTGCCCGCCATCTGTCTACCACACTTAGATGGGGGAATCCCGTTTAGTGCCTTTACCAAAGGCACAACAAGCAAAGTTGCCGGCTTGCTTAACACTATCCCTTTAATGCTGAACGTCAAGCAAGAAAGCTGTGAATACAAATTTTTAAGTCATTGATTCGACCGGACTCGGAATCGAACCTTAGAGTCTACCAATCCAGAAGCAGATGCTCTATCCATTAGGCCATCCGATCGGTAAATTAAATTCAATTCTACCCTTGTTCTGTGTCAGTAACCATAATTTAAAAGAGGTTTTGCTAGTTCGACAACGTCTGCTTTTGAAATAGCGCAGGAATTGGACATTGGTCCTGTCTTCCTCAATCAAGAAGTAAAAAGAAAATGAAAATAGAAAAAGAGAATGTTTATTTGCGATGCAAATGTTTAACATGTAGCTTCTGAAGATGAGATTCAGAGCAAACTTTTCTAAGCAACTGGTGGACCAGGCTATTATGTGGATACTAGAAAATTTTAAGCTGACATGTGATGTCGCTTCTGTCTTTTTATTGCTGTTTACACGCAGCAGCTTCATGAATGAACAGCCATCATCAGCAATATGATCTGGCAGTACCGCACACAGGTTCAGATCCTTTGCGAGTGCGACGGGTTCGATTCACGGCTGGAGTAGAGCCTATTGTATTTGATATAGGCCTACAGTGTATACTGGATGGTTGCTGATTGAAACAGCACAAGTTAATTTGGCAGTCCCTTCAATACCGTTGAACTTTTAATTCAATAGTAATAAGTGCTCGCTTGTCTTGCTCCTCGAGTTTACAAAATGCGTTATTACTGTTACCAGTGCTGAACAAAGCTTCAGAAAACTGAAACTTATTAAAACGGTAAATAGATCTAATATGGCAAACAGCAAACTATCTTTTTACTTTTCATTTTTTGGCATTTTTATCCAACTATCATAGAAAGCAATGGGGCGCTATACGAGCTCGCGTAGGAGTTGCCGGCCATCTGTCCACCACAGGAGCGTATTTAGGGGCGGGGTTATTGTGCCATGGTCCCCCCTTTTGACTCCGCCTTTTAGTAAAAAAGAACAAAATTAATGGTGCCAAGTGACTGAAATATGCATGGTTTCTGAGGCTTATGGCCAGGAGCGGATCCAGGGGGATAGAATAAGGGGTATGCATCCTCTCATCAGCCATTTTTAAAAACGTTTTTGATGCATACAATTTTTCCGTAATTTCGAACCTCTTCGATAGCGATAAGCCTTACGCCTTAAAAACGCATAATCGAAAACGTGCGAACAAAATGTATGATATTTGGCGAAGCACTCAGAATTAGGGTAAAAAACTTTAAACAAAATTTGCCTGAAAATTATTCAAAAAGCACTAAAACAACCATTACAGCATGCAAATTTCCAAAAATTTTCCGGGGGAGCATGCCCCCGGACCCCCCTAGAGCCTTTTTTGTTTCTCAATCAGCTTCAAATTTGTTCTGCCGAAAAAAGTACGCTTGAAAAAAATGTTAAAATTATGCTCCCGCCCCTTTTAAAATTTCTCACTACGCCACTGGTCTACCACACTTAGATGGGGGAATCCCGTTAAGTGTCTTTCCCAACGGCACAACAAGCGAACTTGACGGCTTGCTTAACACTACCCCTTTAATGTTGAATTTCTAGTAGTGAAGCTGTGAATACCAATTTTTAAGTCATTGGTTTGACTCGACTGGGAATCAAACCCTGAGTCTACCGATCCAGAAACAGACGCTCTATCCACTCGGCCATCCGATTGGTTCTTCACTGGCCATGTTGTCAATCGAAAGTTAATGCACTCGAACTCCAGATTATGACGCTGTCATAAGAGCAACTGCGAACGAAAAAGTGCGCTCTAGCTAGACGATTTTAATGGTGATGGATAGGCCTAAATGGGTGTAACATACTTGTGTTAAAATTACACCTTTTATTTTTTACAGTGACAACGCGTATATATTACTACAGTATTCGCATTGTGGTGAGACACTGAGCTGTTACCCCTGGAAAAACCGAAAACAATTTATATCGAAAGCTTAGTATAGGGGCCCTTGAAAAGATTTTGGGGGGGTTCAAAGTTGAGCTGCTATGGCACAGCACATAATATTGCCAAAACCGCTAAAAAACAACCACACCCTACAATAAAATTACCGTCTGTTCAATGATTTAGGTCTATTCACACTAAATGCGATTTTTATCCGTTTTGTTGTACGAAATTTCATCCAATTTTTCACGCAGTTGAGGGAAATATCTTCTACATTAATTCCAACCCTACTAATTTTGCTTTCTTTCGGTTGTTTTGCGAAGCACCGAACGATTGTTTTCTAGAACGCCGCGCAAAGTGATGTTGATCAGTGGTTCTCAACCTTTTTTCTTTTGAGGCTTGTTTTTAGTGTCAAAAAAAATACTCGGCCTACAAAACCTTTCACAAATTTCGAGTATCATAAAATGGTTTTTTTTTTGGTCAATATAACAATACTCTATTTTCTTCCTTCCTCTTGTTTGTTTACAAACACAATTTAATTGCTTCTTTAACTACAATGAATCTGCTTCCGTTATAGATCATTTTTAAACTCTGCAAAAAAACGCCTGCTTTTTGGCACTCGCTTACAAGTTGTATCCCATCTGCTCCACTCTCTAGCCACGTGTCACTACCAATCGCGGAAAAAAAAATATGAGTGTCATAGAGATATTAACAATTAAGACACTTTAAAGTTAACCTAATAACATAAGAAATTATAAGATTTATTTTTATAAGAACACATTTGCGAAAAAACTAATTATGTCGTATAATTGGTTTGTACTCACTTGAACCTAAGTTCATAATATCATAAATTTACTTTAGCAGATAAATTGTAAATCTTAGCCATGCATTTTTCTTGGGACCTAACGTAGGCCCAAAAAAAACTTCAGGCCCATTTAAAAATCCTCGGGCCCACGTTGACAAACACTGATGTAGACTACGTTATAACATCTAATTGTTTCGTAGCCTACGTTACTTTACGTGCGAAAAATCGTATCGTATTTCGTGTAAACATACCTTTAATTTGAGGCAGTGGAGATTGGATTTCCCTACGCTAAAAGCTTAATCAAACCAGCTAAGCTATAAGCTTTGCCAAACGCGTACTCTCTACAGCAGACATGGGCAAACTACGGCCCCCGGGCCAAATCCGGCCAGCCGGTTATTTTATTCTGGCCCGCCGGCACTTACGGAAACTTAAACTCCCACCACGAATTGAGCGGAAGACCTTTTTTTCCCTTAGAGATCACGGACGGCTGTGATTTAAAAAAAAAAATTAGTCTCTACGGAGCAAAATTGAAATGAAAAACGAGGTGAAAACCTTTCATTTTGGAGACCACATTCATACGTGGATTGTGATCTCAAAAAAAAGATCTTCACCTTGTTTTCCACTCAGCGTGCGGCCCGCGGCTTCAACAGTTTTTCCAAATTTGGCCCTTCGTGTGAAAATTTTGCACACTTCTGCTCTACAGCAAGCAATTTCGAAAATTTCAAATTGAGAGAAAAAGAGCACTTGAAAATAATAAGACACGTTCTTACATTTTATCCGAAAAACTTTTTTCCAATCTCTCCATAACCTAATAAACATGTCGATAAAAATTTCTTACTTTTTCTTTCATTTTCTCCTGTAGGACCATTTGAATTTAATTCGCGACATTTCCAAAATACTTTTTTACCAATTGTTTGTTTTATAAAATATTTGCTGGACATCAATCGATGCGAGACGCATTGAAGAAGAGATTTCAAAGTGGCAAAGTAAGGAAATCTGCGCAAACATCTCACTTAGGTATGTAAGAAACATTTAATTCCCTAGCACATACATAAGTAAAACGACAACAAAAAATTGAAGCAGAATGAGGGTCCAAATGTTTTTCAGTCTTACTATGTTCATTATCATTCACAGCCAATTAATTATTATAATGTCAAAACCTTTTAAATAAATTATTCCGCTCTTTCAGGCATACGTTCTCATATTAAGCTAAAAAGGTGTATTCCATAATTTTTTGACACTCATTAATGCAGTGATTCTCAACCGCAGCTCTAAGAGCCGCACACAGCTCTAACTAATTTTCCTGATGCTCTCACTAACCCATTGACAGCAAGTGAACAGCACAAGCACTTCACCACTGGAAGTTAAAAAATTTTCGCTGGTGTTGATGCTTATCATCGCGACCTGGTTGTGTTTACTAACTGTACGATGATTATAAACCGAGTTGCGCGTCTCAAAAGATTTTATGACCATACACAATTTTGATGCCAAACTGATAGGAGCGTTTCAAAGTAAAGATTCTAACGTTGCGTATCAAGTCGAGTTCTGGATGGAAAATATCCTCACGTGATAGCCAACGTACTGAAACATACGCCCATCTCTGTACTTCGGTCAATTTATGTATGCCAAGCGTTTTCGAGAAAAATGGTCATAATTAAGAACCAATATCGGAACAGATTAACTGACGATCTGCTCAAATAGCTTCTGCGTCCTGCATTCTCTACGAATGCATCCAGCTTTGAAGAACGAACCAAAAGTCATCGCCAACGTAAAGCTTGGCATTGAATTGCTTTTCATCCTGAGTTTTGTTGTTGTTATTATGTTAAAACAAAATTCCTCAGTTTTGTTTCGTAGCTATCTTAACGTGCGTCAATTGTATGCGACTCTTTACTACTTTGAGGTTTGGAATTTGGGTCTGAAACTGAAAAAGGATGAGAATCACTACATTAATGTATTTGAAAACCTCAAGTTCGCAGCTGTTTTGTTTTTCAATTAGATTTTCAGTCTTACTTAGCTGTTGCAAGAAAGTGGAAAGACAACTGCCACATGCCTGGCGAGGAAGCTGCGAATACTATTTCTAAGGTCTTCAGAGTGACCAGACGAGAAATAAAACTCTAGTCTCCCGGCTACTAAGCGGTGGCTCATTAATGATACACCATGTGCAGGTGTTGTAATTATACGACAGGCACTTACTTTCTACACAACCACTGAGCTATCTCGTGAGCTTGAAGACCTCTACCTTGTTCCCCTCCATTTAGTTCAGCAAAAGCCATTTGTATTAGTGTTTCATAGCTCACGGAAGGTCGATCATAATAGGAAGATATAGAAGCGTTTTGGAAGCGAGATTCTTCGGCTCGCAGTTTCTCGACAAATCTTTCCTTATCAGAAAGGTTGCAGATGCCATTAACAACTGAAGGCGACGCGAGTTTTTTTCGTTTGATTACAAGTTTTAAGTTACCGGTACCTCTAGATCTGCTGCTTTTTTGTACAATTTCATAATCATGGCTGGCCTGCATTTTCTAAAAAGTTAAGTAAAACTTCAAAAATTTCGAAAAATAACCATAAAAAATATATTTTGAGGATTACCAACAGCAACAATGTAAGAATAGTTTTTGTGCAGTATAGGTGCACGTGTATTTGAAATTCCGTTTTATCAGATCATTTTGCAAGTTAAAAGTTAAAGATGCCTTCCCCTGCTCTACGGTAATCACTTTGAGCCTGATACTAAAACGTTGTTTCCGAACTCATGAGATACTTTTTTTGCAAAAAAAATCAAACGACTTGCAGTTTCACAAAAGCTGTACACACCAAGAGTTTAATATTCGTTTTCGCTTAAACTGGCATATAGGCTTTTTTGTTTTGGCATTACGCTTCCAAGTGCAGTAAAGCCGAGTAAAATTTGAAATCGTACTTTTCTTGCTTAACTTCGAATGATATTTTGTGTTTCTATTGTCACAGCAGAAAACAAGCTTTCTACAGGCAAAAAATTACATGTGGAATCAAAACTCGGCAAAGCTGCTTTCGACTCTAAGCAAGCTTCCAGTCCATTAAACAATAACCACTCAGCTATGGTTATAATGGAAGACGATTTATTAAATGTCTGTGATGTCACAGTGAAACAGTTGCAACGTCACAAGAACACTCGTGTTCGTGGTAATGTCAGTGCTTTTGTGCAATATCGAGCTAGCCTACGTAATTAAGGAGCTTAAAAACTTATTTTGTTTGGATTTTCCCTATAAAATTGAAAGCTGCTGCATGGAATGGAAAACAGACACCAAAACGTGGTTTCTTCCGTCTGTAGCGAACAACTATGCGAATTGCGAGCCAAGTCTGTCATAATTGAGCTTCTTCCCAGACTGATTAGCGGCAGAAGGGAAAGCGCCCTATTTCACACTGCAGCACCACCCATATGGTTAAACAAGTACCGTACCGTACTAACAACCTACAATACTTCAGCTGAATACTAAAGGCTGAACTCAGCTAGTGAAAGCTCAGATGGCCGAGTGGTAGAGAGCGTCTGTCTCTTGAGCTGTAGACTCGGGTTTGATTCCGAGTTGGGTCAAACCAATGACTTTAAAATTGGTATTTTCAGCTTCCCTGCTTGACGCTCAGCATTAAAGGGACAGTGTGGAGAACAAGCCGGCAAGTTTACTTGTTGTGCCGTTGGGAAAGGCACTTTGCAGGATTCCCCCATCTTGGTGTGGTAGACAGATGGCTGGCAACTCCTAAGCGAGCTCGCATAGCGCATTGATCGCTTTCTCGTGATAGGAGGATAAATATGCAACTAACTAACTACCTAAGCAACTTTGCAACGCTTTCAAAATTTTAAAACGACGCACTAGTCATAACTGCTGTTTAAACTATTGCTAGCAAAATCCATCTTGGCTAATTGTTACAACAAAAATTAGGACTAATGCCAACACGTCGATACTCGATATTATAAAAGCTACCTATATATTTTATTTATCAGGGCTATTGCTGGCTAACTACATTAACCAGTCAAACAGATTTAATAAGATCATCAACCAATAACACTTACCGGTGTAAAGACACTGGGATCCATCCCATTGCAAAAAAGCGAAGTCTTCTTTATCCTTTTGATATACTGATTTAATATAAAATCTGGTCAAGCAGGTTTAATATATTTCAACAAACTGTCATAGCGATTGTAGCATAGGCTAGCAGGTAACTAGCGTACTATCAATACTGTTGGCCGATATTCAAATTAAAAAACAATTTGTAAATTTCTAGAATCAATTGTTACGTCAAGCAAGAAAAATGCACAACAATGAAAAATTGTATTGTTATACCAATCATCATTATGACTTCACAATTTGAGAACTTTTTAGTCATTTTGTTCTCCGTAAACACAGTAGGGGCGTCGTCGTTATCTTGCATAATATACCCTCACAGTTAGTTATATACCTGGCCTGTTGCATATATACCCTCACGCAATCAGACTTGGGCAAAATATTCTTCAAATGTATTTTAATACAGATATAAAATATTTTTAGGCAATACTAGTAAATACAAAATAAAATACTTTTACAATGTGTTTAACTGCATTTCAAAACACTTTGAAAATACTTTTCCGAAAAGCAAAAAATATTTGAACATTTGAACTTTATATTTTTACATTTGAACATTGAACATTTGTACATTTGAACTTTTAAAAAACATTTAACAGTCTGTTACCACTGCAGTCAGTAATGATACGACCAACAGCATGACATAACAAAAAAGGAAGAAACAATGAACGTTACTATATCACATCCAAAAATCGAACCCGCATTATGCTCGCGATGTTTCATTGTTGCGCCGAAGAGTGTAACGAGTTTCGGGGCACATTTTCGCAGCAATCCATCTAGACACAACAAAGCGTCCAGACTTATTTAAAATACAAAATACGTATTTGAAATACAAAATACTGTATTTTGTATTTGTATTTAATTACATTTATTTTAATGTATTTAGGGTTGTTCAAAATTTGGAAAATTTTTAAAATCCTATGTTTCCGCATTTTTTCCCATTGCATGGACCCAAAAAACAAGATCTGTGAAAAAATCTTTTCAAAAATCGAATTATTCCACCCTGCGCAAAGCGTTTAAAGTTTTTACGAAAATTAGCGGTAATTCGGGGAATCCCCGTATGCAAATAGAGAGTTTATCTTAATTTTTCGGTATATTTCTGCATAAAATCGCAAATAAACGAGGCAAGTCGATAACTCAACAGTCTAGTAACATCTTCTTGCAACACTTTTTTTGCAAAAAATTGATGATACGAAGCAAAAATCGTAACAGGCTCGGCAATCTTAGCGCTAATAATATGCACAACTGCATTTGCAATAAATGTATAACTACCTTGACTTGCAGTGACGTTATCAAAGTTGCTATGACGTCATCATTTCTGTTTTGGTAACATTTTGTCTGACCTCTTTTATGATCAGCAAATCTGCTATCGTCAACACTTTTCAACAACTTGGCTTCACGTTATCTTCTGACCTCTTTTATGATCAACAAATCTGCTATTATCAGCGCTTTAATGTTATTGCTCATTGAGATACTAATATGCGAGGTATATCAGTAGTTGGGTAGGAAAAACATGTGCCTAGGAAGACACATCTTATGTAGAGTACAACAAGCACTTAGAATGTAAGCCTTAGTTCGGAACTGCAACTGCATCTAGATTCTAGGCGATATCAGGAAGTTTTTTTGTAAATTGAGATTTTGTGTCTAGAGATCGTCATTATTCATGTTTTTCAGAAAATTTTGGTATAAAATATGATGTTATCTTTGAGTGAATGAGTTAAAAGTGTATTTTAATGATGGAAACAACTTCCTCCAAACGAAGAAAAATCACAAGAGCCTCCACTAATTATTTTCTGATAGGTAATTCAATTGATGCCATTTCCCACAATAAATTGCCAACCCTTGGTACAGTGCTGAGGCACATGCTTTACTTGAAAGAAACTGGTAAACCCAATACTTCAATAGATTTTTATTTACGTTCGGCAGCAGAAATACTTTTAATTTGGTCTAAAGGAGAAATAAAAACCATTACTCAGAATAATGCGGTTCAACAGTTAACTAAAATTTGGAATAATTGGAAAGTTCTGAATAAAAGCAAAACCAGGAGAAAAGATGTTGGAAACAAACGAGACATATTTTGGGGGAATTTGGAAAGATTGTGGTATGTAGGAGCTGTTGATGCCATTGAAGTCATCCAAAAAGATCGTTTGCTTTCGCCAGACGAAAAACAAAAAAGACATTGAATTCTATCATGACCAACAAACGAAAAGGAAAGCAACAATGGCGGGAAAAGACAAGGTATTGCAATTGGGTATCCAAAACATGAATGAACTGGTAGAACGTGAATACACCCGTAGTAGGTCGGAACAATTATGATCTGCTAGTGTTAAACAACTCCCATCAACATCAATTGACATCAGCTGCAGCTCTTCATCAGAAAAATGTTGCTCCGAATCAGCTGGTAAATTTGAGTGCGAAACTGATGTCCCAACTAGCAAAAGTGACTACGTTATTTTGCATGCCCCTAAGAACCTCATAAATAATAGTGGAGTTGCAATGGTATGTGACCGATTAAAACTGAGTGACAACGCTGCAACAATGATTTTGTCCACTTTCATAAAAGCTTGTGGTGGAGATATAAATATTTTTTGTTTGTCTCGTTCATCGACTTATAGAAGTCGCATTGCTTCTCGTCTGCAAGTCTTGCAGCAAATAACCAGTGAATTTTCTCAAAATCCTCCTAAATACGTTGCCGTCCACTGTGATGGCAAACTATCCCAGAATCGTTACGGAGAAAGTCAAGAAGCACTTTTGATTGTTGCTATTGGTCCTCCAAACTTCACCAACGGAAAGCTTTTGGCCATTCAATTATTTCGCATCAATAATGTCGCATCAATGTCGCATCAATCGTACCGTATTGATTGGAGATGATTATAAGGAGTGTGCAGATAACACCTTAGTTCTGTTGAACGCTGTTTCCCAACACAATGCTACGATACGAAAACCTGGAGCTGTTCATTCAGCTCGATGGATGAGTCAGGTTCTGTACTGCCAAAAGATGTTCATGTGGTCACAACAGATGTCTAATTACGACGATATCCTGATTGCAAAGCTTCATCGGATTAACTTGTTTTTAGCTTTGTTTTACGTTCCAGCTTGGCTTAGTTCCAGTATTGGATCAAATGCAGCTATTAATGACTTTCTGTTTTTGGAAAACATGAGCCAGTATGAGAAGTTTGATTCGGCTGTAGCTCAAATTGCTTCTAAAAAACTGGCAAAACACAGATGGTATCTGGAAGAAGAAACTGTCGTCTATGTCTTGTTCAGTGATCATTCTGCAATTACTAATGCAGACAAACGTGAAATTGCACAAAGACTTCTAAATGTCCCCAAACCCGAAAGTTTTCGGACCGGACTTCCAGTTTCTAATCGACCTCTGACGCCAAGCACGAAGTTGAGTGACTTATTAGGACCAGAATCTTGGTTCATTTTCCATGCCCTTGATTTAGGCCATGAATGGTTAATTGAGTCTCCGGAACTGTGGAATTCATTCGAGTATTTTCAGGAGGCAAAACGTTTTGTATGTAATGAAAAAGTCGTCAGTGATGCTGCTGAAAGGAATGTCAAGTTTTACTCAGAGTATTTTTGCATTTTCACAGCCGACCCAGAACAACGCGCTAGTTTAATGCGACCCGTCGAAAAACATGGACGTGATTATCCTGACTTTCGAAAACTCACTCTTAGAAAGTAATATGCTTTTCATTAAAGTTTTAATAAATTTCTTTCTTTTAACTTCCATGTCGTCACATGGTATCGGCATTGCCATGCCATCGATCCCAATCGTTATTAGATTCGTTACTGTTGTGGAAATACACCATATGTATTACAGTAGTTGCTATTCCACGTAAATTGATCAACAATTTTGACAAAAAATAAAAGTTGATGACGTCATAAAAGCAAGTTTGATAACGTCACTGCAAGTCAAGGTAGTTATACATTTATTGCAAATGCTGTTGTGCGTATTGGCGCAAAGATTGCCGAGCCTGTTACGATTTTTGCTTCGTATCATCAATTTTTTGGAAAAAAACACGATTATATTTATTTTATCATGACGTCATCAATTTTTTGCAAAAAAAGTGTTGCAAGAAGATGTTACTAGACTGTTGAGTTATCGACTTGCCTCGTTTATATGCGATTTTATGCAGAAATATACCGAAAAATTAAGATAAACTCTCTATTTGCATACGGAGATTCCCCGAATTACCGCTAATTTTCGTGAAAACTTTAAACGCTTTGCGCAGGGTGGAATAATTCGATTTTTGAAAAGATTTTTTCACAGATCTTGTTTTTTGGGTCCATGCAATGGGAAAAAATGCGGAAACATAGGATTTTAAAAATTTTCCAAATTTTGAACAACCCTACCTTGTATTTAAATACTTTTTACAAGTATTTGTATTTTGTATTACATACATTTGTTCCACGCAACAGATAACAAATAACGCTGAACAAAGCTGCCACCCGAAATAAAAGCGCCGTATTTGGAACTTTGTTGATTTTCACTTTTTTCCAAATTTTAATAGTACTCGAAAAGCTATATCTTGTAGTGTCTTTGGATTTCCAAAATTCGCTTTGCTTCAAATTTTTTTTTGTTTTTCGGAAAAGCATTTTCAAAGTGTTTTGAAATGCAGTTAAACACATTGTAAAAGTATTTCATTTTGTATTTAGGCTACTAGTATTGCCTAAAAATATTTTGCATTTGTATTTAAATACATTTGAAGAGTATTTTGCCCAAGTCTTGATAGCGTCTGATCGAGCACCATAGAACCGTCGCAGCGGTGACGGGGCACGGACCGACATTGTGTTCGATTTAACCGGGTCGGGAATTGAACTCGATACCTCTCACGACAATAGCAATTTTTTCAAACTCGTTACAATATACAGATATGAAATGAGACGTTACGAAAAAGCAATAGAGGCATGCATGCAACACCCATGCTCTATATGGGCCATACAGCATGTCACCCTGTCATCGTTTCTCAATTTGAGCCAACTCTAAATGCGAATTCCACTGTGCCGTAATTCTTACCCAGCATATTGTTGCATAAATGACGTTTTGATCGATTGATGATTTGAATTCTTCATTTTTATTTTCCTGTTATGAGAAAGTGACGGAGGCTCTGTACTTAGGACGAATCAGGATTCGCTTTGGAGTTGCCTTTGTGAATGTTGTATGTGTATTGTAATCGCCAAAGAAAAATAAACTCTTTCCCTCTCTTTGTTTCCGAGTTTTCCGCTAGAGTTTTGCTTCTGTCTATTTTCTAACTTCTTTAATTTGTTAAATTTCACCATTTTTTTTGTTTTTTTGTTCACCTAGCAGAGACAGGCGCGGATTAAACAGTTTTTGTCGGGGGGGGAGGCAGAAAATTTAGTATGGTAAGGCTTTTCGGGTGTTGCGACCATGCCTACTAATCCCCTTATCTTCAAGTTTCACTCTCGCTAGCATGTTACAACGTTGATCGTTTTGTCGTTTCTTCCCTTTTCTGCGTCCGTTTGTATTCGAAATCCTCTATTGCTGTGTTAATTTATTTTGATGGTGCAGAAATAAAAGACACTACTACTACTACTACTACTACTTTTTCAGGGAACTGAAGAAAAAAGTTTATGATTAAAGTACGCTATTTAGCAGGGGCGTACATAGGATTTTTCAATGGAGAGGGTTTCAGTGTCCTCGCATCGTGATGACGTAAGGATAATACAATTACGGTAGTTCAGAGCTATTAAAGTGCATCGGATTGTAATGTTTCTAATCGAAATTACTACGCAATTGCAGTTAACCGTGATTAAGCTACGGTATATAATGCCATAGCTAAAGAAACAACCAAGATATTTCATTCACACTTTTGCTTGACGCTTTGCGTTTCATTTAAGGGGAGAAAAGGTTTCACATAAACTCAAGTTGCTATGCCGTGATTAAAAGTTTACTGGAAAAATTTTAGTTTACCTCATTTTTGGGCCATAGGAAGGTTAACTGATTAAAGTAGGCCAGCTTTCGCAACGTCACAAACAGGGTGTAGCCAGGGGGGGTGAAACAGTTGATTGCTTTCTCCAAAAATTTTTTTCAAGTACCAACAATGATATAAACAACGCATATGAACCTTGATATAAATATTTAATATGCACTCATTTTGAAGGGGCAGTATCTCCCAAAACTGTCTTGAAAAGTGGAGATGGAAGAGCATGAGAAAACAATGCCCTGCCTACCGAAACATTTTTAAGCTAAAATAAATTGCGCGTGAGAAGAATCCCTGATCATGCGATTAAGGTCAAAAACAACGTCGATATTGTCTATGCATTTTTCACCCATATCACAGCGCCGATATCATCAGATGCTTTTAAACACATAATCGGGATGTCTGAAAAACGGAGCACTCCAGATTCTGAGACAGTTACGGTACGTAAAACCAATTTTGCCTCCCCCTCCTCCCTCCCCCCCGGTTCCACCCCTGGATCTCTTTAAATCATTTGTTGGTCTGGTCTTCCTTGGCAGTATTTTTACTTTATTTTAACACTTACGGCAGGGTCAATTTAGTTTTACATATTTTAATAGTTTTTTAACAAACCGCTCTGTTATAGCGCAGTGTTAAAGATGTCGCTATCGATGCGGAAGGTTGGGGTCAATTCCCAGGCCGGCCAAATCGGACTTTCTATATCCAACGGCTCGCCACCGCTGCGACGTTTCTTCGGAGCTGCGTTGCCCAGGCGCAAAGCCGTGGGGTCGGGTCCCGTTACTCGCTACCACGCTTCGGTACTACAGCAAGTGTAATGAAGATTTGATTCAATTTTTTTAAAAAATTTTTGTGTGCAGCTTTAGTTACTGCAGATACACCGCATTTAAGGAAACTCCTACTTATTAAGTGCTTCACAGTAGCATCAATGACAGAAATGCAGTTCAAGCAAAACACATGAGAAAAGTTGGATTTCCGGTATTGTTGCATCGCATCGAAGTTTCTCGAGATTAAATTAGAAAGTTGGACAAAACAGAATAAACACGATAGCAATTGCGGCAAGCTCCGGACAAAGAGAAGTCGGTTCGTTTCAAAAAAGAAAGGTTTCTTTTTTTTGCGATCGTCAAGGGGGTAGGTGTTGACTGAGGGTGTTGGCTGTTGACAGCAAGTGTAGTCCATACCAACAGTTCAATTTCATTAGTTTGTTTTTACATCTTGGACTAATTTTTGCCCGAGGAAGGGGTTAACTGCCCTCTTTTGATTAACGCATGCTAACTAAAGAAAATAAGGTAGGACCCTAATTGGCAGAAATAAGGTTCGTCGGCTCTAAACACTCGGCATATAGTATTGTATTACAAGTAGGTTACTTAGCTGAACTACAGTTCCTAAATTTCCAAAGCATAGTGGCATATCAGCAGGCGACTTCGATACCTTACACAGAGCCGGCGGCAGAGCAGTCGACTTAGGGGCCAAGCGTATTAGGGAGGGCCGAAGTTTGAAATTAAGCACAACAGCCACTGTCTTCAAAAGAGTAAGCTTGTTGTTTGGGGGGGCCAAGCATGTCGATTGGGGGGGGGGGGGGCAGCTCCCCTTGGCGCCGGCCCTGACTTTACAACTAAAATAAGCAAACTCTTTATCTGTACTATGCTTTTCCGCAATACTGATTTACCGAATAGGCAGTCCAAGCAACCTTTTCACCATGAATTTATTTCTGACTTTCATATGGATTATGATGTAGGCCTAACAAGTAACAATAGCAGCCTAGCCGTAGATATAAAACGACTTTGATGACAGAAAACGCTGCTACTCAAACGACCTTCCTGAATCTAAGTTCAAAGTATTTCAGATTTTTACGCTAAATATATGACATTTGCTAACAAGTAAAAATTTATAAAAATTTTGGACGTTTCGGGGGGGCTCGGGCCCCCTGGGCCCCCCCATAAATCCGCGCATGAGCAGAGATAATTATTGTGATGCGTTTTATCCAAGGGCGTACAACGATTTAAATTTTTTCGAGATATGGGTTTCGAAAAACCAAAAAAAAGCAGATCTTTATATAAAATCACTATAAAAATCGTAATCATTAAGTTAACTATGGTTAGCTAGACTGCTGGAACTGTATTGTATTTGAATAAAATCACTGTGAAAAACGTAACTGATAATGTTGCACAATATAGCTACCGGTATAAAAAAAAACGTATTAGATTGATATAGCTCTAGCTAGCCATAGTTATTAAGAAGATTAAACCTCACTCAGACTCCAAAAAAATCAGATAAGTAGTTTTAATCGAGTTCCTGTTAAGTAAAATTTAAGTCGTTTTTATATGGAGTGTGGACTAACTTCAGGAATCAATCAAAAAAATTTAAATTTTTGAGTTCCGCGAAAATGACTGAGCTATGCGAGTTCGAAACGTGCTTCGTCTACTTCAGTGTTAAATTGTTTATCAGTGCTATTTGAACGTTGCTTAGGCTATATTACAGTCTCTCTTTTATAGAAACTGTGCTTCACGTGAAACCTCTGCTGTATTTGAACACCACAGCACTGTACCGGTATTTATCAACCCTTCCGCTATATATAGTGGCGTTCTATTTGAAGTGGCGCTCATGTAAAAGCGAGGCTCAAAGAGTCGTGTATGATAATCAGGGCCGGATTTAGACAATGAGAGGCCCTAGGCTATTTGATCAATGAGGACCTAGTGAGCAACGATCAGACTCATCTCTACGCAGTGGCGTAGCGAGAAATTTTGAAAAGGGGAGGGGGGTGCATAATTTCCACACATTTTTTAAGCGTAGTTTTTTGGCAGAACTGATTTGAAGCTGTTTGAAACACAGAAAAGGCTCTAGGGGGGTCCGGGGGCATGCCCCCCGGAAAATTTTTGAAAATGTACATGCTGTCATGGTCATTTTAGAGCTTTTTGAATAATTTTCACGCAAATTTTATTTAAATTTTTTGACCCTAATTCTGAGGGCTTTGCCAATTATGATGCATTTTCTTCGCACGATTTCTTATTGCTATAGAAGAGGTTCAAAATTATGGAAAAATTGCATGCATCAAAAACATTTATGAAAATGTCTGGTGGGAGGATGCATACCCCTGATCCTACCCTCCTGGCCATAAGCTACAAAAACCATCAAAAGAGTCTGGCTTATTTTAGTCACTTGGCACCATTAATTTTGTTCCTTTTTACTAAAAGTCAGAGTCAAAGGAGGGGGGAGGCATGGCACAATGCTCCTCCCTAAATACGCTCTTGTCTCTACGTTTAGGCGGCTAGGCTTATAAAGGTCTTTACGGTCGATTTTCAAAAAAAAGGTGTTGATAAAGGTTTTGAAAAAAAAGGTTTTAAAAAAAAATTTCAACAAAAAGGTCTTTATTGTTCGTGACGAGGCCCTTTATTTCACCAAGGCCCTAGGCTTCAGCCTGCCTAGCCTATTGGTAAATCCGGCCCTGATGATAAAGTTAGTGAAGATATCATTACACTTCGTAAGATGGTCATTGGTCAACGTCCTTTTTTCCAAGGGCAGCACAATTTTTCAAATGAGCTTTTTGTCCAAGCCTTGTACTTCCGTGAATTATAGGACACCAAACTGTCTTTTCGAAATTATTTTGAATTTTCTTCATATTATAAGCTTAACATATAATTTTAAAACTTAAAGCATAGGGATGCGTATCGTGTTCACCTTAATTTCACTTTGTTAGAGTAGGCAAACCTACCAATTCGGAACTCATTCACTTTTGAAACAGTGTTTTTTAGAATACATGAACACAACTTTACAAAGCAACCCTTTACCTCTACTTCTCGTTAAAAATCGGTATGGAATGGAGACATAACAATCCGTATGTCTGATTATCGTTTTTGTTTCACCCGCGAATTTCTTTTCAATTCTCTCATCCAGTACCGGACTACCGTAGTATTGAGTGACTACTGGTAAATAGTGGAGATTTGCTTAGGGTCTAAATTAGATTTAGTGGAATATGTTTAAGAACAGTGATAAAGTTATTTGGAATGTTATGCCAGTTAATACTCTGTACTAGCTTAGTACGGTACCTGCACGGTACGGGTACTTTCAACTCCATCACTAGGGTACACATGATACAGTGTGAGGTGTTAGATCTTTGCAATAGACTAGAGCTTACCGTTATCTTACAAGTTAGGTGCACCGACAAACAAATTCTTGCTGTACCGCTATACCATACACTGCAGCCTGATCAGCTGATAGCCTACCAGTACCCACTGCCCAGCCCCCCTAAAGCCCAAATTTTTTATGAACCTTTAATCATATTGATCAAACTGTAAGGGATTTTAAAAAGTGTCGGCGGCCCAGTAATAAACAGAGATAGAACCGGGTCGTTAGCGGACCTGTAAAATGACCGGTTAATGGCTTGTTGGCGGGTCTCTTAGCGGCCCGTGCCATCTCTAGTCCAGGAGCTAGCAGTATAGTCCAGGGGCTAGTTAAAGCTATATACCCTAGGTATCCAGACTACCGGTAGTCCAGGGGCTGTGAAATTTTGTTTTGCTCTAATATTGAATGCTTTGATTTAAATTTGGTCAAAAATCACCATCCAAGTGAGCAAACCTATTGAGAAATATTGCCCAAAATTTCTGTAATTGTTTCCTCGTATTTTGCACCTTAGAGCTGTGGAGAGAACAGTGGTTGGAGCTCAAACTGAGCTTAAGGTTCAGCATCATTTTACCAAAACTCATTTTGATATTCCCAGTTCCAGAAAAGTCAAATGGCCTATGCTTATTTTTTCCAACTACCAGTGTAGGCCTATGGTGCCAAGTTATTTGGCAGCAGATCATTTCAGACTTTCAGTTATCGGTACATCGGTATGATGTTGTGTTAGTAGCTTAGAAAGTTTTGGCGTCAAAAGAATAATCTATGCTACTCTAATCATCATGTTTTGTTCATAGATTTCTTGACAGCTCAATGCAAGTAATGATTGTTTCATTGGAACCAAAAGAATTTATTCCATGTGGTCAACTTGCTTATTCTCAACATCCCGGTTGGTAAATGAATCACTCTGATGATTACTTATTTAAATATTATAGGTAGTGACTAGAGACTGCTCAATTTTCCATGATCAAAACGCTGCTGTATCAGATTGCTTGTTTGTTTCTTTGAATGGCAATGGTGTCTCACTGGTGTGATATCATTAACAGCATCCTGAAACAAAAATTAGGGGTACCGGTACTGGTATTAGAGTACGGTTGGGGGTGGAGAGATTTGGGGAAGTGTTAGAGACTTAAAGGTAATGCAACTTTGGGGTTGGTGTGTACAAAGAGCAATTTCATTAATCTAGCCTGGCGTTGCTCTATCGCTGCCTAAATGTGAAAATATTTATGTGGCACTGCTGATTTTTCAATGGAGGCTTTTGTTTGAATACAGCATTGTTCTAAGCTTGACATCAACCTCATGCAGCTGTAGATCTAATCTAAACGCATATTGTACCAAATATGTGATTTACCAGTATTTTACAGGTATCTTTTGTTTACATTTTGAGCAAAACAAAGGACTTGGATATGCTACCAAGAGTTTGTCTGGAACTTTAAGCTTGGTCACTCTTGACGATAAACCAAAGGTAGTTACTGAGTCATGGTTGGGTTAGCTACAATTTCGAGAGTAGCTTTGAAAAATGCTTTTTTAAATTGATTTTATGACATAGCGTTTCTTGAACCCTATCACAAAAACAGCTTTTTTCATAGTTGTTCTAAGTTATGTGCCGCCAATCAATTGTTCTACAGTTTTGATTATGACTTACCGAGCTTGAGATTGACAAGAATTTTATTTGTGCGATTCATGTTATTTTGCTGTGTGCTGAGAATCAATGCCCAGTTGATGAGGAGTTATGTTGGAGCAATTCCGAATGGTTTTTAGGAAATGTTTTGCTTGGTTTTGTTGTTAGATTCATTGTTCAAGGGGAACTAAAGTGAGGATTTATTATTTCACCAAAGTGTAAAAAATACAATGATTTTGAAAGTGACCGTAAAAATTTTTAATGCAGTTAGTTTACCAAAAACAGGCGTTCAAAGTTTCAGGTGATGACGTACTTAATTTTTCAACGCAGTAACTGCATGATCACTAAGAGAGGCAATTGACCTTTGATCAGTAAAAGCGAATTGGGTTGGCGAGCATTGCCGCTGAACTCTTGTTTTCGCTTTTATGCATGCGTAAATAAAACGTAGATACTTCATCTCCTGACACTTTGACTTCGAATGCCTATTTTTGCTTAACTGAATACATTTTAAATTTTTATTGTCAGTTTTGAATTTGTATTTTTTAACACTTTTAATAAGCTTTACTTCTCATGCAAGCACTTCATGATAATCATAACTACTGAGCAAATTGTATTAAGCAACAATTTCGAAAAGTAAGCAGTAAATATACGCATAAAAAGGTCAACACTTCCTAAGCTAGTCCAAGTTTGCATTCTACACATTGCACCATCATCGCTATTTAATCGTTCATGTTTTGTGTTTAATGTAGATTGTTTTTGAGTTTTTATTACAAGATCTCTAAAAAAAACAGTACTTTGCCTTCGAAGAACCAGGTATATAAAAGGAAATTTTAAAGATTTTGGTTGGAAACACTTCTTTGCTTTATTGATACGTAAGCCTTGTTTGATGTAATCTTACTGTGTTTAGCCTGAAGATAAATGGAAACTAAGAACCCACAATTCAATTGAAGAAGAATTGTACGTATCAGGCCATACTGTGGTATGGAGCAGAGGTGGTGTAGTGTTGAAAACATACACAGTTGATTCATTAGTGAAACAGGTGATATGCCGAATTGCCGATAGCTTCAGAAGAACTTTTTGTCTTATGAGTCCTAGCTTTTGGAGATGTTTTACTGTGACGCCACTGAGTTATTAAAGAGTTTATATTAGCTCTTGAAATTTATCGACAAAACTAAAAAGTGGTGGAGATAAAAGATGCTGAATTAAGAATACAAAGTCGTCACTAAAACCTGGTTTTCGCAGTGAGCAGCGCTTAAGCTTGGTCCTTTTTTTTATTGTTTCTGGTTGCAAACGAATAAGGTAATTGCTAAGCAACAAAGACAATAAAGAACGAAGGTTGCCCCTCGAAATCAGAGCTCACCATTTAATTTCTTACGTTCTTGTTAGTTTTTTATACCATTAAAAATTGCATTAAAGGTTTTATTTTTCGATTGCTGCTTTAGGTTGTGTGGTTTAACTGCCTGGTCTCGAGTGAAGATCCTTATCAATTCGATCTTCCTTCTTTAAGACAAGATGGCTGCCCATCAATTGAAGGAATTGCCGTCGTTGCGAATGGGACGGTTCACATGTTCACTGAAGATGGCGATGCTTACGATACAGCTTTGCCTTTTGACGTAAGCTAACTACGAAAACGATATTTTTTGCTTGGAATTTTCGCTTTTATGCATCTCGAATTTCCTCAGGCTATACTGTAACTTTTAAACAAGTTTTTTTTGTCATTAAGTTTTTAATGAAACCATTGATTTCATCTGCTGCTGTATATCTATTTCTTACTTTTTAATTTTAAAATACACCCAATGTATTGAATTTTGAGATAGGATTTGAAATTTTTAAAATTAGTGAAGTTTCGTGCGTAAAATTTCAAGGTTCATAATGTTTGGAACTTCAAATTTGGATTGCTGTTTGAGAGAAAAAAGCCTTCAGCTTTGTCCCCGGCACCTCACGATTCGTTATCAGCTTCCCACACCACGTCTAACAATGATCTGGCCACAGTTTTCTGTTTACAACATCCTCTAAAAGAATTTTCACCCATCATAACGAAAATGCAAGGTAATTACAGTAGTATATACTGTTTAATTTTCGTGCATCGATTTGTTTCATAACATTGCAAACTAGTTTCAATCGCAACTTCTATTAAAAGTTCAAGCTCTTTACCTATTAGTTGGCGTTTGCGGACTTACGATTACTGATATCACAAAAACAATCAAGTCTTCAATGTAATCGGAGTATTACGCCCAAGTGTTCAACCAGTGGTGGGGCCATTTTCGGCTGCTCAGAACCTGGGCAACACAGCTCCGAAGAAATATCGTAGCGGCGACGAGCCGTTGACGATACTGAATCCGATCTGTCCTGCCCTGTAATGGAAACCCAGATCTCCCACACCGATAGCGATGTGTTTAGCCTCGGAGCTCACTGATATGTTGAAGCAAAATGAAATTTCCTTTGTTCGGTCCGTTGGAGGAAACGGATAAGAAGCCAACATCATTTATAGTGTGACAACATGAAAGGAATAACTGTAGGAAGCTAACAATCACAAGGCCCTGGGCTCAGTGGCCTAGTAGTGAGAGAGGTTGACGTGTAATCACAAGGCCCTGGGTTCGAACCTGAGTTTACCTGATTGGCTGTCAAACCGTGTAACCATTTGTAGAATTAATTTTTACAGTGTTCATGTAGTAAATCTAAAGCCTACCATAATATCTCTGTATGTTTAATTTGTTCACGTATGTATAGACTTACATGGGCTCTATGAATTTCAATGCAAAACGCTATGGAAGCAATATTGATCGTGCGCTGTTTTGGTTTCAGCGAGTGAGATAACTCAGGGCTTCCCAAACTTTTTCGCTCGCGACCCCTTTTAATCTCCTAAAATTATTCGCGACCCTTCATGGTTAAAATGACAAAAAGTGCGAAATATGCGTTTGTGATAATTATTGAAAGACGAAAACTAAAATCAAGTTACCGTTACTCAATTATTTTTTTTTATTTTTGTAGCATATTTATCCACCTTTGACGAGAAAGCGGTCAATGCGCTGTACGAGCAGGCTTAGGAGTTGCCAGCAAGGGTGGAAACTTGGCTACTTGGCGTTAGGGTGTCAGTTTCGATGTGTTGAAACCCAGATGTCAGGTTTCAGTTTTGGTTTAGTTTCACGGCTGTTGAAAAATAGGTTCCAGTTTCGGTTTCAGTTTTGCGTACGCGCAGCTTCGGTTTCCGGGTTTCAGTTTCGGTTTAAGTTTCATCCAAGAAAGTTAGTTTACTGTGAATAAGTATTATTTAAATCCTCTACTTCTTGGCGTTTTTGTTTCATTATGATGATAAGTAGCAGCTCAGATAGCCGAGTGAGGAAGCAATTGCTTCAGAAGTTGTCAACTTGGGTATAATTTCGAGTTCGGTAAAACCAAAGACTCAAAAATTAGTATTCAAGGCTTCTCTACTTGACGCTCAGCATTAAAGGAACTGTACTGGTAATGATGGTGACGACAATTTTTAAAACCCAAAACCTTAGAAAATTTTGAACAAGTTTTAGCTTCAGTTTCGGTTTTGACGTTTCAAGAAAAAACGGTTTTGGTTCAAGTTTAGGTTTTCAAAGCTTTGGCTGAGTAGGTGTCAGTTTCAGTTTGGGTGTCCAAAATTTTTTTTAAACCGGGTTTTCAGGTTTAGGTTTAGGTTTGAGTTTCCACCCTTGGTTACCAGCCATGTGTCTACTTTACCACACCAAGATAGGAGAATCCCGCTAAGTGTCTTTACCAACGGCACAACAAAACTTGCCGGCTTGCTCTCCACACTGTCCCTTTAATGCTGAGCGTCAGGCAGGGAAGCTGTGAATACCATGGGAAAGTCATTGGTTTGACTCGACTCAAAATCAAACTCAAGTTTACAGCTCCCGAGGTGGACGCTCTTACCGCCTGGTCATCTGAGCTGTTAATGCCTGCAATGCCTACTAGTTTATACTTAAGTAGCGTATTAGAAACAAAAACAAAAAAGCAAACACATTTAAGTAATGTAATGGCCGATGGGTGTGATTGCTTTCTCCTACAAACCAAATCCAGTCGCTGCTCAATATTTGTTAATGCCGGTCCCAAGACGGTTTCAATGTTGCTTATGCAGGAACGATGTTTTGCCGTCAACGTTGAACATGCAGACCCGCACAGACACGTCGAAACAAACGGCCGTAGTGCGGTTACTGCCGAGTCCGATAATGATGGATATTCGACTTTAATGCTAGCCATTGATTAACCTCCACCCGTTGCTTAAAATAGTTTTTAGTTACCGGTGCTAGCCTCTTGCCAGCAGAGTTCTACGTATGGAGTCGCAAACCGAAGAGATGACTCAAAAAAGATGCATCCAGCTGTGTCACGTGATACCGAAGTGACGAAACAAAACAGTTTTTACATAACTACAGCATTCATCCACTGCCTCACTATTTCGTACTAGCCTAGAGATAGACCAGAATCTACAGCTAAGTTAAGAATGATGTTTGCGCAATTGCACCAGTTTTAAAAGTGTAAAAAGCACAACAGCATACTATGCAATTGCATAACATGCAATACTTTGCGAAAAGTTGTGTACTCCCAGCGACCCCTGAAGTTTGTTGAGCGACCCCTTGCGGGGTCGCGACCCCCAGTTTGGGAAGCCCTGAGATAACTGACCGAAATTAATCTTTATGATGAGTTTTTACGGCGTGCTAGGGGTCCGATTGTAGTCCCTACCTAGAATCAGGAAAAATGAAAATGGAAAGTAGTTTTTTTCAAATTTTGAGTCTTACGGGTTTATACTGGGCACTTACAATTTCCTTGCACAAAACTGCTTTGTGTGATAAATTTTCAGTAGCATTTGCACAGCCGATTGGCATGATGATTAACTGATATCGCTGACGGTGTGGGTGGGAGGTCTGGTTCGATTCCTTGGTCGGTCATAGCGAACGCAGCGTCGCCACCGCTTTGTCGTTATTTCGGAACTGTGTTGCCCAGGCGCTAACTGGCGAAATTGGGCCCGCTACCCGTCACACGCTTCAGCGTAATACTGCGAATGTAATGAAGATTTGAGTGTTTGCACGGCACAATTTGCATAGCTATTGACCACCATAACATTTGCAGGAAATGTGAAATACATGAATCGCTCACAAGACAGCATTGTTTACTGTGATGACGATTTCGTGATGACGTGTGACGAAAGACAAGGTTTGCACACTGTGTGGAAAGCTAGAAAAGTATCTTCTGATGACGTCAACGTGCTACAACTAGCCAGAGAACAACAGCATTTTGTAAATACCTTGTGTTTTATGACTGAGGTCCTGCATTCCACTCCTTTAGCGGCTTCAGTTTTGATTGTTCATTTAATATCATCATTTTTATCCTCCTGTCACGAGAAAGCTACCGAGGCGCCATACATAGGACAAATCCAGACTCGCTTAGGATCTGACTTCTTTGTTGCTTTTCAGATTAGATTTCACCGAGCAGGAATAATTATCGTGAAGTATCTTATTCAAGGACGCAACAACGAAACTTGGGTGGGAGTTGAACCTTCAGCTTTGCAGTCATGGCTGTCGTAAGAACGACGCTTCGAATCACTCAGCCACGGCACGCTGCTGACGAGCATGTAAAGCTTAGTTACTGTAGATAGTTTCGTGAATATCCTTCTAATTGAAAATGATGGCGTTGAAAATGTTGCTTTACCAGGTACACGGTATCAAATCATAATTCACAAGGACTGCTGAATTTTGCAAATACTTACGAACCGCACTTGCAGCGTTAAGTCATTGTATAGTAATTGCAATCACAACTCTCGTTGCTTCAATATAGTTACATTGGCTTGTTCAATGTGTCTCTCCTTTAGCAGTTTATCGCTGACATACTTCTCATAATCACTCGGTTACGGTTTTAAAATTTTTTTAAGTAGAAAGTATTAATGCTGTAAGATGTTAGCAGTGTGATTTGTTTCTGGAAAGACATTTGCAAAGCAGATATGCTTGGTGAAGAGGGATGTTTATTTCCGGTGGTAAAATTCAAGTTCTTGTTTTTTGAAATATTTTACATTTTTTCGAAAAAAGTTGAAATTTTGGCAGGGGACAAGTTTATGTCGGACGTCCATTTCCAGTCCTGGAACTTCCCCCTACTTGGCCAGTCATCGCAATTCGCCTGCGACCAGTGGACTAATAGGAAACAGCAATGTTGGCGCTTCTGGTTTGGCAAAAACTCCCCATAATCGAAATCCATCTCTCGCTCACATGTCATTCACCCCCCATTCAAGTAAAGCTTATTCTCCAAGTCCTGACTCGCTTTTTTATCAAAGGTATATTTTACACTACGACCTTAGATTCACATTATTCCACGTTTTCGATTCAATAATAAAAAGGATCTTCAAAACTCATGCATGACTAATCGAAAAAGTCAAATCTTCATGATACTCGTGATATTGAAGCGTGTAACAAGTGGCGACGTCAATCTCTGCGGTTTGGCGCCTGGGCAGCGCAGCTCCGAATATACGTCGCAGCGTTGGCGACACTGCGCCCGATTTTACCATCCCGAGAATTAAATCCCGAACCTCTCTCACCGGTATCGGCGTCTTTAACCACGAAGCCAAGTGGTTGCTGCTGAAATATCTCTGTGTTAGCTTTCTAGTGAATTCGGACTGTTTGACAATCTACTGTGCTGTGGCGATTCCAAGGTTGGAACCCTGTATCGATATGATTTTGCTCTTAATTATTTTACATAAGCTGTTCCAGTTCCTGATTAATTACATCTTTCTTATTATTGTTTTTGCAGCCATACATTTTCACCGTTACGTCATTCCCCCCATTTGACGCGATCCCCATGCACCCCTGTTTCACATGAGTCGTTGTGTCTGAACAGTAGTGCTCATGAAACGGCTGAACCTCTTCGTCCAGAAATATGTTTCGATCATATGTGGTCAGAGTCAGTAACTAGTACTCGAGAAGGCTTAAATACAGGTACCTTAGCGCTGATCGGTAGTAGAATATCAAGTAACGCTTTTACCGAAATGTTAATGGGATTTTAGTGTTAAAAATTTCATTTCTAAAAATGAAACATTACAGATTTTGCATCGAGTTGTGAAAAAATGCCTGAATTGTGGCTAGACATTTATTGATGAAGTATTGATAATATACTGTGCTAGAGAGTAAAGCTTTGACTTAATACGAGAAGAGCAAAAAATATATGCTGACTGAAAAACTGGAAATAATTTCAGCAAAACTTTCAAGTTTTGCACTGCCTTGCATACACTGCTGGTAATAACAGCTAAAATCTTAAGTTGTCGACACTACTAGAATGTTTTGTGGAACCTGTCTTTTATTAAAAGTTATTCTTCTCTAAAAGCAATCTTGGAAAAATTGTCTATAAGTATTTGCTAGTGTGAATGCTACAGAGGCATTTTTTCAGGTTGTGCTACGAAAGTTTTCCGCACAAAAGATTTATGTGGACAGATTTACCTTGCTTATTACTTGAACAATCTGTCACAGCTACGTTTGGTTCGCTATACTACTTCTAACGATCAATCTCATTTCATATTTGGCGCTGTGACTTCCTTTCAAGCAAAGGATGCTGCTTCATTAGACGTAAGTTTCTGCCACATCCAATGCCAACTAAACCGATGTTAAATTAACGCTATGTTTCATGTGCTCGTTAGTTAGCTGTAGAATCGGGAGCGTTAGATCTTAGTTAATGCCGATCAAAATCAGAAAATTACTTTACCAGAACTGTATGTGTAGGCCTACGGCACCAATGGACAACTAAATTTGTACGCCTGTGCAATTAGGGCATTGTGCATGTGTCAGAACAAGTGCGCACTCATTTTTAGTTGTGGTTCTCAACGTTTTATAGCTCGTGGCGTTGTGTCCCCCTTGTAAACACCATTGGCCTCTTGCTCAGCGATAAAGTTTTGTGTCATTATTTCATTTGTAGTAGCTACAGGCATACGCTGGCCTTAGGTGGTTAAGTTTCATCAATAAATGTTGCGCTCGTGGAACCCCTGTGAAGGGTCTCTTGTCTAGAAAGCAATTTCAGGTAAACCACACATTTTTTGATTTGTTAGGATCTGAATATGTTTGCGATTTTGGATTTGGGTGGATCAATCACTCTTTACTCAGGTCTTGTGAAGGTACGAGTTGGTTTGAAATTACTGTATTAACGCGCAAAGCTAAAGACGGTGGTTTTCCTTACAAAGAAGTATTAAGATTAATTTTTTATAAGTATTAAGATTAAAAACACGAGCACTCTCCACTATTCTCTTTGAAAAGTATGTTTCTCTGGTAGAATGTGTTTTAAGTTTACAGATCTTGGTCTTCCCGATTATTGAACTGAAAATTTAACAATAATTGAAGTGGTTGTGAAGTGCGCTCTTAGAGTCAGCAGCCACTCGGCTCCAGCCGTGACTCGAACCTGTCACGAAAGATTTGTTCGCGGTGCCGCTTGTCTATGTCGCTGACAAATGTTGTGAATTTTTGCAGGTGGTAAAAGTCAATGTTAGTGGAATTCCACTTGGTTCATTAGCTATGTCACAAGGGTTGAAGAACACTATTTCTGTGCCCAGTACCCCACAACCAATCAGTACTCCCGCCCACCCTAGCAGACCCACGAGCGCTATGGCTAATATGGATGAGGTAAAAGAAATGTATTTTACCAGGATTCCTGTATTAAGTTCATACCTACTATTTCGAATATTTTCATGTTTGCATTAGGCGCTGTAGTTAGCGCATCGCTCTCGATGCAGGAGGTTCGGTTCCCGAATCCCGAGCCGGTCAAATCGTACACATTGTCGCCTCCGACTTGCAGCCGCTGTGACATTCCTTCAGAGCTGTGTTGCCCAGGCGCTAATCCGCGAAGATGGATCCGCCACGCTTTGGTCTGATATCACGAGTATAATGAAGATTCGATCTGGTTTGAATTTTGCAGTTTTGCCCAAAGTTACGTATATTGTGTGTCAAATATGAAACCTTTTTGAGAAGTGGGAAAACCCAATTAACTAAAAAGTGGCAAAGCGTTCAAATTTACAGCCTTATTTGACTCTGTATAATAGGTAGTAAAATATTGCTTCTCCCTTCGTAGTTTTAATCGCTTTGTTTTAGGTCAGTCAGTTATCTCCCGTACCTGAACTTGCGGGAGGCGCAGAAGACATCAGTATTATGACCGGAGATGAATTCGCTTTTTCTACTTGTGCATTTACCTCAAAACTCATCGGTCTTCCCCATGTTGTCGGGTCAACTATCTTGGTTGAGCTGGTCGGAGGAAGCCATTATCGTGTTGAAATTCCTCCTCTACATTCGACGCATTTAGGTAAATGCTGTAGTTTAGAATTTTGCTGAAACCACTGTTTTGACGACTACGTAATCTTGTTGCGGGCCGCTCATTTAGCGCAGTTGTTTAAAGCTTCGCCACGGTGTTGGAGGTTTGGGGTTCAGTTTTCGGGCCGGGCAAATCGGACACAGTGTTGTCAACGGCGCGCCTCCGCTGCGACGTTTTTTCAAAGCTTTGTTACCCAGGCGGCAAGCCGCGGAGATGGGCCTCGCCACCCGTTGCGCGCTTCGGCGTAGTGCCGCGTGCACTATAAAGATTCAGTTTTTTTTTTATTTTGCATCCAATTTTCGAATGAGAACCTTGAAACCATCAGATTTCTCAGTCAACATTCAAAATTTTTGTTAGTGGCTTCTTGTCTGAAAGCAATTCACTACATGCTCCCCAGCGACAGTTATCTCTCGTTCGCTACCAAGTGGTATGGTATGCGACACGCCCCTGGAGCCCTGAATGGTCGCAGAGCAGAATGGTCACTTTTTGTTGAGTGTTTGAATGACTTCCTCGGTTACACGACTTCCAAGTTATTGAACTATAAAGCATCAAGAATGGAAGGCTCAGTCGAGGTAAATGTAAAGATAATCTGCATCTCCCCTGCTGCAATAGTATATTAGTTTGAATATCGGCATAGCGAAGTGTCGTTGAAGTTTCTCCATTATGATGTGTGTTGTATTGACTTGTCTTTTCTGCCGAAAAACCAAAGTTCGCGATCGCGAAAAAAGTTGATAGGGTTTTGAACTTGTCCTATACCCGATCAAAATTGCTTTGACCTGGCATAAACTTGGTAAAAGTTGACTTACTCGCCGTGTTAATTTCAAGTGAACTTGCACTCTGTTTAAAAGCTTGCGACTTCGCAGCAGCCTTGGATAAAAGGCTGCTGTGTGAACTCAATAGGTCTTATGATGAATGCGCGGTGATGACACTTGACCCAACATGCAATTTGTGCATATCATCATCTAACACGATTGTAATTTCAGTTTGATTTGTCGGCATCGCCGGTCATAGCAGCAAAGAAAGCAAAGCCGACTGATTGCAGTGACCAAGGAACGAAGGTACAATAAAACAGTTTGTTAGATGCTGCATTCAGTAAATTATTGTGGGTGCTAACTAAGAGGTTATACAGATGCAGCATAGTTTTATCGATTAACAAATTGACAAAAATATTTTCAAACACGAAAATATTACTTTTCAAATGATATTGAACTAAAAATTCAAGAGTATTTGAGTGGGCCTGCCAAGTGAGCTTGCACTCATCAAGTCTGCTGCCACTCCGTATATATATTGTCGAATGCAATCGGCTCCAGCCGTGAATCGAACCCGTCACGTAGGATCTGAAATCCGTGCGCGGTGCTAGCCGTGTTACTGACAGATGGGAAAGCGATAGGAAAAGTGAGCTTGTGCTCTTACATTCAGCATCCATCTATTGCGATCAGCTTCGGCAAAAAGAAATTGAACCCGTTCTCTGGTGTTTGTGGTTGTCGCATGGTTATGTCGTTGGCAAAATCGTTTTTCTGTGAGATAATTGATTAATTCTCTATGATTTTTGGATAATTTCAATGACTAGGTAATGTGCATTGTTAGCAGAGTTGGGAGTACTTACTGAATAGCAAGTATGAGAGTGAATTTGGTGGAGTGTCAGAAACGAAAATGGAAGAGGTAGAGGAAGAAGTGCTTCTTCCGTCCTTCTCGCAGGTGAGAATACAAGTTTATATTTGATTTTGATGTCATTTAGTACTTACAAAGTTCTTTTCTGATATACGAATTTTTGATTTTTTAATGATTTTGTTTTTTTTTGCATTGCGCATTTTACCTCAGCTTTCTCGGGCAAATCTTTATCTATTTTGAAGTGGGTTGGCATCACTGGTAGTTACCAGTACTTCAACTCGATTATAATCGAACCCAGGTCACCAGCTCTCAGCATTCTGCAATATTAAAGACTAATGATCGTTACAAAGAAAGTCAATTACCGCCCGGTAATACTTCAACAAAAGTCAAATCTTAATTATATTCGTGGCATGGTATTACGCCAATGTGTGTGACAAGTGTCGGCTGCCGGGTCTAATCTCCTCGGCTTTGCATCTGGGCAACACAGTTCCGAAGAAACGTAACGGCGGTGGCGAGCTGTTGGCGACAATGTCAGTTTGACCGGCCTCGCAATCGAACCCCAGACCTCCCGCATCGTTAGCAAGTCTAACTACGCCAACCGACCAGTTTGATTCTTACTTTATAATTTTAGAGTTTTTCCTTGCTAAGGCGAAAGAGCCTCAATTCATCTTTGGCTGGCGACGCTAATCTTTCTATGCATTATCAACATCTTTCAGTATTCTATGCATTGCATCTTGTCTACGAGGTAACAAACAATCAAAAACGAATAGCTGTTATAGATTTTGGTTACTGTTAAATTGTGCCAAAGCACCCGCAGCTTTGGCTCTGAAAGACAAGGTCGTGGGATTGAAACCTAAGTGTACTCAGTGAATGTCAAAAGGGCAAAAACTTCCGCAGAATTCGATAATAATTACGAACGAAAAAATAGTTTAAGGAGAAAAAATAAAAGCCACGAATAATTCTTAAAACTAGACATTTCGACGTCATTGATTCAGCTGCCAGCAATGTAAGCTAGGCATTATGATGTCGAAACTTCCGGTTTTAAGAATTATTGTGGAATTGGTGTATTAAAGTCTTTTTTTGTATGGACAGCTGGCCTACCATGATGTTGCTTACGAAGCTACTAGGTTCTCATTGAGGGACATCCACAAGAAGTAAACGCCGGTTACAAAATCTTTTTTGTGTTTTCTCAATTTCAGGAACAAAAATTAAGCATCACCACGCTTCAAAACGTACCGTTGATGACGTCATTGCTGTACCGATTGGCTTTTGATCTTCACCTTCCAAATTTCTTGCGAGTTTACGCACTTGACTGTCCCAAGTTGCTGAACAAATTTGTATCTGGAAGAATTCCTGAAGCTCTTGACAATGGTAGGTTTCAGCAGACTTTTGCAACCAATTTAAGACTTAAAATGTTCATAATCATGATCGGCCGGATAGCGTGGTGGTTAGTGACATCGCTATCGGTGCTGGAGGTATTTGGTTCGATTTCTGCCTGGTCAAATTAGATGCATTGTCCCCTACGGATTACCACAGTTGCACTGTTTCTTTGAAATTGTGTTGCCCAGACGTTAAGCTACGGAGATAGGCTACATGCGCTTCGAAGTAATATGGCGAATATAAAGAAGATTTGATTTATTATTGACCGGCCGTTAGCTCAGTTGCGAAACGCACGCTTATCGGTGCGGGAGGTCTGCGGTTCGATTCCCGGGCCGGTCAAATGGGCACCGATGCGACGTTTCTTCGGAGCTGTGTTGCGTAGGTGTTAAGCCGCGGACATATGGCTTCGCAACTCGTTACACGCTTCGGCGTAATACGGCGAGTATAATGAAGATTTGATATTTGATGTATTATTAGTGTTCCAAATAACAACAACTTGCTATGATTAGAATTTGAATCGAGCAGAAGTTTTGGTTTTGCTGGTGATTCGTGTCCGTCTGTGTATGAAAACTTGGATGAATTGATCAAATCGGGAAACTGCAAAAAAACTTTTCCCTATATTCCTAATGTTACGAAAAAGATTGAATGGGTCTTTAAGGTAATGATATTTTTTTTAGGTGTCGTAATAAGGTATGATAGCCATTCGTGTTGTTCCTGTTAGATAAACTTGTCATATTTTTCAGATATACGACTGTCTTTTCAATCGAACTTCACGAGCATCTGTCAGCGTTTTATCTCCTTTGTGGAAGGGAAGTTTAAGGTTTGTTGTTACGTTTGTCTGAAGCAGAGAGTGCCTGCCATGATGCTGTAGTTGGATTTCCGAATCCGAAACACGTGACTGGCTCGAAGCTGCCCAGAATTAATTTTTCGTCAGAAAAGGGAAAATGTCAGACAGACTAAGCCCTAACGAATTAACACTTTCAACTCTGAGGTGATTAACTAAGCCCTAACGAATTACTAAGCCCTAATAGCGTTCATTAAGCCCTGACGAATTAACATTTTCAAAAAATAGCGAAAACCGGTCTCTATCTCGATGTGTTGTTTGGGTGTGTGTTAGAACAGAACAAAGTTTATTTTTTTGCTTATTTTCAAAAAAATGCACTTCCAACTAAAATAAGTGACAGTCTTATCAATTTAGCTACAAGCAGCTGCGAAGTGACTCACTGGTCTTCGAGTCAATCAGCTGCCTTTTAGCTAGAGCATATACATAAGCTTGATAGGGTAAATTACTTAATGAAATATTAAGAATGCACGAAAATTTCCGTTAACCTGTGAAAAATTGTTTTGTGATATTTTGCTTCAGTTTTTTAAATAAACCTGAAGCTTGGTTGATTTTAGCTCCTTCTTGCACGACGAAAGTGGGATTGCTGATAAACCGTCAGAACCAGTCTCTCCTCTTGATCGTCTCCTTCATTACATGGTGAAGTGCAACATTGATGCCACTGAGCTTCTCACCTGGCCTCCTGGTATTCTTCTTCCCATACGAAATCACATGAATAAATGCAGCGCTAATCCAGATCTCACACTGCCAACCGCTGCCCTGAGGCTATTAGGTAAAGACTTTGAGATATTGCAATAGTCGGGGTTTCTCCCTTTCTCCATGTATTTTAAAAGTGTTTTGGTTAAAACGTCAAAGTTTGATATTTTTTTTCAAGATTTTTGGGTTCGTTTATTCGCAAAAAAGCAATCGAAATTACGTGAATTTTTTAGGTCGTAGTGACTTGGTGCTGCAGACCCAAGCAGGGGCGGACCAATGGAAGGACTCTGACCTTTGTCCTAGTACTGACCCGCTTCGCTTCGTTTGGACGGAAGAAGATGGCAGTTACCATGACGACCATGCGGAGACCGATGAGGTTCTGGAATCATTGGAGCGTAACGAACTGGAACAAGACGAAACAACAAAGTCGTCAACATCGGAATACAGTGATGATAACGTTACTAGGTAAAGGATTTAGCGGAGCCTATTCAACAGCATTTGCCGGCTGGCATAGTGGTTAAAGGCATGGCTATGGACGTAGTAGGTTTTTGATTCTATTCCCGGGCAGATCAAACCAAACATTGTGTTGCTCAGGTGCTATGCCGCGGAGATTGTCCCCGACGCTCGTTACACGCTTCGGCGTAACGTAGCGAGTATAATGAAGATTTCATTTTTTTTTTTGATCTTGCAATTGTTTCCTTTATTGCAGATTACTTTTTCCGAATGATCATCGACTTGCAGATGCTTATAATTTGTTGAGCGGAACAAAACCGATTCAGATTCTTCTCAGCCAAGAAGCCGGCGTCGAGTAAGATAAATCTGTGCTTCAATGTGCTTATTTCTGTGCACGATTTGGATGGAAAAATTCTTGGATTTGGCTGTAGTTGAAACGCATTTTCTCCACATCTACATTTCTTCAATAACCAACGCAATTCTACATTTTCTCAATAACCAACGCAATCGGTATCGGTTATCACGATTGAAAGGCCAACGCAATTACGCAATCATGCACGAAAATAGGGTAAATTACTTCATGAAATATTGAGAATTCTGAGTCTGGTTCAAGCAAAATTTCAAAGTTGGCATTTGCACCTTTCCTACTTGACGTTCTGCATTAAAAGTACTTACTGTGGAAGATCAGTAGGCCAGTTTCAATTGTAGTAGAAACTTGACTGGATTTCTCGAAAGTTTTGGTTGTAGACAGATTGCCAATCCTAAGCGAGCTTGTTATGGGGCTAACGTTTTAGCGATGACGCGGCGACTTATATTGCCAAATATCGACAAATTAAAACACTTATTTTTCGTTTTAGTGACCGAGAATTTATTGAACAAAAAGAGTCGCGATTGATCCAACTTCTTAATCGCAGAATGGCGCTTTCTGTTGGACGAGGGATGTTGCAATACAGGTGAGATTCTCGGCTTGCATCAACTTCTTTCCAACAAATGTGCCGAAGTTCAAAAAAAAAATTTATAGAGCTCATTAATTTTCTTAATCCTTATTTATTAAATTAAATAAAGATCGAATCTTCATTGACCCGTGGTATTACGCCAAAGCAAGTAACGAGTGCCCGGGCCTATCTTTGCAACTTAGCGCCTGGGTGACACAGCTCTGTAGAAACGTCACAGCGTTCCCGGCTTTGCATCCGATTTGGCCCGTGTAGAATCGAACCCCTGAGCTCCCGCGTCGTTAGTTAACTACTACGCCAACTGGCGGCCGCTGACACTCATCATTTACGTCCTAAGCAAACCCAAGCCTAGTAAGAGCCAAAACTTCACACGCAATTTTTGGTGTTAACGAGTTTAAATTAAAGAGTGGGGGTTGTATGGACAATCTTGTTTGTTTATTTATGCACTTTGGTTGCCCAGCTTTGCTGGCGTCAGTCTTGTTTCAATATTTACGGCGTTGGAGCGATTAAAATGCTTTCTTAGAATGAAATACTGATGATGAGCTGCTTAAACGTTTAAAATATGATGTGGTGAGACTTAATGTTTAACGACAAAATTTTTAGAACAAAATCACCATCTGCAGTGGAACCATTACGCATTACAAGCCTTGAACTAACTGGTAAAGATGTGAAGTAAGTCAAAATGTATTGTTTTAACAATACATTATTCCTCGAATGTTCGGAAAGTATAAATATCAAAACAGTATATAATTATTAATCATATGCCCCGCTTTGACTACTTCATAGAGCAATTTCTTCAACTGACGACCCTCAAGCCTTGAATATCATAACAGTAAATATAAAGTAAATACTAGGCATTATATGAACCAACATCGTGTGTCTGCTACTAGGTATTGTACGAATTTTGGGAGTGTAAACCAAGCCGACCCGTATTTTAAGTCGAATTGTTTTGAAACGTTTACAGTGCATTACAAGCACGATTAAGCTATCGAAAACCACTTTTATTTGCAGCAACGCTACAGTAAACCTTTCTAACAGCAACACAGAGGTACCACCTGATATGGCTGACTGGCCTATATTTCATTCGGGCACCGCTGATGCTTTATCTGTTGAACCTGATAAAGTGAGTTGTTTTTTTTTAGATCTGTCAAAATTAATCTCAAGGCCAATGTTGCTGTTTGCGATTGAATCCCTGCTGTAGTGATAGTTTTCCCAATTCACTTTAATGTTGTTTCTATCCGAGCGATTGGCGCAATGTTAAAGACATCGCTGTCAGTGAGGAAAGTCTGGGTTGGTCAAATCGGACAGTGCCGTCAACGGGCCGCCACTTTTGCGATGTTTCTTCGTAGCTGTGTTGCCCAGGCGCTGAGCCGCCGAGATGGCCCCCGTCACTCGTTCCACGTTTCGGGGAAACGGGGCGAGTTTAATTAAATTTTGACTTTTTTCATTTTTGAAGCTGTGTTAGATCGAAATAATTAGAACATTCAGAAGTGAGTTTGCATTCGTCTAGTCAGCATTAAAGGTGTCGATCGGCTCCATCCACGCATCGAACCCGTCATGTGTAATCTCTGACCACGCTTACTACCGCTAGGCAAGGTCGCTAACATTGAAAGCTGCTTCCAATTGACGTGGCGGTTAAAGACCTTGTTATCGTCGCGGAAGGTCTGGGGTTTGATTCCCGGGCTGCTCAAATGGGACGCAGTGTCGCCAAGAGCTCGGCACCGCTGCGACGTACATTTCTTCGGAACTGTGTGAGCTAGACGCTGAGCTGCATACATTGCACCGGCACTCGTTATACGCTGCGGTCTAATGCGATGAGTATGATGAAGGTTTGATTTTGATCAAAATGTTGTGTTAGTTATGTTGGTAAAATTGAGACTAATGCTTTTCAGGACATTATGTCTTGGGTCCACCTCAACAAGTCAACTTCTACGAACAGCGTCGAGAAAACTTTCGAGCCATTTATTGAACATGCTGGTGATTTGATCAATTTTCAACTTCTCTCAAATTAATTTTGACTCACCAAAGATATCGTTATCGGTACGAAAGGTCTGGGCTTCGATTCGCGGGCCGGTCAATCTGACACAGTGTCGCCACCGCAGCGACGTTTCTTCGGAGCTGCGTTGCCCAGGCCCAAAGCCGCGGAAGTGGGACCAACTATTCGCAACACGCTTCAGCGTAATACCGCGAATGTAGTGACGATTTGATTTTATGAACTTCGCGTATGAAGTGAATTAAATGCCGTTGTCCTCAGGTGCTCTGTTCGGTCTTGGATTAAATCACCATCTCCATGACTTGCAGACGTTAGATGTTCACGATTATCTTCAGAAATCTCATGAAATGACCACGATTGGTTTGCTGCTGGGGTTGGCAACTGACAAGTAAGAAGAGTTGACTAGTAAAAACTTTTTCAAGTCGAAAAATAAAGCCACTGTACTTCTTAACACTTCACTTTTCGACTACATAGATTCAACTGTCTTCATCAGCAGTATGCATTATGTAAGGCACTCTGAAAAAGTACTCTAGAACTATGCAGTTTCGTACTGCTGATGATGACAGCTGAATTTATGTTGTCGAAACGTCCAGTTTCAAACAAATATTGTGGTTTAATTTTCCTGAAGCTGTTTACGTCCCATTTACTGTATTTTAGATTGGTTTAGCAACTTAACAGCTTTGATAGACTGCTTACTTTTTTTTTAGCATTTTATGTCGTTCCAACTACTTCTCTTGTTATTACATCACAGATGCGGTTCCTGTGACATGGCAACTATGCGTGTGCTCAGTGTCCATGTATCTGCTCTTCTCCCTGACTCCTCCACACAGCTTGACATCCCGTTCCGCGTCCAAACCGCCGCAGTTATGGCTGTCGGTCTTCTCTATTTGGGCTCTGGACAGCGTCTTGTTGCTGAAGTTATGTTGAGAGAAATAGGCAAGATATCTTAATGTAAAAAAATCAAATCTTCATTATACTCGTGATTTTACGCGAAGCGTGTATAACTACTAACTAGTGGCGGGGCCCATTTTCGTGGCTTAGTGCTAGGGCAACGCAACAGCGAGGAAACATCACACCGGTGGCGAGCAGTTGGCGACGCTGTTTACGATCTGACCGGTCTTGGAATCGAACGCTGGACCTCCTGCACTGTTGGCGATGTCTTCAACCATTATGCTTATCGAATTTTTTGTTTAAGTCTTTATCCGCTTCGGCAATGAATCGAACACGAAATTTTCATGGCACGTTTTACATCTCTGAAACAGGTGGAAATATGGTTTTATGTCATCTAAATTCGCGGAAATGAGAAGACCTGGTTTATTACTTGTATGTGTCGAGCAGCGGTATCACCTATGCTGAATCTTTCGGGGTTATTCTCGTCGAAAGAGTTGCGCAACGTAATATTGAGAAGCTCTGCTAAAAAGCTTTTAACTTTCAGATCGTTCGCCTTCGTTTGAGTCCGATATTTCGGTGGAGAGAGAGGCTTATTCTTTGAGCGCTGGCTTCGCTCTTGGCATGGTAACCTTAGGCAAAGGCGACAAATTAGTGGAGTTATCCGACCTCTACATGTCGGACAAACTCTATTATCTTATGACTGGAAAGCATAAAAGAGAAATATCAAGCAGGTGACAGTGATTAGTAGGTAACTTTGTATATCAGTTATTGAGCGTTCAGCAACTGTAAGATTAGTAGTAGGGTCATATATCCTGCTTGGTGCTTAAGTCTTGGTCGATGTACGCTGCTAGTTATTCAATAGGTTTTAACTTTTTCGTACGAAAGGTGCTGCAAAGCTGTCAGCTTTGAGGATAAAGTTTCTTGGTTGTTACTTTTTTTTTCATCCGGGTTCAAATAAACGTGCAGTTTTCTTTCATGGACGCACCACTGTTTAGTTCAAGTTTTCTACAGCCTTGCTTACACTACTGATTATGGCGGCTAGATCTAGGTTGTTGAAATGTCCAATTGTACTGAGGCTTTGTCCTCCTTCAGCAATTTTCTTCCCATATTTTTGAGGTGTTAAAATCTGCGTTGATTTCAGATATTCTGATCTCTACGGTTCAAGTCAAATTTCTCACAGCAGTAACTTTAATCAAATTCTGGAAGGGGACCGAGTCAACACCGAAATCACTTGTCCTGGTGCCACCATAGCTCTCTGTTTGATGTTTCTCAAAACCAACAACCTGTACGTTCAAAATGTGTTAATCACTTATTTTTTGGCCACTTACTGATTAGATGAAAGGCATCGCCCTCAATGCGGGGGTTATAAGTTCGATTACTGGGTCGGTCAAATTGGACACATTGTCGCCATCGGCTCGCCACTGTTGCGACGTTTCTTCGAAGCTGTATTGCCTAGGCGCTAAGCTGCGGAGATGGACTCCAACGCTTTTAACACGCTTCGGCGAAATACCGTTGGTATAAACAAGATTTGATTTGTTTCTACCTGATTAAATTATTAAGTCTTGTCAAGAAAGATCAGTGTGGTCTGTGGTGATGATCCTCGAAATCAAATTGAGAACCTATTTTTTAGGGAATAATAAACGCAGTTTTGGTGTTCTCTCGTACTTTGTTTGACTCGTTACTTTTGTGATGTGTTGTGACTGCGAAAAAAGCAATAAACCTGTAGTAAAAAGCTACATTTTTTTGGTCTCATTTTAGTCAGCGATTTGTGCATTCTGCTGTGCAATGTGCTATGCCAACTTTTAAAAAAATCTTGCATGGTTTTACAGAGCGGTGGCCAACTGGTTTATTGCCCCCGAAACCATCTCGTTACTGGAAGCAATCAAGCCCCAGCATTTAATGCTGCGTGTGATGACGAGAGCTCTTATATTGTGGGATAATATTTTGCCTTCTGTGGATTGGGTAAATGCTTTGTGGCTACATATTTCTTCATGTTTGAACAATAAAATTTAATGGTTCATGTCTATCAGAAGGCCGTCGCGCACGTAGCAGTTTAGCCATCTCCAAGTGAGATGTGCTTCTCGTTTCGTCGTCAGCGGCATGGCCTAGCAGTACCGCGTGCAGTTACACAAAACCTTTGTGACGGGTTCGTTTCACGACTGGAGCCGATCGCACATGATATATCGGGTGGCTTCCGACTCGAAGAGTGGAAGCTCATTTCGCAGTCTCGCTCAATCACTGTTGAAATTCCTGTTCAATGGCCTGTAAAGTGAAAATAACCTCAGTGATTTTTCGGGCCTCAATGTTAGCCCATTTTTGGGTGGTTATCAACCCCGTTGCGTACCCAATTTCAAGACACACATTGATTGATATTTTTGGGTTTTGAGAACTGTTTTGTGTATTTCCCTAAACTTGTCCTCTTTCTCGTACCAGCCGGCTGGCACAATGGTTGAAGACATTGTCATCGGCGCGAGAGGTTTTTAGTTCAATACCCGGGTCGGTCAAATTGGACACAGTTACCAACGGCTCGCCACTGCTGCAGCATTTCTTTTGCCCATGCTTAATGCCGCGGAGACGTGGCTCGCTTCGGCGTAATACTGTGAGAATAATGAAGATTTTAAATTATTTCATATCCTTTTTTTCTCCATTCCTAGGTTGAAAGTCACATGTCAGCAGTGATCCGTGCCAATTTGGATGAATCCGGAATGATTTTGCGTCAGAATGAAGACGCTCCGCATGTAGACGAAGAAACCATATTGCAGTGTTACGTATCAATAGTCACGGGTGTCTGCATTGCTCTCGGATTAAGGTGAGCATTGAAATGATGCTGCTTATTAGCAGTGGTGTAGTAAGTTAATTTGATGCTTGCAATCCTGAATTACGACGTTTTTTAACTTTTAGATTTCACGCCGCTGACCATGGTCCGATAATATGTCACTATAAGGTCGAGTTTACCCGAATTTCATTTCAGTTTTGAAAACTAATCCAATTTTGATTATTCTCGTGGTATTACACGGAAGCGTGTAACGTGTGGCGGGGCCTATCTTCGCGACTTAGGGATGAGCAACAGTGCTCCGAAGAAACATTTCAGCTGTGGCGAGTCATTGGCGACACTCCACGATATAATCACAACACAGCTTTTTTTTTTTTTTTCTTTTTTTTTTTCAAGCTACTTAATTGCAGCTTAGGATTTTTGTGGTAGTGAAATACATGCATCATGGAGATGACCTAGTTGAGCATCGAACCCGCGAAGCCAGCTTCGTAGCCCAATGCACCAACCACTCAGCCAACTCTTTGAGCTTGATTGAAAGTTAAATCGGCATTGCACCGTAGTGTCTTCAAGCGTCGTTTTCACGGCGGTCATGATCGCAAAGTCGATGGTTCAACTCCCACCCTAGCTTCGTTGTTGCGTCCTTGCAGAAGATGCTTCACGACAATTGCCCTGCTTGGTGGAATTTAGCAAGAAGCAAATTGTGAGCAAACACTCGAAAACAAAGGCATCTCGTGAAGGAAACTGGATTCGTTCTATGCTCAGCGCCTCTGTCGCTTTCTCGTGACAGAAAAATAAAATTAAAGAAGTTATTAAAATGGTCTTTTTCGCCAGGTAGAATCGCAAGAATGGCTCCACATGTGAAATAATGTTTGAATAATCCATGTTGCTATTTCATAACAACTCATCAAGAAATTCTTGTTAGATTTGCAGGATCACAGGAAAAATCAGCTTTCGATACTCTTCTTCATTATATGCATTATTTTCTTTCTCTTCCAAAACAGCCCGCTGGAAATCTTTCGTCGAAGCCGCTAGAGGTCAGTAAATGATTGTTCCGCCAGCATGTCAAATAATGCACATGGAGTTGGCCGAGTGGTTGGTGCATTGGGCTCCGAAGCTGGCTTCGCGGGTTCGATGCTCAACTAGGTCATTTCCATGATGCATGTACTTCACTACCACAAAAATCCTAAGCTGCAATTAAGTGGCTTGAAATAAAAAAAAGTAAATAAATAAAAAAATGCACACGGAGTTGGTCGAGTGATTGGGACATTGGGCTGCGAAACTGGTTTTGCTGGTTTGTTTCCCAACTAGGCCATCTTCCATAATGCATATACTTCACTATAATAAAAACTTTAGCTATTATGTTGCTTGAAAAAAATTAGCGCATGGAGTTGATTGATTGGTTGGTGCATTGGGCTCCAGAGCTGGTTTTGCGGGTTCGCTGCTCGAATGAGTCATCTTCCACGATGCATGTAATTCGCTAACATAATGACCTAAGATGCGGTTATGTAGCTTTAAAAAATTGTTTAAAAAAGTTTTCGTAGTCACGCAAATATTCTTCTAATTAAAGCAGTAATTCGGAATCAATTCAATTTCATTAACCGCGTGTAGTTCAGTGCGTAAGAAACGTTTTTAATCTTTACTGGCTTCGAGACTGCCATTGCGTCGCCGTGGTCTTAAAAAAGACATTTTACCCTCATTTCTCATAAGATTTCTAGTTGTTGTGGCGGTCGAATTTCACCAAAGACATGCGAAAAGAGATACAGTGACTGTCCCAGGGCTTCATGTTTACGGTACGTTGCAGACATTATGCAGTCGCTGGTGTATAGAGGTAATGTATGTTTTTAGATTCTCGGCCAACGTCTTTATGAAACCTGCCTCACTTCTTGTCTTATTTCACTTAGCTTGGTTGTGGCTGGAAGTGGAAATCTCAAGGCTCTGCAGGTAGACTGCAGTTATGGTTGGTTTATGTCACAGCAGGACCATCTGAGTTTAGAAGTAGATTTTTACATTGTATTTCTTGTGTTTAGTCGCATATTTATCCTTTCTCGGGAAAGCGATTCAAGCGTTATAATGAGCTCGCTCGGAAGTTGCCGGCGATCTTCGTACCACACCAAGATGGGGGAATCTCGATAAGTGTCTTTCCCAGCGGCGCAACAAGTGAACTTGCCGGCTTGTTCTCCACAGTGTCCCTTTAATGCTGAGCGTCAAGCAGGGACACTGTGCAATGTGCATGAAAACTTTTATAGTCATTGATATGACCCGACTCTGAATTAAATCGGAGCCTGCAGCTCCCAGAGATTCTATCCACTCGGCTATCTGAGCTGTTGTATCACTGATGATGCCAATTGCTCCGCAATACCTAGTTGCTGCCTTCTTTTTTTCTATGGCGAAATATTAGATATCACCCCAAACTACTCTCCTCGCTAAATAATTTGGCTTTCCACTTTCATGTTGGGTTAGTTGCCTTGCCGTAACTTTTGAGAATCATACACCGGGGTTTCTTGCGAATACGCGTTAAGTATTTCTAAAACTATGTCTGTGACAATAATGTAAAATATTTTGATAGCTATACTAGCTGCTTCTGCGCAAAATAAATAGAATGCAACTTGTCATACTTTGCGTTGGTGCTTGAAACCGGTGTGGATTTCTTGAAAGCAATTTTCGCGCAAAGATTTTGACTGGCTTGTGACTCAAAAATCGGCACTCGCCCTTGTTTCGATTATTCGAAGTCTTCTAGTGCACCATTATTTTTTCAGCTTTGCAGATACCTGCATGTTTCCGTTGAGAGTGAAATCAGCTACGGAATGCAGATGGCAACTCATATGGCACTTGGTTTTCTCTTTCTAGGAAACTGCAGGTAAAGTATCTACGGCTTGACATAATGGCTCAAGAAGTTAATAGACTGGTTCGGTACCCGGTCGCATTATAATTTAATGTACCCAACACCAGCAGAACCTTCCTTTTTTCTGACAAAGCGTTTATAAAGGCCAGTAATTTCGGAATTGTTGCCGCTTTTCTATAGCTCGGTGACGTAGAGTGCAGCGTACATAAGGAAGCGCCGCATTAGTTTTGGGTTTGATTCTCGTCGCGGCTTCCCTTGTGACACGTGGTTAAAAATCGGGTTCGTTAAGACAGGCAAATAGAATAGGAATGTAAGGTTCTGCTGGTGTTGGGTACATTACATAAATATGCTACCCGGTCAGGTCATAAGAATGAAAAACAATTAATATTTTTTTTTACTCCCGTGGTAAGACCTGATTAAGTGGCTGACAAAGTTTTCTAGTTTTTCAGCCAATCAGCATAGAAACAGTGTCTGGGAAACTTTTCAATATTTAGGAAAAATGAAGCCACAGCCATTCTTAAAACTAGGTGTTTCGACAACATAGATTCAGCTGTCATCATCAGCAGTGTAAGTAAGGCAGTATAAAACTTTTCGGTTTCGTACCGCGTTGAATCCGTGTAGTCGGGACGTCTAGTTTTAAAAATTCGGTGGCTTTTATTTTTCCTCGAGCTATATTCGTCCATATTTATTGTATTGCAATATTGCTTTGTAAAAGCACAACCTAGATGTTTGTGTGTAAAAACTTCAGTAAATCAGCTATGTTTTATTCAGCGCAAAACAACATTATATTTAGATATACGCTCGAAACCTCCCTTAAAGCAATTGCAGCTTTGCTGGTGTCAATTTATCCGGTTTTCCCCATAAAGAGTAACGACAATCGATATCATTTACAGGTAACTTATTGACTTAGTACATTTGGAGACAGTGCTTTAGCGCATTGAATATTGGTGGTGCTTGCAGTTTTTAGCCAAATGTATAGCAGCTAGCTGATACCAAACAATATTATATTGTCTTGTCCTAGAATGCAGTCGTTAGCAGAGAAGGGCAAGTGCAAAACATTAGCTCCGTTAACCACACCTTCATTAACAGATTTTGTACTTTCGTTGAACTTAATTCGTTGAATTTAGATCTCCTTCGCAAAAATTAATTAAATCCGTTAATTAGCTAATTTTTATCTTAAAAGAAATGGTATTTCAAAAAACTTAAAATTTTGAAATAATATTGTGTGTAGGCCTAAGCAAATTTTCGCCCCAAAACAATTTTTGTCGGTTTTATTTCATTTTTTTGACCTCATTGCTAGATTTGTTGTACTTTTAGCTTGGTTTTCGGCATCAAAGTTAACGAATTAGGGTAATCAGCGTTAATGAAACGTTAACGAAATTAGCAATCGCTAAGCGTTAAATTAGAGGAAAAATTAAAGTCCGTTAATTTCAAAAAGCATATTAACGAAATTGTGCCTACCTATGCTTATTGGTCAATGGTATTTTGTAGCCAGCCCCTGCGCAAACCTTCTAGATTGTCGGTAAAAATAAATTTGGCGTCGAAATGCTTTTCTGTCACGAGAATGCGAATTATCGCTTATGTGAAAGTCATAAATCTTGTGTGTGGCAAATTGTTGATTTTTAGGCATTTCGTCATCTGTATGTGATGGCGGTGGAAAAACGTCTCTTAGTTCCAATCGATTCCACCACACTGCGTCCTTGCCATGCTCGAGTGTCTCTGCAATATCTACCCACCTCGTCATGGCAATCTCCCACTGTTGTTGAAACAATAGCTCCTTGCTTGTTGCCGGAAACTCGGTTCCTGCAATCGGTAAGATTGAAAGCTCATTACTAGTTTCTCAGCATTTTCAGTGGCGCTTGGAAATTACTGTTATAGCATGGTTTTACCAAGCATTACGGTCCTGTACAAGAGCTTGATACCAACAACACAGGTCATAATATTAAGCTTGCCAATTGCCGTTGCGGTTAAGGACGTCGCTTTCGATTCCCGAGCCGGTCAAGTCGGACAGTTGCCGCCAACGGTTCCCCACCGCTGCGACGTTTCTTCAGAGCTGTGTTGCCCAAGCTCTATGCTACGGAAATGGGCCCCGCCATTCGTTTACACGCTTCGGTGTAATACCGCGAGTACAACTGTTTTTTTAACATTTTTCGTTTTTGTGATGTTCAACACTCAAGTGCAAACTGACCAACTGTCTAGTTTTTAAAGGTTTAGTATTCCTTGTCCTCTTTTATGCTTTTTTCTAAGTATTTGTGAAAGAAATACGGCCGAGTTAATAGGTACGAATAAAATGAAGCAAAGTTCACATTAAAACCAAATGTTCATTATACTCGCGGTATTGCGCCAAAGCGTGTAACGAGTGGCGGGGCCATCTCCGCGACCTAGCGCCTGGGCAGCACAGCTCCGAAGAATTGCAGCAGTGGTGAGCCGTTGGTGTGTCCGATTTTGCCGACCCAGGAATAGAACCCCAGACCTTCCGCGCCGATAGCGGTGTCTTTACCCACTGCACTAGCCTGCCGTATTTCTAAACTTTATTTACGTTTGCCGGTTGTCGGTGTTCCTCATGATCCGAATCAAGCTTAAATGCAGAATCCTGCATAAACAGCTGATTTAGTTGTGTTAGTTTTTGTATGCGTGAGCCAAGAATATGCTTTAGTTGCGCAGTCAGTTTTGCTAGTAAGCTGGCGAAGTAGAAAACATTTTGTAATAAAGGAACGGAAATTGTGAACGTGTATGTTTTTAGGAAGAACTGAAATACTTTTGTCTCCTACTGTAAGATCCAAGTCGCCTTAACAATTTTTTGCTCTGTGTGGCATGCGCTGCTGCATGTATCGTTTTTATTCGTATTATATTTGCAAGCTTAGTGAATAGGTTTTAGTTCCGTCATGCACTAACACCCGTTCACATTTGCAGTTAACGTGGTTCCACAAGCCTTCGGGCTTTCTGCATTGTAATCAATTTTCGATATAAATATTGAAACAAGTGATTATGACATCGAAAATTTAATTGTGATGAAATCCCGTCGGCTTTTGACACCCCTTAAGCTGGACATGTGGACATTGAACAGGGTGGATGTGTGCCTCAAGCAACGCCGGTCGCGTGCCTTTACCGTTGTCACTTCCAAACAACTTCAATTTTGTGTGATCAAGCTGTATTTTGTCGCCGACATGGCCTAGCGGTGCAGCGTGTTTTACAGATTCTACATGACGGATTCAATTCCCGATAGGAGCCGATCGCATTTGATATCGGGTGGCTGCTGACTCGTGAAGCGCAAGCTCGCTTCTCAGTTTCCCTCTATAACTGTTAAACTTTCTGTTCAATAATTTCAGATTGAAGTTGGAGAAAGCAGACACTTGCCAATGAAGATATCGGTTCAAACACAACTTGGCAAAGTTCGTCAGTTCTTAAACGACGGGATGTACGTGCAATTGAAACCTGGATGTGTGTCCTACATCCAAGATCCAAAGGTAAGAGTTTTTACGCTCCTAGTATAAGCAAAAATAAGAGTGAGCGTTTTAAGCGGTTGAGAAGCTTAGTCCAAACATTCTTGGCGATTAAAAAGGTGACCGTCTGTCAGAATGTCGGTGAAGTAGAAGCAGCTATCCTTTGTACTTGGCGAGCCGTTGGCGCCACTGTGTCCGATTTGTGACCGGCTCGGGAGACGAACCAAAAACCTCCGTCCCGAGAACGATGTCTTCAAACCCCTACGCCAACCGACCGGAAGAATATTGCAATTGATGCAGAAAGCCTAATAGCTTAAGATATAGACATTTTGAAAACCTAATCAGATTCTGTTTTATGATTAACGGTTCGCAACTGTAGTATCTATGGTCCCTGCCCTTATGTGACACTCCCTGCATTCGTACCTCTGTTGGAGGCTTAGATTCTTTTCGTTTAGATGTAGTAACCCTTTGCGTCACCAAAAAACATCCTAGACTCTTATTGTTCTTGTTGAAGCTTTGTGCGACGTAATTTTTGTATGAGTTGTCTAAAAGTGATTTAATTTTTTAGGGACATTGCTCGTATTTGAATCGTCATCATTTGCTGACGTCATACAATCGATTTCAAGAAAATGTGCGCAATGAACGTATCAGCAATATCTTGTATGACATGTGTAAAGCAGGTAATTTTTTCATGGTAACTGCGAATTTCTAGTGGCGACTTAGACCTTTTCTCCGATGTCTCATGTTTTTTGCAAAAATAGAGACAATACGGTAAGTGCTGTCTGCAGCGTATGGAGCCTAATCATAAAGCAAACTAGTGTTGGATTTTTTGCTTCGTTTAGAAGTCTTTGATAGAATCTAGAACTAAAAAACTATGTTTAACATGCAAATATTGCATTCAGGTGAACCGGAAATGACGTCGAAAGCAATGTCACATATGATGTCACTTCTGGAAGAACGGCGACACGACGACAAAACTTTTTTTATTTATTTAAGTTTACTTCAGGTAAAATTTCTCCAGTATTTGAAAACTTTCAATCACTGTATTAAATGCGGAGAGTCGTCAAGCTTACTTTCAGCAACACTACATGGTGTTCAAAAGAAGGCATCGTTTATTGCCATTAATCCTTCGTTTGATATTGTTTCAATTTAATGATACAAAAAAGCAATGGTTGTTGCGAACAACTTGAGGATATTACTGTCAGAAGCGCATTTAATGGGGGCGGGGCATCGTACCATGCCTCCCCCTCTTGACTAGCCTTTTAGTAAAAAAGAATAAAACTAATTGTGCTAAGTGACTGAAATATGCCAGACTCTTTTGATGGTTTCTGTAGCTTATGGCCAGGGGCGGATCCAGGGGAATAGGATGAGGGGTATGCATCATCCCACCAGCCATTTTTAAAACTCTTGTTGACCTATACAATTTTTCCATAATTTCGAACCTCTTCGATAGTAATACGCCTTTAGCACGCAGTAACGAAAATGTGCGAACAAAATGCATCATACTTGGCGAAGCACTCAGAATTAGGGTCAAAAAATTAAACAAAATCTGCTTGAAAATTATTCAAAAGGGAATAAAATAGCCTTTACAGCATGTAAATTTTCAAAATTTTTCCGGGGCAGCATGCCCCCGAACCCCCTAAAGCTTTACTTGTTTCTTAATTAGCTTCAAACTTAATCTGCCGAAAAAAATACTCTTGAAAAAAATGTCGAAATTATGCCCCCCCTTTCAAAATTTCTCGCTGCGCCACTAATTACTATACCTATGGTTTAAATGAAAATATGACAGCATATCCGCGCTATGCTTTATTTTATGCCTACCCATCAGAGGTATTACACCTCCCTCCTGATACACGAGGGCTAAGTTTGCTACTTAAACAGTAAGAGTTATGCCTCTAATCGGAGGAGGCGCGATACCTTCGATAGGTGACATAGAATAAAGCATAGCACGGATATGTAGTCATGACTTACATTAAAACCTGCGATGTGATACTATGTTTAGAGGATATCCTTTAGATTGTTAGCAACAACTATTGTTTTTGTATCAGTAGTTTCAGTCGCCACGATCCCTTCTTTATTTCAATGTAATATTACGAAATGCTGGTTTGTGTAGCACCTCGTTTTCTTTAGATATGTTGGCATTTGGAGCACAGCCACGTACCGAATGTCTTATTGGCGTGGCAAGTTCGGTTAGCCCGCAGTTATCTCCTATCAGCAGCAAATGCTTGTGATGAATCCTTGGAATTAATGCTAGCGATGTCGGCGCAACTTGAAAGCGTTTTCGATAATTTCGTGTCAGGTAAAAGATTGTTGTAGTTACTGGATGAAATGCTTTAGGTAACTGTTTAAACTCAATTGCTGGTAATCAATAACACCAGTCTTCAAGTGTATTAATAAAACAGTTGGTTTTGATTGTATTGATTGTGATTACTTGAACTAATGACCATTCCTGCCTCTGCATTATATATTTGTTAAACTTACTTTGTGGTGAACTTTATGTTTCGTTCAACTGTATGAGGCTGGTTTAACTCCGAAACTTGCGCAACAACTACGTAATTGTGACGATCTTTGGCTCGTAAGTCGTACGCACTATTAGGCTACTTGGACTTCATTTTTAAAGAGTTCAGATGGCCGAGTGGTACGAGCGTCCGTTTTTGGAGCTGTAGACGCGGTTTGATTCCAAGTCCAATTCCACATTGGTCAAACCAATGACCCTGGTACTTACTGCTACCCTGCTTCCCGCTCAGCATTAAAGGGACAGCGTGGAAAACAAACCGGCAAGTTAACCCGTTGTGCTGTTGGTATAGGCACTTAACGGGTTCCCCTATTTCAGCGTGGAAAGCAGGTGGCCACTGGCCAGCAACTCCTAAGCGTGCTCGTTTAGCGCCTTGATCGTTTTCTCGTGATAGGAAGATAAACAGTTTAACATGCAACTAAATACAGTAGAAAAAAATGCAATTTTCTTCTCACAAAAGCGTAAGATTACCAGTCAATCATATGTTATGGTCCTTCAAAATCAATTCTTTGTCAAGACTTATTTTTGCAATGATTGTAGCAGATAAATTTTTGTCAGTGTAAATTCATGTTGTAAATTTTAGAGAACAAATCGCTGGTTGAAGCTGTTACATGGAACAGGAGAATGGAAGCGTCGCGGGTATTAACGCGTTCCCAAAGCTTTCAGGACAACGATCAACTGCTGATTGATAATTCTGGTTTGCCCAAGCTCAAGCAACTTGCTACTTATCTCGTCTATAATTCCATCCAGCTGCGACTTAATTCTAATCTATCAACTTTCGCGAAGAAACGGTCCAGACACAAAAACGATGACGGCACGCTCACCAGCGCTCTTCTTAGATTGAAACAGTTAAAAGATGTCGGTCTCCCAACTGCGACTTGTCTAAAAATATTGTGAAGTGCTCTTTTTTAAATTATTTTTTTGAAACTGTTTTGTGATCAATAAATTCTTTTTTTGCTACCAGCTTTGTTGTCGCCGTGAGTCAAGTCGTGTCATATCCAGTAGCGCATTTTTTGGGGAGGCATTCTGCCGCGGCCCGTCTTTCGACTTTGCCTTTCAGTAAAAAAGAACAAATGTTGCTAACTGTGACTAAATTATGCCAGACTTCGCAATAGCTTAAGGAGGAAAAGTTAAGCCACAGACAATTTCAAAACCGGACGTTTCGACAACAGATTCAGCTGTCATCATCAGCAGTGTGTGCAAGGCAGTACAAAACTTAAGGACTTACAGTTTTGTACTACCTTAAGGCAGTACTTACACTTTTGTACTGCCTTTCATACACTGCTGATGATGACAGCTGAATATTTGCTGTCGAAATGTCCAGTTTGAGATTTAATGAGGCTTCACTTTTCCTACTTATGCCAGGCTTATTTTCATGGCTTCTGTAGTTCATGCTCGCCACCCCGTTTGAAAATTTTTCGCTACGCCCCTGTTCATATAGTAAGTAGGTTGCGCAATACATAATCTTTTTCCCGTGTTCGATGCAAAGCTGGAGTCTATCCCATTCCACACAAATTTTGAGAGGCTGCTGACTCGGAGAGCGCTAACTCACTTCACAGCTTCCTTCGATCATTGTTATTAAAGTAATTGCATCAAATTTGGCAGCGTTTTGTATGTTAACGGCCACTGCTAAGAATCGGTAGATAACAAAACTTGTTTATTCTGGAAATGAAAAAACGAAATACATAAAAAAGGATTCTTCGGTCGGCATCAGTCTTGAAATATCGGTTGTAAAAACGCCAAATGCAAATTTTTGTAAAGTCGTCTAAGAAAACCCAGTGAGATACTGCGGAACTAGCAAACGGATTTCAAAAACGTTTCTGTAATTAGCAAAAAAGACACTGAATACGTAACTTGTATCAAAAAACACCTTATTTCTATTACCCAAGCCTATAACGCATAACCACAGCAGTATCAATCTCATCAATAACTGCAAAAAAAGATTCACTCCATAACTAACACTGCATAATTAACAACACTAAGACAATACAAGCACCATTACCGAACTAATACAAAAAAAAACAATAAAATGATACGTTAAATACCGGTGCAGATAAGTATACACTACACAAAAAAGCAAGTACCTGGTATCAAAGGTTACAGTATCAGCAAGGCAAAAATTTATCACGTTTTCAAAAGAGAAATACGAAACGCACTAAAGTGTAATGAGAAACTTCAATAAAATCATTAAAACATTCACAAGGCCTTTAATTCATTCACTGCCTAGCAATAAGTAACACATTCACAAAAATGCATTGATAGGTAGAACTCACAAATTGAAGGATTTCTGCGTTAAATCTTAGATTTCAAGCATATTTTTTGCTTATAAAAACTTTGGTGAAATAAAAAGGGCACTAGCGAAAATCACTAAGTCGCAGCACGTTTCAAGCGAAAATTTAAGAGCCAAATATAACAGCGAAAAACACCATTGCCGCTAAAAAAAAAAAATTACGAGTTATATTGAACTTTTCTAAACTTCCCGAAAATCGGTTGAAAACCACAGGCAGTCACAATAAAAACACTGCTAATAACATCTTTTACTGATGCCTGTCGGTGTGTTGTAATACATATATAGCAGCAAAGCGTGTAAATTATTTGTGCAAATAGTTTTATTATGACTTGGCTGGTAGCAACACAATCAGGGTAGGGTTATAGGAGGCAACAAATCTTCTCAAATGAGCCAGAGACAACACATCAAATTTTTCTGATTTGCAATATTAACAGCCGAATTAACTGGTAATATTTAAAATGCAATACTTAAAAAAAATCCAACTACCAGCAAAAGACATTAGGTTTAACGCAAAGCTACCCAATGTACTTAGCCTTTTTTTCACACTTTTACCAAACACGGTAAAACGTTAAAAACTCCAAATAAATCACAATGCAAATAAACATTACGCAACAAACAAAAGTTTGCTTTTACAAGAAGGGGTTAGAGGGATGTACATTCGTAGATGTTGGATATTGTGCTTGATAGGTTGCAAATGGATTTGTTGAAGAAAAAGTAGCTGAAATTGGCTTAGGCGCTGGTTGATTGGTTGTAGATGAGTAAGCACCATTAATTTTTGACTGTGAAAAAGAGCTGACTGGCTGAACAAATGGGTTGCTATTTGTAGTGGTATCAAGAAACTTGTTAGCACTTATTCCAGAAGGTTGAGTCAAGGGTGTAACCGGGACCATAGACACAGGTCTGCTGTTGGGAAGCATGGCAGCTCTAACAGCAAACTGATTGGTATTAAACATATTCGGCTGCTGAAATTGAGCATTGGCTATTGCTGCAAAGCCTTGGTTAGCAGTGCTGAAAGGATTGGCAATGCCTTGATGGGCATAGGCATAGGGTTGCCATTGCACTGGTACATGTTGAGACAGCTGAGAATTATTTGGTGCCGAAAAGGCACTGTTTGCAGAGATCTTCAATAAATTTTTTTGAGCAGGCATAGCACCGCTTTCATCTTCGATGTCATTCTCCATACTAAATAATTTATCCAGGTTTGCATATTTTTCGGATAGCTTTTTTTTTTGAGGCTGAACCTGTTGCTCTTCATTGCTGGTTCCAGATACAGGAGCTAAAAGATTTGAAAAATCTCCAAAACCTGTTGTAGCAGCCGATGAAGACACATCAACACCTGTGTCTATCAAGTTACAAGAATAAGGATCAGGTTTTTGGGAGGCAAAAGCTTGATCAAAATTTGCAAAACTACCATTTGTCTGCTTGGAAGATGCCACACTTTTAGTAGTTACTGGTACCAGTACATTGCTACTGCTGCTAAAAGCACTGCTGGTTTGTTGCTTGTTAATTTGATCTGCACAAATCGAGGAAGCTTGAGCAGATTTAAAAGATGTTGCACCAGCTTTATGTGAAATTCCAGAGGAAGTTTGCTTATATTTTGGATTGCTCTTAGCAGCGGATTTCATGAAACTTTCAAGAGGTCTATATGCTTCTTCAGGAGAAACATACCATCGTCTTTCTACATACTTAAGTTCCAAAAAATATTTCAATTTTTCTTGATTTCTTGGATCAGGTTTACCTTGGCATCTTTCATCATACCTTCCCAAATAAATGCGTCTACAATAATCATTGCCTCTCATCTCAACCAATGCCACCTCAGTTGGTGTGAAAGCACACATTGATATTGATTTTACTCGATGTGGAAAACTTAGGCCTCTTAAAAGACCGCCACAAGAGGAACAAACAAACGTTCCAATTGTTACATCAACATATGTGATCCCACGTTGATTGCACTCAAAGCAGCTTTTATTGCATTCCAACTGCATCAATTTCTTAAGAAGATTTATATTGCTTTCTTCTTTCTTTTTTGATGCCATTTGTTAACGCTAATAGCACAGTGATACACAACATCAAACACTCACTAAATTACGGTAGTCCCAGCTTAGCAAAGTAGCTGAGCAAACGAGTATTCTCTTCTGCAAAATCAATGAAAACACTCCAACTGCTCAAGTACGCTAGACTAGACCAAAGTATCTACACATTTCGAATCAAACTACCATAAGCAATATTGTAAACAGTAATTCTTACCTCCAGTAGTTTTTACCCAATTTCAATGTCTCCATAAGCAATAGTCTAGTTTCTTACCAATTTAAACGTCTCTATATTGTAAGCAGTAGTTCCTACCTCAATAGTAGCGTTTTTGTAGAAGTGTTTTTTTTTCCTTAGTAATGAAACTGCTGTGAATGTGGAGCTTTTATAAGATCAACTGTTTGTGAAAATGCGCATTGTGCTTGTGTTGCTTGCTTTCTCTTAACACTCCTTGCTACTCTTGCACCCCACTGTTTCCACTAACTGTTTGTCATTCTCATGATTCTGTGTTTTTATTCTTATTTTGTTTATTTTTGAGCTTCATATGTGCAACTTTTTCAGTGTAGCTGTGAATCTGATGCTTTTATAAGATTAGCCTAACTAATTTGTGAAAATTTGCATTGTGTAGAAATTGCTTGCTTCCTTGCTTTTTCTAAACATCATTTATTATTTTTTTCCACACTGTTCCATAAGCTGCCTTTTTTTTGTGATTCATTTTCTCTAGGCCCACATTGTCATTTACATATCAGCATATGGCTGGTGTTAGATCATTATTATTATTGCTACTGGTAACTTGGCTTGAGCTCACTGATTGTCAATTATTTTATTTACTAACCTATCTTTTTGTTTTTTATGCTTGTCTGTTCAATGGCTAATTGTTAAATTGTATATAATTGAAATGCTTGGATTATCAATTGGGATTTTGGACTTGCTACATTTCCCTCAAATGGATTGTTAATTTCCTTGATAATCTTGCTTGATTTCTGTCGGGCATTTCTGTGCTGGATCGGTTTGTTATTATTATGGTACCGATGGCGATAACATGCATTAATATTTCCGTATAGGCAGAGGCTAAGGTTACGTGACCGTAACATTTGTCTCTTTGGTTTATTTTATTATCCCTTCACGCTTCCCTGATTGTACGAGAGCGTGACGAAGTAATAAAATAAACTAAAGAGGCAAATGTTACGGTCACGTAACTTTAGCCACTTCCTTCCGTATAAGCTTACCGAAACAAAATCTATCCACTAAATCAAAAGCTGCTCCTAAACTCAACGGGCATTTGGTCCCTTTGAGGCTGCCTGTACCTACCGGTAAATTGATTGCAAAAAGTGGCTGGCTAGACTGTTTGTAGTGGCCAGTGTTTGGTTTAGGCCTATATTTCCGTATTGCTTGTCAAGCTTTCGTACAATCGGGTCAAGCGTGAAGGGATAATACAATAAACCAAGCATTCATTTCTATAGGCCAGCAAAAATACCTTCTTCCTAAACTATCCAGTACCGGTACTTCATTGCTTAGGTATCGGTACTTATCGGTAACAGGGTAAGTCTGAGGTCAGTTGGACTAGACTTGCATTGTTTTGAAAATATGCAACAAAAATAAACTTTGTTCTGCCATTTTTAACATATTTTGTGACATCACAGCAAATGGAAGGAAGGATTTTAAATTGTCCGTAGTCAAGAGCAAACTCCGTATACGAAGTCCGTATACGAAGTTATAGGAACTTTGGCGTTTGGTCCAGAGTAGTAGTTAACTTTACTGGTAACTTTTTTTGGTGACAAAAGGAGGGGTAGTGAGTGGTGACCAATATGCCACAATATGCCACAAAATATGGGGTACGTGCCACAAAATGCTGGGCATATGCCACAGAACATAGGACTCGTGCCACAAAAAACGGGACATTTGTCATGAAAACACCTGTAGCGGTTTCCACTACAATACTTTACACACGAGTTGTGGCACATGCAAGGCCAGATTTACGGATAGGCTAAGCAGGCTGAAGTCTAGGGCCTCGCAGAAAATGAGGGGTCTCATCACGAACCACAAAACCCTTTTTTTGGTCACCACCGATATTTTTCAGTTAAAACACGACATCTGCGCTCATAAGGACCTTTTTATTTGGTCTTCACCGATTTCTACTGGAAATAATAGAAATAACCTAAAGGGCCTGTCATTGTCAAAATTCGGCCCTGGGCACATGGCATAATAATTGTGGCATGTGCCACAAAAAGTTGAGGCATATGTGCCATGAAAAGTTGTAACAGGTTCCACAAACAGTTGTGGCATGTGCCAACAAAAGTTGTGGCATGTGCCATGAAAACTTGTGACATGTGCCCCTCAAAGTTTGTCATCTGCGTGGCGCAGTGGTTTGGAGTGTCGTTTTTACGACGACTATGATCGCAAGATTATTGGTTCAACTCAGCGATGGCGAAAGCATTTCTAAAGTGGGGGGGGGGGGGGGCCAAAAGCCCAATTTTTTGCCCTAATTCATGTGAAGAGCAAAAAAAAGTCACCACGTCTGCAGGCCGTAGTTTGAACTGCGTAAGAATGTTTTGACATGTCTTCGCTGTTCAAAATGCCGAAATGAAGGACATTGGAGCATTTTTGAGCGCATATGGTAAGTCAAGTCAAGTCAAATTTATTCGTTTGCACGAAAAATAGTTACGGTATCAACAACATTGAAGTCAGGAAAATAGCAAAAGCAAAAAATAAAGAAATCACTCATACAAGCAGCTACTCAGTGACGAGCTGGACAGCGCAAGACCATTTCATGGTCATTCAAGTCTAGCTGCCCATATTTCAGGGTATCGGTATATTCAAATGGTTGAAGTATTACATTAAGTTTCAAATACACTCATGCAGAGGTATTATTGTAGAAATAAACGCATAAATTAGGGCCCTCTAGACCCGGCGCCAAGGGGGGCCAGGAGAGCCTGGCCCCTCCAATAGAAATGCTTGGCCCTTCCAATTAACAAGCTAACGCTTCCCGCTTCCGCCACCAACGCCGGTATCGATACACGGCGTTCCACAAACCGGGTTTCACATAAGCTGACCAGATAACATTTGGTTTCTCTTTGACTAGAGACTTCTTCTTTGATGCAGTACTTCCAGGGGCGTGCCCAAGAATTTGAAAGAGGAAGACTGCAATTTGAAGCCGTTCGTTTTCCGCCCAAAGTCAAGTGAAGAGCAAAAAAAAAAGATCAACACGTACGCAGATGTCCAATTTTCCGGCCCAAAGTCAAGTGAAGAGCAAAAAAAAGTCATCACGTCTTCAGATTGTCCTTTATACGTATATCATCTTTAAACCACGAAAGTTTTGTGCGTTTGTGTGTGGGAGGACCCTGACTTCTACAACGCTGTTTTCTTCGCATTGGCCTTAAACATTTTAACCACTTTTCGTGCAACGTTTTCAGCATTTTGTAGAGCTGAAACTTTTATAGCTGCAGAAGCGCTCAAATTTAAGCAATGCATAGCACAGTGAAAATATTATGCCAACGTAGATTCGTTTTGAACAATGGAAGTGACGCCTGACCGTTCGCTGGCCATTGCGGCTGCGCCATCATAACTCTGGCCAACGCAAAAAGCAAAGTAGTAGGCTTATCGTACTTCTCCTTAGTAAGCCCACTTATTAAAAGCTTAGCAAGAAAACAATCACGCAATGACAAGTATTTACCATAATTACCAAGAGCCTTGTTTTTGTCCAGGATAGGTTGGGGTGGTGGCGTGGCCCCATATGGCTCCCTGGCTACACCCTTGGCTGTTGGGAAAGACAATTAGCGAGATTCTTTAATCTTGGTGTGGTAGACAGGTGGCTCACTGGCTAGCAACTCCTAAGCCAGCTCAGTGCCGAAACTAGCGCCCCCCGAACCCTCCAACCGGGGGGAGGGTACCGCACGAAAAGGGGTCGCGTAAATAGCCAGTAGCCTACGTAGTACTATTTACTCAACGTATGATAAAGGTGCCGTAAATAGGCCTATTCTAAGATTCAATATATTTTTGCCTTACTCGCACGATGTGGGGCTCCCATACCATATTTATGCTTTTGACCATGGGGGGCCTCTGCACATTTTTCGAAAAATAGCAGTCGCAAAACTAGCGAACAAACGTTTAGTAGCATACCAAGGGCCCATCATCCTCAAGTGAAAGGCGCAAAAAATAAGCCTTAAAAACTTTTTGTTTTCGCATAGGCATAAGTAGCTAAATGTCACAGTAGGGTTTGCTGGCAGCATTATTTTAGTGGGTTTGGAAGGGACCTAGTAAAACAAACTATTAAGCCTTGTTAAAACTGAGGAATTTTAAAGGCTCAAAACGCACAAAAAGCCTCCAAAATAAGGTCAAATTCCGCAAAATTTTCTGGTGGGGGCATGCCCCCAGTCCCCCCTAGCTTGGCATCGCCCCTTCGGGGCTCGCTCTTTTGTATCCCGGTATCAACATCACAGAAAAAAATTTTAGGGGGCCCCGAAAGATAATTTCAGGGGGGTCCCGCATTGCCTAGTTTCTCCCCTGAGACAGCTCGTATAGCGCATTGATCGCTTTCTCGTGAAAGGAGGAGAAATATATAAGCTACAATTACATAAAATACAATAATTCTTCTCACCTAATATGCAGATAATGTTTCATGCCTAATGCCTTTGTCCCCCATCTTTGCAGCAGCACGTGCCCCAATTTTTTCGCGGCAATGCGTCATGCAACAACTTGATTAATTGATATCTTCGTCTTTATCCTCCTATCACGAGAAAGCGGCGGAGGCGTTATGCGCAGGACGAATCCAGACTCCCTTAGGACTTCACTTTGTTTTCAAGTTTTACGGTTGAATTTTCTTTCGACTTCTTAAATTTGCTGCTTGCCAGACTCTACCAAGCAGAAATAATCACCGTAAAGCGTCTTATCCAAGGACGCAACAACGAGACCAGGTTGGGAGTTGAACCATAGGTGGCGACCGGGGGGGCCGACGGGGCCCTGGCCCCCTCACTTTTTTTTCAGAGTGAAGCCTGGGGGAGCCCTAATTTACGCGTTTATTTCTACAATGTTGCCGCTGCATGAATGTATTTAAAACTTAATAGGCCTACCATCCAAATTAAAATCCAGGAAAAAGCTTAAATCCAGAGATGTCTTCTTTAAATTTTTATTTGTGCGGTGTGGCAACAGAAACTAAAAACAAGAACCGTGGGTCTGAAGCCCACATAAATTGGACATGTCACATGTGGACAGGCTGAATATGGGTTATAGGCATAGGGCCGGATTTACGTATAGGCTAAGCAGGCTGAAACCTAGGATCTCGGAGAAAATGGGGGGCCTCATCACGAACAATCAAGACCTTTTTTTTGTTCTCTTCACCGATACTTTCTCGGAAAAACAGAACATCTGAGTACGTGCATGCCTTTTTTTTTGCTCTGCACTATACAGTACCAATATTTTCAGTGAAAACAGGACATCTGAGGACGAGAAGACCTTTTTTTGCTCTTGCAATCAGTGTGATCAAATAGCCTAGGGCCTCTCATTGCCTAAATCCGGTCCACAGGAGCGTATTTAGGGGCGGGTCCATTGTGCCATGCCCCCCATTTTGACTCTGCCTTTTAGTAAAAAGAACAATATTAATGGCGCCAAGTGACTAAAATATGCCAGATTCCTTAGGTGGTTTCTGTAGCTTATGGCCAGGGGCGAATCCAGAGAGGTGTGATGAGGGGTATGCATCCTCCCACCAGCCATTTTCAAAAATGTTTTTGATGCATACAATTTTTCTATAATTTCGAACCCCTTCGATAGCTATAAGACATACGCCATAAGCACGCATAATTAAAGATGTGCGAACAAAATGCATCATATTTGGCGTAGCCGTGGCCGTGGTTTTATGCCTGATGTCTATTTGTTTGAATGTGATATTGATTTTTGTTTTATGATTTCAGTTGTGCTAACGCATCGGGTGCTGTTTAATTAGTGATCGACAGAACACTTTATCATCGCATTAAGTACTGCTAATCGTAACGAGAAAAAGCTTCGAAGACCGTCTTATTTCATTGCTTCGTTGATAACAAACGAAAATGTTATGAACAGTTTACAGCGAATCATATCGCAATATTTCCAATCGCTTTGCCCCTGAAAAATGGCCCACAAGAGCATTTATATTGACCTTAAGTTGCCAACATGCATCGTTTTTTAGCGTTTGCATTTAAGCAAAAAGTGATTGTCTTGGTGCCTCCCCCCCCCGAAAATATTGGGTGGTTGCGGGCCTGCTGCTTCCCCGACCAAAATTTTCTGGATCCGTGTCTGCTGTTGCGTAAGATTTTTTAAACTTAGGATCAGCGACCCGTGCTAATTTTTTTTAAAACGCTTTTGTTCCCTATTTTCATCTTGAGCATGTTTAACGTACAGTAGGTCTAGGCTATATCGTTTTGTCGCTGTTTCCTTATTTTTACTTCTCTGTTGTTTTTTGTGTTGATGATGGCGTTATTTTATGGTTAAAAATTAAAAATACTACTACTACTAAACTTTAGCCCCTCCGCCCCCCCAAATAAAAATACTGGCTACGCCTATGCCAACGGCACAACAGGTAAACTTGCCGGCTTGTTCTTCACACTATCATTTTAATGCTGAACGTCAAGCAAGGAAGCTTTGAATAATGATACTAATTTTAAAGTCATTGGTTAGACCCGAATTGGAATCAAATCCAAGTCTAGAGCTCCAGAAGCCGACGCTCTTACCACTCGGCCATCTGAGCTATGAACAAAATATCATAACCGTTTTTGCCATACTCAAAAACAATAGTGGTAATGATAATTGAAACTGATCTGACGCAGTTTTTTGCAGAAATAATGTTTAGTTTGATTTCTGGAAAAAATTGAATCCTATGACGGAGTTTCCGCATCGTATTAGTTGAGCATGCATTCAACAATTTTTATTTGTATGACTTTAGTCACGAACCGCAAAATCTAAAGGTAAAAAGTCAATTGAACAAAGAAGATTTTAAAATTTTGATTATGTAAGAATGTTTTCAGTGATTTTGTCTGAATGTTTTATGCTAAAATTGTTTGGAATTTTCTAGCATCATGCTTAAATATATAAATACTCAATCGAAACTGATACAAAAATGACAACACTGCCGTTAGTGGTTGTAATTATTTAACCGTAAAAATTGTTGGACTGGTCTTTCTCGCAGTGATTGCAAAGGTAATGAAAGAAGTTTTTATAAAATAGCCGTACTTATCCATTTTAATCTGATTAAGATAGATGTGTATTGAACCATAATTGCAGGCCTAAAAATTGCAAAATGAAAGTTTATTGTATTCTCGTTTTAGCGAAAGATTGACATTACTGGTTACCTGTTGAGGTTCGACTAATTGTCAGTTTCTAAACGACTTAACCGTCAACTGTGAAGTTTTGCTTAATTAAAAATAAGAATGAACTGTATCGAAGAAATGAGTATTTGGCGGTATAGGAACCTCCATTGCAAAAAACGATCAGCAGAGCACCAGTGTTGGTACAATATAGGCCTACAGATATACGAGTACTCTGTAGTGGTAAGGTTAAACGCAGTAACGTGCTTTAGTTTAGCTTAAGTGTATTGGAACAAGATATAGTTTATTTTGTGGATTTTTATCCATTTAAATCTTGATTTTGTGATCTTCCATGAATTGCAAGAAAATAGTTTTGCCTACTGGTGTACTGGTACTAAAATAAGTTACGGTACCAATATCTCTGTACTTCAATCACAAGTTTCTGCTGACACAGGACAGATAGATCAAGTTTGTCAGTCCTTCAACCAGTCAACACTCTTACCAGGTTACACTCTTACAGTTTAAACTTTAAACATATGATACTGGTACATATTCTGCTGGTAGGCCTGTTGACAAACACTGAACTGCTGAAGCACAGTAGTTATGAGTTGTTAAGTGTAAATGATCACCAGGCTTATGCTGTTGTACCGTACTGTCAGATAAATGGTGGCTTTGTCACCTATGTGCATTAAAAGTGCAGAGTGCGATTAGTAGTGAGCCTGCTCTACAGACTAGCTGTACAAAAATGATCTTACAAGCTGAATGAAAACAGTTTCACTTAGCCTAGCATGTAAATCAGTGGCTACTGGATCTAGGATATAGGAGAAAGTAGGCCCAAAGCTATGGGGCTGGCTGTCAGTATCTGGTATAGTTGGTTGCAATTGTCTCAGTGTAACATCATCAATTATAGCAATTGCATAGCAATGTCAACGGTTGCCAGTAACTTCGCCACATGGTAACTTCGCCACAGAAACTTTGCCACACTTTGAGAAGGTGAGGGAGATGTGGGGATAGGTGTAGGAAAGTGTGTTGGGGTGTGGGGGGAGGAAGGGGAGATGTGGGAAGAGGTATGAGAGGAGGTGTAGGAAAGCAAGTTGGGGTTTGGGGGAGGTAAGGGAAGATGTAAGGAAAGGTGAGGTAGGAGATGTGGGGAAGTGTGTTGGGGCCCCACACTCTAACACACTTCCCTACACCTCCCCTATCCCTCCCCCTCACGCCAGCGCACTTTCCCACACCCCTTCCCGCACTTCTCCACTTCCCACACATCTTTCCTTACTCATCTCCACACCCCAATACACTTCCCTACACAGTACACCTCCCCCATACCTCTTCAGTCTTCCCACAGCTTTCCTCACCTCCCCCTACACCCCAACACACTTCCCCACTCACCCCATGCACTCTCTCACACCTCTACCCACATCTTCCCTACAGTTTGGATTATGTGGCGAAGTTACCATGTGACGAGCTTACGTTGAATTTAACTGGACTGTGGAAAAGCCCGATGAAATTTTTTACGACAACCAGGAATTAAAGTCTTGTTTCGGTGTAGACAATATAAATTTTCGATGTATGAAAGTGTGGCGAATTTACTGGCAACCATGGTAACTTCGCCACAGAAACTTCGTCACATGGTAACTTTGCCACACTTTGAGAAGGTGAAGGGAGATGTGGGGATAGTAGGAAAATGTGTTGGGGTGTGGGGGGAGGAAGGGGAGATATGGGAAGAGGTATGAGAGGAGGTGTAGCAAAGTGTGATGGGGTGTGGGGGAAGTAAGGGGAGATGAGGGAAAAATGAGGGTAGGGAGGAGATGTGGGGAATTAAAAGTGTGTTGGGGCCCCACACCTCGACACATTTCCCTACATCTCCCCCATTCCCCTCCCCACATCCTTTTCCCACATGCCAACACACTTTCCCACACCCTCCCCACACATCTTTCCTTACCTCCCCCCACACCCCAATACATTTCCCTACATCTCCCCCACACATCTCTTCCCACAGCTCCTCTGACCTCCCCCTACACCCCAACACACTTCCTTCTTCACCCCATGCACTCTCCCACATCTTACCCCACAGTTTTGATTATGTGGCGAAGTTACCATGTGACAATGTTCCCTTAATGAATTTAACTCGAAAAGCCCGATAAAATTTTTTACGGCAACCGGGAATGTAAAGTCTTGTTTCAGTGTAGGCAATGTAAATTTTCGATGTATGAAAGTGTGACAAAGTTACCATGTGGCGAAGTAACTGGCAACCATGTTTACAGCACTGAGCATCAGACTGGTTTCCATTGTCCAAACATTGCTGCACTGGACTGCTTGTTTGTTTCTTTGCCTGACAGTAGTGTCTCGCTGGAATGGCGTCATCAGTGTTTTCTTGAAATGTATAAACTAAGGGTATTAGAGTGTAGTTGAGACATTGAGGGTGATGAGATTGAGTTAGGAGTGGGTATGATAGCTTTGGGGTTGGTGTGCACAAAGAGCAGTTTCAATTGGAAAAGCTTGCTAGTGCTCTACTGTCTCTGTTTCTCTACATTGCCAAAATTAAAACAAGCGGTCCTACTAAACATCGCAAAGGACGACAAAGGGCTTACTAAGCACCGTAAAATTTGACAAAGGACTTATAATTCATCTACTAAACACTGCAAAGAATGACAAAGGACTTGGAATCATACCGAAACAAAAACGACAAAGGATTTTAAGTTCGAGTTAGGTTAGGGTTAAATTAGAGTTAGGCTTGGGGTTATCAGGTCCTTTGTCGTAATTGGTGGGGTTTAGTAAATCCTTTGTTGTCCTTTGTCGCTCCTTTGCAGTGTTTCAGTCCATTGCAGTGTGTCCTTGTCAAAATTAAAGCAAGTTTTTAAAAATTGCCATGTTATAGCACTATTGATTTGTGTAGGCTGTAGCTACAGCATGTTTTAAAATTGCTTTGTTTAATTTTTCAGTCACTTCATCATGAAGACGATAAACTCTTCACAAATTGTCACTCTGCCTGAAGGTGTGGAGGCATTCGTAAAAAATCGAGTGGTGACTGTCAAAGGCCCCCGTGGAAAATTGCAACGCCACTTTAAACATCAGAAGGTGCGATCATAACTAGTGTTTCGTATGAAGTTTTGAATTATTTCAACCAATGTAAAGTGGTAAAAAGTATTATCATGATTGCTGAAAAATTCAAGGTCTTGATTGTAAAGTGAGTTTTTTTGCTAAAAGATGATTTTTTTAAGCAGATGTTTTTGTTAGTAATGATCTGTTTTGTTTAAATTTAACATCTATGTTTCACATGACTTGATGAATTTGCGAACAGTGTTTCAATATAAAGATGCACATTGGTTGCTTTTTATTCATTTGCAATGTTGCAAATCCAAAGACACAAGACTTACCGAACATTGTTTTTCAGTTACCTTAACTACTGTTTTTCTTTGTGTATTATCGTTGTATATGCTATAAGTTTCTTCATTCCGCAGCAATAATCGTTTTTCCACCTACTAGGGGCAACGATTTTTTTGTTACAGTTTGTTGCTTGATTTACTGTTTTCTGCTAAAGTTGTGTGAATGTAATAACTGCTACAAAGTTTTTTCAAAAAGTTGGCTTATCAACTATATAGTTGCTGGTCAAGCAATTTCTAACCATCTCTTTTCCCTTTATGGTGCTAAACGTCACAAAAATGGGAATTTTTGGTGCAAATGACCAGAAGCCCACACTGGGGGTGGGTGCCTTTTTCTTTCGAAAAGAAAGTGCCTATTCAAAATTTGTTTAATTTTTTTAGGAGATGCCATTTGATTGTAACTTCTTAAATTTTTGGCCTAAGGCCTCAAACCCTGATGTTTATGCATTATTGGAAGGTGTACTACTTTGTGGAGTTTATATTTAGCACATAAACACTTTGATGCAGTATGGAGGTTGTAAATCTGTTCCAATGGAAGCAATAAAAGTTTAAAAAAAGTTGGAAAATGTGGCGAAAAATAGGACTAAAACAATGTTTTCTCAAAAATATAATGTAATTCAAAAACATGAAATGTGACTTTTGTAACCTTTTAACTTCGTAAATACTGACCCCATACCTGTAAAACTTTCCTTCCACGCTTTTTACGTTAATTGGAGCCAGCAAAAAAATTGTATATTTTGTTACCCAAACTTGCCCAAGTGATAAGTTGTTTGTTGTAAATCTGCAGTATCGTGTGGTTTTGGGTAGGTTTTCGAAAGTTGAACTGTTCTGGATTTCAGTAGAAACGAATTTTGACTGGCTGAATATTTTGTTTGTATCTGCGAATGTTTGCGAGTCGGAAAGTGACTGTACTAACCGTACTGTGTTTGGAAAATCAAATTCGTGGCTGTTTATTTATGGCTGTATGTCCGTGTGCTGTCTATATTTCTGTATATTTTAATTTTTGTTATCATGTTCTCTTGTGGTAGTTTGAGGTGTTTTTGTTTTTCGAAATCTAACATTCTGAATGCAATGTCACTCAATTAACAGGCATGTTGCAAATGTTCGTTGTTATCACCAGTAGTGGAATGAAGGTTTTTCTCTCTGCTTTGCTGTTTTGTTAAAACGAACCACAAATACAAAATATTATATTGCTTATGAATGTGTTACTCCTGTCTGTTGATCATATATGATGATAAACCAGCTCACTCAGATATAATGCTGTTGAATGAAGTTGTTTCTGATTGTTTGGATGTACTGCATTTTTTTCCTGAAGTTGAGAATAAGATTTCCGTAGTTAGCTCATGAAAATAGGTCTTGAAACTGTTTAGCGTTGTTGGGACACATTACGTATGTCATCATACACAGATCGGTGTTATGAGAAAACGAGGCTGGTAACAAATCTTGTGTAATTTTAAAAGCAGGGTTTCCCAAACGGGAGTGTACGCATGTAAAAGTGTAGTGTATGGGGCGCCGTGTGAAAAAAAACTATTCGTTTTGTGAACCATTTTTTTTTAGCTTATTTAGACCACAGTTTGTCCGATATGTATATTGGAAATGTCCTACTTATGTATCGGACAAAATGTACTCTAAGTCGGACCTAAATACACGCGCAAAATAAGTCGGACAAAATCGTTTTTTCCAAACGACGCGCCACGCGCCGTTTGGAAAAAAACGATTTTGTGACCCGTTTTTCGAACTTATTTGGACTATAATTAGTCCGATATGTACATCGGAAATATCCGACTTTATATCGGACAAATCGTGCTCCAAGTCGGACCAAAAAACACACGCAAAACAAGTCGGATATTTCCGACTTATATATCGGACAAATTCGCCGTTTGGAAAAAAATCCACGTTTTGTGAACCATGTTTTTTGAGCTTTTTTAGACTCAAAAAGCATGGTTCACAAAACGTATAGTTTTTTCCAAATAGCGTCCCATACATATCGGACAAATTATGGTTTAAATAAGCTCAAAAAACATGGTTCACAAAACGGGTGCCGTTTGGAAAAAAACGATTTTGTCCGACTTATTTTGCGCGTGTATTTTGGTCCGACTTAGAGTACATTTTGTCCGATATATAAGTAGGACATTTCCAATATACATATCGGACAAACTATGGTCTAAATAAGCTAAAAAAATGGTTCACAAAACGAATAGTTTTTTTCCAAACGGCACCTCATAGTAGTGCTTTTACAGTATTTTGTTTTGTATTTTCCGAGGTTTAAATAACTCGTTAGCGATAAGAGGGCGACTTTTGTATTGAGAGGATGTCTTTCTATGTGCTCTTCCTATCGTTTTTTCTAAAGTTGGCTTCCTCAAAGACCTTCTATGCTTTTCTTTTTTGAAGGCGACTATTTATTGACTTTTTTTAGACGTTGCTTTTTTTCGTTTGAGAGTGCAACAACATAGCAAATTGTTTTAAGGTGCTAAACATTAAAAAGGTTGGAAACCGCTGCACTGAGCGTGTGTTTCTTGAAGAATTAGCATTCACTCTAATGTGCCCAAGCCAGCTTTGTGTTTGCCCGTGGCCGTGTTACCAAAGATTTAGTTTATGAAAATGTATTTAGGTGGAGATGAGGAAAATTCACAAAAACAAAATTGAAGTGGTGAAGTGGTTCGGATCGAAGAAAGACTTAGCTTGCATCCGAACTATTTGCAGTCACATTAATAACATGGCTACGGGAGTAACTAAGGTATAAATTCGATAAAATCTTGCGTAATAACGTTGTGTTAAGTTCGTTATGTAAATATGTTGATTTCGTAGCAAATCCTCAAACATTTAAGCTTGACTTCGGATTGTATAATTTTTGACCAGTCTCACTCTAGTTTCACGTAAATTATGCCATTAGCTAGTCCTGAACTAGTGACAATCGCGTACCATTTAACTTTTCGCCGGTAGCAATAGAAATTTGATGATGTAGATAGTTTGTGGCTTTTGAATTTTGCTCTTAAAGTTTGTGCTTTGGTTGTACAATTTTGAGTTTAAGCTAAAAATTAGTTAGCAGACATTTTGTGATACAGAGTTTGAAGATGGGATGAAGTAGAAGATAAACTGTATTTCAAAGAGAAAGCGTTTCATCTGACACTTCTTCAGGAGATGTATCGTCACACTCACAATGAAGAATGTATGAACCGTGCTGATTTCCATAGCAAAAGAATTAATCAGAACTCTTTCTGTTGCTTTATAAATCAGTTCAGTTTACGCATTCTTCGTTCTAACGATATCCCCTGAAGAGTGTCAAATAAAGAGCTTTGGAAAATAATCTTCTGCTTCATGCCGTCTCCAAAATTTTGTGTTAGTTATTTTTCACTGGGCAGTTTTTCTTTTTGCACAGGGTTATCGTTATAAAATGAGATCTGTATACGCTCATTTCCCTATTAATTGTAATATCGTTGATGATGGTCGAAGTGTTGAAATCCGCAACTTTCTCGGAGAAAAATTTGTTCGCCACGTGAATATGCATGAAGGCGTTACCATCACTTCCTCAAAGAAGCAGAAAGATGAATTAATCCTGGATGGCAATAGCATCGAAGGAGTTTCCCAATCTGGTTAGTGAGTTTTTTTCAATAATGGTAGTGTGGTATTTACTGGAGTGAGCAGTGAGCACACTTGAAAATCACTAATGCAAGAGGCAACGTTTGATAGGAAATGGAGATTCGACAAACCTTCGGATGCCATTCCCTTTTCTGGAATCATTTGGCTTACTGCTCCGTTGTTTTTATCCATTCGCACTTCTTGCGGGTTTTTTGATATTTGGATATGATGCAATTCATTTTCATTGTTTTCAAAAGCTAGTCAAAGTGTTAGTTTGCCTCCTTGCAACAGAAAGCTAAAAACAAGATAACTGGTGTCCAGTTGTCGTTTTAGTCAAAAATTTTCGAGCACTAGTGGAATTCCATCATGTAGTGCATTCCGCCTCTGCATCAACGTTTGTTAAGTTATAGCCAATAGTGTATTTGGGGGGCTGCCATTGTGCCATGCCCTTGCCTGACAGTAAAAAAAGAACAAATATTACTAAGTGACTGAAAAATGCCATTCTTTTGATGGCTTTTGTAGTTATGCCCCCACTCTCCCCGTTTCAAAATTTCTCGATATGTCTCAGGTCGTAACTCCTTAAATTGTATGAATGTGGTTGATTGGGATTGCATTATGCTGACTGCCATAAAAACGGTCGATGATGATACACCAGCTCACTCTGAAACGATATGAACGTCAATCTTCATTTCTGAGACCGTTCTTATAAAAACGTGATGGCTTATTTTGAATGTGTGGATGATGAGGCTCCGTAAAGAGTATTCACTATTCAGGCAATCGACAGAACTGTCCAACTCTGTAGCTTTTTGTTTCTCACAATTATCAAAAAGTCAGTCTTTGTTAAATTTAAGCCATGGATACTATACGGAAAGCCATAGAAAACTTTCATCATAAATAATGGTTTAGGGCGTGAGTTATTTATTTCTTGTCTTAGTCAAAGCTTTCCTCCCATATATGTAGTAGGTGTTTTTGTAAGTTTTTCTTTTTTGATGGGTTTAGCTGCTTTGATCCAACAATCGACCACAGTCAAAAAGAAGGATATCCGGAAGTTTTTGGATGGTATTTACGTTTCACAGAAGACCACCATTGCCGAAGATGAGGAGGCATAAATTTGACAATAAAAATTTAAAGATTTATGTGCTGGTGTGTTAATGGTTCGAAATTCAGTCTAGGGAAAAAGGGAAGCAGCTGCGTTCAACATTTTTACATGAGTGGAATCGCAGACCGATCGAGGATTGTGTAATATGTGCACCCGGTCACCAGACTGCTGAAAATCTAGTTCTGAGTGTTCATTGGTTCAATCATCTGAAATCACGTGGCAGGGCCAGCGTAGTGTTTGAATGTACCGCTGTAGGCGATCGATGTATTGGCCGGTCAAATCTGACTCGGTGCACCCATAGCTGTGACCTTCATAAAGATGTGCTGCCCAGGCGATAAGCCGCGGAGATAGGCCCCGCCACTCGCTTCTGCGTAAGACTGCGAGCATAACCACGATTTGATTTTTAAAATTTAGTGTAGATGATTTAAACACTCATGTGTAGGGGGAGAGGGGTTCTTGCACCTCACTAGCCAAGTTACGTTACACGTTTAGGGTTCATCCTTCAGCTTTTCACAAAAAATGGTAGGCTATCTTATGGACGGACTTCGTTAAGCTCCCTTAAAAATTACTTTGGCTGCAAGCTGTAGATCTTGGACTCTTGTTTTAATTCAACTTTGTTTAGTCAGATTAAGATTTGAGCAGGGCCGGGAACTAGCCCCGTTAGGTCACATGAGACTGTGCGCCACGCTTGAAAAATCGTTACATTGGGCCCTCAAAATCAGGTCTGCAAAAAGCATGGTGCTTCTACAAAAGTTCGTACGGTAGGCAGGGGCGGATCTGGAAAGTTTTGGTGGGGGGAGTGTAATTTTGAATTAGGTTGAATGTTAACTAAGCACAAAAACGTTTAAACCCGGAAACGGGCGTAAACAAGCCCTTCAAAATTGTTTCATGTTAGGGGGGTTTTCAGAAATTTTTTTTATCAGGGAAAGAATACCAAATTTCGTCACTTTTTCAAGCGTAGTTTTTTTCCGTTAGAGTTAATGTTAGGCAACTGAAGTAAATAAAAACGATCTTTTTGAAAATTGACGTACTGTAATGGCCATTTTAGTGTTGTTTGAACAATTTTCAGGCAAATTTTGTTTATGTTTTTGGCCCCTAATTTTGAGTGCTTCCCCCACATTCCCCCTTGGATCCGCCCCAGCCGGTAGGCTTACTATTTTTTTTGCACTCAGGTCCCACCAGACGAAGTTAGGCTATGGCAATGTCTTATATCAACATGGAATAATTGTATTCTCGGAGAGCCGCTTCACTGCCGTTATTTTAGCCCCTACAATTAGGCCTACCCTGTCCACATGTCCAATTTATGTGGGCTTAAAGCAGGGTTGGGAATCGATACCCAAAAAAGTAAAGAAATGATCGATATTCGATAGTTCACCAAAAAGTAAAGAAATAATTAATATCCGATAGTTCACCGAAAAGTAGAGAAATAATCGATATTCGATAGTTCACCAATAAGTAAAGAAATATTCGATAGTTCACCAAAAAGCAAAGAAATAATCGATTTCAATGGTAGTTTAAAGAAGTAAAGAATATTGTAATCGATATTCGATACTACTCTGAGTATTTGGCGGTGTACGCCAAGCATATTTTGTGATGCCCTCACATTCATGCGGTAACTTACTGACAAACGACGGACAATGGGTAGGCCTATGTAAAGCAACTTTGCTGTTAAAAACCTTTTTTGTTTTTTTTTGGCAAAAAAAAATTTATCAGCAAAAACAAGGCAATGACGTATCGACGATTATTTTAAATTTACTAAAGTGAGATAAAGTAACCTAAACAAAAAGAATCGAACAACGAATAATGGAATATCGAATTGCGCCCCCCAAAAAAGTAAAGGCAAGGCCATATTCGATACTCATTCAAAAAAGTAAAGGCTCCTGTGCATTTGGTGAACAGAAAGTAAAGAATATCGCAATCGAATATCGATTACAATCGATTTTTCCCAACTCTGGCTTAAAGACCACATTGATATGGTCTTAATGGGCTTGTTGCTGTGGGGTTCATGTCATAATCACTTCTTTAGATCATCACAAGACCAGTGTGAAGAAAACAGCATTGTTGAAGTCCTGCATCAAAGAAGACGTTTCTAGTCAAAAATAAACAAAACTTTATCTAGTCGGCTTATGTGAAACCCGGTTTGTAAAATGCCATGTATCGATATCGGTGATGCACTCCAAATTAAGGGCAAAAAATTTTAATAAAGTTTGACCGCAAATTGTTCAAAATGCACTAAAATGGCCATTACAGTACCTGAATTTTTAAAACTTTTCCGAGGGAGCATGTCCCAAGACCCTCTAAAGCCTTTTTTTGTTCCTCAACTTGCTTCAAATTAATTCTGCCGGAAAAAACTACGCTTGAAAAAATGCCGAAATTTGGTGGCCCTTTCTTAAAAAAATTACGCCTCAGACGTGAAACATTTTCAAAGGGCTTACTTGCGACCTTTTCCGCGTTTAGACGTCCACCATTTTGTATTCACGGTAGTAAACACTCAACCTAATTCAAAATTGTATCCCCACACCTAGTGTTTCCTCTCGGGAAGTCGGAACAGGAAATTTTCCGGGAAATTTTGCATTTTTAAATTTCCCGTTTCCCGGGAAATTTATGTCGAGACCCCGGTAAATTTTTTTACTTTAACAAGGGTTTCAGTGGTACTGATTTCTATCATTCCGACATAAGAAATGCGTTACTGCAAATTAAAAAAATAATTTGTTTGCTTACAAAAAATTCTTTTTCAAAATTCGCAAAATTTTTGAGGACAAAACGCTTGTGAGATCGAAATTTTTTCCTCAATTTGTCGAAAAAATTGAAAAATTTAAACTAAGTTTGTTGAAACAACATAACAAAATGCTAAAAATGAGATCTGAAATGCTGAAAAACCAGAAAAAAAGCATAACAATCAAGCTCGGGAAACAAAATGCATTATATTTGGTGAAGGACTTCAAATGAGGGGCAAAAAGTTTCATCAGAATTTGTTCAAAAGCACTAAGAAGACTATTACAGATTACGCCATACAAAAGTTTAAAATCTTTCCGCAAGTGCATATGCCCCCGTACCCCTTAGAGCCGTTTTTTCCTGAATTTGCTTCAAATATACTCTGCTGGAAAAACATACGCTTATAAAAGATGTCACAGTTTGTAAACTTTGAATACCTAAATATATTTTCCTATTTACTAGCGTATTTATCCTCCTATCACGAGAAAGCGATCAATGCGCTATACGAGCTCGCTTAGGAGTTGCCAGTCATCTGTCTACCACACCAAGATGGGGAATCCCGCCAAGCGCCTTTCCCAACGGCACAACAGGTAAATTTGCCGGCTTTTTCTCATCACTGTCGAATACCAATTTTAAAGTCATTGGTTTGAACCGACTCGGAATCAAATTCAGATTCAGATTTTATTTATTCGCTGCCGTCACTCGCAATGACTACATCAAGCAATAGCAAAGCAATGAACAGAAACAAACATACAAGTTGACATAATCACAAAAGCGAAACAAAAAATAATATTATACTGTAGACCGCAGAATGACAGCAACAAGGTGGCCGCGAAGGGACCAAGGGGTCATCGAGTCAGCAGCCACCTTGCAGTTGCCAATAGAAATTCTTACATCACGTACACAATCAAGATATCAGCAACATTGGCAGACGAAGCAATTCAATGAAAGATTTTCTAAAGCATGCATCACAGAGAACAAACGCAAAGCAACAAAGTAAATAAAACAAAGTAAAAAAAAGATAATAATATAGAGGAAAAATGGGAATGCAAGACAACGGCTAGTATCCCGCTAACTGAAGGACGACTCTGAGCCTCTAGCCAATAATAAATTAAGTAAAACGCAATTTAAAATTTTAATAAATAATTTTTATACTCCTTTTGAAACTTGCTAGACGAGTATTTACGCATATCAGGTGGGATTACGTTCCAAATCTTGGCACCGATAAATTTGATCGAGCGTTGTGTTCTTTTTGTTTTAAAAAAAGGAATTTTTAATTGTTCATTACTGGAGAACCTCGTAGAAAAAGAGTGGGTAACATTTGCTGGAGTAAAATAATTATCAAATACTGGCGGTAAGCTTTTCTTCCTGTGATTGTAAACAAATTTAGAAATGACATATTTAGCCAATTGTTCTAATGGCAGTATTCCAAGCTTTGAATAAAGAGGAGAAACACTTTCGCACCATGCTTTTCCAGTGATACCAGCTACAGTTCTAATTGCCTTGTTTTGAATACGATTTAATTTTAAAAGATAGGTAGGGTATGTTGTACCCCATACAGTTAAACCGTAAGTCAAATGAGTATGGACAAGGGAATAATACAACTTTAATAACGCAGTCTGAGGTAAAAAAAATTTCAGTTTGCTTAAAATACCAACTGATCTAGCTAGTTTTGCTTCAACATACTTTGCATGCTCATGGAAATTTAATTTATTGTCTAAGATCACTCCCAAGTATTTAGCCTTGTTTACTATTTTAATTTGGCCAGCAGGACAGCGTAGGTTGAGATTGACCGATGGAGATCTAAGTTTTGGAGATATTATTAACGCTTGCGATTTATTTGCATTGAGGGTAAGTTTGTTTGCTATCATCCAATTGCTAACCCCATTAAGTTCATGGTTGATTCGTTGTTCTAATAGTTCAGTCGTTGGGGCGTTAACTACCAAACACGTGTCATCTGCGAATAAGCGAGGTGTACTGTCAATAGAATTGGATAAATCATTAATATATAATAAAAAAAGTAGTGGTCCAAGCGTTGAGCCTTGAGGTACTCCTACTTCTATATTACTTAATGAAGAGTTAGCGTTATTAATACAAACAAATTGACTTCTGTTGCTCAAATAAGATTGAAAAAAGTTTTTCGCAATTCCTCGAATTCCATAATGATCCAATTTATTAAGCAGAATAGTATGATTTACTGTATCGAAAGCTTTAGCTAAATCACGTAAAACTAACCCAGTATATAATTTATTTTCGATACTATCAAAAGTAGAGGTAGTAATGTCTAAAATGGCGTGCAAGGTAGAAAATTTAGATCTGAAACCATACTGACTTGGGGACAATACTGTATTCAAATTTAAAAAATTGATTGTTCTGGTATACACGACTTTTTCCAAAATTTTAGAAAACGTAGATAGTAAAGAAATAGGTCGATAATTTGTTAACTCAGATTTGTCACCAGATTTGTAAATAGGTACAACTTTAGCTATTTTAAGACAGCTAGGAAATAATCCATAGTCAAAACAAGCGTTGAAAAGTAACGCTAGTACAGGCGCCAAGACTTCGGCTGCAAAGATTATAAATTTCGCATTAATACCATCCGAGCCACAACTCTTATTAAGATTCATTTGGTTGATAATACGCAAAATTTCGGTTGCACAAGTAGGACGTAAAAACATAGAGGAAGAAACACGATTTTTCATATAGTTTTTGAAAGAAATGGAGTTATTGCAGTTAATATTATTGGCTAAAGTCCTACCAACACCACAGAAATATTTATTAAAGTTTTCAGCAATATCAACTGGGTTATTTATCATAGAACCATTGACATTAATCATGTCAGGCGAGTTTGCTAGCGGTTTGTTGGGTAAAAGAGTTTTCATTATTCCCCAAAACTTGCGCATATCCTGACTGGAGTTAACAATCTCGGTTTGCAAATAGAGTTTCTTTGCAAATGTTTTAGTTTTAGTTAATTTATTGGAGTAGATTTTGTACAATATGGTTTATTTATTAGTTTGCTTTTTCTACGAGACGCTTTTTTTAGAGGCGCATGTTGATTAATGCACGAGCTTACAATATTAACAAAGTTGGAGAATTTCAGATCAACATCATGCGCGCTTTCAAAAACATCAATGTAAAAGTATAATTCCAGATTGTTACATAGATCAGTAGCAAAGAGATCTTTATCAAAGCGTTTTATATCTCTGTAATAGAAGGCCAGTTTTTTGCGTGGGCTACTTTTTGAATTGCTTGAATTACTTGCGACAAAACAAGCCACAGGAAAATGATCACTAAGGTCACTTAGAAATACGCATGGATATATTAAATTAGAGCAATCATTAGTAATAATATGATCAATAATTGAGCTACAGTCACCTGAGATACGGGTTGGCTTATCAATAAGCATATGAGCTCCATTACTTGAAATCATATTAAGGTAAGAAGCCGATTTTTCAGTGCTATTAGAAGGATTGACATTAATATTAATATCCCCAAGAATATAGTATTTAGACTTATATTTTTCATTAATTTGCAATAATTTATCATTGAACTTCGAAACAAAGTCATGAACATCACCCTTGGGGTGTCGATAAATAACTCCCAAAATAAAGGTTTTTGCAGAATTAGCCGTCATATCAGATATTTGCAACCAAATATCTTCACAATCGGACTTAAGTTCGTTTTTATCTAAGATCTTTACAGTGAAATCGTTTGAGACAAGGACTCCTACACCACCAGCATTACTTCTTGAATCCGAATGTAAGATAGGTTGGTACCCAGCGAGAGAAATGTTAGTCAGTGGTGAATTTTGTATTTTGGTTTCTGTTAGACAAATAATATCAGGTAAATATTCGAAACTTTGCAAAAGATCGTGATTCAAGGCATCTATGTTTTTATAGACTGATCTGATGTTTACATGTAAAAGGAAAAGACGCTTTTTTTGTGCTGAAACTGGGAGGGCGTTGTTAGCCTCAAGCACTCGGCAAGATTTCAAGTTACTCGTTATCGAATTGTGCAAAGAAAGATTTAAATCAAACTGATTAGTTGCAATTTGCGTCGAGTCACTAATAGCATTTTGAGATGTTGGACTCGAGGCCCAGTCGTCATCCTCGTGATGCGACAAACCGCTGACATACATTAAACGTTTTCCTCTAAAAAAAGAAAAAAGAAATTGGGGTTCGAATCTCCGTAGGCAAAAACTATGATCGAAGAAACAAAAAGTCTAGCTGTGTAGCTGGTTAAAAGGCAGCGAAGCAGCGAACAGCAAAGAAGTACGTGACCAAGTACGTATTAAACGTGATAACACATATAGGCAAACAAATACTCTAGTAACATAAACTCTTAATAACAAAAAGGTTTACAATAACTCTAGTAGAACAGAACATACTGTAGTAGTAAAACGAAAATAGATTCATGGAATAAATATACGATTGTTTATATACAAATGATACTGACCGTTTTCAGCTTTCCAATAAGTTTTTTTGTTTTGACTTCTCGCTTCTTTAAAATGCGGTATCAATGCTTTTTTTTGATTTTGAAATAATTTGGGAAGATGGTCAGTTACAAACACCGGACTTGAATCGTTGGCATTAGAACTCCTGGCGGTATTATAATTTTTCAAATTTTTTAAGGAAGAATATATCTTTTGTTTGTCCATATTGGTCGCCATCTTAATAATGATTGGTCTTATTTTACCTGTTCGATGAGGTCTCTGGGGTAAACGGTGGATGTCATCAAGATTAACTGTAGAAGGGTCAAGTTTTAAACCTTCACGCAAGAAATTATCAAAAACTATCCTTGTTTTTTCTCTGGTTTCCCATGCGTTATCTTTTTCTGGAAGTCCATGAATAAGAATGTTAAGTCTTTTTTCATAAGCTTCACGCATTAGTTGATCCGCGTTGATTGACTCAACAAAGTTATTGAATTTAGCCTCTAAAGCCTCTAAATGTGGCTTAGAAACAGCCGTTGACAGAGCACTTTCGAATTCCTGACACTTCTTTTCGAGCTTTTGTTCGACTAAGTTTAGCCTTTCATTGAAATTTTCAAGTTTAGTTTCAATGTTATCGAGCCTGACAGTCAGTTTGTCCAATGTCAAAAGGATTTTATCTAGTTTAGCTTGAACTGACATTTTTTAAATTGACTTCGAAGAATTTTTTTTAGCACCAGCTTTGCAGTCGCAACTTCGCTTGCCTCTTCACTAAAAAGCACGTCCGTTCATCAGCGCGTTCTGACTACTACTCAAACGCAAGTCTTCAGCTTCCGAGGCAGACGCTAGCTCTTACCATTGTTTTTCCTAATTTATATAATTGATTTGACTCTGCGCTCTAATTTTAATGTTACGTGATATGCGGATGATAGTGCCTTAACCTTGTCTCATACGGATGTTTTAACTTTGCAAACTAACATCAATCAAGAATTACATAAAATTGACGAATGGCTGTGTATCAATAAACTAACAATAAATTTGAACAAAAACTAATTTTCTGTCATTTTCTAACAAGTCTACATTGCCAAAACTGAACATAAACTTTGTCGGTTCAAAAATCAAACAATGTGATGTTGTGAAATATTTAGGTGTCTCCTTGGATGACAAGCTTAACTGGGACAGGCACATTGGTTATCTCATCAAAAAATTATCTTCAGCCATCGCAATTTTTGGTAAATTAAGAAATTATTTTCCGACAAATATCGCCTAATTGCTGTGTATTACAGCATTGTTTACTCATGGACTTCTAAATAGTAGAACAAAGTCCATGGTTTACTTCTATTTACAATATGCTGTCATTAGTCGGGGTAACTGTTCTATTACTTTAAGGAAACGGCTACAAATCAAACAGAACGCGATCATTCGTACTATCAACAAATGTCGAATTTACCATACTAAATTAAAACCGCGATTTGAAAAAATGAATCTTCCCAACGTAAGCGCAATTTACGAACTTGAAGTCGGCAAATTCATGGCTAAATTACAGAGCAAACAGCTTCCTGATTACTTCTCCAACTTATTTTCTTTGTCATCTTCTTGTCACTCTTTCTTCACTCGTAGTGAGGCAAACTCAACTTTTTTTCGTTTTAGAAGTAAATTGCATAAAACTGATAGATCAATAAAAATTGCGGGTTCTAAAATTTGGAATAACCTTCCTAAAACGATTAAAGAAAATTTTGAAACAGCTAAGCCTTTTAAAAGTGCGTTAAAATTGTCTCTCTTGCATTCACAAGAATTTTGACTATCGTAAAATTTATTTAGGCTACTATTTTTTGATAAAAATGTGACTGACATCCATTGTTAGTATACTGTAAATGTGTAGTAATGTGTTACGATTCGTTTGTTGTTTTTTCGTCCTTTTCGTTTCTTTTTTGTTTGGTTTTGTGTTTCATTTTATGTAACGTTTTCGTTCATTACTTAATTTTCGTACGTTTGCTTCGCTTCCATTGATTTAGTGAGGAAATACAGACTGGACGACCCTTCAGCTTCATTAGCTGTCATGGTCTTTCGCATCTCCTCACGGGACACTATTGATGCTTGTGTGTTAAATTATAACTTTTTTGAAATTTGGTATATTGTCCGAAAATAAATTATGAATGAATTACCACTCGGCCATCTGATTTGTTTCAAACTTTGAATACGCCTTTGACATGAAATATTGACGCCCTATTCCGGGTTTAATTACGTTTGACGTCTTTGTGTCTAGATAACACTCAATCTAATTTAAATCTGCATCCCCCCACCAAAATTTTTTGGATCCGTTACTGCTAAATAACTAAAAATTTATTTAAGATATATTTATCCGAAGAGATGAGTGATCCTGGCAAGATCATTCGTTCTGGAAGATGAATGTAGCCTATCTTACCCAGTGGTGGGCAAGTTACTTTTAAAAAGGAATTAGTTACAGTTACAAGTTACTTCGCAAAAAAAGTAACTTAGTTACAGTTACAAATTTTAAAAAGTAACTAGTTACAGTTACAAGTTACAATTGCTTTTTTGCATGCTACAAAACCGAAAAAATATCAATTCTTAACATGTTTTTTAAACCTAGAGCTCCATGGTTTTTTAGAAGAAATTTTAAAAAAGGGAAGGGCCCACTAATTCGACATTTTTTTCAAGCGTAGTTTTGAAAAGGCAGAACTAATTTAAAACTGATTCCGAAACAAAAAAGCTCCAGGGGGTTTCGGGGCATGCTCCCCCAAAAAAATTTTAAAAAAATTTACATGCTGTAATGGCTGTTTTACTCCTTTTTGGATAATTTTCAAGCAAATTTTGTTTAAATTTTATGACTTTGATTGTGAGTGCTTCGCCAAATATGATCCATTTTGTTCGCACATTTTCGATTATGCGTGCTTAGGCTGAGTCGTAAAACTTATTGTTATCGAAGAGGTTCGAAATTATGAAAAATTGTGCTTATCAAAAATATTTTTGAAAATCCCAGGTGAAGGGGATAGGCCTACTTACCCCTAATCCTACCTCCTGGATCCGCCCCTGGAAATAAGCTACAGAAGCCATCGAAAGAGTCTGGCATAACGGCACTTCAGTCACTTAGCCCCATTAATTTTGTTCTTTTTTACTAATAGTCAAAAGGGGCTTACCCTTTTGGACCCCCTTCCTAAATACGCTCATGACTAGAAAGAACAGCAGTATCGTAATGAATTAAAAGTTCCATAAGTTCTTCGTGCATAGAAGCGTTTGCATTAACAGTTTGTGAGGGCGAGGCGAAAAAGAACTCCTCCGAAAAGATTTAAAATCCCTCAGTTATGAAGTGAATACTGAATTAAGCAAGGTAGAGCTTTGGTTAAACGCCAATAAATTAACACTGAGTTATTCTATAACGAAATATTTACTGATAAAGCCCAAATCCAAGTTACCAAATTCATGTAATTTTAATGTAGGCTATCTCTAAATGGAATTTCTATTGAAAAATGCTGTAAGGCAAAATATTTAGGTTTAATCTTAGATGAAAATCTTAATTGGAAAGCTCATGTGCAACATCTACAGAAAAAATTATCATGTGCAGTCGGTATTATGGCAAAACTACGCCATTATCTAAACCCTGAAAACTTTTAAGTGTAGGCTATTATAGGCCTACTAGGCCTATGCTTTTTTTATTTGCACATTTTATATGGAACACTTGGCTGGGGTTCTGCAACTAGCCTATAACATCATTAAGGCCCATTCAAATACTTCAAAATAAAGTGTTGAGAATAATGAACAAGTCCACTTGGAGTGATCGCGTTAACAATGATTTATTGTATGAAAAATACGAACTATTGAAAATTAATGATCTGTACAAGCTTGAATCAGAAAAATTTATGTGTTTTTATCATGCAAAGACTCAACCAGAAATATTTCAAACATATTTTTTGTTTATTGACTGAGCCAATGGCCATAATACAAGAAGTAAGAAAGTAAGTTTATTTGTTAAGAAGTAATTCAAACAAAAATTATTTTTTAAACACGGTTAAAACCAATGATGGTAAATCTTCCATACAATTTAATGGAGTTCAACTTTGGAAGCAATTACCCTCATCGCTAAAATCATGTTCCTTTTATCGCTTTAAAAAGGAGTATACAAAAATATTATTACAGAACAGAAGTATAAACAATGAAATTATTATGCCCAATATGTATCCATTTATATATTTTATTTCACAATAAATGTCATCGCTACATGCCTTAAAATTTACTAGATTTACTTTAATATCTTCTTCAAATGGTCAAGTCTTTGAGTGTTGGTGTAGTGCATTGGCGGGATGTCTGCTTGTTTTTTACATGTATATTGACATCACAATCGATATCTTGTCCAGTTACCAAGTTCATAATGCTAGGATTTATGTAATGTTTTCGTGTGTAGGCCTATAAATTGGCATAAATTGTATACAGACTGTACATATGCATATAATGACATGGCGAAGTGCTACATTTTGCTTTTTTTTTAAATTGCACTGTTCGTTATCAAGTAAGAAGCAATTTTGACCTTGTATTATTCTAAATGAACGTGGATGCAGTTGACACGGTGAGCTTTTGATCTTTCACTGCATCCACACTGTGCATTCAAATTTGGTAGCACTAGCAGCTAAGTAAGTTTCTTGGCAAATTACTAGTGTTCTGCTGGATTGATTGCATACTGAACAATTTAAATAAACTTGTCTGTTAATCGACATTGCTAGATCTTCGTCGCTTTGATTGTGCGAACAAACAGCTAAAAAACTGTCACATAAGCAAGTTGAGCTTGCATCACGGTCGTTGTCCGTATCACTTACTTGTCGAAGTATTTAGAGCAGTGTTTCTCAAAGTGGGTAATATCGCCCCCTTGGGAGAGAAAGAGAAGCACCAGAGGGCGAAAAGCAAAAGGGGGCAAAAGCGGGGAAGGGGGGCGATAGCTTATGAACCGTGTAAGACCTTTTTTTGCTCTTCACCGCATTTTCCTTTGCGAATTGGGTAATTCCCATTCATCAGTAGCTCTCGCCCTTGCGAGGTTTATTAGATAGAACACAACCTTATTAGGGCGAGGGGGCGATGACGATGTGCAGAGTACCGTAAAGGGGCAATGGCACAAAAAGTTTGAGAACCACTGATCTAGAGCATTGTCGGTTGCCTTGTTTAGTACATTGATGATTTTTCTTTTCAATTCGCGTTCGGCTTTAGTTTCAGTGGGCTCGTCAATTAAGAACCAAGCTTATTCACACCTCAAATGGCCGAGTGGTATAGAGCGTCTGTCTCTTGAGCTGTAGACTCGGGTTTAATTCCGAGTCGGATCAAACCAATGACTTTAAAATTGGTATTCACAGCTTCCCTGCTTGACGCTCAGCATTAAAGGGACAGTGTGGAGAAAAAGCCGGCAAGTTTACTAGTTGTGCCGTTGGGAAAGGCACTGAGCGGAATTCCCCCATCTTGGTGTGGTGGACAGATGGTTGGCAACTCCTAAGCGAGCTCGTATAGCGCATTGATCGCTTTCTCGTGATAGGAGGATAAATATGCTACTAACGTAACTAAATGAATAATTAATTATTACGAATGGAGTGAAATTAAGTAATTTTTTTCCATTTTTTAGCGGAAAAAGATGCCCCATAAAAGTAACTGTAACTTTCGAGGTTCTAAAGTGGTAATTAGTGACAAATTCCGTTACTTTTGCAGAAAAGTAACTTAGTTACAGTTACTAAAAAGGTAACTAGTTACTTTTGTAACTGCTGATCTTGCCTAAACCCACCACTGATCTTACCTGAGGGCGGCTGATGAAGGTTAATAGCCCGAAACAGCGTTGTCCCGCTCTACAAATCCGTTAGCCTACTGCTGTTGAGTAAGATTTCTTAATTTTTAGCCCCCCCCCCCGCCCCAATTGAAAATCCTGTCTACGCCTACGTATGTGGAAAGGGTGATGTCCCAGTGAAGGAAAACAAAAAGGAGTTGGAAATTTAATAAAAATTGTAATTCGCCATCGCAACACGCGTGGGCGCGTGGCGCAATGGATAACGCGTCTGACTACGGATCAGAAGATTCCAGGTTCGAATCCTGGCGTGCTCGTTTTACTTTTCAACATCCTTAAAAATTCATGAATTCTTACAGTATCGGAACCGAGAGTTATGGTATTGAAAGTTTCACCACAGTAAGTATTTCAAAATGAAATGCCGTTAAGTGGTCTTCATTTAATTTTTGAGGTTGCTGCGTCATGGTACCGTAACTGATGATACTGCAGTAGGCCTACCGGTAAGAATCATCACCACATAGGCTAGCTATCAGTTCACTCAGTTTAACTGCAAAACCGATTCTGAAAGAAGCAGCTTTTGAAGACTTATTTGTAGCAAGATTTGCACTATATTGACTAGACGCAATTGTACAGAGAACTGAACAACGAAATAAATAATCCATCCTCAACAAAACAATAATGAGATAAAGTTATAATCATGGGCAAATTACTACAAAAGGAAGGTTTCGAGCACGACAGGACTCGAACCTGCAATCTTCTGATCCGAAGTCAGACGCGTTATCCATTACGCTACGTGCCCACAAACTCCTTCTAATGAAATTTAAGTATTTTAAATACCGTTTTCTTTCTTTACTATTACTTACTTCCTTTTGTTCAAAAACAAAAAGATTAATGATCGTAAATTCACGGTATGTAGTATCAGTGTATGATACATAACTTACCGGCAGTCCCGCGCCATTGTTCCAGAATACCGAGGCAACAAAATCTAAATATTTAGGCCCACATGCGCAGTACAAGTAGTTCTAAGACTCACGGGTTTTTCTCATTATAATCAACTTTTTGATGTCGTAGTTAAAACAACCCCAAAATTAAATATTGTTTTAGCCTCCCTCCAATACGCTACTTAAGCTATACTGTGTCGAAATGATGTGTGATGATGTAAACCCAACAACGCTTTTTCAAATTTCCTTAAAAACCCTTTTTATTTCTTTTTTTATATTTTAGAAAACATCCTTTAAAGATCTCTTTTTTGATAAAACAAGCGAAAGTTTTGCCTAATTTTTCCACCCATCAGAAAATGCACCAGTACTTAACCTTTCTACAGCAGCGTTTGGTTAGGCCCAAGGCTAGCTACGGCCCCAATCACCAGCGGTTGACTTACCGGTGGCGTTATTGTGATATCATAATAGGTTAAAAAAGCGTTAATAGTTCGATCAAAGTCGTAGCCTTCTTAATTAACTTTTTAGCCTTCCAATAATTTTACCAAATGCGCGCATGAAAGACAATGATGTTCACGTTTTATTACGTTTCGAGCTCTTTCGCACTTCCGGAAAATTTTATGGCATTTTCAAGTAGGTCAATGGAACGCAGTATATAAGTTTGATTGCACGAATGTCTCCTAGATTGGAGGATTTTTACGAAGGAACGAAACGAATTCATTGTTTTTGAAATTGAAATAACGTTTGTTTTTAAGCAAATAGTCACTTGAAGTGAAATTCTAGCAATGAAACTGTTGCACAGTAAAAATCTTATTGGTAAAGGTTAGATTACAAATGATTAAGAACTACAGTGAAGTTTTTACATAATTCATATATTCAGTTTGGATAACATAGCATTATGAACTGGACAGTTTTCACAAAAAATAATGTTTTAAATTTCTATTCTGGGAATAGATGGTGTCTTTCAATTTCAAGAAAATGCACACCAGATTTCTTAATTTTTTGTTTTGTTACTGCATTTTTGTTTAGTTTGAGACTGCAGCAATATGCTGTGCCAAAGTTAGAAGCACGTTAAAACGTTGTTCTAGAATTCCCTGATTAAAACTTAATTAAAAAGACTCGTGCTTCCGCATACAGTTTACAATAATCGTGATTTTATTCATGAAAAATTACAGATTCACGCGCACTAAGAAAAAAACTTAAGTAAATACGTAACGTAAGTAAATGGCGCTTTCGGAGCAACGCAATTAATAGCAGGAGATGATGTGCAAATGTTAAATTTTTTAGTGCTCTAGGCAAGAATATTTTTCATAACATTGTTTGAAACAAAAATCAAAGCAAATGTTCAATTCGAAAAAGTCCTATACGAGCAACTCTCACTCTGATATTGCTGCTAGAAATTTAAGTTATGATCATTTGAACAACCAATTACCAAAGTCAGAAATAGAGATACCGGAAGTGTAATTTCATAAAACGTAATTACCCTGTAGATGTAGTAGTAGTAGTAGTAGTCTACAGGTGTAAGCCTGCAATTCTTAACAAGTTTTCGAAATGATGTCCTGATAGGCCTAATTTTGTTATGCAGCACGAGTATAGCCCAGACATAGGCAAACTACGGCCCGCAGGCCAAATCCGGCCAGCCAGTTCTTTTATTCAGGCCCGCCGGCATTTACAGAAACTTTAACTCCCACCATGAATTAAGCGCAAGACCTTTTTTTTCCTTTAGAGATCACGGATAGCAATGATTTTCAAAAAAATAAGCTTCAACAGTGCAAAATTTAAATGAAAAACGTGGTGAAAACCTTTTATATTGGAGATGACATTCGTACGTGGATTGTGATCTAAAAAAAAGCTCTTCACTTTGTTTTACAATCAGCGTGCAGCCCACGGCTTCAACAGTTTTTCCAAATCTGGCCCTTCGTGAGAAAAGTTTGCCCATCCCTGGTATAGCCTCATCAGTGAGATTATTTTCTGTGTTGCATAATTGCAATAGCTTTAGAATGTTTGGCTTAAAAACAATGCAGCTTTTATCAAGCTTGATAGTTTGTTGTTGTCTGTTTCAAATCGGCCAACTTCAGCAAACAACCATTGATTGCATGGCTCTGCAGCACAATCTTACTCAAGGGGATTGTCCAGGTGAGCATACAGTAGGGGCAGATCTAGGATTTGTTTAGGGGGGGAAGGGCGGCAATGTGCGTGATAATACATAGTCGTTGTATGTCTCCATTCTCAATGTTACACAAACACCACTAATAACTGCTGATGCTTATGATAAGGAGGGTCGATCAACCCCCTGTGGGTTGGTCCAACGCATGACTTATCAATCGGCAACCAAACTTTCAGCTTATGCGTGGAAATGGGGTAGAGGCCGGAGGGGTTGGTGTAAACCTGTTCTTGAGATGTCGAGACAATCAGCGCTTCATGGCTTTTGTTTCGAAACATTAAACCAGTGTTTCCTGAATAACTTATGTTGAAAGTTTAATACCGAAAAGAACCTAAAACTCTAAACTAAATCACTGTTTAGGGTCTGTATTTAGTCGAACGGTTAGAAAGCTGCTGAAATGATAATATTTTCTAAATTTTTTTATATCTTCTCAATACTGTTTGTAGGCCTAAAAGTCGTTAAAAACTTTATTAGTCACAACACCAGCAATGTTTATCCGCAAAAAAACGTTTTCTTAGAATGCTATCGTCACTTTTAAATTCCAAGCTTGTTTGTATTTCGGCAGCAAGATGGGTTATTTAACTCAAAGCAGGCCTACGTCACTAGTATTTAAACAAGAAACCAGGAATCAAATAGAACTCACGTATTCCTTGCAAAAAAAATCAATCAACCAAGTTTGTTATTGGTACAAAACGTACAGCTTATCCTAAATACACATTACACAATAAAATTCATAAATAATGGGCATCAAGCTCTTGCATTGTTGCCAAAATGGAGACTGCGATGCAATCAATAAGGACCTTCGAGTCAAAAAGCCACCCTCGAGTGAAAAGCTGCGTTACGAGTCGAACAGCCACTCTTCGAGGCGCAGCCATATACCATTAAATCAATCAGCAAAACATCATATTAAAAGCATCGCTATATAACGGAAAAGTCCTCTTTGCTAATATTTGTTTCTAGTCATTAAATACAGAGAAATAGCTCGTAGTGAGTATAATTTCTTTCTTTTACAGAGGCTTCTCGCCAACCTTGTGCTGATCTATGTTCGGGCGATCCAATAGTGGGAAGAATACATTGTGAAAATGCTTCTCACTGCTGTTTCGTCAACGAAACATGCTACCTTAGAGAACTAAGTAAGCAAATAAATCTTCATGATTATTTTCATTGAAACTGTGTTGAACTATTTAACCAATAACTATGCAGTGTTTTTTTCGGTTCGATTGCTTGGGAATATAATTAGGGTAGTGTTTTAAATGCCATGTTTTTACCAGTTCGCAACTGTGCATCTGCTTTCGGTCGGAGGGTGAATGAGACAAAAAAATTTAATATGTATCCTGGACTTGGTAGTACCAAGTTTCGTACTAGTGTAGTTCCAATCAAGGGTGCACTCAAAAATTTTCTGAGGAGGCTGCGTGATTTACCTCAAAGGACACGATTTTTCTGGAGTGTGAGAGATAACGACTTTGTGTATCGTACCGAAGGAGGCAAGAGGAACACGTGCGCATAGGAATCCCGCATTGCGTACACCACTAGTTTAGATGGCAGAGTGGTAAGAACGTCCGCCTCTGGAGCTGGATACTTTGATTCCCAGATTGATATTTACTTGCAATTTAGCCGAAAACTGATATTTACAGCTTCCCTGCAAGACGCTCAGCATTGAAGGGACAATGTGGAGAACAAGTCGGCTAGTTTATCTTTTGCGTCCTTGGGAAAACACTTAGCGGATTCTTGGTGAGGTGGACAGACGGCCAGCACCTCCTAAGCAAGCTCCGTATAGTGCTTTGATCGTTTTCTCGTGATAGGAGGATAAATATGCAACTAAATGCACATTATTGCGAAATATAGTTCCAGTCATTATTTCAAAACAGATGTTTTCCATAAGATAATACTTCTTTTATGTTGTTTTAAAGCTTCAGTAAAACCTTCAAACATTAAGAACGACGTGGCTCAAGAATTCTTGGACATCGTAAAAGGAGATTCAAGAACTTTATCATCAGGTAAAACTGTTCCGATGCAATGCATCAGTATTTTGTAAAATGCAATTAAATTAAACCTTGACTATACTCGCGACATTGCACCAAGAGCATGTAACGAGTAACGAGGTTTGTTTTCCGGGGCTTGTCACCTGAGCCACACAGCTTCGAACTCCGAAGAAAAGTCACAGGAGTGACGAGCGGTTGATTTGACCGACCAGGGAATCGAACCCCAGGCTCCCTCACCGTTAGAGATGTCGTTAACGCTATATCCGCTAATTATTAATGAAGACTTTTTTTGTTGAAACTTGACGCTTTTCAGTGCAAGCAAGTGAAGAATCTTCGGAAATTCGGACAAATAATAATTGAGAACCAATAAAATTATAAAAAAATGATATGCCTGGTGCCGCTATGCCGGTAACTGTTAACTACCTGTCATTCTAGGTGGTCTTGGTCTTGCTGAAGTACAAAGTTTATTTCCTGGGTTCGTTGTGTCTCCAAAGTTTCCAGACTCGTGTGCCGTAGCTCTGCAGAATATTCAACCTCCCATTAACATTCCTTATTGTCAAAGGTAAATATCGAAAGCTCTTCAATGCTTCTAGTTCGCCTTATTTGTTTTGGAAAGTAATGTACTTAAACTATCGGTATGCTTATGCCGGTACTTTAAATTCTAACAATAGCTTCAAAAAAGTTAGTAAAATACGGGGTGGTAATTTTAGTACAGGTATCTCCAATATATAATAACAGTCCACGAAAGCGGTTTCCAACTTTTGTTTCTTCACTACCCATTTTTGATGTGACTGACCTTCAATTTTCCACAACATAAATGTTTATCTAAATAGCAATTCGGCTGCAAGAACCGGTGTTTGCCAAAAAAAAAAATGTCACCACTACGAATTCGGCTGCAAAGACCGGTGTTCTGCAAGAAAAAAAAATTACCCTAGGGAGTGGAATTCGGGATTTTTAATTCCCCACCCGAAAACCTTAAACTCCCGCTAGTGGGTAATTACCCAGTGATTGGAAATCGGGGGCCTAGGGTCTCCCACAAAAAGTTTTAGACGGTCTTCACTTGAAGAGATTTCAGTGTCAACTCTAAATTCTTCGGCCAAAGTAACTGTGGATCGACACGATTTCGCACAACCTACATCTTTGTTGCAATAGGATTGACAATGTCATTTTTTACGTCAAATAAATGTGTTTTTTATAGAACCGTGTGTTCGACATTTAATCCTTTTCTGGACCAAGACCCCAGTGGGTGTCTTAGCCAGCCAGGCTGCGCTTTTGATTTTGAACTTTCTGCATATCGAACGTTTCTCAACCAGGCCATTCTTCCCGGTGTCCCAGTGTGCCATCTAGCGATCAGAAACGAAGCATTTCATCGCCAAGCCAACCTTTACATTCAAGAAGTAAATTTGTTTTACATGCAACTGTAGAATGATTACAGTACAAATAAATAATGGAGTAACAGTAAAGAAACGGTATGACGTACTTCAAACTTTCATAGCGCAGCAGATATATGGTTTGTTCTCGGTTTTTCGCTCATTCACCAAATATATAGTGCTCGTTATAGTGCTTTGATTGCTTTCTCGTGGTAGGAAGATAAATATGCGACTAAATACTACTACAAAACAAACTCATGCTACAGTGATACACCCCAGTTAGCTACACTGAATTTTGTTGACATTTTCTTTGATTTTCTGTTTCAGTCTAACAGTACCTGGAACCCATTGCTCACTGAATGCTTAATCAGTATTCATGCTCGTGATATTCTCGCGCTGCCTCGCGAATGCGCAGTCGTTTCAGCGCTGCGCGAGCTCGGCTATCGCCCAAAGCATGCAGGATGGAAATGTAAGATTACTTAAAATGTTTTTCAGATTTTGTCTGAATGATATTGATACCTTAGAATCGAATAATTACATACATACTTTAAAAATCAGTTTGGATTTTTGAATCATCGCAACTGCAGCAACCAGTCCATCAGGCTACACGCATTTTTTACAGGGTGTTTAAAGCCCAGGCATAACCATAAAATTAAAAACCCTTTTCACACAATAGTAAGGTCATGGTTTAAGATCCTGCTAATCGTATAAGTTGCAAGAATGATTTGTGACTGAATAGTCACTTAACTTCGCTTGCACTGCAAAGAAAATCAAGAAATCTACCAGAAACGTGAACTAATCTGCTCACTTCTCGCATGCATTCGTCTAGTAGGGAATGCAAACGCTGAGAGTTGCAAACGCTTTCTGGTGGCGAGACGATACAAACGGAAGAATGGAGTTTTTTAATTACATTAAAGCCCTATCGTAAACAAACGCTGCTCTAAAGCTTATTCTAATAAACATCATTAAACAACACACTTTTAATTTGAACACACTGAAGATACTTCTTTATTTTACGCAGCTATTTCACCTCGGGATTGCACTTTAATTAACGGATGTTGGATTGATGAGACCTGTTTCTATCCATATGTTTCATCTAACATCAGGGTGAAGACTACAGTCCGTCAGGATTTGCCAATTTTGTTTAAGTTACACGGCCGACCAATGTGTCTTCCATTCGAAGAGGATCTAGCAAATGGAGAATACCTTGATGCTTACCACACTTGCGTGAAATCCGGTTGTGTAATGGACACCAACAGAGAAACCTTGATGAAGCACATCCAGGGAGCGGCAACTGATAATTTACCATTTTATTTACGTCATCAATTCTGGACTATGGGACTGCTGGGACAAGTACGAGCTGACAATTGGAAGGAAGTTGCCGATAATTTAGTAAGAGACTCTGCCAGCAACAATCTTCTGAACAGAATTATTCCCGCAGGCCAAACGAGGTTCAATACAACCTCTTCCTCATCTGGAGGTATGCCGTTATTTCCATTCTCGATTGCTATCAACTCAAGTGCTACATCTGTGAATCGAGCCCCGTTCTCCTCATTTGGAACATTCAGTCAATTTGGTAGCTCTCCAGAAAATTTGCCTGGTTCGAATCTTGACCGTAGGCAAGGGAATGGCAACCGCAATGTTGGTCGAAGAGTAGGGTTAGGTAGTATCACTTCTTTTGTAAATAGTCAACCTTCCGGTTCAAATGATCAAAGAAATTCCCGAAACTTGTTTCCAGGAGTTGGAGCGGCAGCAGCAATTCCGACTGGTGTACCTCTTCCAGAGCTCAACTTACCATGCCTATTTCAACCCATTCAATGGCCTAACTTCCCTCCATTATCAGGCAGCTTTGAAGGGTGCTGTGAAACGTCAGTGTGTTACACGCTCACGACATCTCTGAGAAACGTGCGCTCAGAAATTGCATCTTATACAACTGGCTGGACAACATGGGGACCCTGTAGTGCTACTTGTGGAGGAGGATCCCAAGCAAGAAGACGATTTTGCATTGGAGAATCTTGTGATGACGATGAAAAACAGGAAGAAGAAAACCAGGATTGTAATTCATTGCCTTGTCCAATGGCTCTATTTTCGTCATGGTCAAGGTTTGGTTCATGCTCTGTAACCTGTGGCAATGGTGTAAGAACCAGAACTAGAAGATGTCTAGGACCATCAACCTGCATTGGAGATAGCAGTGAAAGAAGACCATGTAGAATGAGGCAGTGTCCAAGGATTACTGGACCTATGCGCGTTGGTAGATGGTCCCAGTGCTCTGTAACTTGCGGAAACGGTGAGCAAAGAAGACCCGTGTTTTCCTGTCCATCTCGCAGTCGTTGTCAAGTTGTCAGATACGAAACCAGACCTTGCGAGCAGGGTTGCGGGAGGCCACAGTACCAAAGCGTTTGCGATCCTCAAACATGTTATTACGTAAATGAATTACGATGTATTTTGCCTACTGGCAGACCGGGAATCTGCAGAAGTTTCCAACCTAGAACAGTACCTACCAACAATAAATGCTACGTTGGACGGTGCTGTGATGTACACAGACCCAGAAATCGAGCTATATGTTCCAGGTCAGGTTAAAAATGTAGTGAAAAAGATTTCACCCAAGCCATTTTAGGTATCATGCGTGGCAAAATTTTTCTTCGTTAAGTTTAACCCATTTGTACTTTTTGTGTAGTTGTGATATTGAACATTCGTTTTTGAAAATAAATATCTTGTTTGCTTGTTATATTTGTGTTGAATATCGGAAAAATTAAGCAAGTAATTATTGCAGTTTAGGATTTCTGCAACAACATAAAATCAATCACTCAATCAATGTTTTATTCTTGAAAATTGCGAGCATAACTCCGAGTGACCAGTGTCTGAAAGAATACGATCCACGAAAAAGAAGGCACGACACAAAGGAAAAAACATTTAAAACATGCGAAAAGAAAACAAAGGTAAGAGAGAAAAACAGCATAGGCCTGCACATAGCCATGACACCTAAAAAGAAAAACGCATTAAGCTAACAAACACTTGACTCAAGCAACAATGCTGTCAGCGTTCACCTTATGAACAACACAAAGAGCTAAATTTGGAGCTAATATGCTTATTACCAGCAAACGTTTTTTAAATAAAGTTTAAAGGTGAACTTTGCACATTGCGAAAACGGATCAAAGCAAGTGAAAACTACTATAACAGTGTTGACACTAAACAAAATAAATAACAACAAAATTGCTCGAAAAAAATTTTTTACGTATTAACAAACGATGAATTGATAAAAAAAATCGAAAGAAACATCTCATAGCATTGAACATAATACTAATTTATTTTACCGCCAAGTGGTAGTGTGGCACAATTAGTTTAAATACAATTTTGGTGGAAAGATTCTCACGTGACCATATGATAGTGACTAGTAACAGCTATTATTTTCAGAAAATGTATCATAGTTACAAATAACGTGCATACAGATGCAGTACCATAATAAACAACAAACAAACTGAACGTTTTCGAACAGCAATGACTATCCATCATCAGAACATCATCACTAAAAAAAAGTCAACGCATGGCAAAATAGTATCGTCGAAAAGCAAAACAGTGGAGAGTATGACACAATCTAAACATTAAATGTTTTCAAAGAGCTAGAATGTTTAACGAAGATCAAAATTACGCGAATTGTTTTGCTTTTTGAGCATATTAGTTTGCACTACGTTGACTTTTTATTTCGATAATCGCGGAAAAACTACGATGATACCAGGTCTATTTAAAGAGTTATAAAGTCATAAAAAGTCATATTTTCTTTTTTAGGTCATAAAATATGACCACTGATTTTTGTTATGAAATACAAAGTGTGAAATCCCAGTACCACCGCAGATAAAGTTTCTGTAGACTTTAAACTTGATAATTTTATGCTACGAGAGGCAATGAGAATTTTCAAGTTTTCATGCCGACTTTTACGAAGCATTTGAAGCGACTTTTTTATTATCAGTTTAGAAAAAAGTTGTGCAAAAACCATTGTGGAGACGAGTAGACCAGATATTTCTCCAGCATTGCACGCCGAGTTGTTAACATACCAGCTAGCCTACATCAGCATCTGTAGTAGAATGGTCATTTTCGAAGTTAAAGTCTATGATTCATGAAAACCGAAATTTTAACGATGCACACGTCGCATTTTATCATAAAATTGTGTTCAACAGTTGAATATCTTACTTGCTGTAAGATGCACATTTGATTTTTTACTGATTTTCAATTGAATTCTTCGTTTTTTTGAGTATGTTCTTGTTCAAAGTGCATGTTTAGACTTACATATGAGATGTTAATCACGGAAAACAGCATAAATTTGCTGTTTCAAAAATAAAGTCATATAAAGTCATATGTTTCGAAAAATAAAGTCATATTTTGCGATTTTATAGGTCATAAAAAAATCGCCCTAGTGATAATGCTCTGATGATGAACAGTCGTTGCTATTCAAAAATGTTCAGCTTGTTTTTTGTTTGTTACGCTTTCTGCACGTACGTTATTTGCAAATAATGTCGTCGTCGTCGTTTGGCGGAACATCTCTTCCAAGACACATGGAAGGACCAAGGCCGAGGGTTTATCCTTTTACCACCCTGGCCACCAAACTGCTTGGGTCAGATGCTGACTGTAAGGGACTTCAGCCAGCATCTTGTTTCGTCATCCAAAACCATTAGACCAAACATACCTCGGGGTGCTCGATGTATGGGACACTGTGAGGTGATGTGATTTGCGGTTTGTTCACTGGCACCACACTCACAATTCGCTAGAGGAGCGAGACCCCATTTGTACATGGACGAACAGAAACGTCCAACACCAGAACGCAGACGGTTGAGCTTGACCCAGGCTGCCCTGGGCAGACCCATACCCAAGGGTCTGGAGCTAGCCTTGGCAATGAAAGCGTGGAGTGATAATGCGTTGGCAGAGTACTCCATGTCCCATTTCGTGTTCGTCCACTCGGCTGCACGGACGTCCATCTCAGAAAGACTGTCTAGTAATTTCCGAGCAGCAGGTACAAATGAGCGTCTAGATTTCAGTCTCTCCCTACATACGTCCTGTGACTCAAGAAACTGGCCATGTAAGATGTGGTCAGGGTCCAGGGAGCTGCGGTTGGCTAGGGAGAGTGTCGCTCCTTGGCGGCGAAGCTCAGCTGGCTGGATGCCTGAAAGAACCGGAAGGTAGACCGATGGAGTGGGACGCAGGCACCCAGTGACAATGCGCAAGGTGTCATTTATTACACTGTCGATAAGCCGTATGTGCACGCTGCGGTACCAGACTGGTGCGCAGTACTCGGCAGTCGAGTAGACCAGAGACAGGGCAGCTGTGCGTAGTGTCTTGGCGCTAGCACCCCAACCTGTTCCAACAAGTCGCCTCAACAGTGAGACGCGAGCACATAACTTCTTGCGCAATGCTTCCAGGTGAGGACGATATGTGAGCGATCTGTCCAGTTTGACCCCAAGATAAGTGGGAACTGGACAGAAAGGTAAGGTCTTACCAATGTTACAGACCTTAAGCTCACGCTTAGCCTCTCGATTGTGGAGGTAAAAGGCCGCCGTCACCGTTTTAGTGTGGCTAAGCTTCAATGGCCAGGTCTGGAGATATTACGAAAGTGTAGTCATGTTCTGGCTTAGAGTCCTTTCCAACTCCTTCCATTCTCCAGATCTATGAAGTATCGCCAGGTCGTCGGCATAGGCGAACTTCTTGGAGGTTATGGAGGGGATATCATATGTATAGATGTTGAAAAGGAGGGGGGCGAGGACCGATCCCTTGGGCACGCCATTTCTCAGGCGTCGTAACCTGCTAGACTTGCTGTCGCCAGTGGTAAGGGTGAAGCTTCTGTTGCGGATCAGTTCCATAATATTACGAACCATGTGCTTGTCCTGCAGAATCCGCAACAGCTTGCAGGTGAGGCCACGGTGCCAGACAGTGTCATAGGCAGCTGTCAGGTCGATAAAGACGGCACCGGCCTTCTTTTTCGCTTCGAATGCATTCTCAATGCTTTGCGTGAGCAAAGTGACTTGATCCACGGTGGATCTTCCGCGTCGAAAACCCGCCTGTTCCCGTGGGAGCAGAGGGTCAATAAGAGGTTCGACGCGGGCGTAGATAAGTCGCTCGAGAATCTTGTAGGGTACACAGAGCAAGGAGATCGGACGATAGCTCCTTGGGTCCTCTACTGGTTTCGAAGGCTTTGGGACCGCTACTACTAGCGCTCTTCTCCAGATCTTAGGAATTTTGAGGTGGTGCAGGCAGGAAGATAGGAAGCCACGTAGCCAAGATTTCAAGCCGGCTCCAGCATGGATTATTAGCTCCGGACAGGAATCAGATCCAGGAGCTTTGCCTGGTTTTAAATGTTGGAGGGCAGCAGCGAACTCCCGATGGGAAAAACTCCCGGATACATTTGCAGGATGTAATGGCTCAGCCCTTCAAAGGTCAGACACTTCCTGTGAAACGAGCCGAGATGAGCGTCGATTCACACCCTCGTATTTCCCGTTTTTAACCAGCTGAGAAGCAATAGCATCAGCTGAAACGGGACATTGACGAGGGGATTGTCGTGACCTACCAGTCAAGTTGTTTATAGTATTCCATGCCAGCCGGCTGGAGTGCGAAAAGTCAATGTTGCGGACCGTCTCTGACCAGCGATTTCTCCGCTTCCCGTCGAGCCTTGTGAGTAGGGCTGTGGCAGCCCTATCCGAATCAGGGCCCCCAGGTGACTGCAGGAAATGCTGATAAAGTTCATCACACTCCGCATCCCAGCAAGGTATGTGGTTTGATCGTCGACCACGAGGGATGCATTTCTTCGCCGCAGTACTTATTACCTTGCAAAAGCACTGGTAAAGCTGATCGATGTTCTGAGATTCAGGTGGCGGTATACTCTTGGCCAGTTTGTTGGTTAGGTTAGAATAGTGGTCCCAGTTGGCCTTGCGGAAGTTCCATCGCTTTACAGGCTTGCTCGGTTTTGGATGAGCAAGTTTGGGTGGACTTAAAAGCGAGGGTCGGTGTTGTGACCTTGAGAACTTTCCTAAGATGCGTCTGTCAGGTAAGCGACTGTCCAAATCAACACTGGCAAATGCAAGATCTGGGTTGGTGTCTGTTTTCCAGCGGCCAGAGTGGAAACTGGCGGCCTCCTTGGGGCTATATAGCAGGGTGAAGTTGTTGGCACTGGCCCAGCCAGCCAGGCATTCACCATCTGGATTGTTATTATCATAACCCCAGTCAACATGGTGGCAGTTGAAGTCGCCAGCATAGAGGCACGGATGGGGGAATGCTGGAAGATCAGATGCTTGCATCCGTGTTGGAGGGGGTTTGTAGACGTTGACTATTTTATAGTTATCAACATCCACGCACACCCACTCGATCTCCGATGTTGGTGGAGACTGGTCGATTAGGATCCACTTCAGACGCTCATAGGCAAACGTAGCAAGACCATGTTTCCTGCTCAAGGAAAACCCAGCTGGATGGTAGCTCGGAAGATCTAACCTTTCTACCGAGGTGCAATGGGTTTCCTGTAAGAGGATGACGAGTGCCTCACACTGTAACGCAAGATGATGCAACACGCTCATCTTGCTTGCAGTGAGGTCTTCGATGTTCAGTTGGAGAATGCTGGGCCTTTGGAACTTGTTGACGGTGCGCCGAAGATGCGCATCGCCCCGTCCTGAAAAGGACGTTTGCCACTGCCCAGCTTGAACATCGTAAGGTGTCCCGCCATTAAGGCAGATTCGGTTTCTGTCAGCCAGATTAAATAGCGTAGACAGAGTAACGCTCCGGGCTACGGGAAAGCATCTGCCATCCGGAGCACAATGACAAATAATGTAAACAACAATGACAATCTTTCTAAAAAATAGCTGTTGCTACTAAATATTGTTAATTAAAACTACGCCCTAACATTTTCAAAAATCAAGGGGACTTTTCTGAGGGCAAATCGGCACCAAATCGGACAATCAAATAAATATCGGACAAATGCAAAAACAAAATAACGGACTCCTGTGAAATGGGCTGATAAGAATAACTAGGCCTATGAATCTCAACCCAATTGAGTTCTAAACCAATGAGTTATTTAGTTAATGCTCATTTTTTGGCGCCATTTCTCCTACAATCTTTCGTGTTATGGTATTTGTAGTGTTTTTTATTACGCAACATCAAACACGAATACGACGCGGTAAGATGAACGCAATAGTCATGCAGAATATCACAAGCTTTTCAAGTTTGTTCCATTTCCGCACCTTAGCGTCTGATAACACAGCTTCGAATTCTGAAAAAACTTCGCAGTGATGGCGAGCCGTTAAAGACACAGTGTCCGATTTAAGCGGCCCGGGAATTGAACCCGAAGCCTAGGCTTCATGATTGTAGTCTACAATATAAGTGGCGATGCGGTCACGACAGTACGTCATCGGCCGGTGCTTCTAAAAATGGAATGGTGAGGTGCGAATACTGGTTTATCGAACAGTTTAGATTTAAAATATGATTTGATTCACAAGAATCTTCTGCATTTTTTGCATCGCAGCAATAAGATTACTACTGAGATATCATATAAAATAAAGAAAGGATGACCAAGGGTGTGTTTACCGATACGCTGCAAGTGGCAACGCGACTACCTAATTTTTATGTTTACTACATTTTGACGTAGAACTTAGGTGCGACGACGCGGCAAAAAACAAGCGATATCAAGTAATTGTACCAGCACAAATTTTATCGCTTCATCGCCCGGTACCAAAAAAGTGTTGGAGATAACCCTGACGACGGGAATGACACAATACACGTTGATTGTTACGACATCGTCGAACAATCAGCTTAAATGCTTGACGCAGGCTAGCAAATTTTGTATCACCGTAATTGCAGGCCAGTATAGTTTATAATTAGTGTTTCCTCCCGGGAAGTCGGGACGGGAAATTTGGGATTTTAAAATTTCCCGTTTCCCGCAAAATTTATGTCGGAATCCCGGGAATTTTCCATTTTAAGGGTTTCAGTGGTACTGATATCTGTCATTCCAACGCAAAAATGCGTTCATGTAAAGTTTAAAAATTTTTTTTGCTCGTTAAAAATTATTTTTGAGAATTTCCAAAATTTTTTACGACCAAATGCTTGGAAGGTTATTATTTTTTTTAATTTGTTAAAAAATGTAAAAAATTCTAACTCAGTTCGTCAGAACAACATTAAAAATGCTTAATATTGGATTAGAAATGCTGAAATGTAGAAAGAATGTCTTTGTCACTCTTCTTGTGGCCAAATAATCAAGCTCGGAAATTTTTTCCGGAAATTTACCGAATTCCGGGAATCCCGGAAATATGGGATCCCGAAAATCTCCGAAAACTTTCCGTTTCCCGGAAAGTTGAATTTTCCGCTTTCCGGGGAAAAATTTTTCGTATCCCGGAAAGTTGAAAATCTCCAAAAATTTACCGTTTTCGGGGATCCCGAAAATCTCAGAAAATTCCCCGTTTCCCGGGAAGTTGAAAATCTGGGAAAAAGGGAAACCCTATTTGTAATGGTAGTAGCATTGCCGTTTGCTGCGTATCGGTAAACGCACCTTAACAATAATTTTAACGGCTTTCCAAAATATCGTGGAATTGTGACGTTAAAAGTAGACCGTACACAATACCATGCCACACAGATTGTTATATTATGTAGATTTGTTGTCGCGACTGCTCACAGGAAAGTCAAGTTAATGACACAAAAAGTTGCCAAATGACTAGCAAAGCTTAATACCCAGCAGCAAACATTGTCCAACTGTCGGAAGTTGGCAAGACGTCGGAAATGTTGGTTCGAGATGATCAACTTCTGCCTGATCCTGCCAACATTGCCAACGTATGACAAATTTGTTTGTTTGGCACTTTTTAAGATACTATCATATGATATTTTTTTCCAGTACTTTTGTCATTTTTAACATTTTTACTTTGAACTGTTCAAAAAAATATGAAGAGTTGCTTAAGGTTGTTTGGTGAGCTTTTCCAATTTATGTACGATGTCTGACCGACGTTTTTGCCGTCATGGTAAAAAGTATATATAACAGTTTTTTTGCAATTAAACTGAAGCAAATCATTGAGTTTGCATTTATATAACATTAAAAATGCTTCCGTCAATGATTTTGCAGCGTTTTGTCTGTTAAAGAGGAAGTAGTGTCTGTTATGTAGGCCTATATAATTTAATGAGTTTCCGTTGAATGAATTTTGTGTTCATAGTTAATAAACTAATTACAAGCGCATCACATCGTACTTCCTTGCATGTTTTGCGAGCTGCAATCATTCCATGCGTATTACTGCAGAGTTAATTTGCGCAAGGCGTTTGTTGTTCTTCCTTGCGCTGCTAATTGTTTCCACGCGTTGCAAGAGATTACTTCTGCATTACCCGCTTTCCTTGTTTCCACGCCTTGCAAAGAATTATTACTTAATTACATGCTTTTCTGCCTTAATCTACAGCACATTTTCTGTGAGTTTTTGAAGGAAAAAGTTTAAGGCGATCTGTACGAATCGCTAAGAGTAAGTTTTTTATCTATATTTTTCACCCTCTTGAAAACTTATCATTCAGACTAAATTATAATGGAATTAACGGAACCTTTTGAAATAGAAGATTAAAGCTTTACCGTTGTGACAAAAAAATTAAAAAAAAAAATCCCAAAAAATTATGACTACGGTAAGTCATTTGAAATCAACATTTCTGGCAAAACCGGCTGTTAGCTCAGTTGCTAAGCGCACGCTATCGATGCGGGAGGTCTGGGGTTCGATTCCCGGACCGGTCAAATCGGCACAGTGTCGCTAACGGCTCGCCACGTCTGCGATGTTTCTTCGGAGCTGTATCGCCCAGCAGGCGCTAAGCGGCGGAGATGGGCTCCGGCACTCGTTACACGCTTCGGCGTATTACCGCGAGTATGATAAGGATTTGATATGATTTGATTTCTGGTAAAAAAGCTGCGGTAGCTGAATTGCAGCCAGTTGTGATTCAAAGTGAATCTGCAAAAAATTGACTTCAGTCAACCCCATTACGTAGATTGTGGTCTTCAAAAAGTTATTGGGTCTAATGAATTTTGCAAACCTATCCAAAATGATTATCTCATAATAAAATGAACAAATGTAAGCCAAGTTATAACTTTGTTGAACCTAACCGAGTTGTCGGATGCTTCTGGAAATAAGGTTCCTGTCATTGCATCAGTGATGCCGATGCCTGGTGCATAAGGTATAATTCGCAATGTTCTTTTAGCAATTCAAGAAAGCGAAATTTATAATGTTTGAAACAGCTAAACGTGCGTTTTCTACTTTTCTTAAACGATTTCAGTTCAGATCTAAAACATTGGAAAACTCAGAAATGCAGTATTCAACGACAGCGGTTATGCATTTTACTTGTTCAGATCTGTCAGATTTGGTGACAATCAAGTATATGACATTTAAAACGTTCCTGTTGCTATAAATGCAATCGATTCGGTCACGTTGCATCGAAATGCAAAAACAAAGATCGATGCTAGCGGTGCGGTGGTGATCATACACGCAGTTCATGTGATCAAACTAAAAAAATGCGTTAATTGTATGGTGGAAACCACTGTGCTTCTGACTGGACCTGTCCTCGATACTGAAAGGAGGTCGAGATTATTAAAACTAAAGTCACAAGTAAAATTTCCTATGCCGAAGCTTGCAAAAGAGCAAAAATACCTATTTCGGTTGAACAGGCACGCGACAAGCCTGCAAATCCAAACCAGGCTTTGACAAATGAAAATAACTTCCTTTTTCTCCCCAACAATAAAGGTGTCGGTACTAACCCTATTTCATACCGACCTTCACCACATGTTTTAGTGAATAAAGAGACGCATGTAACAAATAACATCGAAACTGTGCATATGAATGAGGTTGACTAGTCAAGCAACTTTATGTTTGGAAATCTTATTTACTTCCTCGCTTTTCTTACAGAAATCATAAATCAAACTACAGAATAACTTGCAACAATGAAAACCAATCAATAAATGTTTTTCAAATTATTTCAGATGCTGCACGCCGCCGCATGATGGGCTTGCATTTGGACATTAATCAGCTTAAAAACATGATCGACTGATGTACAGCTCGTCCCGAGAACGTCAACCTGCATCATTAAACGTATTGCATGCAAAGTGCAATTCAATATTGCAAAAACTCCCGGAATTCAAAGACTATTTAAATAATCTAAAAATTATTTGAAATGATATAAACTATGTTTAGTTGAATTTATCGGTCGCGACTCATGTAACCATTTCTGACACAATTCAGTGGTCACTTTTAGATCTAACTGTGTTCTCTTAGCAGATGACAGGTAATAGAAATACGAATATAACATACGACTATTTAGGCAGTGATCACAGAGTGATTATTACAACTAATGATTATAAAATTCGTACCAAACTGCACATTCCGAAGTAGTTTTAAACTTTTGATAGAGCTGACTGGCCTGCTTATTCTAATTATTGCCTTACAAACTGTAACGATATAACTGTTTAATGTGTTTTGTTTTAAATGCTTTGTCTACTGTAGAAGGTTCTAGACCGATGCGTTGTGTTCCGAAGTTTTATTCGTGGGATTGTTTCGTAAGGTTGCATTATGAAGTCATAATTTTCTACTTATGTAATTTCACTGAGTCAAAATTTGTGCTTGTGACGTCACAATCGTGTTTACTGTAGTTTGGTGTGAGTTTTTGCATGTCATGTGATTGTTTCTTTTTCAGAATGTTGTAGAACGTTCTCGAACTTGAATTTAGAGTATAAATAGGGGTAAATTTTCGATTTTATTTTTATTCGAGCGTAGTCATTCGGGTGTAGATTTGGTGTGCGTAAAGTAAGCAATTTTGTATGCTGAAGGGTATAGCCCATGTTGTATAGTGTTACTGAAGTGAACAGTGGTGCTTGTGTTTTTTGAAAAGTAGTACGGTGAGTACCGTGGCTAAGTGAGTTAAGTTGGATCGATTATTATAATCGTTTGGTGAAGAAGGTCTTGGTTTTTTCGTGAGGTCCGATCTAAGAACAAATTAAATTCTACGGTTTGTCATACAATTCTTATCAATCGTCTAGTCAGCGAAGTAATACCATTTCCTGTTTCGCGACACAAACGTTGAAGAAAATTTAATATCTACGAACATTAATAAGTTTTCTGAACAAATAACGGAATCCCTTTTGGCTGTGGCCGCTGGCCCCAACCATCATACCACAAACAAAACCACGAAACAAGAATTTGGTACCTTGGTGGCAGTGTTGGGAAAACTCTAGTCCATGACTCGACTCAAGTCGCTACAAAAAATGACTTGACTTGACTCGAGTCGTTGCTTAAATGACTCGGACTCGACTAGAGACTCGACTTTAGTGACTCAAGACTCGACTCGGGACTCGACCATTGCGACTCGAACTCGAGTCGCGACTCGAACCACTTGCTGATAATCTAATTATTTCCATGGAAAAATGTGACTTAGAAAGAGCTTCGTGTATGCACGATATATTTGAGAGCAGACGGTTTGAGTTGGCTTAGGGTAAAATTTAGGTCGTGTAGCAAAATAAATGGCAGCTCTGGTTCGACGCCAAATGGCTTTATGGTTCAAGAACTTATTGTTCGAGACTAGGCTTTATTTTTCGAGACTTGATTTGAGTCTGTATGTAAATTGACTCGACTTGACTCGAGTCTGTGGTGCAACTTGACTTGACTCGAGTCGTTGCACGAAAAGACTCGGACTCGACTCGGGGCTCAACATCATTGACTCGAGACTCGACTCGAACTTGACTTCCAAAGATTCGCTCCCAACACTGCTTGGTGTTGGTGGACAAAACGTTGGCAGTCCGCAATAAAAGACATGACTATGATCGCATTCATATGCGCACAAGGCACCCATTTGGTATAATAACTTAGAAACGATTACGAGCTAAAACAAGGAAAATCATGCTTGAAGCTCAAAGAGATTGCTGGCAACGATATTGTAATTCTATAAACAGCATCACCCAACTTACTACAGTTTGGAAAGCACTAAACATTTTTCTGGCAATAACTACAGCTTTTGCACTAAAAAATTTTCTGGCAATAACTACAACTTTTGCATATCAGCCTTTAAAAATAACGTGTGCATTGCTGAAACTGATCACGAAAAAGCAAATATGTTGGCAGATCAGTTTCATTCGGTCAGCTCAACAGCAAACTACCCGATAGATTTTTTGTCTAACAGGGGCGATCTCGAAGCAACCCTTCTCACATCACATCCATTGCCTTTCTTTATACTCTTGCAAGGATTACCGTATAAATTTACCTACATCTACAGTTGAAGTTTTGAACTGCACTTTTTCTTCAAAAAAACATCCCCTGGAGGGGATAGACTAAACTCAGCTATGCAATGTTTAAACATTTACCGGATAAATCTATATTGATCTTTTATAGCAGCTTTTCAATGACATTTGGAAAACTGGTCAAATCTCCAAAAATGGGTTGCATTCGATTGTGAAGCCTATTCACAAAGTAAATAAACCATCTAATCTTGATTTGTCATATTGTCCTATTCATTGACTAGTAATATGTGCAAATTAATGGAAAAAATAGTAGCCAAAAGACTAAGATGGTATTTGGAAAAAAATAACCTTATCGACGTTTTGCAGGTTAGTTTCAGGTCACGTAGACGAACGGCTGATCATCATCTTCGGTTGCACGATGCGATTTACAAAGCTATTGCTAACAAACTTTCTGTACTAACTGTATGTTTACATAATTATCGAGAAGGCGTACGATATGGTTTGTCTGGAAGCTTTGCTGTTAAACTTCTCCAACTCGGCATCACTGGAGAAATGTTTAATTTTATTAAATCTTTCTTAACCAACCGTTCATTTCAGGTTCGAATAAATTCTTCTTATTCAGAAGTTAAAAATTTGGAAAACGGTGTACCCCAAGGTAGTGTTTTGAGCCCAATACTGTTCTCTACTGATTAACGACTTGCCGGATGTGCTATTTTACCATAGTTGTAGTAGTAGTAGGATTTTTTATTTTTAACCATAAAATAACGCCATCATCAACACAAAAAACAGCTGGGTTAAACATAAGGAAACAGCGATAAAACGATATACGTTGAAAATGCTCAAGATGAAAATATAGAACAAAAGCGTTCAAAAAAAAATTAGCACGGTCACGCACCTGAAAAAATAGCAAAACACAAAAACAGGAAATAAAAATCAAAACATACATATTACACTAGCAATACAACCTATAGATTTTCATGCCATTAAACCAAGAAATTAGAACCTTCTGTATTTACTACTAGTATGCAAATTATTATTAAAAATAAATTATTCTCAACAAAATAACAATTTGTTCTTCCCGTTCGGTAGTCTTTAGAGTTTTTTTTCAGCAATTCCAAATTTAATTTTTGTCCACATAATGTCCAACTCGTAGTATGCTATTCCGGGTTATAACGCTGCTTCATCTTTGTGGTTCTTTGCAGTTTTCTTCCAATGATTTGTATTGTTACTACATTAATTCCACAAAATCCAGGTTCTGAAAAAGAAAAAGACAAAGCAGTATGCGTTCTTGATAAAAAAAAAAAGTTTTACGAGTGGAGTGGGAGTTATTTTTGTTTGGGGGAAATAATATGCGAACGAATATGCTTGCGGAATGCTGCATTATAAGTAGACGTGCTGCATTATTATGTTGCATTATATGCAGACGTGCTGCATTATCACGCTGCATTATATGCAGACAATTGCTATTTTTGGCAAGTTTGCTCAGATATCAGCCTGCTTAACAAAATATTTAAAACAATCTTAACTGTGTTTAGGTGTGGTGCAGCAAATGGAGTTTCAAAATTTCTCTCCCAAAATCTGCTGCTGTACTTTTTACCCGCAAACAAACTATACCAGGTATAAAAGTTAAAATTCAATTAAACCACTCTGAAATACCGGTCAAACCGGAATAATACCTCGGCATAATATTTCAGTGAAATAGCAGTTACTACAAACACAATAAATAAATATGTTGTAAATAAATGTAATAAACGTCTTAATCTTGTAAGAGCAATCAAAGGAACTTCCTGAGGGGCTTCAAAAGCCCCTATGCTCACTCTTACAGGTCTTTATTACGATCTATTACAGACTATGGAATGAAAATTTATTTTAATTCAAGCATTGAAAAGAAATAGCCTACAAAATCGAATAGATCCAAAACGAGGCACTACGATTGGGTACTGGTGCATTGAAACGTACGCCGGTGTGTACTGTGTAGCTTGCAGCACTCTTGCAATGAAATGCTACCTAATGTACGTTACAGAGATGGAACCGGTCAGGACTTTTTCGACCCGACCGGTAAACTTTAAAATCTACGCCGGTTGACCGGTCACTAACCGGCCCGGTTGACCGTTTTTTTACTGAAGGTTTATGTTCAGTGTTCAATATACCTAATGACAAACTATAATTTACAATACCTATGTCACTGGATGTATTGAACGTGTAAAATTTCATCAAATAGAAAGAGCATTTGAATGAAAGTAAACAGACAACAAACTTTTGTTTTCAGAAGGTGTGATTTGTTAATGCCGTTTTTCATAAACTATTTAAAAATCACATGTTGGTACAGTCAACTCTCGATGTAACGAACTTCAGGGGCCTGCAGAAAAAGTTCGTTTTATCAAGAGTTCGTTATATCGAAGGTATGTCAAAGGCCCTAGATAAGGAATCGGAACTTCTGAATTGGTTCGTGATATCGTGTAGTTCGTTATTACATGAACCGTGCAATTCCTTCTGGAGCTTGCCTTCATGTCAAATTGATCTTAGTTAGAGGGACCTGGCCTATGAAAACTCAGAAGCAGCAAAACAAAATTTTTACAACATGTTTATGCAAATTACAATGATTCTTTGTTTCTCTATACAGACGGTTCGAAGATGGACTTTGATACAAGCAGCTCATTTTGTATTCACAGGTTTGAAGTGAAACCGGCCATTAGCTCAGTCGCTAAGCGCACGCTATCGGTGCGGGAGGTCTGGGTTTCGATTCCTGGGACGGTGAAATCGACACAGTGTCACCAACGACTCGCCACCGTTGCGACGTTTCTTCGGTGCTGTAATTGTCCAGGCGCTAAGCCGCGGAGATGGGCCCCGCAACTCGTTACACGCTTCGTCGTAATACGACGAGTATAATGAAGATTTGATTTGATTTAAATTTGAGGTTTGAAGTGATTTCCTTATAAATTTACCCATATCTAAAGTTGAAGCTTTAGATTGCACTTTTTCTTCAAAAAAACATCCCCTGGAGGGGATAGACTAAACTCAGCTATGCAATGTTTAAACATTTACCGGATAAATCTACTGTACAGGTCTAGTCCCCAAAAATTGGTTGCATTCGATTGTGAAGCCTATTCACAAAGCAAATAAACCATCTAATCTTGATTTGTCATATTGTCCTGTTTCATTGACTAGTAATATGTGCAAATTAATGGAAAAAATAGTAGCCAAAAGACTAAGATGGTATTTGGAAAAAAATAACCTTATCGACATTTTACAGGTTAGTTTCGGGTCCCGTGAACGAACGGCTGATCATCATCTTCGGTTGCACGATGCGATTTACAAAGCTATTGCTAACAAACTTTCTGTACTATGGTAACGTAGGGTATAGACACTTAGACAGGTCCATGCCATGTAAAAACTAGGCGATTTGGGGATCAAACTTTTCTCACTTGATTTGACTACTATGGGTCCCAAACTTCAAAAAACGCGTGGGTGCCACCTCCATTTGGGCCTCAAATTCATACTTAATTGCAAAAAATCATCTCAAAACAGAACGTGCTTGCTTGATTTTGACATGTTCTTGCCTGTTCTTGGAATTGTTTGGCTTTAAAAATCGTTTTGTGAAATGAGTAACTGATTAGACGTCTAAAATCCAATATGGTGGCCATTTATTGCCCAATTTTTGTCTCAAAATGGGGGATTTTTATATCTCGCGTTCTAGTGGGGCTACGGCAATAATTTTTGTGTTCACCTTCGTCCTACAGGATTTCGAGGTCAAGGGAATTCATTTTTTAGGTCTCGTTAACGTTAAGTCAAAAAATTTTTTTTATATTATTCTTCGGGCAATTGAGACTTTGACTATCGGTTTATTAACCAGTAAAAAACTTATGTTAACGAAGGGAGACTTCAATACAAATCTAGAAATGCAATAAGGCTGTTTAAAATTGAATCTTCGTTTCTTTTACAGGTCTAAGGATTAAAGAAGAAAATAGTTATGCCTGGAAAAATTCAAGCGGATGTCACGTCATGGGCAGAGGCCCAAAACAAGGGCCAGGATTGCAGAAAATAACGTAAAAGGTTTAAAGGCTTACAAATACTTAGTAGGCAGTAGGCATGTTTCTCATGTAATATTGCCCGTCTAGTTTTACACATATTGTGCCAGTAATACGAGTAAGCTTTTGCAAATGTTATTGCGAAGATACAGCTGATGGCGAAGTCGCAAGTAGAAACAATTAGCAATTTGCATTGTTGCGTCATAATCGATAGAGTCAATTTCGAACGCGTAAATTCAGAGAGCATCAAAAGCAGTTAATCTGCGGAACATTAACAGTGCAAAGTGTATTGGACAGTAATCTAGTAATGTTAGCATATCAGTAGGCTATGCATGGACTTTACTTTGTTGAGACTAGGCAATTTGTGTGTCTAGGTTGCAAAAACGATTCCATTCGAGGTGAGACCGAACAAGTAGTACCGATATAAAGCTTGATAACTGCGTGATTTTACTAGCAAAGGGTATTTTAATTTAGTGCATATTGTTTCAGTATTGCAGGTCGAATCAACATAATTTGAGTAACGAATAAACAGCAATGTCTCTTACATCATTTTTGAGTGCGAGTGCTTCAGACGATTAGAGATGTGTCCTTCGCAATTTAATTATCGCTAAGAATGATCTTATTGCCAAAATAACATCCGAAAAATGTTCGTCACTTCAACAGCAAGCCACAAAATGGGCAAATATTAATGCAATTTATTGCTCCGACAATTTGTTGCTCCGAACCGCCGTATTCCGAATTTCAAAACGTTTTAGGTCCTGATCCACATCATTTCATGAGAATTATATCGTTCATAAAAAATGCAGGATAACTTTTTGAACAAAACTGGCAAAAAAATAAGCGATTAACCAAAACCTTCCCACAGAAGACATTGTGATGAAAAGTCGGAGCCAATCTTCTGTTGACCAAAGATGCCCCATTTAAGATATCTCTAACCTCTTGGAAGCAGTATGATACTCGTTTTCTTGATCTCTCAATCTGATGTTCATTGAATGTTCAAGTTTGTCAAAAGCATCAACTTCTCAGCATCTGGGAAGGCCTCCATTGTTAAGAGGTTTTTGGTCGTCAGAAGATTTTATGCTGCAAACAAAGCAAATTCTCTTTATCTTGTTTGGTTCATGTCGAATTCTTTGCATAAACCCGTATGATGTGCTTGGGTTTGACTTCTCATCAGTGATCACAGTGCCTTCTGTGGCAAGATGTTGGTTAATCGCTTCTTTTCTTGCCAGCCTTGTTCCAAAAAATTATCCTAAGTTATCCAAAAAGTTCCAAAAAGTTATCCAAAAAACTAAAAGTTCCAAACAGCTTGTTCCATCTTTTATGAACGATGTAATTCTCATGAAATGATGTAGATAGGTGGCCTAAAACGTTTTGAAATTTGGAATACGGTGGTTCGGAGCAACAAATTGCAATATACTTGCCCATTTCGTGGCTTGCTCTCGAAGTGATAAAAATCCTTCAGATGATATTTTAGCGATAGGATCAGTGTTAGTGATAATCAAATTGCGAAGGACACATCTCTTATTGTCTGAAGCACTCGCACTCAAAAATGATGTAAGAGACATTGCTGTTTTATCGTTACTCAAATTATAACTTGATTCCGATCTGCAATACTGAAAAAATATGCACTAAATTAAAATACCCTTTCCTAGTAAAATCACGCAGTTGTTAAGCTTGCACCGGCATTACTTCTTTGATCTCACCTCGACTGGAATCGTTTTTGCAATCTAAATGTACAAATTGCCTAGCCCTAGACCATAGAGAAGGACAACCCCTGGCACGCGAGCCGAATTTGGCATGCCAGCGCGTATATTAGGCACGCGAGCGAGGCCAGAATAATGCAGCAGCAGAGGTCTCACTGATCAACATAAGGCCCTTCTTTTTTCATAGGACATCTGAGTGCGTTAGGTTACATCTCAGGGCATGAAAACCATTTTTTCTCTGATCACCGATATTTTTAGTGGAAAACACGAACTGTTAGCTGGCACACCGAAAATTTGGCCATTGACTTTAGCCGATTTTGGCACCCAGCCTGAAAAAGGTTCCCCCAACCCTGGCCTAGTCTCTAGAAAGTTAAGTCCATGTATAGCCAACTGATAGGCCTATTCTTGTGTGATACATATTGCACTGTTAATGTTCCGCAGTCTAACTGCTTTTGATGCTCTCTGATTTTACGCGCTCTAAATTGGTTCCATTGATTATGACGTTATGATGCAAATTGTTAATTGTTTCTATTTTCGACTTCGCCATCAGTTGCATCTACGCTCTAACACTTGCAAATTCTGGCACAGCGTATGTAAAACTAACCGGGCAATGCCAATGTTATGTGAGAAACAAGCAGAGCCGGCGCCAGAGCTGTCGACTAAGGGGGGCCAAGCGTTTATCAGGGGGAACCAAAATTTGAAATTAAGCACAAAAGCCGCAGTCTTCAAAAAAGTAAGCTTGTTAATTGGGGGAGGCCTAGCATGTCTGGTCCCCCTTTGGCGCCGGCCCTGATGTCTAGCCTACTAGGTTTTTGTAAACCTCTAAATCCTTTACGTTATCTTCTGCAATCGTGTGCCTCATTTTGGGCTTCTGCCCATGACGTGACATCCGCTTGAATTTTTCCAGGCATAACTATTTTCTTCTTTAATCGTTACACCTGTAAAAGAAACGAAGATTTAATTTTATACAGCCTAATTGCATTTCTAGATTTGTATTATAAAATCTAGCAAAACAGACTCCTGAACACCTGAAACGAACGTTAGCACACGTTTGATCATGTAATGAGGTCCTGAAAAAATTTCGACTTAGTTGACTTTAGTGGGCCCTAGTTATGACGTCAAAAATTTAATTGCAATGCAGAAACTAGAAGCAAGAACCGAGGGTCTGAAACCCACGTAAATTGGATATGTGGAGAGGTTAAATATGGGTTGCAGGCGAAGGCAGTCTGTTCATTGCTTCTGGTCCCCCCCCACACACTTTAGAAATGCTTCTGCCATCGCTGGGAACAAGTGTTGCCTTATATGAGTTATAACCAGTGTTATTTTACTGGTTTTATCTACAGCATTATACAAACTGTTTGCCCGCCAAATTCTCAACATTAATGTCCATTAAGCTTTTCATTTTCAAGTACCGTAGTCTAAAGCAGAGTTTCCCAAACTGGGGTCTGCGGACCGCTTGGGTTTCCAAACTGGGGCCCGCGGACCGCTTCAAATCGGACACAATGTTGCCAACGGCTCGCCACTGCTGCGTCGTTTTTTCGGAGCTGTGTTGCTCAGGTGCAAAGACGCGGAGATGGGCCCCGCCACTCGTTACACTCTTCGGCGTACTACTACGTGTATAATAAAGATTTATTTATTTTTCCATTTTAAATAATTTGTTTGCAACTTACCTAACTGATGAGTGCTTTAAACGAAACAGAATTTTGTAACTACATGTAACTTTTTCTTCGATTGAAATTTATGCTGCACGGCAAGTGTTTTTCGAAGAGCGTGCAAAAAAAAAAGGCGTTCTTACTGTGACGTAATGAGCGCGGGTATATAACCGATGGAATGTTTGACAGTGGTCATATCTGCCCCAAGCAGATATTCACAAGCTGACTACTGCTGCTGAAAAAAGGCTTACTTCGAAATTTCTACCCCTGAAAGGTAAGATCATGCGATGCTTGGGCGTTGTGCTCAAATCTCTGTAAATAAATGTTTACACTTTCGTCTTATTAATACGTTATAAATGTTAACACAAAAAATCAAATCTTCATTTTACTCTCTGTATTACGCCTAAGCGTGTAACTAGTGGCGGCGCCCATCTCCGCGGCTTAGCGCCTGAGCTACACAGCTCCGAAAGAACGTTGCAGCATTGGCGAGCCGTTGGCGACACTGTGGCAATTTGACCGACCCAGGATTTGAACCTCAGACCTCCAGCACCGATAACGTGTGCGCCAAGCAACTGAGCTAACGGCCGGTTCTAAATGTCAACACTTTCGTCTTAATAATTATGAGCCTTGTATACTTCTAATTATGAGCCAAAGTGTTGCTCTATCAACAAAAATGATACTGGTTTTGTCGAAAAAAATATAGTTTTGACACTATTTTAGCAAAATTTTGACTTTATTTTGACCTAACCGCTTTTGCCTAATTTATTATGCCTTATTGCCCTTTTTTGATTAAAAATAGTTTATAATCCGCAATTTACGTACATTTCATGCATAATAAGTGCTTTTTCCTTCGCAATTACCGCACGCATTTTTACTATTGTAACTTACTGCGTATTTCAGAGTAATCGCATGAAACTGCGCATAAAATTTTAATAGCAGCTCAAAAATTTTAAAAAATACAAAAAATGCAAATTTTTTTCAGTTTTGTAAGGGTTAGGGTTAGAAAATTTTTGATGAAGATAATTTTGACAAGTTTTGACTTTATACAAAATTTTGACTTTATTTTGACTTATAAAATCTAGCAAAACAGACTCCTGAACGCCTGAAACGGACGTTAGTACATGTTTGATCATGTAATAAGGTCCTGAAAAAATTTTTACTTTATTGACTTTAGCGGGCCCTATAGTCATGATTTAAAAACGGAGAGTTAAATTTATCATGGCGATTATTCGGACGTTCACATTCTTGCACTATTAATTAATTGTAATGAAGTTTTGTTTGTCACGCTTTTAAATTTCTCTTTTTCTTGCAGCAATCATGAAGAAGCTTCTATATGTGGGGATTCTTTGCATTTTTTTCGCTTCTGCTCTGGCTCAATTGACGCCGGAAGAGGAACTAATCAGAGAAGCAGAAAGAAATCGAACCTTGGAATGTTTGAGCAAAAATGAAGCGCTTGCTGAAGAAGGAATATGCAACAGAAGTAAGAGATAAACAACAAAATTAAAAAAATTCGAATAGCAGTGTAGAGTGCACACGATTCCACGTAGTCAGTTATTACAATGTCATTTGCCGCTGTTCGTTTAATTTTATTAAACTGCATTTTTTATCTTCGTTTAAGTTTTAGACAAATTTTTATAAATTTTATTTCTGTTGTTTGTTGAACTGAGAATATTTTATGTGCGTTGATTACGTAACGAAAACGAACGAAATTGCGCAATGTTTATATGGATGTGACAAAATAAAAAAGCTGCTTTTGTTGTTAATGCATCAGCGCCAGGTACCAGCCCAGGGCCAGGTGTTCGAAAATGCCCAGCTTCCAAGTTCCAGCATCGAATACCAGAAGTTTTTTAAAATTAACAGCAAATAATAATTTTGCTTGGATCAAAGTTTTTAGCTTGTGGATCAAAGTATTTTTTATTTGTTTCAGATATCTCCTTTGTCTGCAGAACTTGTGATGGGGATCCAATATCAGCAGCGGATTGTGGAAATTATTCTCACTGTTGCCTAAACAACTTTGGCGGTTGCACTTCAAAAGTAAACCGGACCGCGATCTCTGGTAAGTTTCAATCATGTGTTATCCGCTCGAGATTAGCTTTAGCCGTAAATTGATCCGGTTCCGAAAGATCTGCGATCCTCGCGCGGTACCGCTAACCGTATTGCCGATTACATTCTCGCAAAGACCTAGCATCCTACTTTCTGATTTTTTCCATCAAAGGTGCGTTGCTGACTGTGTGGCACTATACCTAAATTATGCTAAATTCATGATCATAATTTCGTCAACCGAGATAATGAGTGATTATTAATGATTGAACAGAAAATTCTGATGCGTACTACGAGGGAAGTTTACGTTTTTTGAGTCAGCAACCACTTTTACTAGTATTCAAATGTGATCAGCCCCAACCACGAAAGGTTATGGACCCACGCAAAACCCACTAATGCTGATGACATGGCGTTGTTGCGGTAGGCTATGTTTTTACCACAAAAACTGTGCTTTGCGTATTCCATTCTTTGTCGTGGCGGCCGAATAAAATGTTTTATACTCGCCGATGCCGATGAAATTTGGCATAGATGTTGCTGCTGGATAACACTTAGAATTGATGTACGGCGAAGTCACTTCATTAGAGTTGTACTGGTAATAGAATGTGACAGAGACGTTACTACTTTATTTAGTGACTGGGGAAAGTGAAGCACAAACCATCGCAAGATATCTGCGCCTGTTACCAGTGATGAACGTGACTACTAATGGCACTAACGCCACAGATCCGGAAGGAAGAAATTTTCAAATCGGTAAATATATTATCAAGTCTTATGGATGGCAAATAAATTCACCATAGCCTACGTAAAAACAAAACTTCAGAAAAATAGAAAACATTAAGAAAATAAAAACCTACACAGGCTGCAATTAACCAAGTCAGGTTAGCCGGAGACTGACAAATACTCTACGGTACTTCCCCTCACAACTTTTATGCCTAATGTGTTTATGAAGTAACACCCTAAAGATCAAGCTCGCGATTTCGCTCGTTTTGTGCTGTCGAAAAGTTCCTCAAGGAGTTTCTCCTTCTTCCAAGCAAGCTCGTTATGTATCGCTTTTTCGCATGAGATAGATAAATTAATAGAAAAAAAGAAGTGGCAGCTTTATGACCTAAAGGCTTAATGTTTATTGCAGTATCATCAACTACTAAATTTTTTTTCGCTAATAATGACGTGCGACGTAGTGAAATGCAAATTAAACACAAAATGTAGTTCGGTTGCAAGGACGTTTATGATGCTGATTAGTTTCAGCATTACCCTTTGGTGGGAGTCTTTAAGCGATGTCTCTTCTTGATCATTCAAACCAGTGTTTATCCTGTAAATTTAGCCACGTTTTCGATTGTACGAAACATAATAAATTTGTTTGTGTTTAGGTGGTGGCTTTCCTCTTCCACCAGGTTTGGGTTTTCCAGGTACCGGGCCAGGAGCTGGTGCGGGTTTTCCAGGCACTGGGCCAGGAGCTGGTGCAGGCTTTCCAGGCGCCGGTTTCCCAGGGACTGGCTTTCCAGGTACAGGTTTTCCAGGAACTGGCTTTCCAAGTACCGGTTTTCCAGGGACTGGCTTTCCAGGCGCCGGTTTTCCAGGCTCTGGTCTACCAGGTTTGGGAGGTGTTTCTTACTGTCCTATTCTTCTCGGCTTACCTGATCCACAAGCCTTGAATCCACCAATGAACATTCCTTATTGCTTAAGGTAAGTCTGATATCAAAAATAACATTCGTAATCACTCCGACACAACCTTGTCTACACAAATTTGTTTGCGCTTCAATAATAATAAATGTCTGTCACTTAGCTTAATGTTAAAAAAACATAAACGCACAATGACTGACTTGTTCGGAGTGTGAACCATTGTGGTGGTGAGGAGAATCGCCAGTACTGTATAGGTACTGAAGATGGTTTATTAACCGAAATCGATTTAACAATAAATGATTTATAAGCAACATTATTGACTGATTTTGTATTACCTACTATTCCACAAATAATAATAACCGACTTGATTGCAACAATCCTTGAAACATCTTAAACGATATTTATGGTTTCGTGCCTTGGGCACCATCACGTCATTACAGGGTTGGAAGATGTTGATACTTTTCTTGAGCAGATTTTAAAATTAAAACTCTTTATGCTCAAGTTTTCAAGTTCACAACTCATGTAGTCTATAATCTGAAGTTTAGTAGTGTAGGCCTACACTAGAGGCGGAATAGTCTCCGAAAGTGACAATACGGCCTAAAATAAAGTAAATGCAAATTCGAAGAAGTCGCTGGTTCACTGTGATCTTTCATGTTTTCATTCTTGATGTTTTCTTGATAACTTGCACTAATTTTGTGTTCTTGCATAAATGTGTCAAGATTCGTGAGCAGTAAAAATAGCATTTTTTCTATTCTTTTACTTCGGCATTTGTAAAAAACAATAAATTATTGTAACGTTTATTCAAAGTTATAACTTTTTTATTCAAATTTACTTCAAAGATATTTTTTCAGAATTGCTTGTTCTTCATCAAACCCATATTTGGATCAAGATGAAAACCAGTGTCTTTCTAATCCTGGATGCTATTTCGATCGGTCACTGAGCATATGGAGAAATGTTGTTGGTCAAACTGTTCTTCCCGGTGTTCCAGTTTGTCATCTCGTTATTCGAAACAGGGCTTTTCAAAAATGTGCGCGTGAATTCGCCCTAAATTTCCCTGTGAGTCGCTATACGTAATCAATGAAGTAACGCAAGAGAGTAACGCAACTTTTACGTAGTAAAACACGAATGCGTTGGTTTTGCCAAGGCACACTGTATAAGATGTTTAGGATTTATGCTGTTATAAAACTGCTAAACAACAAATATTTATCAGCAAATATCTGCAGCCCTATCGAGCATCAGCATTCGACTAAGAAGATTTATTTCTGATGACAATGTAGGTTAAACATAAATCACTGCACTGTGGTACATACGTAAATCTGTTACTGGATAATTAATCGTAAGCTCAGTCTGCGACAACGTATTGACAAAACAAAATCACATGTTGCAAATAATGAGGTTTACGATTATTAAAAAGGTTCGTATTTTGCAGGGGGGATGGAATCCTCTTCTTACCAACTGCGTTCTGCAGATATTTCATGTTAAAATTTTCGGGCCCCATATCAGATGTAGCTGTTTGCTATATCTTATTTATTTTGGCCACTTCCCCAAACGTGCGGGATGGAGCAGTAAGTACACTAAAGTTAAATTTTGAAATTGCTACGGGGTACATTACCTCTAGAAAAAACAGTAAAACATGGTTTGGTTGATTTTGGTGTGAACCAAATAGCTTATCCTGCAGAAAAAGCTAAGTGCATTCCAATAGTCTTAATCTCTTCGTCAACGACGCAAAGCTTAAACGATTTCTTAAATCAAGTAGCCTACCATATTTTCATGAGCAAACAGTGGCACTGCTAATAGCCAATACGCCACTGTTAAAAGCATTTTTGCAATCTCAAGAGTCGTGTCATTTTGTTGGAGACCAAACAGAGTTGAGCTTAAGTTACGGATACGTATTTCTTTTTTTTTTTTTTTTTTGCAATATATTTTGTAGTTACTGTTTGAAACTTTTTAGGAATCGATGAACGAAGCTGCATTTTGCTTGGAGCGTGCTGGATTACTCCTCCGAACGGAAGGCCTTACTGCGCTTATCCAGTAAACTCCCAAGGTCGACCAACACTTCGGTCCAGCCAAACAGCTAGAAGTACCAGCCGCCGAATAAAATTTGGCTATGGCCAGCCAGTCTGTTTGCCTTTTAGTGCTACCGCAACCGGAGCCAATTTTCTTTCGAGCTATGATAGGTGTCTAAAAGCTGGATGTTGTACGACTGTTAGCAGAAATGATGTATGGCAGCAACTAATAAGCGTTGGTAACGCAGCTAATTTGGATAACATTTACAAATTCATTTATCAAGCCATGGTATATCGGAATTTAGTCCGACCAGACAATTACCAGCAAGTCCTTGACATACTTGCTAACCCACGAAACCCGATATGTTTGGCTCAGCGATTTCCAGGATTTAATTTTCAATCCGCTTTCCAAACAATTCCACTTTTACCAAACTCCTTTACGTTTGATACTTCTGGAAGAACGGGGGGGTTAGGTGGAAACAACCTTCAACAAATCTGTGCTTCTCTTTTTGGCGGAGCAGCTGGTGGCAGCGCAGCATCCAATCCACTTGCATCACTCTGTTCAAACCCCTTTTCACCAATAACCGGTCCACAGTTCAATCCGTGCTCATATCAAGTTCAGCAATACAACTTGCCTGGTTTCCCAACTCTCAGCGGTAGTTTTGAAGGATGCTGCAACCAGCCTCGCTGCTTCATTCCACGACCAGATCTTTCGAACTCTTATTCCGGATATACAGGATACCTCTCAACGTGGACGGCGTGGGGCCGTTGCTCAAGAAGCTGTGGGGGTGGAAATCAAACCAGAAGCCGTCAGTGTATCAATAACTATGATGCTGGCTGTACCTCCGACACTACCATAGACATGGAACAAACGAACGTTTGCAATGGTGATCCTTGCCCTGCTTATCTCAACTGGTCGAATTGGTCTGCATGTACGGTAACTTGTGGACCAGGAGGTAGTAGAACAAGAAATCGTCAATGTAATCGGCCAGGTTTTTGTGGTAATCTTGGTGAAGCTCAGCAAACAGAAACTGACTGTGCAATCGACATCACATGTCCAATAGAAAATTACACAGAGTGGTCACAATGCAGCAGCACATGTGGATCAGGCACCCGCTCCCGAATTAGAACTTTATGTGAGCCTCCAAACTTTGAATGCACTTCTGAAACGATAACAGAAAGTTGCGAGCGTTACGTCGGAATACAGAGCGCCGCTGGCACCTGCGATCCATTAACTTGCTGTAGGACGGGAGTAACCTGTAGACGGACACAAAACGATGTTTCCTCGCCTGTTCGCAGGCGATTTCGCTGTTATGATATTCAGGCTGGTTGCCTTCGTCGAGAAACCCAAGACTATCTATGTCCAGTTCCCCAACATCTTCGTCGCTTTCTACAGTAGTTTTAATCAATGAACTTGCCTTTGGTGTAATATTTCGTTTAATGACGACCGGCCTCCATATGCATATATTATACTGATGCTGATCATTGTCTTACTAGTGTTCCAAGTTATGTTTCTTAACGTGTTAGTGTTATGTTGACGTAATGCATGCGATCTATTAACTTACTGCGTGTCATTTATTGTAAAAGCTAGTTTCATTTTTTGAGTTTGTGAGGTAATTAAAACAACAACAAAATAGGCAATCTGGCGTGCTCCAAAATCATATATACTTGGATCTGATAAGTTAGCTTGAAAGGATGCTTAACATAGATTTTCAGTAGTTGGGGAGTTTTTCCTTGTCCAAATGTCCAATTTGAGTGGGCTTTAGGCCCTCGGTTCTTCGTTCTAGTTTTTGCATCATAATCAATTTCTTAATAGTTTAAAAACGCGATTATGACATCAATAATTTCATTATGATGCAAAAGCTGAAACCAAGAACCGCGGGCCTAAAGCCTACTATAATATGACATGTGGACAGGGCAGTGGCGTAGCCAGCCCAAAATTTCGGGGGGGGGGGCAAAACTTCATAGGCTCTTCCAGTGGCGCACCGAGGATTCGGCAAAAGAGGTGGCCCAACCGGGGGTGTGGGGGCAAAGCCGCCGGGGGCTAAGGGGGTCTGGGGGCTCTGCCCCCAGCCTCTAGGGATTTTTAGGGTTTTTGCAAGAAAAATACTCATTTTAGCGTAGTTTTATGTCGAAAAGTGGTCTTAATCCGCCCCTGCTTGCATTGTTAGTAGATTTTACGTTATAGCATTAGTATCTTGTTTGTAGGCTAGTGGTCACTGAAAATAGAAAATATAACATTTGCCCCCCCCCCTCCCCCCGCCTGGCTACGTCCGTGGGACAGGGTATTTGAGTTGGGACACTTTGCCTGTGCTTCAAGATTTGGGTTCAGCCCCAAATCCGCAACTTTGGCAACTCTTTGCTAAATTTAAATTGTGAATAGAGGTGTAATTTTTGTGAGAAAACTCAGCTTTCATAATATTATGATATTGTTGCTGTCCCTGTAGTGCAAAAACAGCTATTTATGCAGATTTCTCGTGGGGTGGGGTTTTCTACTAACAATATTATAACGCATAATTAATAACGGAAAACAAAATGAATTCTTAGTCCGTGAGCCACGAGGGTCTAGCCTAGCGGGGAATAGAAAATAGCCGTATAGGTCCAAAAGTGTCAAACAGGTTTTACTAACTGTCAAAATATACTTCTTCCGGGTTAGCGATGGTTGGTCATGTGTGGAGATGTTGTTAACAAATTCACCAGATTCTTTAACTTGCAAAGCAAACAAACAAAATATGATATCAGCTTATAATGAATTATGCAACGAAAACCTTATTCAAATAGAATCAACAGTTAGTAAACAACGAATAACCAGCGATCCAATCAACATTCAGCTAGCCTCATTCCTTTTCCCAACCAACTAAACACTTGACTCTCATTTTAGTGTAACAGGGTTTCCAATTATATCTGCATCCACTAGGGAATGCAGTGAGTGGTTATGCCCAGTCACTGCACGTGGCTAGGGGTCGAACAGTGGTGGAAATCACGTCAACCTTGGTGGAAACGTTGATCACTGTTTCCCCTAACACATTTGATAGAAGTCTTCGGTGGTTCAGACAGTTTTCGGGATCACACAAAAGTTGCCAATTGGCCAAAAAAAATCACGTCAACTTAACAGGAAATATACAAGTGCTAAACTACTCCCATCTGGTTCCGCATGACTCGCTGTACATGAAACCACCCTCAGCAAAAGCTTTAATGGTGAAGAATCTCCAGCAGAAGCCTCACACATCTCAGCTAGGCTGCTGATAACGGTAACTGTACAAATATAGCAATAAATCCTAAAGTGCATTTCATGGAACCCTAAAGTTTTAAAAGCTACGGTATTTTACAAGTTTTTGTATCTCCGCAAGATTATCTTGGCATAACTCATCTTGCTTTTGTTTACGTCAAGTTGATCTTTAGCGATTCTTGCATATTAAGGGCTGTTTTTACTTACTTTTCTAGATCCGATTATCCTTGGGGATCGCGGGGGCAGCAGCTCGAGTTGGAGCCTTCAAGCATCTTGATCTTCTGCAACAAAGGATAGATGCTCTGCTGGGATGCCAAGCAGGGCTGCGAACTCGATCGAATTTTATTCGAGTTCAACCTATTTTAGCAAGTCCGAGTTCGAGTTCTCTAATAAATTATTTACGAGTTCGAGTTCGACAAAAATAAGCTTTTTCGAGTTCAAGTTCGAGTTCAGGCAGATGAATGTCCAAAATTGAGACAACTTTTCCACGGTCGGTGGTCTTGCTATTAAAAAGATAAAAATATTTCGCTCGTGCAGTAGGTTCAAGACTATACCTCAGCTGTTTAAAACCATCAAAATTGTCAGCGTTGTTGTCACAATTGAACAACAAACCATATTTCGTAGTGATATTTCATTTTTTTTCAACAATTTAAATCTCTTTCTGATGAACTCGAACAGTTTTATTCGTGTTCGAGTTCAAAAAAATTATTTTTTCGAGTTCAAGTTCGAGGTCGCAGCCCTGATGCCAAGGTGAGACCAACTAAGATCTTCAACGTAATCTCGCCTTCGAGTATGGGACGGCTCCTATAGGCCATCGAACAATCGGTGTTGAACAGAATTTTTTTGGCCGATCTTTTCTGACACATTCGTGTCATATGTCCATACCAACGCAGTTGCGATCTTGCTAGTCGGAGAAGCAGCGATTCGATGTTCAGAGATTCACGAATATTTGCACTTTTAACCTTGTCCAACCAGGACAAACCGCTAATTCTTCGCAAGAATCTCAATTAGGCTGCTTAACTCTAGATCTCACTTTCTCATTCATGATCCAACTCATGGCCATAAATCAGAACAAGAGCATCATAGACTGATCTAACAATGGATAGCTTCAACTCGAGATCTTACTATCTCATTCATGATCCAACACTCGTGGCCATAAATCAGAATGAGAACACTGACTGATCTGAAAATGGATAGCTGAAAACAACATAAATGTTTTACACTAAACTAAGTCGCAATTCAATTGCAAAATCCGATGTTTTCCAAAAAATTAATATGCCATTTCTCCGCACCAGCTCCGAACTCAGCAGCAAAGACCGGTGTTCTACAAGAAAAAAAAAACACGCTATCGGTACGGGAGGTCTGGGGTTCGATTCCCGGGACGGTTAAATGGACGCAGTGTCGCCAACGACTCGCCACCATAGCGACGTTTCTTCGGAGTTGTGTTGCCCAGGTGCTAAGCCGCGGAGATGGGCCCCGCAACTCGTTACACGCTTCGGCGTAATGCGGCGAGTATAATGAAGATTTTTTTTTCGTTATGGCGCTTTGATCGCTTTCTCGTGATTGGAAGATAAAGATGCAACTAAATACTACTACAACAAACTCATGCTACAGTGATACACCCAAGTTAGCTACACTGAATTTTGTTGACATTTTCTTTGATTTTCTGTTTCAGTCTAACTGTACCTGGAACCTGTTGCTTACTGAATGTTTTTTTTTTTTTTGTTATTTCAAGCTACTTAATTGCAGCTTAGAATTTTTGTGGTAGTGAAGTACATGCATCATGGAGATGACCTAGTTGAGCGTCGAACCCGCAAAGCCAGCTTCGGAGCCCAATGCACCAACCATCGGCCAACTCCATGTGCTGCTTACTGAATGCTTGATCAGCATTCATGCCCGTGATATTCTCGCGCTACCTCGCGAATGTGCAGTCGTTTCAGCGCTGCGCGAGCTCGGCTCTCGCCCAAAGCATGCAGGATGGAAATGTAAGCTTACTTAAAACTTTTTTTAGATTTTGTCTGAATGATATTAATATTCTAGAATCGAATCACTACATACAGTATAAACCATAAGAATCAGTTTGGATTATTGAATGATCGCAACTGCAGCAACCAATCTTTCAGGCTACACATAGTTTTACAGGGGGTGTAAAGCCCAAGCATAATCATAAAAACGCTTTTTACAACATAGTAAGGTCGCGTTTCAAAACCTTGCTAATCGTATAAGTTGCAAGGTTGATTTGAAATTGAATAGTCACCTCACTTCGCTTGCAATGTAAAAAAAATCAAGAAATCCACCAGAAACATGAACTAATTTGCTAACTTTTCACATGCATTTCTCTTGAAGGGAATGCAAACGCTGAGAGAGGCATACGCTTTCTGGTAGCGAGAAGATACAAACGGAAGGACGGATTTTTTAATTATAATAGGCCAGGGCTGGGTAAACCACGGGCCGCATGCGGTCTGCGAGACTAGTTTATGCGGCCCGCCGGCACTTGCAGAATGTGTGGATTATGTTGCGCTTTAACACCGAGTTTTACACAATTTTTTATTGCAATAAGCTTTACCAACGCATTAGCTCTCACTTCTACTCGTTCTTGCGGTCAACGAATCAGTCGCAAAACAGCGTTTTCAAATACCTACCTGCTCTTGTTCGTTGCTCTTTGCGAGTATAGGCCTATGTTTTTCTCTTCACGTTCAACGCGTCGCGCATAAATTGCAACGTACGCTTCTCACGCGCTGTTTCATCCATGGTTTGATCATACACGACAAGAAAAAAATGTATTGAGTTTGTAAACCTTGTAGTCCGGAGAGCCTTATTTATGAAAATAAACGCGTGAGAACACGGATTATTGATACTGCACCTTATAGTCACAGGAACACCCCATGGTCCGAAAAACACGGTAATTGGAAACAGCTAGAAATCAAAATAGCATTAAACGTACCTGCTGAGTGTGAAATACAAAAATTATGTTTAATATGAATATGTGTCTATTCCACACCGAGTAGACTTTCTTTTTTGTAATGAAAGTGTGCGGTCCACTGCTGCAACATTTTTTCAAATGCGGCCCTCCTCACGAAACGTTTATTGTACCATAAACAAACGCTGCTATATCATAAACAAACCAGCAAGTACGGCATTGCTGTACTTGCTGTCTGGGGGCATGCTGCCAAAACCCATTTTCAAGAATTGAATCTCGAATTAAACAATATCATTCGAACAATTACATAGTTAGTTGGTTAGTTGCACATTTATCCTCCTACCACGAGAAAGCGATCAATGCGCTATACGAGCTCGCTTAGGAGTTGCCAGGCACCTGTCTACCACACCAACATAGGGGAATCCCGCTAAGTGCCCTTGCCAACGGACAACAAGTAAATTTGCCGGCTTGTTCTCCACACTGTCCCATCAATGCTGAGCGTCAAGCAGGGAAGCTGTGAATACCAATTTCAAAGTCATTGGTTTGACCCGACTCGGAATCAAACCCGAGTCTACAGCTCAAGAGACAAACGCTCTATACCACTTGGCCATCTGAGCACAACTTGCTACAACATTTAGTAGCAAGTTTTGCTCGGTAACACCCCTATACAAAAATCCAAAACTGGCTGATGTTTACAAATTGTAACTCGCAAAAATCATGTGTCAAATCCTTTATGGAAAGCTTCCAAAATCTTTCTATGATCGCTTTGTAAAAATTAACGCTGTTCAGAATTACTGCACAAGACAAACGCAAAGCCTTGTCTGCTTTAAGCCTCGTATAAATAAAACGATTGGAAAAGAATTAATCTTACATAGGGGATCTAACTTATGGAAGGAAATTGAAACTCAGCTAAAAACTGCAGCTGGTTTTCTTGTAGAAAGTATCATAAAAACATTTTAATTGACAAATATTAGCTTCCACAACCGCATTTATGTTGAGATATTAGTAAATTTCAGACTCAACATTACTTAACAGAAGCTAACATCATGAACCTTGGAAGTTAAATTTTCTGCGCTTAGCACCTCTTGCGCTAGTTTACACCCCTTGTTTTCTTGTGACCTTAAGTGCTTTTGTTGATTGTGAATAAACTGTTGTTGTTTTTTTCATTCTTTTGTTTCTCCTGCAACTTGTTTGAAGCGAGGCTGCTTATCATTTTAAAGTATTGTTACCTTCGTTTGTCTGTTGTAATCAACTCAACCACCTAATTGTCTTTAATATTTTCATTTTGAGCATAGTTCTTTGTTTTTTTCAACTTTTGCCGCTTTTGTAATTTTTTTTTCTTTTTTTTTGAGTTTGTTTGTAGTTTGACTCTTTTTACAAACTATTTATTTAAAACGAAGAGGAAGCACCTGACTAGATAACTTTCGGGTTTTTCGGTGTTTCCTAGCCTGCTGGTAGTGTGTGTGTGTGTGTGTGTGTGTGTGTGTGTTGAAATACTTCATTCGTATTAGCCTATATTGTTTTTACCAGCTCATGAAATAAATATTTGAACCTTTGAATCAAGTTGCTCTGGAGCTCATTCTTATAAACATCAATAAGCAACACACGTGAAGATCGTGACGTACCGTCGGCAGCGTGGCGTAGTGGTTCGGAGCGTCGTTTTTACGACGACCATGATCGCAAGGTTAATGGTTCAACTCCCAACCTGGTCTCGTTGTTGCGTCCTTGGATAAGATGCTTCACGATGATTATCTCTGCTTGGTGGAGTCTGGCAAGCAGCAAATTAAAGAAGTCAGAAGAAAATTCAAGCGGAAAACTTGGAAACAAAGGCAACTCCTAAGCGAGTCTGGATTCGTCCTACGCATAGTGCCTCCGTCGCTTTCTCGTGATAGGAGGATAAAGATAAACCAATCATCAATCATCATCAATCAATGATATTTTTTTTTGTTTTACACAGCTATTTCACCATGGAATTGCACTTTAATTAACGGATGTTGGATTGATGAAACCTGTTTCTACCCATATGTTTCATCTAACATCAGGGTGAAGACTACAGTTCATCAAGATTTTTTTGTTATTATTTATTTTTTCGCTAATGCACGCTAACATACAGTACAAAAACAGCATCAAGAATAGCACGAGAATGTAACATGCACTAACAGGGTAAAGTGACAAAACCCAGAGGGTTTAAAACGAGCATTAAGTTATGTAAACACTTAACAAATCATTAGAAGATGTTCTGCACGGCCACAAAACCTAACCATAACTCAGCAAATTAGGGTTTAACGAAACAGATTGCAATATAGAGCCCAAAATTTGCTCTGCCAAAACACACGCACAAAAAAACAGAAAAATGTATGTACTATTTATACAACTATGTACAAGCAGTGTGTACAAGGACTGTTTCATGAGTCATACTCATGGGTGACGATCAAAGTAAATATAGAGATACAGGCTAATCTGGTTTGCTTAGGTGCTGTTCCAATTTTGATGAAAATAGCGATTTAGATTGTAATGACTTTATGTCATTCGGTAGAGCATTCCACACCTTAACCCCACTGTATTCTAATTGATTGCTGAGTAGAGCTTTTAGAATAAAATGGGTAGTGATAGGCGTTTTTATTTCGTGTTGAAATGGAGTGAACTATGTTGTTAAATTTAAATAGAGGATTGAATATTTTAGGCAGTTGATTATGATTTAGTTTGTACATGAATATACCTGTTTCTAATGTGAGTATGTCATTGATACTTAGGCTAGTAGATTTAAAGCTTCGATATGCTTGTTCTTTTGTATCTATGTGATAAATTTAATGCATATTCGCTGCAATTTTTGAACGATGGTTTGATTTTCGTCATTCCACACAGTTATACCATATCGAAGGTGACTAAAAATCAACGAATAATCAGCGTTAAGCAAGTTTGTTTTGTTTAAGTAAAACGTCAGTTTATACGTAATGGAGATATTCGTTCTGAGTTTTTTGAACAAGCCTAACATATGCGGTTTCCACGAGAGGTTTTCATTAAGATGTAACCCTAGAAATAATATATTTTTAACTTGTTCTATAGGCTTCTTTTTGAAATATATAGATTGATCTTTATTGTTATTTATCTTTTTGCAGTTTGAGTCAAACAATATGTACTTAGATGAGAAATTTGCAAAGAACAAATTAATGTTTCGACTATAACAAAAGTCTCGTCAGCCTTGCTCGCACAGCCTAGGTAAAGCAATGCAAAAAAAAGAGTCTTTACAGTCTGGAGTGAGTTTAGCCTGGATTGGCTGTGCGTAGCAAGGCTAACGAGACTGTTATTATAGTCAAAATATGTACTTAGTTTTATCTGTATTTAGTGATAGTTTGTTTGCCGATAGCCAATTTGCTACGTTTTGCAATTCTTGCTGCGCAAACGAAAAAACTGTTTCTGGGCATTTATTGCTAATAAAGAGATTAGTATCATCGGAATACATAATTGCATGCGCATGATTAAGGCAGTTGCGGAAATCGTTTACATATATTAAAAATACACGGTTTTGCCAATTTTGTTTAAGTTACACGGCCGACCAATGTGTCTTTCATTCGAAGATGATCTGACAAATTGGAAATACCTTGACGTTTACCGCACTTGCGTGAAATCCGGTTGTGTAATGGACACCAACAGAGAAACGTTGATGAAGCACATCCAGGGAGCGGCAACTGATAATTTACCATTTTATTTACGTCATCAATTCTGGACTATGGGACTGCTGGGACAAGTACGAGCCGACAATTGGAAGGAAGTTGCCGATAATTTAGTAAGAGACTCTGCCAGTAACAATCTTCTGAACAGAATTATTCCCGCAAGCCAAACGAGGTTCAATACAACCTCTTCCTCATCTGGAGGTATGCCGTTATTTCCATTCTCGATTGCTATTAACTCAAGTGCTACATCTGCGCATCGAGCCCCGTTCTCCTCATCTGGAACATTCAGTCAATTTGGCAGCTCTCCAGAAAACTTACCTGGTTCGAATCTTGACCGTAGACAAGGGAATGGCAACCGCAATGGGTTAGGGAGTCGAAAAGTAGGGTTAGGGAGCATCACTTCTTTTTGTAAACAGTCAATCTTCCGATTCAGATGATCAAAGAAATTCCCGAAACATGTTTCCAGGAGTTGGAGCGGCGGCAGCAATTCCTACTGGTGTATCTCTTCCAGAGCTCAACTTACCATGCCTATTTCAGCCCATTCAATGGCCTAACTTCCCACCATTATCAGGCAGCTTTGAAGGGTGCTGTGAAACGTCAGTGTGTCACACGCTCACGACATCTCTGAGAAACGTGCGCTCAGAAATTGCATCTTATACAACTGGCTGGACAACATGGGGGCCCTGTAGTGCTACTTGCGGAGGAGGATCACAAGCAAGAAGACGATTTTGCATTGGAGAATCTTGTGATGACGATGAAAAACAGGAAGAAGAAAGCCAAAGTTGTAATTTATTGTTTTGTCCTACGGCACCATTTTCGTCATGGTCAAGGTTTGGTTCATGTTCTGTAACCTGTGGCAATGGTGTAAGAACCAGAACTAGAAGATGTCTAGGACCATCAACCTGCATTGGAGATAGCAGTGAAAGAAGACCATGTAGAATGAGGCAGTGCCCAAGGATTACTGGACCTATGCGCGTTGGTAGATAGTCCCAGTGCTCTGTAACTTGTGGAAACGGTGAGCAAAGAAGACCCGTGTATTCCTGTCCACCTCGCAGTCGTTGTCAAGTTATCAGATACGAAACCAGACCTTGCGAGCAGGGTTGCGGGAGACCACAGTACCAAAGCGTTTGCGATCCTCAAACATGTTATTACGTAAATGAATTACGATGTATTTTGCCTACTGGCAGACCGGGAATCTGCAGAAGTTTCCAACCTAGAACAGTGCCTACCAACAATAAATGCTACGTTGGACGGTGCTGTGATGTACACAGACCCAGAAATCGAGCTATATGTTCCAGGTCAGGTTAAAAATGTACTGAAAAAGATTTCACCCAAGCCATTTTAGATATCATGTGTGGCAAAATTTTTCTTCGTTAAGTTTAACCCATTTGTACTTTTTGTGTGGTTGTGATATTGAACATTCGTTTTCGAAAATAAAAATCTAGTTTGCTTGTTATATCGCAAAAATTAAGCAAGTAATTATCGCAGTTTAGGATTTCTGCAACAACATAAAATCAATCAACGTTTTATTCTTGAAAATTGCGAACATAACTCCGAGTGACCAGTGTGTGAAAGAATAAGATTCACGAAAAGGAAGGCACGACACAACGGATAAAACGGTTAAAACATGCGAAAAGAAAACAAAGATAAGAGAGAAAAACAGCATAGGCCTACACATAGCCATGACACCTAAAAACAAAAACGTATTAAGCTAACAAACACTTGACTCAAGCAACAATGCTGTCAGCGTTCACCTTATGAACAACACAAAGAGCTAAATTTGGAGCTAATAGGCCTATTACCAGCAAACGTTTTTTAAATAAAGTTTAAAGGTGAACTTTGCACATTGCGAAAACGGATCAAAGCAAGTGAAAACTACTATAACAGTGTTGACACTAAACAAAATAAATAACAACAAAATTGCTCGAAAAAAATTTTTTACGTATTAACAAACGATGAATTGATAAAAAAAGATCGAAAGAAACATCTCATAGCATCGAACATAATACTAATTTATTTTACCGCCAAGTGGCAGTGTGGCACAATTAGTTTAAATACAATTTTGGTGGAAAGATTCTCACGTGACCATATGATAGTGACTAGTAACAGCTATTATTTTCAGAAAATGTATCATAGTTACAAATAACGTGCATACAGATACAGTACCATAATAAACAACAAACAAACTGAACGTTTTCGAACAGCAATGACTACCCATCATCAGAGCATCATCACTAAAAAAAAGTCAACGCATGGCAAAGTAATATCGTCGAAAAGCAAAACAGCGGAGAGTATGACACAATCTAAACATTAAATGGTTTCAAAGAGCTAGAATGTTTAACGAAGATCAAAATTACGCGAATTGTTTTGCTTTTTGAGCATATTAGTTTGCACTACGTTGACTTTTTATTTTTAGTGATGATTAGGGGGGATAAAAGTCATTAAAGTTATATTTTTTTTAGTATAGCGCAAAAACTTATGAAACCGATAATCGCGGAAAAACTACGTTGATACGAGGTCTATTTAACGAGTTATAAAGTCATAAAAAGTCATATTTTCTTTTTTAGGTCATAAAATATGACCACTGATTTTTGTTATGAAATACAAAGTGTTAAACCTCAGTACCACCGTAGATAAAGTTTCTGTAGACTTTAAACTTGATAATTTTATGCTAAGAGAGGCAATGAGAATTTTCAAGTTTTCATGCCGACTTTTACGAAGCATTTGAAGCGACTTTTTTATTATCAGTTTAGAAAAAAGTTGTGCAAAAACCATTGTGGAAACGAGTAGACCAGATATTTCTCCAGCATTGCACGCCGAGTTGTTAACATACCAGCTAGCCTACATCAGTATCTGTAGTAGAATGGTCATTTTCGGAGTTAAAGTCTATGATTCATGAAAACCAAAATTTTAACGATGCACACGTCGCATTTTATCATAAAATTGTGTTCAACAGTTGAATATCTTACTTGCTGTAAGATGCAAATTTGATTTTTTACTGATTTTCAAGTGAATTTTTCGTTTTTTTGAGTATGTTCTTGTTCAAAGTGCATGTTTAGACTTACATATGAGATGTTAATCACGGAAAACAGCATAAATTTGCTGTTTCAAAAATAAAGTCATATAAAGTCATATGTTTCGAAAAATGAAGTCATATTTTGCGATTTTATAGGTCATAAAAAAATCGCCCTATAGTGATAATGCTTTGATGATGAACTGTCGTTGCTATTCAAAAATGTTCAGCTTTTTTTTGTTTGTTACGCTTTCTGCACGTACGTTATTTGCAAATAATGTAAACAACAATGATAACCTTTCTAAAAAATAGCTGTTGCTACTAAATATGGTTAATTAATTTAAACTACGCCCTTACATTTTCAAAAATCAAGGGGACTTTTCTGAGGGCAAATCGGCACCAGGACAATCAAATAAATATCGGACAAATGCAAAAACAAAATAACGGACTCCTGTGAAATGGGCTGATAAGAATGACTAGGCCTATGAATCTCAACCCAATTGAGTTCTAAACCAATGAGTTATTTAGTTAATGCTCGTTTTTTGGCGCCATTTCTCCTACAATCGTTCGTGTTATGGTATTTGTAGTGTTTTTCGTTACGCAACATCAAACACGAATACGACGCGATAAGATGAACACAATAGTCATGCAGAATATCACAAGCTTTTCAAGTTTGCTCCCATTCCGCGCCTTAGCGTCTGATAACACAGCTTCGAATTCTGAAAAAACTTCGCAGTGATGGCGAGCCGTTAAAGACACAGTGTCCGATTTAAGCGGCCCGGGAATTGAACCCGAAGCCTAGGCTACATGATTGTAGTCTACAATATAAGTGGCGATGAGGTCACGACAGCACGTCATCGACCGGTGCTTCTAAAAATGGAATGGTGAGGTGCGAATTCTGGTTTATCGAACAGTTTAGATTTAAAACATGAATTGATTCACAAGAATCTTCTGCATTTTTTGCATCGCAGCAATAAGATAACTACTGAGATACCATATAGATAAAGAAAGGATGACCAAGGGTGTGTTTACCGATACGCTGCAAGTGGCAACGCGACTACCTAATTTTTGTGTTTACTACATTTTGACGTTGAACTTAGGTGCGACGACGCGGCAAAAAACAAGCGATATCAAGTAATTGTACCAGCACAAATTTTATCGCTTCATCGCCCGGTACCAAAAAAGTGTTGGAGATAACCCTGACGACGGGAATGACACAATACACGTTGATTGTTACGACATCGTCGAACAATCAGCTAAATTGCTTGACGCAGGCTAGCAAATTTTGTATCACCGTATTCGCAGGCCAGTATAGTTTGTAATTAGTGTTTCCTCCCGGGAAGTCGGGACGGGAAATTTGGGATTTTAAAATTTCCCGTTTCCCGCAAAATTTATGTCGGAATCCCGGGAATTTTCCATTTTAAGGGTTTCAGTGGTACTGATATCTGTCATTCCAACGCAAAAATGCGTTCATGTAAAGTTTTAAAATTTTTTTTTGCTCGTTAAAAATTATTTTTGAGAATTTCCAAAATTTTTTACGACCAAATGCTTGGAAGATTATTATTTTTTTTTAATTTGTTAAAAAATGTAAAAAATTCTAACTCAGTTCGTCAGAACAACATTAAAAATGCTTAATATTGAATTAGAAATGCTGAAATGTAGAAAGAATGTCTTTGTCACTCTTCTTGTGGCCAAATAATCAAGCTCGGAAATTTTTTCCGGGAATTTACCGAATTCCGGGAATCCCGGAAATATGGGATCCCGAAAATCTCCGAAAACTTTCCGTTTCCCGGAAAGTTGAATTTTCCGCTTTCCGGAGAAAAATTTTTTGTTTCTGGGAAAGCTGAAAATCTCCAAAAATTTACCGTTTTCGGGGATCCCGAAAATCTCCGAAAATTCCCCGTTTCCCGGGAAGTTGAAAATCTGGGAAAAAGGGAAACCCTATTTGTAATAGTAGTAGCATTGCCGTTTGCTGCGTATCGGTAAACGCACCTTAACAATAATTTTAACGGCTTTCCAAAATATCGTCAAATTGTGACGTTAAAAGTAGACCGTACACAATACCATGCCACACAGATTGTTATATTATGTAGATTTGTTGTCGCCACTGCTTAGTTAAGTTAAGTTAGTGACACAAAAAGTTGCCAAATGACTAACAAAGCTTAATACCCAGCAGCAAACATTGTCCAACTGTCGGAAGTTGGCAAGACGTCGGAAATGTTGGTTCGAGATGATCACCTTCTGCCTGATCCTGCCAATATTGCCAACGCATGACAAATTTGTTTGTTTGGCACTTTTTAAGATACTATCATATGATATTTTTTTCCAGTACTTTTGTCATTTTTAACATTTTTACTTTGAACTGTTTAAAAAAATAAAAGGAGTTGCTTAAGGTTGGTTGGTGAGCTTTTCCAATTTATGTACGATGTCCGGCCAACATTTTTGCCGACACGGTAAAAAATATGTATAACAGTTTGTTTGCAATTAAACTGAAGCAAATCATTGAGTTTGCATTTATATAGCATTAAAAATGCTTCCGTCAATGATTTTGCAGCGTTTTGTCTGTTAAAGAGGAAGTAGTGTCTGTTATGTATGTAATTTAATGTGTTTCCGTTGAATGAATTTTGTGTTCACATACATCAACTAATTACAAGCGCATCACATCGTACTTCCTTGCATGTTTTGCAAGCTGCAATCATTTCATGCGGATTACTGCAGAGTTAATGTGCGCAAGGCGTTTGTTGTTCTTCATTGCGCTGGTAATTGTTTCCACGCCTTGCAAGAGATTACTTCTGCATTACCTGCTTTCTTTGTTTCCACGCCTTGCAAGGGATTATTAGTTTATTACATGCTTTTCTGCCTTAATCTACAGCACATTTTCTGTGAGTTTTTGAAGGAAAAAGTTTAAGGCGATCTGTACGAATCGCTAAGAGTAAATTTTTTATCTATATTTTTCACCCTCTTAGAAACTGATTATTCAGGCTAAATTATAATTTTGAAATAGAAGATTAGGGCTTTACCGTTGTGACAAAAAAAATTAAAAAAGAAAATCCCAAAAAAATTATGACTCCGATAAGTCATTTGAAATCAACATTTTTGGCAAAAAAGCTGCGGCAGCTGAATTGCAGCCAGTGGTGATTTAAGGCCCGTTTGCACTATGCTTATTTTAAGCGCTTAAGCTTGAAAGCCCAGACTTTCGGTCGCCAATCTTCGTTTCTATATTATCACTGACGTAGCAATCGGCTTGCTCGCTTTCTTCAGGAAATAATAAAGAGAAAAAAGATGGAGCTGCTTAAGCGCTTAAAAAGCTCGTAGTTAACTTCATTCAACCCCATTACGTAGATTGTGGTCTATAGGGTCCTATGAATTTTGCAAACCTATCCAAAATGGTAATCTCATGGTAAAATGTACAAATGTAAGCCAAGTTATAACTTTGTTGAACCTAACCGAGTTGTCGGATGTTTCTGCAAATAAGGTTCCTATCATTACATCAGTCATGCTGATGCCTGGTGCATAAGGTATAATTCGCAATGTTCTTTTAGCAATTCAAGAAAGCGAAATTTTAGAGTGTTTGAAACAGCAAAACGTACGTTTTGTTAAACGATTTCAGTTCAAATCCAGGGGGGAGCCGCTAAGATCGCTCCCCCCGCGACTCATGTAACTATTTCTGACACAATGCAGTGGTCACTTTTAGATCTAACTGTGCTCTCTTAGAAATACGAATATAACATACGACTTTTTAGGCAGTGATCACAGAGTGATTATTACAACAACTAATGATTATAAAATTCCTACCAAACTGCACATTTCGAAGTAGAGTTTTAAACTTTTGATAGAGCTGACTGGCCTGCTTATTCTAATTATTGCCTCACAAAGTGTAACGATATAACTGTTTATCGTGATTTGTTTTAAATGCTTTGTCTACTGCAGAAGGGTCTAGACCATGTCCTACTAGACCTATGCGTTGTTTTCCGAAGTTTTATTCGTGGGATTGTTTGGTAAGGTTGCATTATGAAGTCATAATTTTCTACTTATGTAATTTCACTGAGTCAAAATTTGTGCTTGTGACGTCACAATCGTGTTTACTGTAGTTTGGTGTGAGTTTTTGCATGTCATGTGATTTCTCTTCTTGTTTCTTTTTCAGAATGTTGTAGAACGTTCTCGAACTTGAATTTAGAGTATAAATAGGGGTAAATTTTCGATTTTATTTTTATTCGAGCGTAGTCATTCGGGTGTAGATTTAGTGTGCGTAAGGTGAGCAATTTTGTATGGTGAAGGGTATAGCCCATGTTGTATAGTGTCACTGAAGTGAGCAGTGGTGCTTGTGTTTTTTGAAAAGTAGTACGGTGAGTACCGTGGCTAAGTGAATTAAGTTGGGTCGATTATTATATTCGTTTGTTGGAGAAGGTCTTGGTTTTTTCGTGAGGTCCGATCTAAGAACAAATTAAATTCTACGGCTTGTCATACAATTCTTATCAATCGTCCTGTCAGCGAAATAATACCATTTCCTGTTTCGCGACACAATTAAAGAAAATTTAATATCTACGAACATTAATAAGTTTTCTGAACAACTAACGGAATCCCTTTTGGCTGTGGCCACTGGCCACAACCATCATACCACAAACAAAACCACGAAACAAGAATTCGGTACCTTGGTGGCAGTGTTGGGAAAACTCTAGTCAATGACTCGACTCGAGTCGCTACAAAAAATGACTTGACTTGACTCGAGTCGTTGCTTAAATGACTCGGACTCGACTAGAGACTCGACTTTAGTGACTCAAGACTCGACTCGGGACTCGACCATTGCGACTCGAACTCGAGTCGCGACTCGAACCACTTGCTGATAATCTAATTATTTTCACGGAAAAATATGACTTAGAAAGAGCTTCGTGTATGCACGATAAATTTGAGAGCAGACGGTTTGAGTTGGCTTAGGGTAAAATTTAGGTCGTGTAGCAAAATAAATGGCAACTCTGGTTTGACGCCAAATGGCTTTATGGTTCAAAAACTTATCGTTCGAGACTAGGCTTTATTTTTCGAGACTAGTCGAGACTCGACTCGAGTCTGTATGTAAATTGACTCGACTTGACTCGAGTCTGTGGTGCAACTTGACTTTACTCGAGTCGTCGTACGATAAGACTCGGACTCGACTCGGGACTCAACATCATTGACTCGAGACTCGACTCGAACTTGACTTCCAACGATTCGCTCCCAACACTGGTTGGTGTTGGTGGACAAAACGTTGGCAGTCCGCAATAAAAGACATGACTATGATCGCATTCATATGCGCACAAGGCACCCATTTGGTATAATAACTTAGAAACGATTACGAGCTAAAACAAGGAAAATCATGCTTGAAGCTCAAAGAGATTGCTGGCAACAATATTGTAATTCCATAAACAGCATCACCAAACTCACTACAGTTTGGAAAGCACCAAAATTTTTTCTGGCAACAACTACAACTTTTGCATATCAGCCATTAAAAATAACGTGTGCATTGCTGAAACTGATCACGAAAAAGCAAATATGTTGGCAGATCAGTTTCATTCCGTCAGCTCAACAGCAAACTACCCGATAGATTTTTTGTTTAACAGGGGCGATCTCGAAGCAACCCTTCTCACATCACCTCCATTGCCTTTCTTCATACTCTTGCAAGGATTACCGTATAAATTTACCTACATCTACAGTTGAAGTTTTGAACTGCACTTTTTTTTCGAAAAAAAAACATCCCCTGGAGGGGATAGACTAAACTCAGCTATGTACTGTTTAAACATTTACCGGATAAATCTATTCATATGTTACTGCAGCTTTTCAATGACATTTGGAAAACTGGTCAAATCCCCAAAAATGGGTTGCATTCGATTGTGAAGCCTATTCACAAAGCAAATAAACCATCTAATCTTGATTTGTCATATCGTTCTATTCATTGACTGGTAATATGTGCAAATTAATGGAAAAAATAGTAGCCAAAAGACTGAGATGGTATTTGGAAAAAAATAACCTTATCGACGTTTTACAGGTTAGTTTCAGGTCACGTAGACGAACGACTGATCATCTTCGGTTGCACGATGCGATTTACAAAGCTATTGCTAACAAACTTTCTGTACGAACTGTATGTTTACATATCGAGAAAGCGTGCGATATGGTTTGTCTGGAAGCTTTGCTGTTAAACTTCTCCAACTCGGCATCACTGGAGAAATGTTGAACTTTATTAAATCTTTCTTAACCAACCGTTCATTTCAGGTTCGAATAAATTCTTCATATTCAGAAGTTAAAAATTTGGAAAACGGTGTACCCCAAGGTAGTATTTTGAGCCCAATACTGTTCTCTACTGATTAGCGACTTGCCGGATGTGCTATTTTACCATAGTTGTAGTAGTAGTAGGATTTTTTACTTTTAACCATAGAATAACGCCATCATCAACACAAAAACAGCTGGGTTAAAAATAAGGAAACAGCGATAAAACGATATACTTTGAACATGCTCAAGATGAAAATACAGAACAAAAGCGTTCAAAAAAAAAAAAAAACACGGTCACTGCACCTGAAAAAAAAAAGCAAAACACAAAAACAGGAAATAAAAATCAAAACATACACATTACACTAGCAATACAACCTATAGATTTTCATGCCATTAAACCAAGAAATTAGAACCTTTACTACTAGTATGCAAATTCTTATTAAAAATATATTATTCTCAACAAAATAACAATTTGTCCCTCCCGTTCGGTAGTCTTTAGAGTTTTTTTCAGCAATTCGAAATTTAATTTTTGTCCACATAATGTCCAACTCGTAGTATGCTATTCCGGGTTATAACGCTGCTTCATCTTTATGGTTCTTGACAGTTTTCTTCCAATGATTTGTATTGTTACTACATTAATTCCACAAAATCCAGGTTCTGAAAAAGAAAAAAAAAAACAAAGCAGAATGCGTTCTTGATAAAAAAAAAAGTTTTACGAGTGGAGTGGGAGTTATTTTTGGTTGGGGGAGATAATATGCAAACGAATATGCTTGCGGAATGCTGCATTATATGCAGACGTGCTGCATTATCATGTTGCATTATATGCAGACGTGCTGCATTACCATGCTGCATTATATGCAGACGATTGCTATTTTTGGCAAGTTGGCTCAGATATCAGCCTGCTTAATAATAATATTCAAAACCATCTCAACTGTGTTTAGGTGTGGTGCAGCAAATGGAGTTTCAAAATTTCTCTCCCAAAATCTGCTGCTGTACTTTTTACCCGCAAACAAACTATACCAGGTATAAAAGTTAAAATTTAATTAAACCACTCTGAAATTACGGTCAAATCGGAATAATACCTCGGCATAATATTTCAGTCAAATAGCAGTTATCACAAACACAATGAATATGTTGTAAATAAATGTAATAAACGTCTTAATCTTGTAAGAGCAATCAAAAGAACTTCCTTTGCAATCAAAAGAGCTTTTGAAGCCCCTAAGCTCACTCTTTACAGGTTTTTATTATGATCTTTTACAGACTATGGAATGAAAATTTATTTTAATTCAAGCATTGAAAAGAAATAGCCTACGAAATCGAAAAGATCCAAAACGAGGCACTACGATTGGGCACTGGTGCATTAAAACGTACGCCGGTGTGTACTGTGTAGCTTGCAGCACTCTTGCTATGAAATGCTACCTAATGTACGTTACAGAGATGGAACCGGTCAGGACTTTTTCGACCCGACCGGTAAACTTTAAAATCTACGCCGGTTGACCGGTCACTAACCGGCCCGGTCGATCTTTTTTTTACTGAAGGAACATTAACAGTGCAAAGTGTATTGCACAGAAATCTAGTAATGTTAGCATATCAGTAGGCTATGCATGGACTTTACTTTGTTGAGACTAGGCAATTTGTGTATCTAGGTTGCAAAAACGATTCCAGTCGAGGTGAGACCGAACAAGTAGTACCGATGCAAAGCTTGACAACTGCGTGATTTTACTAGCAAAGGGTATTTTAATTTAGTGCATATTGTTTCAGTATTGCAGATCAAATCAACATAATTTGAGTAACAAATAAACAGCAATGTTACTTACATCATTTTTGAGTGCGAGTGCTTTAGACGATTAGAGATGTGTCCTTCGCAATTTAATTATCGCTAAGAATGATCTTATTGCCAAAATAACATCCGAAGAATTTTCGTCACTTCAAGAGCAAGCCACAAAATGGGCAAATATTAATGCAATTTGTTGCTCCGAACCGCCGTATTCCGAATTTCAAAACGTTTTAGGTCCTCGATCCACATCATTTCATGAGAATTATATCGTTCATAAAAAATGCAGGATAACTTTTTGAACAAAACTGGCAAAAAAATAAGCGATTAACCAAAACCTTCCCACGAAAGACATTGTGATGAAAAGTCGGAGCCAATCTTCTGTTGACCAAAGATGCCCCATTTAAGATATCTCTAACCTCTTGGAAGCAGTTTGATACTCGTTTTCTTGATCTCTCAATCTGATGTTCATTGAATGTTCAAGTTTGTCAAAAGCATCAACTTCTCAGCATCTGGGAAGGCCTCCATTGTTAAGAGGTTTTTGGTCATCAGAAGATTCTATGCTGCAAACAAAGCAAATTATCTTTATCTTGTTTGGCTCATGTCGAATTCTTTGCATAAACCCGTATGATGTGCTTGGCTTTGACTTCTCATCAGTGATCACAATGCCTTCTGTGGCAAGATGTTGGTTAATCGCTTCTTTTCTTGCCAGTCTTGTTCCAAAAAGTTATCCTGCATATTTTATGAACGATGTAATTCTCATGAAATGATGTAGATAGGTGGCCTAAAACGTTTTGAAATTTGGAATACGGTGGTTCGGAGTAACAAATTGCAATATACTTGCCCATTTTGTGGCTTGCTCTTGAAGTGATAAAAATCCTTCAGATGATATTTTAGCGATAGGATCAGTGTTAGTATTTTGTATTTGTATTTTTATTCGGCGTCAGTCATAACAAATACGACAGTCAAAAATAAAATAAAATGTGACGCCACAGAGTTAGTGAGAAGCCCAAGGGTGGCTTTTACTTGATAGCTCCACCTGGAACTTACAAGAGGAACTATCAATTCACAAACTCTGTGCAAAGGAATCAAAAAATAAACAAACGTATAAATATACAAAATTACAATTCAACATGGAAGAGAAAGAAGGAAAAACAATATTACTATTGGAGCGGCTTACAGGCGTAATACGTTTAAAGGTACTCAGTTGATTAAAGTGGTAAAACTGAGGGACTCAAGAGTGCTTGAGTGTTATGGGTTAAAGAATTCACTTATAGAAGAGGTGCAATAATTTAGTAACTATTTAGAAGGTATTGCTTTAATGTCTTTTTAAATTGTGCCAAATTTTTTGATAATTTGATTTCATTGGGTAGTTCATTCCATAATTTGACCCCAATGAATTTAAGAGACTGTTTGCAGACGCTTTTTTTGAAAAGAGGAGGATGCAGATTATTGGATTGCCTAGTTCGGCGAGAATGAACTTCATCGTTTCTCAGGAAAAAATTATTAAAACAGCGAGGTAGCATTTGATGAAGAAATTTGTAAACTAAGCAGCAAATTTCAAATTTAAACTTATCTCTAATTTTCAGCAAGGCATGTTTTTTATAAATATCATCGATGTTATCATGAGAATGACGTCGGAAAATTAATCGTAGAATTCTATTGCACAAGCTTTGGAGTTGGGATATTTTTGAAAAATTTGTATTACACCACGTGGTGATGCAGTAGTTGAGATGAGTTGAGGCAAGGGAGTGGAAAATGGACATTAGACAGCTTATGTTTAAATGATCGCGAGCTTTATAAATAATCCCCAGACCAGTGCGAAGTTTGCTGCGGATGGATTCGATATGGGATTTCCAGCTGAGGTTATTAGAAAAAATAGTGCCTAAGAATCGAAAGCTGTTTACCTCAGAAATGGGAACGTTATTGACAGAAATTACATGATAAGGATTTCGAACCAAGCGATGGGGTTGTGGAGTTAATACCATGAATTTAGTCTTAGAAACGTTTAAAGTTAATTTGTTGATAAGAAGGTTATTGTGAACTTCATTTAAGGAATCATTAGCTGCACTAAAAAGATTGGTGAGTGATTTAGAATGTATAAGGATCGTTGCATCGTCAGCATATAGAATGGTTTCATATCTAAGGTCTTGGAAGATATCGTTAATATAGTTTATCAGGGTTAGTGATAATCAAATTGCGAAGGACACATCTCTTATTGTCTGAAGCACTCGTACTCAAAAATGATGTAAGAGATATTGCTGTTTTATCGTTACTCAAATTATAATTTGATTCGATCTGCAATACTGAAAAAATATGCACTAAATTAAAATACCCTTTCCTAGTAAAATCACGCAGTTGTTAAGCTTGCACCGGTATTACTTGTTTGATCTCACTTCGATCTCACTTCACTTCGAGTTTTTGCAATCTAAATGTACAAATTGCCTAGCCCTAGACCATAGAAAAGGACAACCCCTGGCACGCGAGCCGAATTTGGCACGCCAGCGCGTATATTAGGCACGCGAGCGAGGCCAGAATAATGCAGCAGCAGAAGTCTCACTGATCAACATACGGCCCTTTTTTTTTCATAGGACATCTGAGTGCGTGAAGATACATCTAAGCGCATAAAAACCATTTTTTTCTCTGATCACCGATATTTTTAGTGGAAAACACGAACTGTTAGTTGGCTTACGGAAAATTTGGCCATTGACTTTAGCCGATTTTGGCACCCAGACCGAAATAGGTTCCCCCCAGCCCTGGCCTAGTCTCTAGAAAGTTAAATCCATGTATAGCCAACTGATAATCTTGTGCAATACATATTGCACTGTTAATGTTCCGCAGTCTAACTGCTTTTGATGCTCTCTGATTTTACGCGCTCTAAATTGGTTCCATTGATTATGACGTTATGATGCAAATTGCTAATTATTTCTATTTTCGACTTCGCCATCAGTTGCATCTATGCTAGAACACTTGCAAATACTGGCACAATGTGTGTAAAACTAACCGGGCAATGCCAATGTTGTGTGAGAAACATGCAGAGCCGGCGCCAGAGCTGTCGACCAAGAGGGGCCAAGCGTTTATCAGGGGAACCAAAATTTGAAATTAAGCACAAAAGCCGCAGTCTTCAAAAAAGTAAGCTTGTTAATTGGGGGGGCCAAGTATGTCTAATCCCCCTTTGGCGCCGGCCCTGATGTCTAGCCTACTAGGTTTTTGTAAGCCTCTAAATCCTTTACGTTATCTTCTGCAATCCTGTGCCTCATCTTGGGCTTCTGCCCATGACGTGACATCCGCTTGAATTTTTCCAGGCATAACTATTTTCTTCTTTAATCGTTACACCTGTAAAAGAAACGAAGATTTAATTTTACACAGCCTAATTGAATTTCTAGATTTGCATTATAAAATCTAGCAAAACAGACTCCTGAACACCTGAAACGAACGTTAGCACACGTTTGATCATGTAATGAGGTCCTGAAAAAATTTTGACTTAATTGACTTTAGTGGGCCCTAGTTATGACGTCAAAAATTTAATTGCAATGCAGAAACTAGAAGCAAGAACCGAGGGTCTGAAACCCACGTAAATTGGATATGTGGACCGGCTAAATATGGGTTGCAGGCGAAGGAAATTTGGTCATTGCTTTTGGTCTCCCCCCCCCCCCCCCCCACGCACACACACACTTTAGAAATGCTTCTGCCATCGCTGGGAACAAGCGTTGCTTTATATGAGTTATAACCAGTGTTATTTTACTGTTTTTATCTACAGTATTATACAAACTGTTTGCTCGCCAAATTCTCAACATTAATGTCCATTAAGCTTTTCGTTTTCAAGTACCGTAGTCTAAAGCAGAGTTTCCCAAACTGGGGTCTGCGGACCGCTGGGGTTTCCAAACTGGGGCCCGCGGACCGCTTCAAATCGGACACAGTGTCGCCAACGACTCGCCACTGCTGCGTCGTTTCTTCGGAGCTGTGTTGCTTAGGTGCAAAGACGCGGAGATGGACCCCGCCACTCGTTACACACTTCGGCGTACTACTACGTGTATACTGCATAGTGGGGAAGATTTTGTTGGACTTGTATACCGGGCATCGTAGTCTAAGCTAGCTAGGCTAACTCAAGTTCTGCGCTGCTTGTTCTTCCGGTACGGTAAAACAACGGTGACTGAAAAATCTACTCTCCAATTTTTATTTTTGACGTTTCGCTTGGCAATGAACGCCAAGCTTCATCAGAAAATACAGTGACCTGGGAAGGAAATCAACCCAGGTCGAGAACAGTAAAACGTGGTAGGCCTTAGCACTGATTTAACTGAACTGATTAAAAAGTTACGAAGTGTAAATTGGATCAACCAGATTAACTATTGCGTCACAAAAAGGCGAAATGCGTGAATAATCATCAAATTGTCATGTGTAATGCGTAAAAACCAGGATGTAAACTACAGTGATTAAATTGCATTAAAATCATTTAGCCAATGAACGATAAACATTTGGGAGACTGTCGCCATCAGACCTGTTCATAACCTTAGGATGGGCATTGATGAACCAAGCTTCCGAGATGAGGCGTTTAGAATAATTGTTCTCCACCTTTAAGATTTCCGATTTCTCCCAATCAATTGTATGGTTAAAGTCCATCGCATGTTCGCAAAGTGCAGAAAGTTCCGGTCTCAGCTGGCTTGTGGCTCGCCTATGATCGGCCAGTCGTGACTTAAGGCCACGTTTGGTTTGCCCAATATAAACATAGTCACAGTCAGAACAAGGGATCTGGTAAACAACACAACTCTTATCTTCTGTAGTGTACGGATCTTTTGGGGAGGGCAAAATGTGGCGAATGGTTTTTACAGGTCTCATGGCAACACCGACTCCTGCCTCGTTCAGAACTTGTCTAATTCTTTCTGATGTACCTTGCACATATGGAATAGAAGTGAATTGTTTGAATTGAGAGTTTTGAGTTTGAGAGCGTTTGTTTTTGCGAGAGAGAAAAGTAGCTCTGGTAGGAAATCCGTTAAGTTGCAAAGTAGAACGTATGTTTCGTAACTCACCGCTTTTTTGGTTTTTATCAGTATGAGAGATGTGTGTTTCAACGCGGTTGAGCAGTGTCTTTGTCACAGTGAGTTTCTGGTGTTTGGGATGATGTGATGTGTAGTGGAGGTATCTGTCCGTGTGGGTGGGTTTTTTGTATATGGCTGTAGTGAGTGATGTGTTTGTGGTGTGGTTCTCTTTGCAGACATTACGGGATACCAGAACGTCAAGAAAAGGAAGAGAAAAATCGTGTTCGTTTTCCATAGTAAACTGAATGTGAGAGCAAATAGAATTAAGATGAGAGTGGAATCCAGAAATGTGTTTCTTGTCGAGAATACAAAACGTGTCATCAACATACCTCAACCAAAGGTTGGGAGGAGTATGAAACGTAGTGATAGCTGTGTGTTCAATGTGTTCCATGTAAAGATTAGCAATGATGGGAGAAATGCAAGAACCCATGGGAGTACCAAAGGTTTGCTTGAAAAAAGATTTTTTGTGTGAAAAAACAGTAGAATTCAAACATATTTGGAGACCTTGTTTGATGTCAGAGATACTGAGACGTGTACGAGAAGACAAAGAATCGTCAGATGCGAGAAGTTCCAACACGAGGGCAAGAGCCTTGTCAACCGGCACAGATGTAGACAAGCTAACAACATCAAACGACACCAAACATTCATTTTCTTCAACAGAATAATTCTTAATACATTCAACAAATTCTCGAGAGTTGCAAACACTGTAATTATTTTTTAAAAGACTTGATAAAACACGAGATAAAAATTTAGACAAATTGTAAGTGGGGGAGTTGACAAACGAAACGATAGGGCGAAGAGGCACAGAAGATTTATGAATTTTCGGTAGACCATAAAACCGCGAAGTGACAGCATCAGAACAACGTAAATAGTAATAACATTTCTTATTAATTTTTTCATTTTGATACAAATTCCACACATATTGATTAATTCTAGTAGTAATTTGATTAACAGGATTAGGCCTAGTTGGTAATTTTTCATAAGTGCACTCATCTGATAATAGAGAATTCACTTTTTCTTCGTAATCTTCAGTGTTCATTACAACTGTTGCATTGCCTTTGTCAGCTTTCAAAATAACAATTTTTTCGTTGTTTTTTAACTCTTTCAATGCCTCTTCTTCTTCACGGGTGACATTTCGATTATGCGGAGGGCTTGCGGTTTTCAAAATTTCAGCAACTTTAGAGCGGGCAATGGTAACTGAAGCTGCATTTCGGATTTTTCGTAGTCCAGTCTCAACACCGGTGACAATATCTAATTTAGGTATCGATTTAGGAGTGATGGCAAAATTAAAGCCTTTTTCTCATAGGCGTGGGAAGTGGGTGGCTGGCAGGGGCTGAAGCCCCCCCATCTTTTTTGTCAGCCCCCCCTAAAAACTTTGAGCCCTCCCTCGGCCCCCTTTATAGTGAAGATTTTCAGCGTGAAAAAACCTGTAACAATAGGTTATCGGTGTATTTTGTTTCTGCAACGTAGCCTATTTTACGACATAATGGTTATATTTTGATATTTCATTGTTGTGTATCATTTGTGTTTTAACTTTGACGTCACAGTTGAATTGCCTCGCACTATTTGAAAGAGGCATTTTTGCTGACCTCGTGGAACAGAAGTTCTGTAGCCATCTGCATTTTGATATCGAGCTGGTATGGTATGTGATTATGAAGAGTGGAGAAAGTATTGTAAAATGAGAATAGACAACAGTCCTAGTTCAAAATAATGGGGGCAGGTTTGAGATTATTTTGTTGAAAACCAGTGAAACCGAGATGGCCTTCATTTTTGGAGTTGGAAGAGCTACTAGACGGTGCTGGCAAGCGTGGTTACAAAGACTGCCAGCAAATTCGTAATTTCCAGACTACCAAAGCGGCTGATACTAGGAAACTAACAAAGGCAGTTGTATAATTCGGACCAGGACAATTCGGCGCGAGCTTCTGATACGCTCAGGGTTAAGGTTAGGTTAGATTTAGGCCTAGGGTAAATTTGGGCTTAGTGTTTAAAGTGTTTAATTTTCTTGGCGTTAGGATCTTGGAGCCGAATTGTCGTAGACCCGTATAATTCGCACCACAACACCCTAATTTATCATCACTGCGACTGCAGATAGCCAGATATTTCATTTTTCATTAATTCGTGCACAGGTAGTTTGTTTAGATAGAATGTAGTAACTAGTTACGCTTACGAGTGATTTCTATGTTTTGAAGTGAGCATTTTAAATGGATAAGTTTGTAATTAGAAAAAGAAAAGTTGTCGAAAAAGAAGCAGAAGCAAATACAACAACCCACACCACATCTGCTTTTCCTTGCCCTTGTCCCGATAATGACAGAGAACGTTCTAACTTAAATGAAGAAGACACTGAAAGCGTTGTTCTTGTGACATCCACAGAGAAAGAGTCAGCACCTGCATCAACTGCAGTTACTGGAACAAAGAAGTATAGAAGGTCATTTCAGCCAGCCTGGCAGAAAAACTGGCCTTGGTTATGCTACGATAAAGACAAGTGTAGCGTTACCTGCCATGTGTGCAGTAAAGCTTCCACTGTTAATTTACTCCCTGTCAGTCTAAGCAGGTTAGTTAAAGGAAGTACTTTTGTAGAAGAAGGATTTTCAAACTGGAAGAATGCCCGAGAAAAGTTTAAATTGCACGAATCTTCAGGTTTGCACAGTGAATCTTTGCGTGTTTTAAGCACTGAACAAACCCAGCCAATTAACGCAGTGCTTTCCGACGTCGCCAGCAAGCAACAAAACCTTGCTAGAACGGTTTTAGAGCTGCTGTTTAGATCAATAAAATTTTTGGGTCGACAAGGGATAGCGTTAAGGGGACACGAAAACCGAGACGGTACGCTCTGGCAACTTATGCTGGAGAGAACACATTCGCTTCCAGAAGCCCGCCAATGGTTATTGAGACGAGATAATTGGATGTCTAACGTTGTTCAAAATGAGATTCTTCGAATGTTTGGCCATGCAATTCAACAGCAAATAGTATCAGAGGCTAAAAATTGTCATTTCTTTGGGCTTACTGCTGATGGCACAACCGACATTTCTGGAAAAGAGCAATTTTCATGCAGTCTACAGTTTGTTGATTCGACCTTAGTTGTGCGGAATACGTTTTTAGGATTTTATAATGCACCTGACGTTTCTGCCAACACGCTGTTTTTGTCTATAAAGGACATATTCATACGTCTTGATTTACCTATTGAACGTTTGCAAGGATACTGCTTTGATGGGGCAGCGAATATGTCAGGGCAATTCAATGGGGTTAGAGCAAAGTTGAAAGATTTATGCGCTGATTCTTTGTACATTCATTGCAGCAATCACGCACTCGATCTTATTCTGCAGGAAGCTGCTAAAGAAGTGCGATTTATTGCAGACACTTTAAATTTTGTGCAAGGTGTGTCAGTTGTTTTTGCGCAATCTGCCAAGAGTAAATCATTGTTCCGATCGCTATTTGGTAGAGAGGATGCTGTTTGTAATCTTTTAAGTGTATGCCCGACTCGGTGGTGTGTTCGCGCTTCCGCAATATCTCGTGTGTTAAGTTGTTATTCTGAACTGCTGGCGTGTTTAAATAGTCTTCTTCATGATAATTCTGTAAAAGGAGGCACACGAGCTAAAATTCATGGTTTGTTAAAGCAAGCAAAAACGTCACGAATTGTATTTGGATTGCTGTGCAGTAAGGCAATATTTGGACCAGCAGAAATCGTAGCGCGCGGCCTACAGGACAAAAACGCTTCAGCTCGTTCTACTCTTGAATCCATTGCGTTTTTAAAAGCGAAATTCCTGAAACTGAGAGAAGATCGGTCATTTGCGGAGCAAATTGAAAAAGTTGATACATATGCATCAGCCAATCACTTTAGCTACTGCGTTTCACGGCGACATCCGTCAAACTTGGAAGAGACAAATAAACTCTCTGATTCGGAGAGGCTGCTTTGGAGACAGCAGTACTTTGAAGTTTTAGATCTTATCCTGTCTGCAATAGACAGCAGATTTCAACAAACCGATTTGCTTACTGCCGCCGCAAGAGAAACATATTTAGTCAACAGTATTGGACTTGGTGCTACTACCACGAATAGCATGGATGTGCCTGATCTAGACTCCTTGCCTCTGCCCAACACGATGGACAAAGCTCGTCTTAAAATGGAATTGGCCTTGATCCGCGATTACACGGCGGATTTAAATATGACATCTGTTCAACAGCTTGCTACTTTCTTAATCAGCTTGAACGCTCAGACCAAAAACTTGTTTAAAGAAGTAACTAAATATGCTGAGCTATGTCTGTGCCTACCGATATCGGCAGCATCTTCTGAGCGCTCTTTTTCTGCCTTGAGGCATCTAAAGACTTGGTTGCGAAGCTCGATGACGCAGGAACGACTCACCCACGTGTCCCTTATGCATGTGCATCAAAATGAACTGGATAAAATAAACATCAAAGACTTGATGAAGTCTTTCATCAATAACACCTCTGAACGAAAAGGCGTCTTCGGTGTATTGTAAATTCATTTTTTCGCTCAACTAGGATTTCAGTCCTGCATCAATTTCGCTGTGTACGACTGCGGCTACCAATTTTACTATGTTGTTCTGAACGAGGCAGGAGTCGGTGTTGCCATGAGACCTGTAAAAACCATTCGCCACATTTTGCCCTCCCCAAAAGATCCGTACACTACAGAAGATAAGAGTTGTGTTGTTTACCAGATCCCTTGTTCTGACTGTGACTATGTTTATATTGGGCAAACCAAACGTGGCCTTAAGTCACGACTGGCCGATCATAGGCGAGCCACAAGCCAGCTGAGACCGGAACTTTCTGCACTTTGCGAACATGCGATGGACTTTAACCATACAATTGATTGGGAGAAATCGGAAATCTTAAAGGTGGAGAACAATTATTCTAAACGCCTCATCTCGGAAGCTTGGTTCATCAATGCCCATCCTAAGGTTATGAACAGGTCTGATGGCGACAGTCTCCCAACTGTTTATCGTTCATTGGCTAAATGATTTTAATGCAATTTAATCACTGTAGTTTACATCCTGGTTTTTACGCATTACACATAACAATTTGATGATTATTCACGCATTTCGCCTTTTTGTGACGCAATAGTTAATCTGGTTGATCCAATTTACACTTCGTAACTTTTTAATCAGTTCAGTTAAATCAGTGCTAAGGCCTACCACGTTTTACTGTTCTCGACCTGGGTTGATTTCCTTCCCAGGTCACTGTATTTTCTGATGAAGCTTGGCGTTCATTGCCAAGCGAAACGTCAAAAATAAAAATTGGAGAGTAGATTTTTCAGTCACCGTTGTTTTACCGTACCGGAAGAACAAGCAGCGCAGAACTACGTGTATACTGAAGATTTATTTATTTTTCCATTTTAAATAATTTGTTTGCAGCTTACCTAATTGATGAGTGCTTTAAAGGAAACAGAATTTTGTAACTACTAGTAACTTTTTCTTAGATAGAAATTTATGCTGCCCGGCAAGTGTTTTTCGAAGAGCGTGCAAAAAAAAAAAGGCGTTCTTACTGTGACGTAATGAGCGCGGGTATATAACCGATGGAATGTTTGACCATGGTCATATCTGCCCCAAGCAGATATTTGCAAGGTAACTACTGCTGCAGAAAAAAGGCTTACCTCAAAATTTCTACCCCTGAAAGGTAAGATCATTCGATACTTGGGTCGTTGTGCTCAAATCTCTGTAAATAAATGTTAACACAAAAAATCAAATCTTCATTTTACTCTCGGTATTACGCCTAAGCGTGTAACGAGTGGCGGGGCCCATCTCCGCGGCTTAGCGCCTGGGCTACACAGCTCCGAAAGAACGTTGCAACGGTGGCGAGCCGTTGGCGACACTGTGGCGATTTGACCGACCCAGGATTTGAACCTCAGACCTCCAGCACCGATAACGTGTGCGCTAAGCAACTGAGCTAACGGCCGGTTCTAAATGTCAACACTTTCGTCTTAATAATATACTACTAATTATGAGCCAAAGTGTTGCTCTATCAACAAAAATGATACTGGTTTTGTTGAAAAAAATATAGTTGTTAATCAATCAATCAATTTATTTATTTTTTCGTGTAAACAATAAATACGTCGTGCAGTTAAAAAAAAAATACTATAAATTGAATAACACGAACGGAGGCTGTGAAGGGACCTACTGGTGCGCAAGTCTTCGAGTCAAACAGCCACCGAAGATTAAAAAGTCAATCGAAGATTGAGCAACAACTGTACGAGTACAAGCAGTTGAGTAACATTTTTTGTTCCAATAACCTAAAAAAAAAAAAATGTTACTCAACTGCTTGACTTTATTTTGTTTTGACTTTATTTTAGCAAAATTTTGACTTTATTATGACCTAACCGCTTTCGCCTAATTTTTTATGTCTTATTGCCCTTTTTTGATTAAAAATGGTTTATAATCCGCAATTTACGTACATTTCATGCATAATAAGTGCTATTTCCTTCGCAATTACCGCACGCTTTATTACTATCGTAACTTACTGCGTATTTCAGAGTAATCGCATAAATCTGCGCATAAAATTTTAATAGCAGCTCAAAAATTTTAATAAATACAAAAAATGCAAGTTTTTTTCAATTTTGCAAGGGTTAGGGTTGGGAAATTTTTGATGAAGATAATTTTGACTTTATACAAAATTTTGACTTTATTTTGACTTATAAAATCCAGCAAAACAGACTCCTGAACGCTTGAAACGGACGTTAGCACATGTTTGATCATGTAATAAAGTCCCGAAAAAATTTTTACTTTATTGACTTTAGCGGGCCCTAGTCATGATTTAAAAAAGTAGAGTTAAATTCATCATGGCGATTATTCGGACGTTCACATTCTTGCACTATTAATCAATTGTAATGAAGTTTTGTTTGTCACGCTTTTAAATTTCTCTTTTTCTTGCAGCAATCATGAAGAAACTTCTATATGTGGGGATTCTCTGCATTTTTTTCGCTTCTGCTCTGGCTCAACTGACGCCGGAAGAGGAACTAATCAGAGAAGCAGAGAGAAATCGAACCTTGGAATGTTTAAGCAAAAATGAAGCGCTTGCTGAAGAAGGAATATGCAACAGAAGTAAGAGATAAACAACAAGATTCAAAAAATTCGAATAGCAGTGTAGAGTGCACGCGATTCCACGTAGTCAGTAATTACAATGTCATTTGCCGCTGTTCGTTTAATTTTATTAAACTGCATTTTTTATTGTTTGTTTAAGTTTTAGACAAATTTTTATAAATTTTATTTTTGTTGTTTGTTAAACTGAGAATAATTTTATGTGCGTTGATTACGCAACAAAAACGAACGAAATTGCGCAATGTTTATATGGATGTGAAAAAATAAAAAAGCTGCTTTTGTTGTTAATGCATCAGCGCCGGCTACCAGCCCAGCGCCAGGTGTTCGAAAATGCGTAGCTTCCAAGTTCCAGCATCGAATACCAGAAGTTTTTTTGAATTAACAGCAAACAATAATTTTGCTTGGATCAAAGTTTTTAGCTTGTGGATCAATGTATTTTTTATTTGTTTCAGATATCTCCTTTGTCTGCAGAACTTGTGATGGGGATCCAATATCAGCAGCGGAGTGTGGAAATTATTCCCACTGTTGCCTAAACAACTTTGGCGGTTGCACTTCAAAAGTAAACCGGACCGCGATCTCTGGTAAGTTTCAATCATGTGTTATCCGCTCGAGATCAGCTTTAGCCGTAAATTGATCCGGTTCCGAAAGATCTGCAATCCTCGCGCTGTACCGCTAACCGTATTGCCGATTACATTCTCGCAAAGACCTAGCATCCTACTTTCTGATTTTTTCCATCAAAGGTGCGTTGCTGACTGTGTGGCATTATACCTAAATTATGCTAAATTCATGATTATAATTTCGTCAACCGAGATAATGAGTAATTATTAATGATTGAACAGAAAATTCTGATGCGTACTACGAGGGAAGTTTACGTTTTTTGAGTCAGCAACCACTTTTACTAGTATTCAAATGTGATCGGCCCCAAACACGAAAGGTTATGAACCCACGCAAAACCCACTAATGCTGATGACATGGCGTTGTTGCGGAAGGCTATGTTTTTACCATAAAAACTGTGCTTTGCGTATTCCTTTCTTTGTCGTGGCGGCCGAATAAAATGTTTTATACTCGCCGATGCCGATGAAATTTGGCATAGATGTTGCTGCTGGATAGCACTTAGGATTGATGTACGGCGAAATCACTTCATTAGAGTTGTACTGGTAATAGAATGTGACAGAGACGTTACTGCTTTATTTAGTGACTGTGGAAAGTGAAGCAGAAACCATCGCAAGATATCTGCGCGTGTTACCAGTGATGAACGTGACTACTAATGGCACTAACGCCACAGATCCGGAAGGAAGAAATTTTCAAATCGGTAAATATATTATCAAGACTTATGGATGACAAAATGTATATTCACCGTAGCCTACGTAAAAACTAAACTTCAGAAAAATAAAAAACATCAAGAAAATATAAACCTACTCAGGCTGCAATTAACCAAGTCAGGTTAGCCGGAGACTGACAAATACTCTACGGTACTTCCCCTCGCAACTTTTATGCCTAATGTGTTTATGAAGTAACACCCTAAAGATCAAGCTCGCGATTTCGCTCGTTTTGTGCTGTCGAAAAGTTCCTTACGGAGTTTCTCCTTCTTCCAAGCAAGCTCGTTATGTATCGCTTTTTCGCATGAGATAGATAAATGCATAGAAAAAAAGAAGTGGCAGCTTTATGACCTAAAGGCTTAATGTTTATTGCAGTATCATCAACTACCAAATTTTTTTTCGCTAATAATGACGTGCGACGTAGTGAAATGCAAATTAAACACAAAATGTAGCTCGGTTGCAACGACGTTTATGATGCTGATTAGTTTCAGCAATACCCTTTGGTGGCAGTCTTTAAGCGATGTCTCTTTTTGATCATTCAAACCAGTGTTTATCCTGTAAATTTAGCCACGTTTTCGATTGTACGAAACATAATAAATTTGTTTGTGTTTAGGTGGTGGCTTTCCTTTTCCACCAGTGGGTTTTCCAGGCACAGGGCCAGGAGCTGGTGCGGGTTTTCCAGGCACTGGGCCAGGAGCTGGTGCGGGCTTTCCAGGCGCCGGTTTCCCAGGGACTGGCTTTCCAGGTACAGGTTTTCCAGGAACTGGCTTTCAAAGTACCGGTTTTCCAGGGACTGGCTTTCCAGGTACCGGTTTTCCAGGCGCCGGTTTTCCAGGCTCTGGTCTACCAGGTTTGGGAGGTGTTTCTAACTGTCCTATTCTTCTCGGCTTACCTAATCCACAAGCCTTGAATCCACCAATAAACATTCCTTATTGCTTAAGGTAGGTCTGATATCAATAATAACATTCGTAATCACTCCGACACAACCTTGTCCACGCAAATTTGTTTGCGCTTCAATAATAATAAACGTCTGTCACTTAGCTTAATGTTAAAAAAACATAAACGCACAATGACTGACTTGTTCGGAGTGTGAACCATTGTGGTGGTGAGGAGAATCGCCAGTACTGTATAAGTACTGAAGATGGTTTATTAACCGAAATCGATTTAACAATAAATGATTTGTAAGCAACATTATTGACTGATTTTGTATTGCCTACTATTCCACAAATAATAATGACCGACTTGATTGCAACAATCCTTGAAACATCTTAAACGATATTTATGGTTTCGTGCCTTGGGGACCATCACGTCATCACAGGGTTGGAAGATGTTGATACTTTTCTTGAGCAGATTTTAAAATTAAAACTCTTTATGCTCAAGTTTTCAAGTTCACAACTCATGTAGTCTATAACCTGAAGTTTAGTAGTGTAGGCCTACACTAGAGGCGGAATAGTCTCCGAAAGTGACGATACGGCTTAAAATAAAGTAAATGCAAATTCGAAGAGGTCGCTGGTTCACTGTGATCTTTCATGTTCTCATTCTTGATGTTTTCTTGATAACTTGCACTAATTTTGTGTTCTTGCATAAATGTGTCAAGATTCGTGAGCAGTAAAAATAGCATTTTTTCAATTCTGTTACTTCGGCATTTGTAAAAAACGATAAATTATTGTTATGTTTATTCAAAGTTATAACATTTTTATTCAAATTTACTTCAAAGTTATTTTTTCAGAATTGCTTGTTCTTCGTCAAACCCATATTTGGATCAAGATGAAAACCAGTGTCTTTCTAATCCTGGATGCTATTTCGATCGGTCACTGAGCATATGGAGAAATGTTGTTGGTCAAACTGTTCTTCCCGGTGTTCCAGTTTGTCATCTCGTTATTCGAAACAGGGCTTTTCAAAAATGTGCGCGTGAATTCGCCCTACATTTCCCTGTGAGTCACTATACGTAATCAATGAAGTAACGCAAGAGAGTAACGCAACTTTTACGTAGTAAAACACGAATGCGTTGGTTTTGCCAAGGCACACTGTTATAAGATGTTTAGGATTTATGCTGTTATAAAACTGCTAAACAACAAATATTTATCAGCAAATATCTGCAGCCCTATCGAGCATCAGCATTCGACAAAGAAGATTTATTTCGGATGACAATGTAGGTTAAACATAATTCACTGTACTATGGTACATACGTAAATCTGTTACTGGATAATTAATCGTAAGCTCAGTCTGCGACAACCGTATTGACAAAACAAAATCACATGTTGCAAATAATGAGGTTTACGATTATTAAAAAGCTTCGTATTTTGCAGGGGGGATGGAATCCTCTTCTTACCAACTGCGTTCTGCAGATATTTTATGTTAAAATTTTCGGGCCCCATATAGGATGTAGCTGTTTGCTATATCTTATTTATTTTGGCCACTTCCCCAAACGTGCGGGATGGAGCAGTAAGTACACTAAAGTTAAATTTTGAAATTGCTACGGGGTACATTAGCTCTAGAAAAAACAGTAAAACATGGTTTGATTGATTTTGGTGTGAACCAAATAGCTTATCCTGCAGAAAAAGCTAAGTGCATTCCAATAGTCTTAATCTCTTCGTTAACGACGCAAAGCTTAAACGATTTCTTTAATCAAGTAGCCTACCATATTTTCATGAGCAAACATTGGCACTGCTATTAGCCAATACGCCACTGTTAAAAGCATTTTTGCAATCTCAAGAGTCGTGTCATTTTGTTGGAGACCAAACAGAGTTGAGCTTAAGTTATGGATACGCATTTCTTTTTTTTTTTTTTTTTTGCAATATATTTTGTAGTTACTGTTTGAAACTTTTTAGCAATCGATGAACGAAGCTGCATTTTGCTTGGAGCGTGCTGGATTACTCCTCCAAACGGACTGCCTTACTGCGCTTATCCAGTAAACTCCCAAGATCGACCAACACTTCGGCCCAGCCAAACAGCAAGAAGTACCAGCCGCCGAATAAAATTTGGCTATGGCCAGCCAGTCTGTTTGCCTTTTAGTGACACCGCAACCGGAGCCAATTTTCTGTCGAGCTATGATAGGTGTCTAAAAGCTGGATGTTTTACAACTGTTAGCAGAAATGATGTATGGCAGCAACTAATAAGCCTTGGTAACGCAGCTAATTTAGATAACACTTACAAATTCATTTATCAAGCCATGGTATATCGGAATTTAGTCCGACCAGACAATTACCAGCAAGTCCTTGACATACTTGCTAACCCACGAAACCCGATATGTTTGGCTCAGCGATTTCCAGGATTTAATTTTCAATCTGCTTTGCAAACAATTCCACTTTTACCAAACTCCTTTACGTTTGATACTTCTGGAAGAACGGGGGGGTTAGGTGGAAACAACCTTCAACAAATCTGTGCTTCTCTTTTTGGCGGAGCAGCTGGTGGCAGCGCAGCATCCAATCCACTTGCATCACTCTGTTCAAACCCCCTTTCACCGATAACCGGTCCACAGTTCAATCCGTGCCCATATCAAGTTCAGCAATACAACTTGCCTGGTTTCCCAACTCTCAGCGGTAGCTTTGAAGGATGCTGCGACCAGCCTCGCTGCTTCATTCCTCGACTAAATTTTTTGAATTGTTACTCCGGATATACAGGATACCTCTCAACGTGGACGGCGTGGGGCCGTTGCTCAAGAAGCTGTGGTGGTGGAACGCAAACCAGAAGCCGTCAGTGTATCAATAACTATGATGCTGGCTGTACCTCCGACACTACCATGGAAATGGAACAAACGAACGTTTGCAATGGTGATCCTTGCCCTGCTTATCTCAACTGGTCGAATTGGACTCTATGTACGGTAACTTGTGGACCAGGAGGTAATAGAACAAGATATCGTCAATGTAATCGGCCAGGTTTTTGTGGTAATCTTGGTGAAGCTCAGCAAATAGAAACTGACTGTGCAATCGGCATCATATGTCCAATAGAAAATTACACAGAGTGGTCAACATGCAGCAGCACATGTGGATCAGGCACCCGCTCCCGAATTAGAACTTCATGTAATCCTCCAAACGTTGAATGCACTTCTGAAACGATAACAGAAAGTTGCGAGCGTTACGTCGGAATACAGAGGGCCGCTGGCGCCTGCAATCCAGCAACTTGCTGTAGGACGGGAGTAACCTGTAGACGGACACAAAACGATGTTTCCTCGACTGTTCGCAGGCGATTTCGCTGTTATGATATTCAGGCTGGTTGCCTTCGTCGAGCAACCCAAGACTATCCATGTCCAGTTCCCCAACCTTTTCGTGGCTTTCTACAGTAGTTTTAGTCAATGAACTTGCCTTTGGTGTAATATTTCGTTTAATGACGACCGGCCTCCATATGCATATATTATATTGATGTTGATCATTGTCTTACTAGTGTTCCAAGTTATGTTTCTTAACGTGTTAGTGTTATGTTGACGTAATGCATGCAATCTATTAACTTACTGCGTGTCATTTATTGTAAAAGCTAGTTTCATTTTTTGAGCTTGTGAGGTAATTAAAACAACAACAAAATAGGCAATCTGGCGTGCTCCAAAATCATATATACTTGGATCTGATAAGTTAGCTTGAAAGGATGCTTAACATAGATTTTCAGTAGTTGGGGAGTTTTTTCCTGTCCAAATGTCCAATTTGAGTGGGCTTTAGGCCCTCGGTTCTTCGTTCTAGTTTTTGCATCATAATCAATTTCTTAATAGTTTAAAAACGCGATTATGACATCAATAATTTCATTATGATACAAAAGCTGAAACCAAGAACCGCGGGCCTAAAGCCTACTATAATATGACATGTGGACAGGGCAGTGGCGTAGCCAGCCCAAAATTTCGTGGGGGGCAAAACTTCATAGGCTCTTCCAGTGGCGCACCGAGGATTCGGCAAAAGAGGTGGCCCAACCGGGGGTGTGGGGGCAAAGCCGCCGGGGGCTAAGGGGGTCTGGGGGCTCTGCCCCCAACCTCTACGGATTTTTAGGGTTTTTGCAAGAAAAATACTCATTTTAGCGTAGTTTTATGTCGAAAAGTGGTCTTAATCCTCCCCTGCTTGCGTTGTTAGTAGATTTTACGTTATAGCATTAGTATCTTGTTTGTAGGCTAGTGGTCACTGAAAATAGAAAATATAACATTTGCCCCCCCCCCCCCCCTGGCTACGTCCCTGGGACAGGGTATTTGAGTTGGGACACTTTGCCTGTGCTTCAAGATTTGGGTTCAGCCCCAAATCCGCAACTTTTGCAACTCTTTGCTAAATTTAAGTTGTGAATAGAGGTGTAATTTTTGTGAGAAAACTCAGCTTTCATAATATTATAATATTGTTGCTGTCCCTGTAGTGCAAAAACAGCTATTTATGCAAGTTTCTCGCGGGGTGGGGTTTTCTACTAACAATATTATAACGCATAATTAATAACGGAAAACAAAATGAATTCTTAGTCCGTGAGCCACGAGGGTCTAGCCTAGCGGGGAATAGAAAATAGCCGTATAGGTCCAAAAGTGTCAAACAGGTTTTACTAACTGTCAAAATGTACTTCTTCCGGGTTAGCGATGGTTGGTCATGTGTGGAGATGCTGTTAACAATTCACCAGATTCTTTAACTTGCAAAGCAAACAAACAAAATATGATATCAGCTTATAATGAATTATGCAACGAAAACCTTATTCAAATAGAATCAACAGTTAGTAAACAACGAATAACCAGCGATCCAATCAACATTCAGCTAGCCTCATTCCTTTTCCCAACCAACTAAACACTTAACTCTCATTTTAGTGTAACAGGATTTCCAATTACATCTGCATCCACTAGGGAATGCAGTGAGTGGTTATGCCCAACCACTGAACATGCCCAAGGGTCGAACAGTGGTGGAAAAAAATTACGTCAACCTTGGTGAAACGCTGATCACTGTTTCCCTAAACACATTTGACAGAAGTCTTCGGTGGTTCAGACAGTTTTCGGGATCACACAAAAGTTGTCAATTGGCCAAAAAAAATATCACGTCAACTTAACAGGAAATATACAAGTGCTAAACTACTCCCATCTGGTTCCGCATGACTCGCTGTACATGAAACCACCCTTAGCAAAGGCTTTAATGGTGAAGAATCTCCAACAGAAGCCTCACACATCTCAGCTAGGCTGCTAATAACGGTAACTGTGCAAATATAGTAATAAATCCAAAAGTGCATTCCATGGAACCCTAAAGTTTTAAAAGCTACGGTATTTTACAAGTTTTTGTATCTCAGCATGATTATCTTTGACATATCTCATCTTGCTTTTGTTTACGTCAAGTTGATCTTTAGCGATTCTTGCATATTAAGAGCTGTTTTTACTTACTTTTCTAGATCCGATGATCCTTGGGGATTGGGGCAGCAGCTCGAATTGGAGCCTTCAAGCATCTTGATCCTCTGCAACAAAGGATAGATGCTCTGCTGGGATGCCAAGCAGGGCTGCGAACTCGATCGAATTTTATTCGAGTTCAAGTTCGAGTTTAACTTATTTTAGTAAGTCCGAGTTCGAGTTCTCTAATAAATTATTTACGAGTTCGAGTTCGACAAAAACAAGCTTTTTCGAGTTCAAGTTCAGGCAGATGAATATTCAAAATTGATACAACTTTTTCACTGCCGGTGCTCATGCTATCAAGATAAAAATATTTCGCTCGTGCAGTAGTTTCAAGACTATACCTCAGCTATTTAGATCCATCGAAATAGTCAGCGTTGTGGTCACAATTGAACAACAAACCATATTTCATAGTGATCTTTTATTTCTTTTCAACAATTTAAATATCTTTCTAATGAACTCGAACTCGAAAAGTTTTATTCTAGTTCAAAAAAAGTATTTTTTCGAGTTTGAGTTCGGCAAAATGATCGAGTTCGAGTTCGCAGCCCTGATGCCAAAGCGAGACCAGCTAAGATCTTCAACGTAATCCCGCCTTCGAGTTCTGGGACGGCCCCAATACACCATCGCACAATCGGTGTTGAACAGAACAGTTTTTTGGCTGTTCTTTCCCGAGACATTCGTGTCACATGTCTATACCAACGCAGTTGCGATCTTTCTAGTCGGAGAAGCAGCAATTCAATGTTCAGAGATTCACGAATATTTGCACTTTTAACCTTGTCCAACCAGGACAAACCGCTAATTCTTCGCAAGAATCTCAATACGCTGCTTAACTCTAGATCTCACGTTCTCATTCATGATCCAACTCATGGCCATAAATCAGAACAAGAGCATAGACTGATCTAACAATGGATAGCTTCAACTCGAAATCTCACTTTCTCATTCATAATCCAACCCTTATGGCCATAAATCAGAATGAGAACACTGACTGATCTGAAAATGGATAGCTGAAAACAACATAAATGTTCTACAGTAAACTAAATCGAAATTCAACTGCAAAATCTGATGTCTTCCAAAAAATTAATATGTCATCACTCCGCACCAGCTCCGAACTCGGTTGCAAAGACCCGTGTTCTTCAAGAAAAAAAAAACACGCTATCGGTACGGGAGGTCTGGGGTTCGATTCCCGGGCCGGTCAAATCGAGGCAGTGTCGCCAACGACTCGCCACCGTAGCGACGTTTCTTCGGAACTGTGTTGCCCAGGTGCTAAGCCGCGGAGATGGGCCTCGCAACTCGTTACACGCTTTGGCGTAATACGGTGAGTATTTTGAAGATTATCTTTTTGTCATAGCGCTTTGATTGCCTTCTGGTGATAGGAAGATAAATACGCAACTATATGCAAATACAAAATGAATTTATGCTACTCTAATACACCCCAGTTAGCTACACTGAATTTTGTTGACATTTTCTTTGATTTTCTGTTTCAGTCTAACAGTACCGGGAACCCATTGCTTACTGAATGCTTGATCAGCATTCACGCCCGTGATATTCTCGCGCCATCTTGCGAATGCGCAGTCGTTTCAGCGCTGCGCGAGCTCGGCTCTCGCCCAAAGCATGCAGGATGGAAATGTAAGCTTAGCCTACTTAAAACATTTTTTAGATTTTGTCTGAATGATATTAATATCCTAGAATCGAATAACTACATACAGTATACACCATAAGAATCAGTTTGGATTATTGAATGATCGCAACTGCAGCAAACAATCTATCAGGCTACACATAGTTTTACAGGGTGTGTAAAGCCCAAGCATAATCATAAAAACGCTTTTTACAACATAGTAAGGTCGCGTTTCAAAACCTTGCTAATCGTATAAGTTGCAAGGTTGATTTGAAATTGAATAGTCACCTCACTTCGCTTGCAATGTAAAAAAAATCAAGAAATCCACCAGAAACATGAACTAATTTGCTAACTTTTCACATGCATTTCTCTTGAAGGGAATGCAAACGCTGAGAGAGGCATACGCTTTCTGGTAGCGAGAAGATACAAACGGAAGGACGGATTTTTTAATTATAGTAGGCCAGGGCTGGGCAAACCACGGGCCGCATGCGGTCTGCGAGACTAGTTTATGCGGCCCGCCGGCACTTGCAGAACGTGTGGATTACGTTGCGCTTCAACACCGAGTTTTAAACAATTTTTTTATTGCAATAAGCTTTACCAAGGCATTAGCTCTCACTTCTACTCGTTCTTGCGGTCAACGAATCAGCCGCAAAAAAAAGTGTTTTCAAATACCTACCTGCTCTTGTTCGTTGCTCTTCGCGAGTATAAGCCTATGTTTTTCTCTTCACGTTCAATGCGTCGCGCATAAATTGCAACGTACGCTTCTCACGCGCTGTTTCATCCATGGTTTGATCATACACGACAAGAAACAAATGTGTTGAGTTTGTAAACCTTATAGTCCGGAGAACCTTATTTATGAAAATAAACGCGTGAGAACACGGATTATTGATACTGCACCTTATAGTCACAGGAACACCCCATGGTCCGAAAAAATACGGTAATTGGAAACAGCTAGAAATCAAAATAGCATTAAACGTACCTGCTGAGTGTGAAATACAAAAATTATGTTTAATATGAATATGTGTCTATTCCACACCGAGTAGACTTTCATATTTGTAATGAGAGTGCGCGGCCCGCAACTGCAACATTTTTTCAAATGCGGCCCTCCTCACGAAAAGTTTGTACCATAAACAAACGCTGCTATATCATAAACAAACGTACAGCAAGAACGGCATTGCTGTCTGGGGGAATGCAGGCAAAACCCATCTTCAAGAATTGAATCTCGAATTAAACAATATTATTCGAACAATTACATTTAGTAGCAAGTTTTGCTCGGTAACACCCCTATACAAAAATCTAAAACTTCTAAAACTGGCTGATGTTAACAAATTGCAACTCGCAAAAATCATGTATCAACTTCTCTATGGAAATCTTCCAAAATATTTCTATGATCGCTTCGTAAAAATTAACACTGTTCAGAATTACTCCACAAGACAAACGCAAAGTCTTGTCTGCTTTAAGCCTCGTATGAATAAAACGATAGGAAAAGAGTTCTTTAATCTTACATAGGGGATCTAACTTATGGAAGGAAATTGAAACTCAGCAAAAAACTGCAGCTGATTTTCTTTTAAAAAGTATTATAAAAATATTTTAATTGGCTAATATTAGCTTCCAAAACCGCATTTATGTTAAGACAAAAGTCAATTTCAGATTCAACATTACTTAACAGAAGCTAACATCATGAACCTTGGAAGTTAAATTTTCTGCGCTTAGCACCTCTTGCGCTAGCTTACACCCCTTGTTTTCTTGTGACCTTAAGTGCTTTTGTTGATTGTGAATAAACTGTTGTTGCTGTTTTTTTCATTCTTTTGTTTCTCCTGCAACTTGTTTAAAGTTAGGTTACTTATCATTTTAAAGTATTGTTACCTTCGTTTGTCTGTTGTAATCAACTAAACCACTTAATTGTCTTTAATATTTTCATTTTGAGCATAGTTCTTTGTTTTTTTCAACTTTTGCCGCTTTTGTCATTTTTTTTTCTTTTTTTTTGTGTTTGTTTGTAGTTTGGCTCTTTTTACAAATTATTTATTTAAAACGAAGAGGAAGCACCTGACTAGATAACTTTCGGGTTTTTCGGTGTTTCCTAGCCTGCTGGTTGAGTGTGTGTGTGTGTGTGTGGGTGTGTGTTGAAATACTTCATTCATATTAGCCTATATTGTTTTTATCAGCTCAAGAAATAAATCTTTGAACCTTTGAATCAAGCTGCTCTGGAGCTCATTCTTATAAACATCAATAAGCAACGCACGTGAAGATATTTTTTTGTTTTACACAGCTATTTCACCATGGGATTGCACTTTAATTAACGGATGTTGGATTGATGAGACCTGTTTCTACTCATATGTTTCATCTAACATCAGGGTGAAGACTACAGTTCATCAGGATTTTTTTAGTATTATTTATTTTTTCGCTAATGCACGCTAACATACAGTACAAAAACAGCATCAAGAATAGCACGAGAATGTAACATGCACTAACAGGGTAAAGTGACAAAACCCAGAGGGTTTAAAACGAGCATTAAGTTATGTAAACACTTAACAAATCATTAGAAGATGTTCTGCAAGGCCACATAACCTAACCATAACTCAGCAAAGTAGGGTTTAACAAAACAGATTACAATATAGAGCCCAAAATTTGCTCTGTTAAAAACACAGAAAAAACAACAGAAAAATGTATATACAATTTATACAACTATGTACAAGCAGTGTGTACAAGGACTGTTTCATAAGTTATACTCATGGGTGACGATTAAAGTAAATATAGAGGTACAGGCTAATCTGGTTTGCTTAGGTGCTGTTTCAATTTCGATGAAAATAGCGATTTAGATCGTAATGACTTTATGTCATTCAGTAGAGCATTCCACACCTTAACCCCCTGTATTCTAATTGATTGCTGAGTAGAGCTTTTAGAATAAAATGGGTAGTGATAGGCGTTTTTATTTCGTGTTGAAATGGAGTGAACTATGTTGTTAAATTTAAATAGAGGATTGAATATTTTAGGCAGTTGATTATGATTTAGTTTGTACACAAATATACCTGTTTCTAATGTCAGTATGTCATTGATACTTAGTAGATTTAAAGCTTCGATATGCTTGTTTTTTTGTATGTATGTGATAAATTTAATGCATATTCGCTGCAATTTTTGAAGGATGGTTTGATTTTCGTCATTCCACACAGTTATACCATATCGAAGGTGACTAAAAATCAACGAATAATCAGCATTAAGCAAGTTTGTTTTGTTTAAGTAAAACGTCAGTTTATACATAATGGAGATATTCGTTCTGAGTTTTTTGAACAAGCCTAACATATGCGGTTTCCACGAGAGATTTTCGTTAAGACGTAACCCTAGAAATAATATATTTGTTCTATAGGCTTCTTTTTTATATATAAAGATTGATCTTTATTGTTATTTATCTTTTTGCGGTTTGAGTCAAGTACGAGCCGACAGTTGGAAGGAAGTTGCCGATGATTTAGTTAGAGACTCTGCCAGTAACAATCTTCTGAACAGAATTATTCCCGCAGGCCAAACGAGGTTTAATACAACCTCTTCCTCATCTGGAGGTATGCCGTTATTTCCATTCTCGATTGCTATCAACTCAAGTGCTACATCTGTGAATCGAGTCCCGTTCTCCTCATCTGGAACATTCAGTCAATTTGGCAGCTCTACAAAAAATTTTTCTGGTTCGAATCTTGACCGTAGGCAAGAGAATGGCAACCGCAATGGGTTAGGGAGTCAAAGAATGGAGTTAGGGAGCATCACTTCGTTTGTAAACAGTCAATCTTCCGGTTTAAATGATCAAAGAAATTCCCGAAACTTGTTTCTAGGAGTTGGAGCGGCGGCAGCAATTCCTACTGGTGTATCTCTTTCAGAGCTCAACTTACCATGCCTATTTCAACCCAATCAATGGCCTAACTTCCCTCCATTATCAGGCAGCTTTGAAGAGTGCTGTGAAACGTCAGTGTGTTACACGCTCACGACATCTCTGAGAAACGTGCGCTCAGAAATTGCATCTTATACAACTGGCTGGACAACATGGGGACCCTGTAGTGCTACTTGCGGAGGAGGATCACAAGCAAGAAGACGATTTTGCATTGGAGAATCTTGCGATGACGATGAAAAACAGGAAGAAGAAAACCAAAGTTGTAATTTATTGTTTTGTCCTACGGCTCTATTTTCGCCATGGTCAAGGTTTGGTTCATTGGTTCATATTTGGTGACGTGCGGCACTGGTGTAAGAACCAGAACTAGAAGATGTCTAGGACCATCAACCTTCATTGGAGATAGCAGTGAAAGAAGACCATGCCAAATGAGGCAGTGTCCAGGGATTACTGGACCTATGCGCGTTAGTAGATGGTCCCAGTACTCTGTAACTTGCGGAAAAGGTGAGCAAAGAAGACCCGTGTTTTCCTGTACACCTCGCAGTCGTTGTCAAGTTGTCAAATACGAAACCAGACCTTGCGAACAGGGTTGCGGGAGGCCACAGTACCAAAGCGTTTGCGATCCTCAAACATGTTATTATGTAAATGAATTACGATGTATTTTGCCTACTGGCAGACTGGAAAACTGCAGAGGTTTCCAACCGAGATCAAATCCTACCAACAATAAATGTTACGTTGGACGGTGCTGTGATGTACACAGACCCAGAAATCGAGCTATATGTTCAAGATCAGGTTAAAAATGTACTGAAAACACCCAAGCCATTGTAAATATCACGTGTAGCAAAACTTCTTCTTCGGAAAGTTTAACCCATTTGTACTTTTTGTGTGGCTATATTGAACATTCGTTTCGAAAATAAAAATCTAGTTTGCTTGTTTTTTTTTTTGTTGAATTATTGGAAAAATTAAGCAAGTAATTACCGCAGTTTTGGATTAACGAAATGAAACCGATCAATCTATGATATTATTCTTGAAAATGCGAATATAACTCAGAGCGACTAGTGTCTGAGAGAAAACGATTCACGAGAGGAAGGCACGACACCAGGGAAAAAATGGTGGAAACTTACAAAAAGAAAAAAAGACAAGAGAGAAAAACAGCATGCAAATGGCTATGACACCAGATCAAAACAAAACAAAAACGTAACAAGCAAATAAACGCTTGACACTAAGCAACTATGTTGTCAGCGACCATGTTATGAACGACACAATGAGCGAAATTTGGAGCTAATAAGCCGACTACTCACGAAAGTTCTTCGAATAGAGTGTAAATCTAGACTTTGGACATTGCGAAAACGGATCAACGCAAGTGAAAACTGCTATAGCAGTGTCAAAACTAAACAAAACAAATAGCAATAAATTTGCTTAAAAAACAAATTTTTACGTATTAGAAAAACTATAATTTGAAAAAAAATCGAAGGAAACATCTGATAGCATCAAACAGGCTATTTATTTATTTTACCGCTAAGCGGCAGTGTGGTACAATCAGTTTAAATTTAACTATGGTAAAGAGATTCTCACCTAACCATATGATAGTAATAGCTATTATTTTCAGAAAATGAATCATTATTATTCACATTATTTACAAATAACGAGCATACAAATAGCATAAAAAAACAAGAAACAAATTAAACGTTTTAGAACAACAACGGCTGTCCATCATCAGAGTATCATCACTAAAAATAAAAAGTCAACGCAGGGCAACGTAATATGGGCGCAAAGCAAAACAGCGGGGAGTATGACACAATCTGGACATTTCATGTTTTCAAAGAGCTAGAATGTTTAACAACAATCAAAATTACGCGATTTGCTTGGCTTTTCGCACATTTTAGTTTGCCCTACGTTGACTTTTTTTTCTTGGTGGTGATGCTCTGATGATGGACAGTCGTTGTTGCTCGAAAACGTTCAGCTTGTTTCTTACTTGTAATGCTTTCTGCACGTACGTTATTTGCAAATAATGTAAACAATAATGATAACCTTTCTAAAAACAATACCTATCGCTACCATACGGTTAATTGATTTAAGCTACTAACATTTTCAAAATCAAGGGGACTTTTTCAAGGGCAAATGGGCCCCAGGACAATTAAATAAATATCGGACAAATGCAAAGACGAAATATTGGACACCTGCAAAATGGGCAGATACAGTCAGAATAACTAGGCCTACGAATGTGCAACCCATTTGAGTTGTAAACCAATGAGTTATTTAGGTAGTGCTCATTATTTGGTGTCATTTCTACAATCGTTCGTAGTTCTTTGAATATCCCGCTAGAATGCAGTGTTGGACCATGTGCAGTATTTGTAGTGTTTTTTACTTTTTTCGTTACGCAACGTCAAACACGAATATGACGCGTTAAGATGAACACAATGGTCAAGCGGAACATTACAAGCTTTTCAAATTTGTTTTTCCTTAGTGATGCACAAAATAACGCAACATATCAGCACCAAAAAACTTTTTCGTAACTGAAATCGACAGACAGGCTTCAAGAATCAAAATCTGCTGGCTCCTGGGCCCATCTAACTTTCCAAAAACGCTACAAAGAAACTATGGGCGAAAATTGACACCAACGATAGCTATCAAGTCTTGTAACATTTGCTTACACTTTCGACCAGCAAAAACAATCAAATTTTCATTATATTCGTGGTATTACGCCGCAAAGCGTGTAACGAGTGTCGAGGCCATCTCCGCGGCTTAGCGTATAGGTAGCACTGAAACGTCACGGCGGTAGGAAGTCGTTGGCGACAAGGTCCGATTTGAGTTTTGACCGGCCTGGGAGTCGAACTCAAACCTCCCTCGTCAATAGCAACGTCTTGAACTACTACGCCAATCGTCCGCTTCGATGTACAAATGGGAGTAATTTTTTAAATATGCGTCGGAGTGGCAACAACTCATCTGGTTACATATCGTTGAAATTTAACCAATGGGGACACACTGCTATTACGGCTACTCAAAAATTAAACCTTTTTTGAAGTCTTCATGCTAAAGAATTTCGTGATTCGTACAGTCAAAATGCAATAATCTTTTGTCTTTTCTCTTAAATTTTGCGGATTTTTAGGCAAGCGCTTTGTGAAATGCTAGGCTATAGGCGCAACGGCGGTGCTAGTTTTCGAACATGCTGTATTTCGCACGTTTTAACGTATATATCGTTTCGTCGCTGTCTCCTTATTTTAAGCTCTGCTATTTTTTGTGTTCATGTTGTTTATTGATTCGTGGCTAACACATAAAAACTCTACCGCTAGCACAGATCTATCTGGCGTTTGTACAGTAACTCTTGATGATCATATTACAGCAGGTATAGCACAAAAGCAAATCTTCACTGTACTTGCGATATTACGCCAAAACGCCTAACTCTAACGAGTGCCAGGGCCCATCTCCGCACCTCAGCGTCTGATAACACAGCTTCGAATTCCGCAAAAACGTCACACTGATGGCGAGCCGTTAAAAACGCAGTGTCCGATTTAACAGTCCCAGTAATCGAACCCAAAACCTATAGGCTACAACGCAGGTGGCGATGCGGTTACAACACTACGTTACTGGCCGGTACTTCTAAAAATGAAATGGTGAGGTGCGAATACTGGTTTATCGAACATTTTAGATTTAAGACATGAATTGATTCACAAGAATCTGCTGCATTTTTTGCATTGCAGCGATAAGATAACAACCGAGATATCACATAGAATAAAGAAAGGATGACTAACAATAACTTTAAACGGCTTTCCAAAATTTCGTGGAATCGTAACGTTGAAAGCAGACAGTGCACGATTAGTGCAACGTGGAACGAGGGGTACCACACAGATCGTTATATGTTAGATTTGTTGCCGCGACTGCGTACACGAAAATTATCTTAAATGACACAAAAAGTTGCCAAATGACTAGCAAAGAAACTAAAAGTCGATTTCCGATCAAATCGTCGCAGCGATCTGATGTTAAGATGATTTTTGAAGTGTTTTTATTACGCTTTAGCATTTTTTAATTAGCGGAAGTCACGTTAATTAGAGCAAAACTGATTAGAAGCAGTTTGCAATTTTGCATTTACAGCAGCAAAACGTGGTGGCAAATTTTCTTTTTTACAATTGTTTTATGGCGTTAGTTCAGTTCGAATTGTCTTTTACTTGTGTCCGTCCATTGCGGAGCTGGAACAGACGATTAAGGGAGATGTTAAAGCGACTCCTTACAGAAAGAACTCGTCACAGCGCCCCTGACGACAAAAATGTGTTTACAAAACTAAAATTTTTTTTGGCAAATCCTTTTGATTGAACGCGACTGATGTCTGGAGCAGAAAGGCGTTTGTCTTGGGTAACAAATTGGACGTAGAGTATACGTAGCTGGCCGAGTTTTGGGTGCATTGAGTCCCGGAGCTGATTTCGAAGATTCAATGCTCAATTAGGCCATCAATATGCATATGATTTACTCATGTGAAAACCTAAACTGGAATTATGTGACTTAAAAAAAATCGGACCTAGTGTAAAGTTGTGTAATTATTTGTGGTTATGCCAAACAAATGCGGTATAAACCATGAAATTCTATGTCGAACTTGCAAGGGTTTATGAGCTCTACAGTACCATAGTGTTGCTTTATGGCAGGCCCGCAGCAGCCAGAAGAGAGTACTTGGGGGAGCAAAATTTTTTACGACGGGGCGAGAAATTTTTTGGTAAAATCGGATTAAAAGAGCTATACACCTACTCTGTTCCGATGTTTACACTTCCATCACGCTTTCTGAAATCAGTTTTAAAAGGGAAGAGTAGCAAAGTACTTTACAACCTAACAGAAAGACTTGATAGCGTATAGTTTTGTCGAAGGCTATTGCGCTATAAGTTTGCATGTAATTCGAAAAAGTGACGAGCAAAGTTTTGGTACAAAAACAGTAAATAGTACATTGTCGGCTTGAGGGTTTGGCGGTTTCTTTTTATAAATGTTCAGATGTAGCGAATTCTTACTATGTAAAGCAAAACATGCACCCCAGGGCCGGCGCCAAGGAGGCCAAGGGGACCAGGGAGGGCCTGGCCTCCCCCAGTTGATGTGCTTGGCCCCCCAATCGACATGCTTGGCCCCCCTAATTAACAAGCTTAAGTTTTTGAAGACAGCGGCTTTTGTGCTTTTTCTTTTCCTGATCCAAAAGGACACCAAACCAACCAGCAGAAATTCAAGCCAACTTTGACACATTGTTGCGAAATTTGCGGGAAGTATAGACACTTTTCAAAAGTAGCATAATTGATTATGCAGCAGCGGCAGAGAGCATCGAACTCTTCACCACTCGCAGCCAAGAGCCTATAATTGGGACGCTTTACTACTACGCCAAAAATATTTACTTCTTCCTCTATGAAACTTTCAGTCACTCGTAAACAAGAGTGCAATGCAAAACGAAAATAATGTTTTTATGTTAAGTTATTGGTAACCGGGGTGAAACCCAAACTGACCAAACATACAGTCTGGAGACCAAGGTCATTAAATTGAATTCAAGTAGCTGCAATAAACGCCAAGTAATTAAGAAGTAATTACCTTGTCCACATACCCAATATTAGTGGGCCACCAGCACATATTTAGTGAGCTTTTGGCACTAAAATTGGACATGTGGTCAGGGTAAATAAGCTCAGTTCAGGTAAGTTTAGTGGCATGAAATGTTTTACGATAGCAACCACTGTTACGTAATAAAGATGTTTTTACTTTGTAATTTTTGATGAAGACGAGACCTGTTTCAACGCAAAAACGCCGTAGGCTGTCTGATCTTCTGCGGCAAATTTCCTTTTACTAATTTTGTAATTTCTTTTTTCATGGTAGCAAAAACAGAGCTATTTTGGTATCGTTTTATGATCACTAAATAAGATGTAATTTTGAGCATAGTAGGAAATTGGTAGATTTAACTGCTAGCGAAAAAAAAATTAGCAAGTTATATTTTTCATTGCATTTGACACCGAAAATTGTCACTGTTACAAAGCAAAAAGACGTAACTACAAAATACTTCAGTAACGCTCAATATTGGAGCGGTGAATACCACTCACAAACCATAGCACATGCCTTATATCAACTATTTAGCACAAACTTTTATTAGTAGTGCATCAACAGACTATTAATTTGCTTTTACCAAAATGCAAATATGGCGTAGGCTATACTTTGTAATAACACCGTAAGTGAAGTTATGTTGTTTTTGTGTTGTAGGGTGACGATGATAAGAATGATTACCACATTGCGGGCCGTTTGTGAAAATACGTTTTATTTACTTTGTACGACGTTGAAAATACTTGCAGATAGGGATGGTTTTATAAAATTTCTAAAATTTGAACTTAACCTAATTAAAACCTAAACATACCACAAGGTAAAGCTTTTCGAATAATGTCAAAGTTTTGAAGAAAGTGAAAGTTTACAAAATTGCAGATAGAGCGCTTTTGTTTTGGACGGCAAATTGGATTTTGCAATGAACATTGTTCGTACAAACGCAGTGATATCATTCTTCTACATCGGGGATCAAAATAAAAACTAGCGATTTTCGACCTCAGAGCAAATACACAACCAGCCGAGCTTTGCCGCTTCATCACGTTGCGAATTACGAGGCTTTCGGTATTCAAGGCACGTAGTATTACGTATGAAAAATTAAGTACCGGTAGTTCATTTCACGTTATCTCCCATCATGCAATTTGATATTTGGGTCGGAAATTAAACGTTACCAATGTGCCTCAGGAGCAGAACAGAAATGTTCCAAGAAAGGACTAGAAATTTTGCTGTTTGATGGTTAACAGAATTGAGGTACTAAGGTATTTGTTTGCAGTGTTTTTAAGGCGTCTTGAGCGACCGAAATGGTTTTTTAAAATTGTCCAGCGGTCTCTCAAAATTCGCTTCTCAAGCCAAACCTCAAAAGCACTCGTTACATGTACTGTATAAGTGAAAATTTGGGAGGCTGACTTAGGCCCCCTTATCGCTTCACCAAAGTGCCTGTCCATGTCTTACTCATTAAAATAATAAAACACTGCATTACAGACCCCATTAAAATATTTTTTTTTGGCAATAATCCAAGCCACGGCACTGAAAAAGAGTTATTATCAATATAGCCATCGGCTTTTTTAGTCAAAATTTCTAAGTTATGATATTTCAGCAAAAATTTGGAACCAATGACTTACCTTGCAGTTGCGCAAGTGACTCGTCAAAGATGAGCTGCGTACACGACTCCTCAGAAAAGCACCAACATATCGTTCAAAATAACAATCTGCGCGGTTGCATTTAGTGACATCAGAGCATTGGCACTGCTTGTTGAACTGATAAAAGCTCGCACTGCACGTTCCGGTGATTGACGTTTGACCAATAATTCATGTTTACGTATTGACGCAACAACTTACGTCTGACAGAAGGGAAATATTGTAGATTTTGAAGTATTTTTTTCCGGTTCTTGGAACGGTTACAAACGGGAATTTTTTTCATAAAAATCGTTTGTCGCGATTTAATGAAACAATAAGTCAAACTCGTCAAGTTTTAATGTTAAAACTTATTTTTACTTAATCATAGGTACTTTTTCCTTTTCTCACTAATTAATGTGATGCACCGACCTGTCTGCAAACAACGTTAGTGCCAATTATTAAAAAAAGAAAAATGAAACAAAACTACAACGAATTTACTCGTAATAACGGACGATGTGAATCAAGCAAATATGTGACGATTAATAAAACTTTCCATTACGAAAATAGTAACGCTAATTTTCCACAAAATTTTGCAGGTGATTATTTTCTTGCATCGCCTATTTGATTTACTGCGCAAGTTTCCGAAAGCAAAAATCAAAGTAGTTCAGAATCCAATAAATATGGGACGAGAACAGCTTAAAGGAGGAATAATAAAACCACGTGAATTCTCAAAACTGTTATGTTGCCGAAACGCCCAGTTTTGAGAATTACTGTGATTATATTTTTCCTCCCCAAGTCATTTAGTGACGACTCATAGAAGGTTACGTATTAAAGCAAAAATTCAAAGATCATTAAGAATATGAAGTTTTTGTGCCATAAACGTAAATGTAATTACAGTAAATTAAAATCACAGTATTACAAAATCACGTCACGCGTTCCAAATTTTGCCATTCTTCATAGCTTATTTCCGAGCCTCGTTACAAACATGAGAAACTTTACGAATAAAATAGCCAAGCAAGAATAAAATACATGCAACCAACACAGAGACATTTCGGTTGGAATACATTCACCACTGTCATTCTTATTCAAATAGAATGCCTTTCATGCTTGCTTCGCTATTTTATTCGTACGTAAACTTTAAAAATAACCATCAAATATCCTCACAAAAAGCTGCTATTATAAAGGCAGCTTTTAGGCGTAAATGCAACCAATCTTTTTTTTTCCAGAAATTCGAATCCATGTTGTATTTTCAGAGGAGATGATGATTTAATTTTGAGTATAGGTAAGAAAAGTTTTATGGCAAAATTAATCCTTTGCTCTTCGTTTTGCGTTGAATGGAGATCATGACATATGAAGCGTATGGGCGAGAATGATTTCGAAAACGACTACCACGAAACACATACAGTACAAAAACATTCTTGCAAATGTAGTCTATTACAGGGCGACTCTCGAAAACTGGGAGTGCTGCCATTTCCAAGCTACACTCCGAGTAGGCCAGGGGTGGGGCACCTACGTCCCGCGGGCCACATGCGGGCCGCTTAAGTTTTAAATGTGGCCCGCGGGTACATATGGCTCATGTATGCCAGACTTACCATACGTCCTCCTTTTTCAACATTTCGGCGTATTGAACAGTGAAAACATGTCAAAACACAGTTACGCAGCTCAAACTACGGCCTGCGGACGTGATGACCTTTCTTTTTTGCTCTTCATTTGATTTTGGGCGAAAAATTGAGCTTCTGCGGACGTGATGACCTTTTTCTTGTTCTCCACTAAATTTTCAGAGGAGCTTTTTTTTGCTCTTTACGCATGAAACGTAAATGCGGCCCGCTGAAAATATCATGCGTGCAATGCGGCCCGCTGTGCCTTGAAGGTTCCCCACTCCTGGAGTAAATGTACGCGTTTTTACCAAGCTAATTTTAAAAGCATTCAACTGAAACGAAAAATACTTACCTGTTTTGGGTTTGATTTGTTCTGTTTTAATACATTTTTGTTCGTATTGGGATTGAAAAAACTTCTAAAAAGTGTAAAACAAGTTTTTAAACACCAATGTTCTCAAAACAACTGCCTTGAATAGTGCAGTCAAAAAAACAAATTTGCTCTCGTGGCTGTGACCCGGACACTTATATTGAGAAGTACTTCGCAACACACTGGCACTCTTTGCGTAAAAATCATTTGAAAATGTCACTGTTGTAATATCGTTCGTTACCGATTTAATAACATTTCAAAAATTTCCACTCATTTCATTAAAATTTGGATGGCATTTTGCAGTCAGCTCACGAATTTAAAATCCACTTCGGCGGAAAACTGTTTGTCAGTTTTTTAATATGATTCATATTGAGATTAAAGCGGAGTTAATTTTGGGTACAAGCGTTGCCTTATATGAGTTATAACCAGTGTTATTTTACAGGTTTTATCTATCAAACGAATTGGTTACGCGCCAAATTCTCAACATTAGTGTCCATTAAGCCTTTCATTCGCAAGTGCCGCAGTCTACTTAAAAGTAGGTACAAATGAAATTTAGTTTTGTGATAAAAAATCGGCCGAAAGTTCCACAGTAATAAGAGTTTAATTTCAAAAGTTAAAAGAAGCGACTGACATCTGTAAAAAAGTCAGTGCCAATCGAAAAGTCCCAACCAATATGATCTACACTGCACTTTGCAGCTTTAGTTCTTACAAGATTCTAATGCACCATTGCTTGAAACCAAATTACGAGGCTACTGATAAACACCCTAAAGTAACGAGAAACCAGGCCCATGAAAGCGGCTTAGCATTAATTTGTAATTGCTCACATATCGCCGGAGTAAACTGTCTAAAAAAAGCGGTTGTATCGTTTTTATTTAAGCTCATACTTTTTCGTCAAATTTTTGACTTAATTTCAAAATTTAAATGAAACTGCTTTTTCTTCCTCGTGAAATATATAAGATTCATGCAATTTGGCTGGCTGCTTATAGTGGTATAATGAATTAGCTTAAAGCAGTGGTTTTCAACCTTTTTCAAGTAGCGGACCCCTAAATTAAACAATTTGTTGTTGCGGACCCCTCACAAATCTACACAAATGGACACGATTTTAGAATTGTTGTTAAAAGTAAGTGGAGTAAAAATCAAAGGCTATCTTCACCGAGGATGTCTTTCTGTTACTGCTTTCCAAAAGCTAACCATTTGAGGACATAATGGGGCCGCACTTAATTTTTCAAATAAAAATCTCTAACCGCGCTAAACACGACTTGCTGCTTACGCAAAAACAGCTCAATTTTTGGCATTGGTTTTTTTGTATTTTGATAAAAGACTAATCGTAGAGCGGGACAGCGCTGTCTCGGGCTATTAGCCCTCATCAGCCTCCCTCAGGTAAGATACATCCATCTTTCAGAACGAATAATCTTGCCAGGATCACTTATCCCTTCGGATAAACATCTCTTCCCGTCCAGTAGGCCAGGAAGGACATTGCTTTTTAGTTATAAAGGACCAATACTGCTTATTTACTGGTAATTACTAATTATCTCAGAAACTCCATTAACCAGTTAACATTGATAGCCTGCAAATGATTGCGCCACGTACTCTCTTAATCTGCAGATTGTTGGGTGTCTAGCTATTTTAGAATAGAGCCTGGTGCTGAGCGCTGTTGATGCGCTTATGACCTTTTTAATCCAAAGGTCTGACACGAGTTTGGTACCCACATAACTGAGCATGAAGACAGAAGGCGCACAAGTTGGATGTTTTGTAGAAACCCCTTGCCAAAAAAACATCTCAGCCTCTCTGTAGTATTTCAAGAGTAACGGGGTGTTTTTTCTTAAATGAAATATTTTTGCATTACTGGCGGGGGCTTTCTACAAAAGATCCCATTCACTACTTAACCTTCTTAAATCACATTTAGATCGTTTCATGTCACTACTGGTCTATTTCACACACATTATTATCAGCACCAGAAATTTATATACAAGTTGAAAAAGTGGAGTAATATGCTGTATTGCAAAGTCCGTGTAACTTCGTAGTTATATCGATTTTCGTTGTAATGCAACCATGGGCGTCCGCAGAAATTTTTGCAGGGGGGGGCAAACATTTTTTTGATAAGATCAGTGTTAAGCAGCGTTTTTACAGCGTCAGCCTGACTTTGTTTAAAACATTACTGCACTTGATAACTGATGCTATCTACGATGACCACACTTGCTGAAAAATTCACGGGCCACGGGCCGAAAAATTTTACATGGCTGGATCCGGGCCGCAGGTAGTCGACGCCTAACCTAAGCTCAGCAAATTTTTGCGCAATGATTTGATAACTGGATCAAAATTTGTGAATGCAAGACGCAAATCATTATGAAGTAACAAACGATTTTTCGCTTTCGTTCTCAGCGTGTGTCGAAGCACAGAAAGCATTTTCAGATAAGTATGTCTTTGTGAAAGGCAAAATTGTATTATTGCAGGCAATAGTTCCAAGTTGTCTGTCGTTTGACGTAACAACACCATTCCTAAGTAAGTTTCAGCCCCAACTGTTGCAAATTCGGCAGTGCTTCCGTATGTATGAGTTCGCAGAGTTTTAATACTTTAGTCTTACCAAAAAAAAAAAACTTGGAACAAATTGCTTGTGCCCTAAAACTACCAGCATCTGTGTCATATTCTTATATCTTTCAGGAAAAGAATATTTTTTAAAATACAATAATAATGATTATTAAACACTAGTACTTTAATAAATTGCACTATTTTTAATGAAACTTTCAATACTTTAGCGGACCCCTTAGCCCTCGCGGCCCCTTTAAAGTCATCCGCGGACCACTTGGGGGTCTGCGGACCCCAGGTTGAAAATTATTGGCTTAAAGTATATACGAGAACTTCAGCTTCCCCGAGTCCTCCGGCATCAGATCACGATGGCCAAGTGGTTAAGACAGCGCTTGCGGTGAAAACTTGGCGCAACCATTGTACTGGTGACTCGTCATTAGTTGGTGTCGCCGTGTGTTCGAACACCACTCGTAATTGGATTTTTTTGATTACGCTTGATTCAGCCTAAGATTAGATTCAAGTTCAATATAACCGAAATTTTTAATACAATTTAGCGATGGAATTTGCTTCACAGTACGTGTAGTGATTGACAGAATGCAGGAAACGAAATTGAGCTTTAGGCAATACGCTTGCTTACATTGCTTCTAAATTTAAACAACTATTTAGCTCAGTGGTTAAGTAAGTACCCGTATATCGATTATCGGTGCGGAAGATCTTCAGTTCGATTTCAGGGCCGGTCAATTCCGACACAGTGTGGCCCACGACTTGTCACCGCTGCGACGCGGAGATGGGCCCCGCTACTCGAGTATAATGAAGATTTTTTTATTATTCCATTGTAATTAATTTGTTGCAACTTACCTAACTGATAAGTAGTGCTTTAAATGAAACAGATTGTTGTAACCTTTAAATGTAATTTTTTTCTTCTACGTAGATTGAAATTTTTGCAGCACGACAAGAGTTTTTTGATGAGCGTGCAAAAGAAAAAGGCATTCTTGCTGTGACGTAATGAGCGCGGGTATATAACCGATGGAATGTATGACTATTGTCATATTTGCCACAAGCAGATATTCACAAGCTGACAACAGCTGCATAAGAAAAGGCTTACCTCAAAATTTCTACAACTGAAAGGTAAGATTATTCGATACTTGAGCCGTTGTGCTCAAATCTCTGTAAATAAATGTTTACACTTTCGTCTTATTAATACGTTTCTAATTTGGAACCAAAATGTGGCACTATCAACAAAACTATTTTTGTCGAAAACTGAGAAGAGACAACCCATCGTTCACACTTTTGCGAACTTTATGAACGCAAACATGAATTTTGGTCAAGTTGTTACTGATGGCGGAACCCCTGGAGCATTAGCATTGATGATAGACCGCTACAAAATGCCACGATGAGGAATCGAACCCAAAGCCGTGTTCTTTCAGTCAGCAAAATGATGCAGCACATGCACGGGTTGTCTATCGAAATGCAAAAATCAAACGCTCTACAACAGGGGTGGGAAACCTGCGGCCCACTCAAGTTTTGAATGTGGCCCGCGTCAAAGCTTTGTTAAATGTAAACAAACTGGTAAATGGAAAACGTAAGAATTCTTGAAAGTTGTTTCACATTCAACCACGAGTAGGGCCGGATTTAGACAATAAGACGCCCTAGTTGTCATAGGGGGCCTCGCCACGAACAACTAAGACCTTTTTTTATTTGGAGATCGACCATCTTCTATAGACTCACCCGTACGTGTATAAAGGTCATGATGGTCGATATTCAAAAAATAAAAAAGGTCTGTGAGGTTTTGCGGTAAAAAACATCTCACCATGAATGTTTGATACATTTGCGATGCAATGTTGCGTATTTTTAAGACAAACTTTACAAATTAAAAGTAAATGTGGCCCGCTGAAAATATCATGCAATCAATGCGGCCCGCTGTGCTTTGCCGGTTCCCCACCCCTACTCTACAGCTAGGCTTTGTCATGATTAAAAACGGAGAGTTACATTTATCATACTGTAGTAACTATTTGCAAGTTCACATTCTTGTAAACTTGATTTTTTGTGATGTAGGTTTGTTTGTCACGCTTCTAAATTTCTCTTTTTTTCGCAGCAATTATGAAGAAACTTCTATATGTGGGGATTCTTTGCATTTTTTTCGCTTCTGCTCTGGCTCAATTGACGCCGGAAGAGGAACTAATCAGAGAAGCAGAAAGAAATCAAACCTTGGAATGTTTGAGCAAAAATGAAGCGCTTGCTGAAGAAGGAATATGCAACAGAAGTAAGAGATACACAGCAAGATTCAAAAAATTCGAATAGCAGTGTAGAGTGCACACAATTCCACGTGGTCTGTTATTGCAATGTCATTTGCTGCTGTTCATTTAATTTTATTAAACTACATTTTTCATCTTCGTTTAAGTTTAGATAAATTTTTATAAATTTTATTTCTGTTATTTGTTAAACTGAGAGTAATTTTATGTGCGTTGATTACGTAACAAAAATAAATGAAATTGCGCAATGTTTATATGGATATGAAAAAAATTATTCAATAAATTGCTTCTGTTGTTAATGCATCAGCGCTAGCTTCCAGTCCAACGCTAGGCGTTCAAAAAAGCGTAGCTTCCAAGTTATTATCGAATACTAGAAATCTTTTAAAATTCGCAGCAATAATTTTGCTTGGATCAAAGTTTCGAGCTTAGGATCTAATTTTTTTTTTATTTGTTTCAGATATCTCCTTTGTCTGCAGAACTTGTGATGGAGACCCAGTATCAGCAGAGGATTGTGGAACTGGAAATTCTTCCCACTGTTGCCTGAACGACTTTGGCGGTTGCACTTCAAAAATCGACCCGGCTGGGTTCGTGGGTAAGTTTGTTCGGCTCGAGATCAGCTTTAGCAGTAAATTGACCCGTTCCGAAAGATCTGCGATCCTCGCGCGCTACCGCAATCCGTATTGCTGATCGCATTTTCACTGAGACCTAGCATCCTACTTGAATTATTTTTCCATCAAAGCTGCATTGCTGGCTGTGTCGCACTGTACCTAAATATGCTGAACTCATATCATTTCGTCATCCGCGATAATGAGTAGGCCTCCTAACTATTAATTATTGAACAAAAAATTCTGCTGCGTATTAAAATAAACCACGAGGTGAGTTTACGTTTTTTGAGTCAGCAGACACTTCTACTATTATGCAAATGTGATTGGCCCCAGCCACGAAAGATTAAGGACCCACGCAAAACCCACTAACGCTGATGACATCGCGTTGTTGCGGTGAGTCTTTACCATAACAACTGTGCTTGCGTATTCCTTTCTTTGTCGTGGCGGACGAACAAAATGAAATCGACACCGATAAAATTTGGCATAGATGTTGCTGCATAGCACTTAGAATTGACGCACGACGAAATCACTTCATTAGAATTGTACTGGTAATAGAATGTAACAGAGATGTTATCACTTTATTTAGTGACTGAGGAAAGTGAAGCTGAAATCAACGCAAGGTATCAAAGCATGTTGCCAGTGATAAATGTGACTACTAATGGCACTAACGCAACAAACCCCGAAGAAAGAAATTTTCAAATTGGTAAATATATTATTATGCTTTAAAGATGACAAATGAATCCATTGTACGCAAAAACTAAACTTAGGAAGAATCGAAAAGAGGAAGAATGTAAAAACCTACACTGGCTGCAATGAACTAAGTTAGTTATCCGGAAACTGACAAATACTCTACTTCCCTTCACCAATTTTATGCTGAATGTGTATTATGAAGTAACACCCTAAAGATCAAGCTCGCGATTTCGCTCGTTTTGTACTATCGAAAAGTTCCTTACGTAGTTTCTCCTTCTTCCAAGCGAGCTCGTTATGTATCACTTTCTCGCATGAGAAAGATAAATGTATAGAAAAAAAGAAGAGGCAGCTTTGTGACCTAAAAGCTTAATGTTTATTGCAGTATCATCAACTACTAAATTTTTTTCGTTTGTAATGATTTGCGACGTACATGCAAATTAAACTGAAGATGTAGTTCGGTAGCATGGACGTTTTCGAGGCTGATTTAGTTTCAATATTACTTTTCAGTGACAGCCTTTAAGCGATGTCTCTTTTTGATCATTTAAATCAGTGTTTATCCTGTAAATTTAGCCACGTTTTCGATTGAACGAAACATAATAAATTTGTTTGTGTTTAGGTGGTGGCTTTCCTTTTCCACCAGGTTTGGGTTTTCCAGGCACCGGGCCAGGAGCTGGTGCGGGCTTTCCAGGCGCCGGTTTCCCAGGGACTGGCTTTCCAGGTACCGGTTTCCCAGGGACTGGCTTTCCAGGTACCGGTTTTCCAGGAGCAGGTCTACCAGGTTTGGGAGCTATTCCTTGCATAGGCGCTTTACCACTTGGGGGAGCAGGTGCTGGTGGCATTCCAAATATACCAGGTGCCGGTTTTCCAGGGCTTCAAATTCCTTTTCCTTGTAACTGCCCTGTTCTTCTCGGCGTAGCTGATCCACAAGCCTTGGAACCACCAATGAACATTCCTTATTGCTTAAGGTAAGTCTGATATCAATAATAACATTCGTAATCACTCCAACACAACCTTGTCCACACAAATTTGTTTGCTCTTCAATAATAATAAATATCTATCAGTAGACTTAAAGTTGAAAAAAATTTAGACGTAATATGAATGACTTGATTGCAACAATCCTTGATACATCCTAAAATATGTTTATGGTTTCGTGCCTCGGGGACCATCACGTCATCACAGGGTTGGAAGATGTTGTTCCTTTTTTTAAGCAGGCTTCAAAATTAAAATTCTTTATGTTAAAGTTTTAAAGTTTAGAACTCATGTACTCTATATCCTGAAACTTAGTAGTGCAGGCCTACTCTAGAGACAGAATCATCTCCGAAAGTGACAATACGGCTTAATAGCTTGTTCTTTGTGATCCTTCATATGTTTATCCTTGATGTTTTCTTGATAACTTGCACTAATTTTGTGATCTTGCATAAATATGTCAAGATTCGTGAGCAGTGAAAATTGCATTTTTTCAATTCTGTTACTTCGGCATCTGTAAAAACGATAAATCATAGTAATTTTTATTCAATTCAGAATTGCTTGTTCTTCATCAAACCCATATTTGGATCAAGATGAAAACCAGTGTCTTTCTAATCCTGGATGCTATTTCGATCGGTCACTGAGCATATGGAGAAATGTTGTTGGTCAAAATGTTCTTCCCGGTGTTCCAGTTTGTCATCTCGTTATTCGAAACAGGGCTTTTCAAGCACGTGCACAAGCGGCAGCTTCCACTTTGCCTGTGAGTCGCTTTACGTAATTAATGAAGCAACGCAACTTTAGTAAAATACGAATGCATAGCTTTTGTTGCGGCACTCTGTTATGAGGACGTTGAGGATTTATGCTGCTATAAGACTGCGCTAACTAATAAAAAAATATATAAGCAAATATATAACAGCAAATATCAGCAGAACTATCAAGTATCAGCAGTCGATGGAGATATATGGTTGATTACAATGAAGGTTAGCTTAATTCCCAGCACTATGGTACAATGGTGCATACGTAAATCAGCAACTGAACTATTTATCGTAAGCTCAGTTTGTGTCGACCGTATTGACAAAACAAAATCAAACGTTGAAAATAATGATGCTAACGATTGTTAAAAAGATTCGTATTTTACAGGGGGGATGGAATCCTCTTCTTACCAACTGTGTTCTGCGGGAATTTGAAGATGAAATTTTTGGGGACCATAGGGGATGTAGCTTTTTAGAATATCTTATTTATTTTGGCCACTTCCCCAAACGTGCCGGATGGAGCAGTAAGTACACTAAAGTTAAATTTTGAAATTGTAACGGAGTACTTTAACTACAAAAAAAAAAAACAATAAACATAGTTTGGTTGATTTTGGTATGAACCAATTAGTAGCTTGTTCTGCAGAAAAAGCTAAGCGCATTCCAATAGTCTTAATCTCTTCGTTAACGACGCAAAGCTTAAACGCCTACCATGTTTCTATGATCAAACACTGGCATTAAGCGTTGCGAATACGCCACTGCTAAAAGCACTTTTTGCAATCTCAAATATGCGTTTCGTTTTGTTGAAGAATAAACAGAGTTGAGCTTAAGTTATGGGTAACCGGTACGTATTTTTCTTCATATTTTTGCGATTTATTTGTAATTACCGTTTGAAACTTTTTAGCAATCAATAAACGAAGCTGCAATTTGCTTGGAGCGTGCTGGATTACTCCTCCAAACGGACTGCCTTACTGCGCTTATCCAGTAAACTCCCAAGGTCGACCAACACTTCGGTCCAGCGCAAGAAACAGCAACAGCCGAATACAGTCTGGCTATGGTCAGCCAGTCTGTTTTCCTTTTAGTGCCACCGCAACAGGAGCCAATTTTCTGTCGAGCTATGATAGTTGTCTCAGAGCTGGATGTTCCACGACTGTTAGCAGTAACGATCTGTGGCAGCAATTAATAAGCGTTGGTAACGCAGCTAATTTAGATAACACTTACAAATTGATTTATCAAGCCATGGTGTATCAGAATTTAGTCCGACCAGACAATTACCAGGAAGTCCTTGACACACTTGCTAACCCACCAAACCCGATATGTTTGGCTCAGCAATATCCCGGATTTAATTTTCAATCCGCTTTCCAAACAATTCCACTTTTACCAAACTCCTTTATGTTTGATACTTCTGGAAGAACAGGAGGATTAGGTGGAAACAGCCTTCAACTAATCTGTGCTTCTCTTTTTGGTGGAGCAGCTGGTGGCAGCGCAGCATCCAATCCACTTGCATCACTCTGTTCAAACCCCTTTTCACCAATAACCGGTCCACAGTTTAATCCATGCCCATATCAAGTTCAGCAATACAACTTGCCTGGTTTCCCAACTCTCAGCGGTAGCTTTGAAGGATGCTGCGACCAGCCTCGCTGCTTCACTCCACGACCAGATCTTTCGAACTCTTACTCCGGATATACAGGATACCTCTCAACGTGGACGGCGTGGGGCCGTTGCTCAAGAAGCTGTGGGGGTGGAAGTCAAACCAGAAGCCGTCAGTGCATCAATAACTATGATGCTGGCTGTACCTCCGACCCTACCATCAAAATGGAACAAAAGAGCGTTTGCAATGGTGATCCTTGCCCTGCTTATCTTGACTGGACGAATTGGTCTGCATGTACGGTAACTTGTGGACCAGGAGGTAGTAGAACAAGATATCGTCAATGCAATCGGCCAGGTTTTTGTGGTAATCTTGGTGAAGCTCAGCAAACAGAAACTAACTGTGCAATCGACATCACTTGTCCTATAGAAGATTACACGGAGTGGTCACAATGCAGCAACACGTGTGGATCAGGCACCCGCATCCGAACTAGAACTTCATGTGTGGCTCCAAACGTTGGATGCACTTCTCAAACGGTATCAGAAAATTGCGAGCTTTACGCTGGTACACAGAGGGCCGCTGGCACCTGCAATTCAGCTACTTGTTGTTGGAGTGGAGTAACCTGTACACCGACACAGAACCCTGTTTTCTCGACTGTTCGTAGGCAATTTCGCTGTTATGATATTCAGGCTGGTTGCCTTCGTCGAGCAACCCAGGACTATCAATGTCGAGTTCCCGCACATCTTCGTGGCTTTCTACAGGAGTTTTAGTCAATGAACTTGCCTTTGGTGTAATATTTCGTTTAATTACGACCGGCCTACACAGGCATCTATTGATGTTATTGTTGTTGATGATTTTCTTATTAGTGTTCCAAGTTGTGTTTCTTAGCGTCGTGGTGTTATAAGTTTCATTAAACTTACAGCGTGTCATTTCTTGAGAAGGCCAATTTTCTTTTTTAGTTTAGTCAAAACAACTTAAAACAGGCAGTTAGACGTGCTGTACATTACGCACTTAGATCTAATAAGGTAGCTTTAGGGAATATTTAGAACACAACTTTTCAGTGGTTTGTACAGTTTAAGTATGGGCACTTCACCTGCTTCAAGATTTAGGTTCAGTCACAATTCAGAGAATTTTGCAATTCTTTGCAAAACTAAAGAATGCCCCCTGGGCCACTATACCACGTCGCTGTTTCACAATTAGTACAGTTTATCTGCTCACAGTCATTTCGATCGAGCCCTTGCCCCTATCTTTGTCTGTAGAACCATTCCGAAATATGCGCACTGCAGCCACGGGCGTCTAGCCTTGCGGAAAAATATATAAAGGCCGTTTTGCTCAAAAAAATGTCAAACAGGTTTCGGTGACGTTCAAAATGTACTTCTGCCGGGTCGACCAGGGCTGGAGTATCGAAATAGGAGTGAAAACATTACGTCAACCTAGATGTAAACGAATAAGTCGGAGATCGACACCAAATGAAAGAGCATCAAACATCGTCTCCCAAACACAGTTGGCAAAAGTCTTGGTACAGACAGTTGTCGGGCTCAGACAAAAGCTCTCACAAGGTCAAAAAAATCACGTCAACTTAGCAGGAAATGTAAAAGAGCGAAAAGTTTTCTATGTGGTTTCGCATCACTCGCTGTACATGAAATCATTCAGTACCGTAGCAGCTCAACTTAACCTCCCCTCTCCAAAATCCTTTCAAGGGTCCCTATATCAAGCTTTTGATATAAAATTATTTTAGGTTTTTCCACGTATAACAGCTCAGGGTCTCACCATGATGCAAATACTGGAGTAACGCGTTGTCACTGTGAAAAAAATAAAAGGCGTAATTTTAAGATTTGTTGCACCCATTTTATCAGTTACCACTAAAATCGTCTTGAGCAGTGGTTCTCAAACTTTTTAAAATTTCGACTTTACGGTCCCCGAAAAATCGTTTTTCTATTACTCACGGTCTTTTATTTTTAAACATAAATTCTCATTTTGCAGCGAAAAAATGTAGTCGTGTCGCTGATGGTTGAAATGAAATGCTATGTGAATTAAGCAAACAGGTATTTAAAGCGAGAAAATGAAGCAAGTAACATTCAACAAATTGACAAAATTTACAAACATTCACTACATAACTAAATTTAAAAGCACAAAATTAATGGCATGATTTATGGCATGATCAGAAATCCGCGACCTCTTAGTGGTTCCCCTGAAACTGCTTCGTGAACCCCATGGGGACCGCGGCCCCCAGTTTGAGAACCAAGTAGTTGCTCTTATGACAGCATCATAATCTGGAGATCAGGCGCATTAACTTTTAATTGACAATATGGCCAGTGAAGAACTAATCGGATGGCCGAGTGGATAGAGCGTCTGCTTCTGGATCGGTGGACTCAGGATTTGATTCCGAGTCGAGTCCAATCAATGACTTAAAAGTTGGTATTCACAGCTTCCCTACTAGATATTCAGCGTTGAAGAGATAGTTTTAGCAAGCCATCAAGTTCGCCTGTTGTGCCGTTGGAAAAGACACTTAAATGGGATTCTCCCACCTAACTGCAGTAGACAGATGGCCGGCATCCCCTAAGCGAGCAAGTGTAGCGCGCCATCGCTTATTAATTAGATAGATGGACAAAAATGCCGATAATTAAAATGTAAAAAGATAGCCTCCTGTTTGCCACATTAGATCTATTAAACGTTTTAATAAGTTTCAGTTTTCTAAAACTTCGTTCAGCTCTGGCAACAGTAACAACGCATTTTCTAAATTCGAGGAGCAAAGTAAGCACGTATTATTATTAAATTAAAATTTCAACGGTATTGAAATGAAGGAAGACTGCCAAATGAGCTAGTGGCGTCCTAATTAGCAACCATTCAGTACATAATATATCAAATGCAATCGATCAACCGATATATCTGATCGACCACTCGGCCATCTCATAATTTAGCGTCAGATTATGGCTACTTACGCAGAACTGGTGAAGGATTGAATTTAATTTACCGATCGAAGGGCCGAGTGGATAGAGCGTCTGGTTCTATATTGGTAGACTCTGAGGTTCGATTCCAAGTCCGGTCAAACCAACGACTTTAGTGGTCAACGTAAAGCAAGTAAGTTGTGAATATCAATTGTTAAGTTGGTAAGTGTGAAGCAAGCCGGTAAGTTCACTTGTGCCGTTGGGAAAGACACTAAACGGGATTCCCCAACCTAAGTGTGGTAGAAAGATGGCCGGCAACTGCTAAGCGAGCTCGTGTAGGGACATAGCTTTCTCGTGATAGGAGGAGAAAAATACGAATAAATAAAAAAAAAAACAATAAATAAAATATAAATTCTCTCACAAGGTGTTATTGAATATTTGCATGTAATTTTTTCAAAATTAATGAATTTAAATCTAAAAATTAAAAAATGATTGGATCCAACTTTACACCGGGTTCCTTTTTCAAGTCCTGCGCGCACTCGTGCACACACTGTATTTTGTATGACATCATTACGCAGTTTAATTATGACGCCATTTAAAACGAAATCATTGCGAAAAATTTGAAAACTGAAATCTAAAATCTGAGCTCAAAAAAATCCCATTCAACGCGGTTTTCCGAGCAAAATTTTGTTCTTTATTTGATGCAACTTTGGGTTCTTTAAGGCAATTTGGGATCACTTTTGAGCAGTTTGAGCCCAAACTGCCCAGAAGGGATTTGTGCTTTTTTGCGCTCAGATTTTATACTTCAGTTGTGAAATTCTTCGCTATGGTTACCTTTGTGCGTTTGGGCCTTTCAACCTCCCAATTGGAGGGCTCAAACCGCTCAAAAGAGATCCCGAATCGCCCTCCAATTGGGGGGTTTGAGAGTAGGCTGCTACGGCTTTGAATTAACCACTCTTAGCAAAGGTTTTAGTGGTGAAGAAATCTAAGCAGAAGCCTTCCACGTCTCAGCTAGGCTGCCAATAACAGTTACTGTACAAATACAGCAATAACTCATTAAGTTGCAACAGTTACGTTATTTTACAGATTTCTGCATCTTCGCATGATTATCTTTGACATAACTCTCTTTTCGTTTGCTTACCTTAAGTTGACTTTTTACGATTCTTGCTTAATAATGGCTGGTTTAAACGTATATTTATATATATGTTTTAATTACTTGTATAACTTTTTTTTTTTTTATTGTTGCAAAAAGTAATAATAAAATGGGTATCAACACGAAAACAACACTATACTATTTTCAAAGTCTAATAATTATGGAGTTACAAAATAACGTCGTTAAGCACATACAGGTACAGTAGTAGCACGATTCAATAGATATTCCATTTTCGAAAATGTTTTTTCAAATCCCCATTACGTTTAGCAATCAAATATTCTGTTTTTTTTTGCAAATTAATAGTTCTTATAAATAACATGATATTTGGTTTGGTTTTTTCAATTTTACATCTATAAATCAAAATCTTGCATTGAGCAAAAAACAATTAATCAAATCCGTCTTAGTACAATTTTCTAACTCTTGAAATCCAAAAATCTTGTTAAAATTGCAAAAATTTATGTCCCGTTTGAAATGACAGCATATCCAACTAAAAACTTCATGCCAAAACTGATCTACAACTGGACAAAAACAAAATAAATGCAAAATTGTTTCAATGCTTTGCGCACAAAATGAACAAAAAGGCGAATCCACAATGCCAAAACCATGCAATTGTACATTAGTTACAATAGCTCTTAGATTTAATTTTATTTGAAAGGATCGTAATTTAGTTTCAGTAGTACAGAAATAATTATTGCAATAAATCGTTTTCCAGTTGATTGCTCTACTATCTATAGACAAATCATTTAACCATCGAGTTTGCTGTTTTATCGGTCCTTCGTGATTACCAGTTAAGTGTAAATAAGCGTTTTTAGTGGAAACCCAACTATCTAGAGATTTTTGTTTCACAATATTTAAGAAATCAACATTTACATTATCAATCAGAGTAGATGATGCTCTATTTTCCCAAATTTCCGGTATAGCCAAATACAATGTTACGTAATCCTTGTTTGTTTGAGAATAGGAATTAATTGAAAATTTACAAGCAAGATCCGAAAAGCGCATATAATTGCCATTTCCATCAAGCAGCTGTGCATGAAAATAAATACCAGCATTAATAAATTTTGAAATGATTAAGGGATTACGCTGATATTTTACCTTTTTATTCAGCCATAGAAATTTATTTTCTTCAGTATTGTAAGGAATTAGCGTTTTAGCTGCCTGAATACCCATCTTCAAAAAACGAAACGGAATGAGTTTTCGCAGTAAACGATGTTGCAAGGTTAAATTAGAACTTATTACGCATTGTAATATACAATCACTAACACAAGACTTCTCAACTTCCTTTCACAACGGCGCAGCTGAGTCATTTAAAAAAGCTTGCATGAACTTCCAATGCAACGCTGTTATAAAAGCTGGTAAATGTAACATATTTGCACCACCTAATTCAACACTCGAAGTAAGGTTTACTCTGCTAATTCTTTCCCATTTGGATCCCCAAATAAAACTATAAACAATTTGGTTCAAAGATTTTAAAAATGGTGGAAAAATATGTGATGGAATCATGGAGAGTTTGAACAGCAATTTCGGAAAAACGAGGCATTTCAAAATTGTTATTTTACCAAGTAAAGTGAGATCTCTTGATTTCCAAAGATTTAAGATGGTTTGCAACTTAGGACAGTATCCGTCAAAATTCAATCGAAAAAGCTCACATTTATTGCCTTTCGGCTTAGTAGGAATGGTCAAGCCAAGATATTGTATAGTATCATCAGGCCATTGCAAACCAAAGTGAGACAACGGTTTTTTTTGCCAACGTTTGCTAGCTCCTATATAAAAGGCTTTAGATTTATTCCAGTTAATGGTGCAGCCAGAAAACGTAGCGAATTTGGTAAAGATAGCAGAAACTATTTCAAATTAATTTACTGTTCCATCTAAATATATGATGGTGTCGTCCGCAAATAAGGAAATTTTAACATTAGAGCTTCCTAGCTGGAGGCCCACATATTGACTACTAGCTCTTAAAGCACATGCTAAACATTCAATACAAAGAACGAAAAGAGTCGGCGAAAGAGGATCACCTTGTCTAACACCTCTATGTACCGTAAATGAATCGGACAAGAAATTGTTGTTTGTCAGTCTGCAAACTGGCTGGGCATACAACGTTTTTATCCAGTGTAAAATGGACGATCCAAACCCATATTTTTCAAGCACTTGGTAAATAAATTCCCATTTAAGGGAGTCAAACGCTTTAAATACATCAACCGCTAAAACTGCACCCGAAGTATCGTTCAAATCAGCGAAATCAATGACATCAAACAAAAGGCGAATATTATCGCCGATGTGTCTGCCTTTGATGAAGCCATCTTGACCGGGTTTAATCAAAGTATTTAAATGACTTTTCATTCGATTATTGATGGCAGAAGCGATTATCTTATAATCAACGTTAAGCAAAGTTATAGGTCGATAATTTGATGGTAACAACAAGTCTTTTTGTGGCTTTGGGAGCATTATAATAATGCCTTCTTTTTGCGTGTTTGGCAGTTGCCCCTTCTCGTAAGAAAAGCGAACACATTCTAAAAAAAAAGGTTTCAAGTCATCCCAAAACGTTCTATAAAATTCAGCAGTAAAGCCATCCGGCCCAGGTGATTTGTTGTTAGACATAGCGTTCAAGGAAGCATGGCATTCCTGTTCTGATATAGGAACAGAAATATTTTCAGTTTGATCTTTTGACAAAACAGGCAAATCAATATTAGACAAATAATTGCGAAGTTGAATGCTATCAACATTGTTGTCAGTACTTGAATAAAAAGATTTGAAGTACTGTGTTAAAACTTCCAAAATAGCTTGCTGTTCTGTCACCAAAATTCCGTTTGTGTTTTTAATCTTATTTATTGATTTATTCCCCCTTCGAGATTTTTCTAAATTGAGAAAATATTTTGTATTTTTTTCCCCAGATTCAACCCATTTTGCGCGGCTGCGAATAGCAGCCCCTTTTGCTTTTTCCTCAATCATGCTATCAAGTTCATACTGACAAGACTTGATGTCAGCAAGCAAGCTATTTAGGTCATTCGAGGTGCAGTTGTTCAGTGCATCGTGCAGCCGCTGTAAATGCACGCGCAGCAAATTTTGCCGATGCAAAAACATCTTTTTTCTTTTAGCACTAAATTCAATGATGTATCCTCTAAGCACACACTTTAAAGTGTCCCATTGTAAGTGCGGATTGCATGTATTTGGAGGATGATTAGTTTGGAATTCACCGATAACGGTTTTGATTACCGAGGTAAAATTTTTTTCCAGCAGTAATGAGTTATTGAACTTCCAATACCCGGTACCTTTATGAACAGCTTTTAGAGATAATTTAATTTGCACCAGTTTATGATCAGAATGCACACTTGGTAAAATGGAAGCGGTTTGACTGTCGGTAAGCAACGAATTGGATATCAGGAAAAAGTCTAGTCTAGATGATACGAAAGGGTTGTTTTGAACTCTCGTAAAAAGCTTCTTGGTCGGGTGCAAGGAGCGGAAAATGTCAGTAAGGCCTAAAGTTTTCATATTTGTATTAACAACATTACTGGCCTTGTAATTAATGTGCTGTGATGAACCTCCCAATTTATCAAGATCATTATTTAAAACTAAATTAAAATCACCACCCAATATAATATCTGAGGTCGAAAAACTTTGGAGTTGATTAAATAGGTTTGAGTAAAGGGTAGGATTATCAACATTGGGTCCATATATATTAGCTAGGCAGAAGTTTCTGTCTTCAATATTGATATCAACTAGTAGCAAGCGACCTTGGTCATCAGTTTTTATATCGTTAACATGGTATTGCAATCCGCACTTAAAAGCAATTGCAACACCTTTGGAACGAGTAGTCCCATGATTCCATAAAATATTTCCACCCCATTCCTTCTCCCACAATGTTTCGCAAGCAGAATAAGCATGGGTTTCTTGCAAAAACACAATGTGAACTGGACTAGATTTTAAAAAATACCAAACTGACTTCCTTTTGATGGCATTACCCAAACCCGCAACATTATAGCTAGCAACAACCAAATCCATTATAAATTAACAATAAAGGAAGTAACAGTATATTAGACCTATGGAATAGTAGCACAAACAGTATTCAACGGGAAAAGATGGAAAGCTATTGTATATATTACAGTGTCGTTTCAGAGGCAATTAAGCTAGTACATTTTCGTTACACCCATATCTATGTCATATTCAAATTCACAGCCGCATTCACATAGATATGGAGTCGTACCGGTAAAAAGTTGCACAGATTTTCGAGAACAATCACAATGTACAGTTTTATAATGGCATTTGACGTTTTTGCAGCAAAAAGCCAAGCCTTGACCGGGCAATTGATTATAGGATTCGCAGTTGCATTCCATAAAGAGTTTGTTGCATTTTCCGCATTGGATAATATTTTCGTCGTCTATTTTATTAACAGGCACAAACGACTCACAGCAAGAAAGGTACAACATTTCTACAGTGCAGGCTGGGCATGGAAATTTTGTGGTATTCGGGCAAACACTTCGATACGAGTCGGCATTATCTTCAGATGCGCAGCATGGTTTGGCAATAAGGTTTTCGTTATGACAGTTCCAACAAATAAAATGCGACTCGGGGTTGACTAGTATATTTTCCGACTTACAATTTTGACAAATAACAGAGCTTCCACGCTCCCACCAATCTTTTGGGACATGAGTCTTGTCAGCAGGAACGTCCACCTCCATCTGTTCTTTGCTTAGCTGTTCTGGTTGCGACAAATCAAGTGGCTTGTTGCTGGTATTACAACATAGAGAACCCGCCGCGCAGCTCAAGTCCACTGCAGCCTCGGTCCTAAATTTGTTAGCTTTGCGTATTTCGGTATTTTTCTTGCGTTTTTTGCTTGGGAAGGCATCGGTTTGCAGTTGGTCAGGACTGCTGTTTTGAATAATGTTTTCATCCCGCTGAAGTGACGGGAAATTCTGCGCTCGCTTGTCACAATCTACTTGCTTATGCTCAATTTCGCCACAATATTTACAAGTAAACTTTTGACCTTCATAAGTCACATAGAGCTCGTTGCCGTCTATTTTAAAATAGCTGGGTATAGGATTTTTTTCTAAAACATCTTTTTGCATAAGAATTCTTACGCCCGATACTAGGACATCGCGACACTTTCTTTGTAAAGCCTTTATTACAGGTCCAAATGCATTTTGAAAAGCTGATTTGATACGCTCGTTTGGCATGGGAATGGGTACCCAACCTACTACAACGTTAACGTTATCCTGTTCGTATAATTTCACGAAAGCAACTGCATCCACTTTTTGAAGTATGTGACATAGCTCTAGTACATCTTTTCTTGTTTTGCAAGTAACGTCGATTGATTGCACCTGCTTTCATTTCTGCAACTCCTGTCAATTTCAGTATAGAGTACTGTAACTGTTTGAGGAAAGTAATTGCTTCTTGTCTTTTCATTATTTGTTTATGCCTAAAATTCAAGCAGTTGGGTCTTCTCGTTTTAGATTCAAAGCTGTGAGAAACAGAATTACTTTTCACAGTTTGGGCGTAGCTGAGACTTTGCATTTTCTTGCTGCTTACAAGCCAACTCGAAGCTGATCTCGACAGCAACAATGCTCGTAAATCTAACTTGTAACAATTTTGCAAAGGCGGCTGCAGACCAGAATACAGACCCGGCGCCAGAGCAGTCGACTTAGGGGGGCCAAGCGTTTATCAGGGAGCGCTAAAGTTTGAAATTAAGCCCAAAAGCTGCTGTCTTCAAAAAGGTAAGCTTGTTATTTTGGGGGGAGCAAGGGGGCCAGGCCCCCCATTGGCGCCTGCCCTGCTAGAAGATCTAACGATCCCTTCACAGTCTCCTCGATGTTTGTTATCATTTTACTGTTAGTTATGTATATTTTCTTGCTGTGCACTTGACATGACATGACATGGAACAATAATCAGTTCAGTTTAAATTTTGAGCGTTCCATTCAAAAAGAGCAATGAACCAATAACTAAAAAAGAATTAAAAACAGAAATCAAAACTCAAATCATCAGTAAGTGCTCAGATCGACGTTTACAACAACGCGACCTTAAAGAGACCGGCATTACTTTGAAGAGACTTTTGGAAATGGATATTCCAACAAATTCTTGAAAATTTACAAGCTGTAATGGTTATTTTAGTGCTTTTTGAATAATTTTTAGGCAAATTTTGATTAAATTTTTTGACCCTGATTCTGAGTGCTTCGCCAAATATGATGCATTTTGTTTGCACATTTTTGATTATGCGTGCTTAAGGCGTAAGGCTTATTGCTATCGAAGAGGTTCAAAATTATGGAAAAATTGTATACATCAAAAACATTTTTAAAAATGGATGGTGGAAAGATGCATACCCCTCATTCTAATCCCTTGGATCTGCCCCAGGCCATAAGATACAGAAACCACCAAAAGAGTCTGGCATATTTCAGTCACTTGGCACCATTAATTTTGTTCTTTTTTACTAAAAGGCAGCGTCAAAAGGGGGTGGGGAATAGCAAAATGCCCTCCCCTAAATACGCTCCTGGCAACCAGCATCAACCTCTGTCAAGAGAGTTCAGCATTCAAATGCTAAGCCCCCACCAACCAGAAAAATGCTCCCGCTCCAAGCTCTGGCACACTGCTCGCAGAACAACACAACAATCAATCCCAAGCAACATGCTTCTTCTGTATTGGAGAATATTCGCACAAAGGTAACCGACAGTCCTCTCCAGCTTTTGGCAAAACATGTCGCAACTGCGGTAAACTTGGTCACTTTGCAAAATGCTTCTTGTCACCTGCAAGGACAGCAACTCGACAGAATATTTGATCCATGACAATAAGCCCAACCAATGATTCCCAACCTCACTCTAATGATTCAACTGAAGAAGCTGTATACTTGTGTCACTTAAACTCTGATAAAACGCCAAAAACTGACTTTGTAGTCCGGCAGCCCAGAGGTCTAAGCCTAGCTGAAATCTTACCAATTTTCATTCCTATTATCGTTCAAAGTGTTTTAAACCGTGCACGACATCGCATTTATGCCGGGTCGGGGATCGTGGGTGTGGCCAGGGTAAAATTGTTGAGCTGGCTCAACAAATTACTTACCCTACATAAGTAGTTTTAGTCGTTTGTAGTCGCAGTAGAGTTCTCGTTTTAAACTTAAACGAAAGAAGATAATATAATTTTTTTAACAAAAAACCTTACGTTTATTTTATTATGACGTTATGATATTCAAGCTTAAACTAGATTTTGCTCAACTTTTTTGTAATCAGGGTACATAACTTTAGTCAAAGCGTCTAAGTTTATTGAAGCAAATTAATAAAAATTTGTTCCAGAAGGAAATTTCTTACCCACAAAAAGAAACTATTTGGACGTTTTTACGATGTGCACAGACAAAATAACGCGCTGAAGTACAAAAACGCTTGCAGTGCAGACGCATGATCATTTTTAAACGGTTTTTCACACAACGCCGGTTACGCATGGCTTTTGGGCTGTTATATGTTGGAATACGTTTTTTTTTTTGCGGTATTCTTTTCAAGAAAATAGCAAATAATTAATGCGAGGTATAAGGATAAAATTACAGCTCAGATGGCCGAGTGGTATAGAGCGTTTGTCTCTGAGCTGTAGACTCGGGTTTGATTCCGAGTCAGGTCAAACCTATGACTGTAAAATTGTTATTCACAGCTTCCGTGCTTGACGTTCAGCATTAAAAGGACAGTGTGGAGAACAAGCCGGCAAGTTTATTTGTTGTGCCGCTGGGAAAGCCACTTAGCGGGATTCCCCCATCTTGGTGTGGTAGACAGATGGCTGGCAACTCCTAAGCGAGCTCGCATAACCCATTGATCGCTTTCTCGTAATAGGAAGATAAACATGCAACTAACTAACTAACTATCGTTGAAAAGACTTTTGACATCAAATGATGTGGTCGGCTTATATAGTGAGAAAGTTGAAGAAGTCAGTGTTAAAAAACGAACTTAGTTTAATTGCAGGTGGTTTAAAGCAGTGGTTCCCAACCTTTTTACATCAGCGGACCGGCAAAAACTAAACAAAACGTTCACGGACCGGCAGCAAAGTTTTGCAATTAGTATGGCATATTTCAGAAGCTAACAACCGCAATTGTTAACCATCAGCTAAATTAATGGGAAAAAATAACTTAATATTTTGGCATTGGCTTCATACTTAGACACAAAAATTAAAACAAAACTTCAATCAGTTCAAACAGTAACGTAAATTTATGAACATACTGTCGAACAAAATCAAAGTTGTTAAGAAATTCCTTGCTGTTTTTAAATGCCTATATGAGAGATGAACGAGGCATCCCATAGATTTCTTTGCTGTTTTTTTTACTGAAGCCAAAGGCGATAGAATTGTTTCGCATGAGTTGTGGGAAGAATATGTTTTGGGGACCGGCAAAAACACTAACGCGGGCCGGCACCGGTCTGCGGACCGGCTTTTGGGAACCAGTGGTTTAGAGGAATTCTACACCCTTCGCTTAGCTGACAACTTCAATTATCTTCCTGTCAACAGCGTCTGGTAAGCTTTCCAGTAAAATAATATATTGACGGAATAGAATATGGGTTAAAACAACAGCAAGGGGGCGTCAACTAAACAAAAATTAACTGAGGATTCGGAAACTTCGTATAAAAAGATAAGCTTCCGCTTTGCAAGCAAATAAAATTCATCTCAAAACCCATCGTAAAATTTAAGTTACATTCGCGTTATCGTACAAAGAAAAAAGGTGCGTAAGTAATTGCAAAACACTTCCTGCAAGCGTGCAAAGCCAGGATGTAGCTTGAGAAATTAAAGCGTGGATTTTTGTGAAACAAATAATTAAAGAGACACAACACTATAAATACATGAAGGAAATAGTATTAGTCTAGGTGCTCGCTTCGCGGAACCATGACGGCAATTTTCTTGAAAATTAATCAAAAAATAAAAGTGGCGTGCTGTAACAGCGGCCCCTTGAAACGGAAGTCTTCAGTGAAGTTTCAACAAACATAAAGTGAAGGCACGAAATATGAATTAAATAATATACACATGAAATATAGCAGTATAGATAGCGACGAACGAGCACAGGTCTTATTCGTAAGTATAATTAGAGGTTTTTTATTGCAACAACATGACAAAATAAAACATAACAAGACTCAGTACAGTAAAGAAATCCTTTAATAAAAATATCACAACAAGAGTGTTAAATGGGAGCGATTTTTGGCAGATCCCGTAAAATGTATTCAATTTTATCAGGGTCTGCTGCTGTACTTTTCTTAGCCAGGACGGCAACAGAAGCACGCCGGACTATTTCTTTACCTTTGCGTATCTGAGGATGAAGACTGTGGACACGTCCCAATCGGTAAGTCCCTTTGTGAGCCAGGTCCTCGGCATTGCCCACTATAGCACCAACTGGCCCAGAAACAAGGCTAGGGCGTACTGTCCTCCACTTATTTCGCCCTTGGAGAGATGTAACATAAGATTTGATCCACAACAACCAAAAACGGTTGGCCAAATTCAAATTGGCATTATACAAAAAATCTTTTCTAAGATTTCCCTTATTATGAAAACCGCAAATGGGGTTATTAGGAGACAGGTTCTGACCCAAAAAGGAAGAAGGTGTTATACAGGGCCGAAACTAGGCAATGCGGGGCCTCTCCCGAAATCATCTTTCGGGGCCCCCTAAAAATTTTTTCTTGGATGGTGATGCAAAAGAGCGAGCCCCGAAGGGGCGATGCCAAGCTAGGGGGGGTCTGGATGCCCACCCCACAAAATTTTGCGGAATTTCACCTTATTTTGGAGATTTTTTGTGCGTTTTGAGCCTTTAAAATTCCTCAGTTTGAACAAGGTTTAGCAGTCTGTTTTACTAGGTCCCTTCCAAATCCACTAAAATAATGCTGCAAGCAAACTCTACTCTAACATTTTGCTACCAATGCGAAGAAAAAACGTTTTTAAGGCTTATTTTTGCGCCTTTCACTTGAGGATGAGGGGCCCTTGGCAGGAGCGGATCCAGAAAGTTTTGGTGGGAAGGGATGTGATTTTGAATTAGGTTAAATGTTAACTAAATATAAGGACGTTTAGACCCGGAAACGGGCGTAAATAAGTCCTTTCAAAATGTTTCATGTCAGGGGCGTATTCAGAATTTTTTTTAGGGAGAGGGCACCAAATTTCGTCACTTTTTCAAGCGCAATTTCAAGCAACTTAAGTAACAAAAACGACTTTAGGGGGGTCCGGGGGCATGCTACCCCGAAAAATTTTTGAAAATTTGCATGCTGTAATGGTCATGTTAGCGCTTTTCGAACAATTCTCAGGCAAAGTTTGTTCATATTTTTGGCCCCTAACTTTGAGTGCTTTATCAAATATGATGCATTTTGTAAGCACAGTTTCGATTATGCGTGCTTAAGGCGACTAAGGTTTATTGTTATGAACAGGGGTGCAAATCTATGTTGAGCATTGGAGGGAGATGATTTAGCAAAATCGACCATTTTTAGATATTGGGGGGGATGATTTACCTAAATTGACATATCTGCAGATGTCCAATTTCTTGCCCACTATGAAGTGAAGACCAAAAAAGAGGTCATAACGTTCCCAAATGCCAATTTTTTTGCCCAAAATGAAGTGAAGGCCAAAAAAAAGTCATCACCTGCGCTGACGCCCAGTTTTGGGACATGAAAATATTGGGGGAATGCTGCCGCATTATTGGGGGGATTTTCCCCAAAGTCAATCAGTCAAGGAAACAATACAAAAATGCCCAAGAACCTTGGATTACTAAAGACATACTTCGTCAAATGGCGCAACAAAATAAACTATATAAAAGATTTCTTAGAACAAGTGACCCCGTTGTATATTCTGCGTATAAGCAATTCAGAAATTATGTTACTCGACTAAAAGAAAATGCAAAGGTGCAATACTATCGCACGCTGCTAGGAACTAGTAAAAACTCTGGAGAATCCTGAAAAAACATCAATAAAATTCTTCGTAAATCAATCAATATAAATAATACGCCTCAGAAAATTAAGATTAATGGTGAAACGACAATACATCCTACAAATGTATGTGTAGAGATGAATAGTTTTTTCGTAAATGTCGAACACAAAATGGCGAAAAATAAACCTCATACTATTGATGTAACAAAATATATGAAGGGAAAACGTCAGTCAAATTCAGTAATCCTTGAACCTACTGATGAATACGAAGTAGTTGGAATAACAAGAACTAAATCACAAAAAATCCTCAGGTCATGATGGCATACCGCTCATTTTAATCTTACATTCCAAATACATCATAGCCAACTACCTGAGTCGATCCTACAACCACTGCATGACAACGGGAGTTTACCCCGACGTCCTAAAAATTGCAAAACTTTCTGCAATACGCAAGCGTGGCTCTTTTGAAGAAGTAAATAATTATCGACCAATTTCAGTGTTAAGCCCTTTCAACAAAATCTTCGAAACAATACTGTGTAGGAGACTGACAAAATTCTGGGACAAATACAAAATATATTCTCCTTCTCAATTTGGATTTCGCTCAGAGCACTCAACCACTTTAGCAATTAACCAACTTTACGAAACATTTTTAAACAATGCTGATAAAAGTGAAACTACTTGTGCAATATTTATCGATCTCAGTAAAGCGTTCGACACCGTTAACCACGACATCTCGCTAAAAAAAACTCGAATATTATGGAGTTAGGGGAATAGTTAATAAGTTATTCAGATCCTACGTAACTAATAGGAAATAGTATGTAACAATGTTTCTTCATTATTATCAATAACCATAGGTGTTCCACAAGGGAGCGTGCTTGGCCCGTTCCTTTTTGCTGCCTACATAAATGACATCACTGAATGCTAAAGCTTTAAAACCTTTCTGTATGCAGATGACAATGTATTGACCATGCTTCATCGCAACACCAAGCATTTGGAAACCGTTGTTAACATCGAACTAGAAAAAGTTGCACACTGGCTGGATGGAAATCAACTGACTTTAAATTTTAGCAAAACCAACTACTGTACATGTTAATGGGACAACAAAAGGGAAAATTTGAGATAACGATTAACTCGAAGAGAATATACCAAGAAAACAATGTCTGCTATCTAGGTGTTATTTTAGATGACAAATTAAATTGGCATAAACATATAGATTACCTCGTAAAAAAGCTCTCAATGGCAGCTGGTATGATTTATAAATTACGACCATACTTAACTCAAAAATTACTAAACACTATATACTACATTATAGTCTACTCATACCTTCAATATGGAATTATTAACTGAGGAAGTGCGGAAGCAACCTATTTGAAGAGGTTGCAAGTTTCTCAAAATAAAATTGTGAAAATTACCACCCGTACAGTAGGAAAAAAAATAAACTAGTTTCTCAGTATAATAAGCTTGAATTCTTAAACATCGTTTCGATTTACCAACTTGAAATAGCTAAATTTATGTATAAATTTCACCACAAAAAACTACCTGAAAGCTTTGGAAACTTATTCCATGAATTTCTCAAACTCACGATTACAATATCAGACAAGTTCAATCCCAGTGCTTCTTTTTAAGTAGAGTTACTAAAAAGAAAACTCAAAAGTCTATTAAGTTTGCTGAAGTAAAAATTTGGAAAAATATACCAACTGAAATCCAGCAAAGCAACTCGCTAAACTTATTTAGCAAGAAATGTAAAACATACCTAATTTCACCTGAAAATAAAATTAGAGGTAAAGTTACTGCAAAACAATAATGTAAGTGTACTGTTTTTGTTTAATGCTGCATCTTGTGACGCTGTTATCGCTTTTTTGACTCTGGTGTTTTTTTGTTTTTTTTGTCTGCGTGTGTGTGCTATTCTTTATCTTGCTTTCTTTTTCCCGTGTATCATTAATGACAAAGTGCAGACTTGGCGACCAGCCTGCACATGCGGCATAAGGTCTTTCGCGCTCTCTCATTTGACGATTATTACCATACTTATTCCCATTATTATATTTCTTATGTGAGCTTTATGCGTCAAACAAAAAATAAACTTACTATGAAGTTTCAACGCAATGTGAGGCAAAAATTTTATTCATGTGCGTAATCCAGGTCCGTTAGCACTGCGTTAGTAATGGCACTGTAGCTAAAGAATTATATCAGGTGTACGACTTTCTAGCTTGGTGTGTTACAATGACGTAACAAACGAAAACAAAATGTGTCCAGTAACTCCATCAGTTTCAACATCATATAAAAAAAATTAGAGCACCAAATTACGTAAGCCACAGAAAACTATCGACGCCGGGATAAAAAGAAATCATTTGCAACAATATTTTGGAGTTAACTTTAACACGTTCGATTGCAAGGAAATCACAGTCGTTTGGAGGTTTTAAAAAGATAGTTCCAGGCTCCGGCAGAAGTTGAAGCAAGCACAAAAGCTGGTCTTTCAGACATAGTTAACTGGCGTGGCTTGTGCATCTCCCTCCCCCCCTCTTTTAATTTCTGCGCACGCCCTTATAGAGTTAGAAGTGTTAAAAATGGTTTATGGTGGTAACAAGCCCGAAAGTTGGTATAAACTCTGCTCTTAATTCCCAGCGTTAGATTAGGAAGTGCATGGAAAGGATTACTGCAGCGTTAAATCGCCTGTTTTCGCTACCTGTACTTTGGGGATTCATCGACCACTTTACATATCAGGTTACACAGACATATTTTGCAGAGCCTGTTGCAGGTATGTGCCTGATGCTGCAGCAACAGTCACCCCCATCTTAATTCACAATCTCTTCTCCCGCAATACGCCCAACCGTGGGGATCCGGATTCAGCAAACCCTAGCTCTAGGAACCCTGCATATTTGTACTTGACATCGAATAATAAATCAATTCAATTCATTTTAACTTGTAGATCCTGCTGTAATTGACTAGCGATCGAACCTCTGGACACGCTCCTTGGCAAAGCGGATTAAATGTTTCTTTATTGCATCAAAAACTGATGACCAAAAAAGTTGTCAAGTAGTTGCTTAGCTGTTGCAAACATCTTGAAAATTCATCTTGATTTCACTCACCCGCATGGGGGCGCCTCAGATCAATTGCCATACGCCACTGCTGTACGATAACAACCGGATATGGATGTCATTACATCTTTTTTATTCAGTGTTAAAACCAGTGATGCGGAAGTGAAAGCAGGAAGTTGAAGCAGCTGGAAGTACTAAATTTGCGGAAGCAGAAAGCGGACGCGGAAGCACTTTTTGATTTTTTATGGAAGCACGAAGCGGATGCGAAAGCACTTTTGAAACACTGCTTCCACTTCCGGTTTTGCTTGGCGTAATGTTCATATCAAATGTGGCCTTTTAATTTCCTGCATTGTCGATGTGAATTGCCAATCATGTGCGAAGAAAAATTGGTGGTATAAGCTTGTCGAAAAATCTTATTCCTGCCCACACTTACAAAAACGTGCTGTACCGCCAGGGGCGTAGCCAGAAAAAAATTTGGGTGGGGCAAAAATTAATCAGTAACATAATACCACAATACAGCATGTAACTTTTTGAGCTTACGAAGTTTCGTAAAAGTAGGCTACAAGGTGGGTCAAACAAAATGCGATTTTTAGCAATTTTTGAGGGAGGCCTACAAGGCTGATGGAGAAATTATTTATTCTTTCACAAGGTGAAAATCTTCAGGAGCTTACATACAGCTCTTTCAAAAAAAAAAGGGCAAAGATTCTAGAAGTATGTGAGTATAAAGTTCCTGAGTGTCGGAGACACTAACTATCATTTTGGGGGCCCGGGGGCATGCCCCCAAAAAATTTTTGCAAAATTACAGTCTGGATTCTTGATTTTAGTGCCTTTCAAACAACCGTTACAGTAAATTTAGTTTAACTTTTTGGTATTAATTGTGACCGCTAACCTTCTGCTTTTTATATGTGCCAAAGTCGCATTATCGCAAAGTGATTCAAAACATTTACTAAATCGATCCCATAATATGTCAGAGTCCTGTTGGCTTTTTCTAGCTCAGATTTATTATAAGGAGGGGCAAACAAAATGTGCTTGATTATGGAAGGCGGAAGATGAATTTATAAAGTATAGAAGACTTTAATTTTACATCGCTTGCTAATTCCCAATGTTAATATAACAAGATTCGCTTAAACATATTAGTATGTGGAAAATTTAAGGGGGGAGAGCATGGCCCCGGTGCCCCCCCTGGCTACGCCACTGTGTATAGCTGTCAATCAAACAAAAAGCTTTTAGATCTGCTGGCGTCCTGCGGCTTTTGGCTAAAGAGTTTTTACACATATTTAACCTTACTTCCATTTTGTTTTACCTTGATGGGGATTTTCTTTTCACTGCTTTCATAATGCTTCGATTGTAATACCGATATTGAATTTTTTGAATTGCAAATTGCCAACTCATGCAGTGCAAAGAGATAGGCAGAAAATCGGCAAATTAAAAAAAACCAAAATTTTTTTCATTATTCAGGTTTTTACTCTGGAGAGAAATTAACTCAATTCAATTTTCAACAACATGCAATGTACGTAAGCTTCTTTGAGATCGAGTATAGTTTAACGGCATCTATTCTCTTAGACATGAGCAAATAAATAATTTAAAAATTTTTGAAGCTCTGCAAATTTCAGAAATGTGTCAAGCATACAAAAATTATTATTTAAGTATTAGGGATTTTAGGCCTTTGAATCTGAAGAATTTATTCTCAAAAGTTTTAAACAAATCGAATAACGAGGTTGGTGTCAGTTCAGTAAGCTTTCGGTAGTTTATTACAAAAAATGTCCGGTTTTGCAAGCCGATGGTTAACACTTTTTCAGCGTTAGGCCTAGTTAAGCAGAAAGTTCAGATTGGGGCCTACATGAGTGTCTGCTTTGCATGTGGAAACGGCGAATTCAAATAAATTGTTCTTGCAAGCAACAACTTTCTAGTAAACGATTGGCGCTGGCGTAAGCAAGGGCGTAGCCAGAAAAAAATTGAGGGGGGCCAAATTTTGTAACTTTTTAATCTGACGTCATTTGCTTATAGCAGCAATGCACCCTATTTCCCTCATATCGATGAAAACGTAAATTCTGTGAAATTTCTGTCTAAGTCGTAAACTGATCTCTAAATTATGCTAGAGTTTTAAATTTTTCTCTAAAACAGCCAGTTGGTGATAAGTTTTTACTAAGCAATCGTCACACACTACGTTGTCGACCCAGACACTAGTGGCGTAGCGATAAATTTAATAGGGGGTAGGGACATAATTTCCAATTTTTTTTTTTCGGCAGAACTAGGCTAATTTTAAGCTGACTGAGAAACAAGAAAAGTTCCAGAGGGGTCCAAGGGCATGCACTTCCGGAAAATTTTTGAGAATTCACATGCTGTAATGGCTATTTTATTGCTCTTTAAATAATTTTCATGCAAATTTTGTTCAAATTTTTTGGCCCTAATTTTGAGTGCTTCTCCAAATATGATGCAGTTTGTTCGCACATTTTTGATTATGCGTGCTTAAGGCGTAAGACTTACAGGAAGCTACAGCTATCGAAAAGGTTCGAAATTATGGAAAATTTTTATACATCGAAAACATTTTTGAAAATGTCTGGAGGGAAAATGCATACCCCTCATCCTACTTCCCTGGATCCACCCCTGGACACAAGTTACAGGAACCATCAAAAGAGTCTGGCATATTTCAGTCTCTTGGCACCATTAGTTTTGTTGTTTTTTACAAAAAGGCAGAGTCAAAAGAGTGTGTGAGGCATGGCACAATGCCCCCCCTAAATACGCTCCCGCCAGACACACTAATCAATCATCATTTATGAGCGCGTAGGCCTACATTGTTTTACTAGTTAAAAATTAGAAAGCGACGAGATACAGTGCGTATAACATAGATAAGGTTGTTAAGTTAGTAAGGGGTCAGCACATGAGATGAAGTTGAAAGTCTACGAAATTACGCTTAGAAGTCCATTCGTCGGCGCTTTTCCCCAGCCATTGTTGCTAATATTCGATTGGTCTTTTCCATAGATGGGCAAGTTAATGCAAAACGTTAGCTTCGTTAACCATTATTTTGTCAACACAGCTATGTAGGCCAACGTCCGTTAACGTTAATTCGTTAAATTCAGCTAATATTAACGGAAGTTAATCAAATTCGTTAAATCGTTAATTTTGACGTAAAACGGCATTTTTTTTTTTCTAAAAAAAAAAGTTTAAACTTTTTTAATATCAATGCTTGCGTAAGCATTGCTAGTTGCCTGTAACAACGCTTTACGTTTATCACATGGTATACCAAAGTATGTTAGTGCTAGATTGTGTCAAATTTATGCCAATATTCCAACCTTTGATGCTTATATACATAATTGTCTTTATGGGTTCTATCGAGGAATTGAATTGTCTGAAAACTTAATAATTATTACTAAAACCAATTCTGATGTCTTATTTAGCTCTAAATTTTTTCGTCATTTTAAAACAATGTTGTATGGTGATGTCAGTTAAATTTAATGTGCTTTCGTTACTGTATATATATATATTTTTTTTTGCGCTGTTTGAATATGGGCCGCATTCTTGTGCCGGAGTTAAAGAATAAATAAATAAATTTAAGTAATTTTTCTGCTCACAAGCAATATGTTTTGTTGTTTTTATCTCGCTTTTTGACCTCAATGGTCGTATTTTGCTAGTTTATCGATGTCAAACTTAACCAACAATAAGAGTAATAAGCGTTTACAAAAATTTAACGGAAGTTGTCCATCACTAACGGAAGTTACTTTAGTCCGTTAATTTCAAAAAGAAGGTTAACGAATTAACTAGTGAATGAAAAAGTTAGCTTCGTTATTAACGAAATTATGCCCACCTCTGGCCTTTTCCTATCTACCCTTTGGCAATGAAGTACGCTCAATTCCGACAGTTGATCGGAGGCCATAGCCGAACGTAACCAAGTTTTCACTCGACCCATACACAAAAATGACCGCTCAACCTCAACGGTTGTTGCGGGCAGCGTTATGATAATGCGATTTTACTGATCTGATACAGTTTTGCGGAAAAAGGCTTGAATATAATTTAACTTTAATTGTGACGCATCGTGCAGTTACGGAATTTCAAAAAAAATACTCCCATTGGTAGGTTAAACTTTTTGATCAAAGAAGCGATGTTTTCGCTGCAGTGTGCAACAGTGCGCCGTACCACTACAACTACTTAACATACCCTAAGTAGGTAACATACTAGACATACTCTAAAAACTACTCTATACCAAACATACTCTAACTCTAACAAACTACTTAACATACTCTAAGTTTAAGCCCTGTTACAAAAAAATTTTGCTAAATACATGTACATACAATCCAACTCCACACTTGAGTAATTTGTAGAATTTACACGCAAGCTTTAAACACGCTAGGATTTTTTTGGCAAATGCATTTGCAATTATCACCAAAATATGACCAATCATAAATAACAAATTATTAAGAAACCTTCTGTTCACACGTATATTTCCGATAATCAATTTGCAGAATCTATGCACAGATAATTGTTTTGAAATTACACTGTAAGACAAAAGTTAGTCTACATTTTAAAAACATGTTTCAATTGGGCTGCTGCTTGACTCGAAGACCCTTGGTGCCTTCGCAGCTGCCTGTAGCCTATGTTGTATTTATTGCCGATCCCGTACATGTGTTAGTGTATTTTGCGCAACAAAATAAACCTGTTCTGTTCTGTACTACAAATGAGCGCTCAACGGGACGTTTATTCCTTCCAATTACCATAACGTGTTGTCAGCACAGTACATCACTAGCCTGCGACGTAACAGAAAAACGTCGGCGTTCGGTGATAATCATAAGAATGTGTAAAGCCACGACCCCGACCCCCATCAACATAATTGCTCGAAGTCAATAATGATTACATACGTCAGAGACGTAAAAAGTTTCAAGCTTTTGTTTTGTTAGTGATGGTTTGCCATTTAATTCAAGTATTAGGGGGGGCATGGCCCCTTTAGCCCCCCTGGCTACGCCAAAAGGCGTAAGTGATGTATTTTATGGTGTATGTGTCAGGGATCGCATTGCAGTTTGACAGTGGTAAACCTTACTATGGGGGTGAAAGCAGCAGTATGTAGAAGTAGTAGTAGCCTAATGTCTTTTATTTCTGCACCGTCAAAATAAATAGAACACAGCAATATAAGAATTCAACTACAAACGGACACGAAAAAGGGAAGAAGCAACAAAACGATTCACGTGTGAACTGGTAGGCATGGTTGCAACACCCGATTACGCTAAAAGGTAAAAAGAGAAAACAAACAAATGACGGCGAAATATAAGTGGACGCACGAAGCGGAAGCTCTAAGATTAGTGGAAACGGAAGCACTTTGGTTGAGGAAGCGGATGCGATACCGTCATTCGGAAGCGGAAGCACCACAAAACTGATGCTTCCGCATCACTGGTTAAAACTAAAGTAGTAACACCAGCGCAAACAGAAAAAAACTTTTAATTAAAATAAAACATGTTTTTTAAGCGATTTTTTTTTTGATCAATAACAATTTTTTTTTTGTCTGAAACAAGCATTGCTTCGGGATAGTAAAAAACGTGTTTTAAATTTGCAGCTCCTCGTATTTAAGTAAAAAACAATGTTTTAAATTATCATTTACATCTTTGTGTATGACATCTTTCTCCTCAACATGACGTGTCACAAACTGAGCAGGAATATGGACGTTCATCAGTGTGACATCTCGCGTGCCGGGTAAGGTTACTTTTTCTTGAAAATGACTTGACACAAATTAGGCATGAATATGGACGTTCACCAGTGTGACATCTCGTGTGCCGGGTAAGGTCACTTTTACTCAAAAATGACCTGACACAAATTAGGCAGGAATATGGACGTTCACCAGTGTGAACTCTCATGTGCTTGGCAAGGCAACTTTTTTGTGAAAATGACCTGACACAAACTGAACAGGAATAAGGGCGCTCACCAGTGTGACTTCTCATGTGCCGGGTAAGATAACTTTTCCGAGAAAATGACTCGGCACAAACTGAGCAGGAATATAGACGTTCACCAGTGTGACTTCTCGCGTGCCGGATAAGGTCACTTTTCCTTGAAAATGACCTGACACAAATTAGGCACGAATATGGACGTTCACCAGTGTGACTTCTCATGTGCCGGGTGAGATCACTTTTACTTGAAAATGACTTGACACAAATTAAACAGGAATGAGGACGTTCACCAGTGTGGCTTCTTATGTGCTGAGCAAGATGACTATTTTGTGAAAATGACATGCCACAAACCGAACAGGAATACGGGCGTTCACCAGTGTGACTTCTCATGTGCTGGGTAAGAACACTTTTCCGTAAAAATGACTTCTTACAAACTGAGCATGAATATGGGCGTTCACCAGTGTGACTTCTCATGTGTTGGGTAAGATGACTTTTCCGCAAAAATGACTTGACACAAACTGAGCAGGAATATGGCCTTTCACCAGTGTGACTTCTCATGTGTTGGGTAAGATGACTTTTCCGCAAAAATGACTTGGCACAAACTGAGCATGAATATGGGCGTTCACCAGAGTGACTTCTCATGTGTTGAGTAAGAACACTTTTTCGTAAAAATGACTTGGCACAAACTGAGCAGGAATATCGGTGTTCACCGGTGTGACTTCTCATGTGCTGGGTAAAAATACTTTTTAGTAAAAATGAATTTCCACAAACTGCGCAGGAATATGGGTGGTCATCTGTGTGAATTCCCATTCCTGGCTAAGGAAATCTTGACGCGTTTGACTATACGCAAAAGGAAATTTATCAGCGTCCCTTTTAATGAGCAGGAATATGGACGTTTATCAGCGTGGCTTCTGATTAGCTGAGTACGTTCATCTGTTTGCCAATATGACTTGCAACAAACTAAAAAGCGATTTAATTCTCCGGTTGTATTGGAATATTTCAAGATGTTTCGCTTGTACACTCTACGAAAAAATTCAAAGTAGTAGCTGTTCTGCAAAACAAAGAACACAGAGTGAATCAAATGATTAAAAATGTCAGCACTGAATGACAAATTGTCAACGCGAATGAACAAACATATGCAAATGCAAGCATAAAAACCGAATTAACCAATAAAAATGGCTAACCACATGCTGAATCAAAAACACAAAAAAATCAATTTCATTAACCGTCATTTGAAAATTAAATGTTGGAAACAAAGAAGTAAATTCTACTCAATACCGAGGATGAAAACAGAAGATCATGCCGAAAGCAAAAACAGGCACGGTTGTAAATCAAGGAGACAAAACTGCTTAACCAGACCACTGTTTACGATGTTACTTTGCAAAACAAGTTACCACCAGTAAACAATGAAAATGAATGTTGATTTGCGTGGATGAGCTTTACATTATCCTGGTGATAACAAACATAAAATCCATTTCATCATTTTTACACGAGTTATTTCAGCAGTTCATAATAATAATGTTTCCAAGTAAAGCTAATAATAATGTTGCCAGTAGCTCACGCACAAACTTTAACAACAGTAACTGCATCACTTAAACAAGCACACCAATAATTCCTAAAGTGGATAATACGTAGCCATAAAGTCTTAAATGCTACATCACTGCGCAGCTTTACGAAAAAATACGTTCTTCAGATTTGATAAGGTTATGCGAAGAAGATTGTGAAGAAAATGCAGTAAATTCTTGTGAACTTGGATCAATGGAAGCGAATCTGGTTTACCAGCATTGCAGCTATGACTTTTGCATGCCTTCATGCTTAAATAAAACTTGAGTACGCCATCTTAGACTTTGAACATCTGCTTTTTGGTTACCCGAAAAAATTTAAAAGTTTTTGGTCAGTTTTGAATGCATAGCATTTCTTAACACTTTCAGCAAAAAATTAACTCTTACATTGCAGTTCCACTTTAATCTTCGTCGAACTTGACGAGTCAAACCGAAAGGAATAGTTTACGAGCACAGAATCAGTACAATTAGGAGCGCATTTAGGGGGGGGCATTGCGCCATGGTCCCTCCTTTTTGACACTGTCTTTTCCAAAAAAGAACAAAACTAATGGTGCCAAGTGACTGAAATATGCCAGACTCTTTTAATGGTTTCTGTAGCTTAAGGCCAGGGGCGGATCAAGGGGGGTAGGATGAGGGGTATAAATCCTTTCATTAACCATTTTCAAAAATGTTTTCGACGTATGCAAATTTTCCATAACTTCGAACCTCTTTGCTAGCAATAAGCCTTACGCCTCAAGCACGCATAATCTAAAATGTGCGAACAAAATGCATTACATATGGCGAAGCACTCAGAATCAGGGTCCAATAATGTAACGAAAATTTGCCTGAAAATTTATCAAAAAGCACTAAAATAGCCATTACAGCATGTAAATGGTAGGCGTTCATCATGATACACCACTGAAAACCTACATGACTGTGGGTTACCAGGAATCACCGACACATTACAAGCATTTTCGCGCCGTGTTACGAGTAAAACAAAGTCTATGAACAGCAACGTTTTGAAACATGAAACAAGCTTTTTCCGGTTTTTATCAGCGCCGTCCTCAGACTCAGCGGCAAGCAGCAAGAATTCAAAATTTACCCCAAGCAGCTTTGGAAGAATTTACGAAAACATTTTTTTGCATTTTGTTGCATATTTATCCTCCTATCACGAGAAAGCGATCAAAGCACTATACGAGCTCGCTTAGGAGTTGCCAGCCATCTGTCTACCACACCAAGATGGGGGAATCCCGCTAAATGTCTTTCCCAACGGCACAACAAGCAAACTTGCCCACTTGTTTTCCACACTGTCCCTTTAATGCTGAGAGTCAAGCAGAGAAGCATTGAATACCAACTTTGCGGTCATTGGTTTGACCCAAGTCGGAATCAAACCCAAGTCTACAGATCCCGTGGCGGACGCTCTTACCATTCGGCCATCTGAGCCGTTCAAAATTTATATTAAACATTTGGACTTTCGACATTTGATAAGATTTCATGTAAAAGTTGGTACCATTTTTTGAATGTATTAGGTTTAGCTCCTTTCAAGGTCGTAGCGCATCACAACCAAAATGAAACCCATGGAATATACGGCGCAATTGCGCACTGCTCATTCAAAATCATAAAGAACTGGTCCCGCTTTGCCCAGTCTACAGACACATACGGGAAGTGGCATTGCCACAGTAAAGTTTTGAGTGGAGAAGGCAAACGCTTTTTCACTACGCTATTTCCCGCCGATCAATACCTAAAAAAGCTGTTTAGTGGCGAAAACCAAAAAAAGTAGGTGCTGTTGCTTACCCTTTCCTAGGGACAAAATGGACGTGCATGTTTGTGTTAACACTACTATTTGAAAAAGTTTGAGGTGCACACTGCACCATCGCCTCTCTCTAGGCTATGCTTCTGCCTGCCAATGTACTTATTTGGATGCTTAAGCTTAACATAAAACTTGGCTGCTCATTACAAGCAAAATTACAAACATTAGAATTACGACACAGTTACGCACTTTTCACTGACAATCCAGGCGAGACATCCAATCTCCCACGCTTACCGATATCAACCAAGCCTGTCACAAACCATCTATGATCTCAGCGCTGCGCCACTAAATCAGGACGTCTTTCACGAGCTAATTCGGAAAAAATTTAATCGAAAAAAAAAAGTATTGCTACGATCTCAACGTTTTACTAAACAGATGCAGATACCCACATTTTTTCAGACTACATACGGTAAACAAAACACCAAAAAAATAACTAAATACAGTAAGCACACACACAAAACTATCAAACACAAAACTGAACAAATTTTGCTTGCACGGAAAAGCCTCGATCCTCATAGATTTTGTTGATTTCAAATAAACTTCATTCACACAAAAAAGAAAAAAAAACAACGAAGAAACGAAGTAAAAGGCACTTTATTTCACTGTTAGCAAGTTGTACTTGTTGTACAACGGTCTTTTTAACTTTCATTGTTCTGAAAAGTGAGAAACTTCGTGAATGCTCCACACGTGAAAAACTTCGTAAGATTACCGAGGTTCACCGGTGTTGCATTTAATGCGCTAGGTTAGTTGACCATTCTGTGAAAATGACTTCTCACAAACTAAACATGAATATGGATGTTCACCAGAGTGCCTTCTCAAGTGCATCTGTTATTTTTCCGTGAAAATGACTTGTCACAAACTGAGCAGGAATAAGGACGTTCATCAGGGTGAATTCTTGTGTGCTCGTTACAATTACGTTTTTTAGAAAATCACTTGGCACAAACTGGACATCTATGTGGATGTTCACCAGTGTGACTTCTCATGTGTCGGGTAAGGTTGTATTTTCGTGAAAACGACTTGACACAAACTGAGCAGGAATATGGACGTTCACCGATGACAATTTTCATGAGCTGGGTAAGATGCCTGTTCCGTGAAAATGACTTTACACAAATTGAGCAGGAATATGGACGTTTACCCGTGTGAATTTTCATGTGCTGGGTAAAGATAACTTTTCCATGAAAACGACTTGTCACAAACTGAGCACGAATACGGAATTACGGACATTCACCTGCGTCACTTGTCATTTACTGGGTAAGACTTCCAAAATGTGAAAATGAGTTCCAACAAACCGAACAGCAATTCAATACAAAGGTATATTTTAAGTCATTTCGCTTGTTGCACCTATCACAAACAGTTTGCTGCTCTGCAAAACAAAAAACATAGAAGGAAATGAATAAACATGTGAGCACTACATGATGAAACATCAAAGCAAAAGCATACACGTATACAAATACAAGCATAGAAACCAAAAATCTAACCAAAGGGATCAACCATACTACATCAAAATACATCAATTTCATTAAACCGTCGTTTGAATGTTAAATGTTGAAAACTAACCAAGAAAGGAGTTAAATCTTCATTACATCAAAATGGTAACCTAAAATACATGCACTCACAAATGTGACTTTCGCAGACAAAACTGCTTACTGTTCCAGCAGACGTTCATTTGAAAACAAATTTCGATTGCGTGAAAACAAATACATTGTCCACGTCCAAGTAATAACAAACAAACACAAAATTCATTGGATCGTTTAAACACGAGCAATTTCAACAGATCATACCGGTATGCAGTAATGTTTCCAGGAGCTAACATGCAAACTATAATAACAGCAACTGCATGTCTTACACAAACTCAACAGCGATTTCCAGGTGATTCTACGGAACCATAAAATTTTGAAGCTATTATACCGCACAGTTTTAGACAAATCTGTTGTCTATTGAATAACATGTTCGGACGTCTGCGAAGCAGTGGAACATTTACCGATATGTGTCAAACTAAAACCCCACGTGCAATAACATTTTTACCGAGCTATCAAACCCCATGTGCAACAACATTTTTCAGTTTAATTTTAGCGTTTCATTGAAACAAAGCAATGGGTATATAGACAAACATAGAAAATCAGCAAATCACCAAAAGCTTCTGAAAGTGCTCCCATCATGTTGTTCGGCAAGCAGAACTCTAGGAGATTTGCAACTTTTTTTTTGCTTTTGAGTGTTAGACCAGTGTTCCATTAGGCTAAACAATTACTCCTCGCCAATGAATAAAACATTATCAAATCAATAAACAAACAAATCAACAGTGACTGGAGGAGATTGCAAGGTGTGTTTAAAGCAACACCCACCTATCCAAAGTATGAAAATAACAATCGGTTTCATCCAGGGGCGTCGTTATAATTTTTTGTAAGAAGGCAATTTTTTGGTAAGACTAGTTAACGCTCTGCAGTATCAGTCAATCTCATTCGATTTTAATCCTCATGCGGTTATTGGGGCCAAATCTGACCCCCAAAAATTATATACCACCAATAGCTTATCTTAGAAATAAAATTTATGCTAAACGCTTTTAGAATTTCTGAATCTGTTTCAAAAATTTTACATCAAATATTCTTTGATGTCATGACTCTTCATGACATGATATGATGTTTTTGCAGCACATACTTAAAAATCGATTGGGGTCAAATCTGACCCCAGGAAAATATAAACCATTATTAACTCAAGTTAGTCGTAAAATTTATGCTAAATCTTGCAGTGAGATATTTCAAGTTCGCAACCACAGCACAAAATGTTTTCCCCGTTTTTTAAAGCGCTGATTGTGTCAGTCAGCAAACTGCACCGATGAGACTTGAAAAGTCGAAATAATACTCATTACCTGCAGTTATGTACATGTCATTTATGCAAATTGTTTTAAAAAAATTCCCAAATCAATTTGTATCAAAGTTTATCATGTCAAATAATTTGTTTTTCCGTCACGATATGATATGATATTTCTGCAGCACACACCTAAAAGGCAATTGGAGTCAAATTTGACCCCATGGAAAATGATTGATGTTTCCCAACTTTAGCTTGATTGCTCAACGTTAGCCCAATAACGAGAATGGGGTCAAATTTGGCCCCAAACGAATTTATGCAAATGAAAATGGGATTACGGTATGAGGGTTATCAACATCGGAAGATTTGTATTACAAACATCTAAAAAACATGCGTCAATACCAATCGGTTCTGTCCAGGGGCGTCGGCAGAAATTTTTGTACGGAGGGTAAATGCTTTAGTAGGTTTAGTTAATGTTCTGTCAGTCAATCTGATACGATTTTAATCAACATCATAAGCAGAGATGGACAATTATCGCGATAATTTATCGGCGATAGTTATCGGCAATAATTTTTTACCAATTATCGTTATCGCTCAAAATGGTTTTGATTTATCGACTACCGATATCGCTTTTGTAATATATTTGGTTATCGCCAATAATTTATCGCGATAAACGATTTCTTATGCCTACAGTGTTCAAACTTGAGAGTTGGTGCTATGGAAAAAATACTCGGTGCCCACTAAGTCTTGTTGCAATTTTTAAAAAATCTCTCTTTGTTTTGTTTAATGCCACGGCAGAGTACGTAAATCACTCAGTTTTCTGGAAAAATCTACAAAAACATTTTTGCAATTCGATTTACAAAAAAAACTTTGTCAAACAAATTGAAATTCACCGCTACATTTATCGGAAAAATTTATCGGCGATAAATTATCGATTACCGATATTGCTTAAGAAATTGAGATTTATCGATTATCGTTATCGCCCAGGGCTTTTTTGAAGTCATCGATTATTGTTATCGCTGTGGTACAGAAAGGTTTGTCGTGCCCATTACTGATCATAAGTCGAATAAATAATGTTGCAGGCCTAATCACCATGCTTGCAAAACATCAGCGATGGAAAAATAACTTAAATGGTGGGTGTATGTGCAGATGCGCTAGAGAAGCTAAACGATTTATACTTGGTATAGCACAATGCTTCTCAAACCTTTAAAAAAAGTTTATTTGAAGCAGAGTGTAAAAAAATATGGTTGCAGGGAATGCTCCCCGGAAAAAATTGGAAAAAAATTAGGCTTTCGAACAACTTTGAAAACAATGTTTCTCAACTTTTTGCATCCAACTCTGATATTCCTCGAACAAAATACAATTTTGTACAGGCTCATTAGGATTTACGCGTCAGCTTAAGCCTACTCGGTCCTGATTATAATACCCGCATTGGCAGATCACCAACCAGGTTCGAATTTTTGGAAAAAATTGTCCGCAATTCACAGATTCATGGCATAACTTTCAAAATAATGCTAGACTAATTTTGTAAATTGAATATCATTTATGCTATCGCGGTGCAAAACTCTCAATTCAATGGTAAATGTGTGCGTGCGCAACACACCTAAACACACCTGGAAGCATTGCGCAAGAAGTTATGTGCTCGCGTCTCATTGTTGAGGCGACTTGCTGGAACAGGCTGGGGTGCTAGCGCTCAGACATTACGCACAGCTGCCCTGTCTCTGGTCTACTCGACTGCCGAGTACTGCGCACCAGTCTGGTGCCGCAGCGTGCACATACGGCTTATCGACAGTGTAATAAATGACGCCTTGCGCATTGTCACTGGGTGCCTGCGTCCCACTCCATCGGTCTACCTTCCGGTTCTTTCAGGCATCCAGCCAGCTGAGCTTCGCCGCCAAGGAGCGACACTCTCCCTAGCCAACCGCAGCTCCCTGGACCCTGACCACATCTTACATGGCCAGTTTCTTGAGTCACAGGACGTATGTAGGGAGAGATTGAAATCTAGACGCTCATTTGTACCTGCTGCTCGGAAATTACTAGACAGTCTTTCTGAGATGGACGTCCGTGCAGCCGAGTGGACGAACACGAAATGGGACATGGAGTACTCTGCCAACGCATTGTCACTCCACGCTTTCATTCCCAAGGCTAGCTCCAGACCCTTGGGTATGGGTCTGCCCAGGGCAGCCTGGGTCAAGCTCAACCGTCTGCGTTCTGGTGTTGGACGTTTCTGTTCGTCCATGTACAAATGGGGTCTTGTTCCTCTAGCGAATTGTGAGTGTGGTGCCAGTGAACAAACCGCAGATCACATCATCTCACAGTGTCCCATACATCGAGCACCCCGAGGTATGTTTGGTCTAATGGTTTTGGATGACGAAACAAGATGCTGGCTGAAGTCCCTTACAGTCAGCATCTGACCCAAGCAGTTTGGTGGCCAGGGTGGTAAAAGGATAAACCCTCGGCCTTGGTCCTCCCATCTGTCTTGGAAGAGATGCCCCGCCAAACGACGACGACGATTGGAAGTAACCGGAATCCACTAAATTCAAGACAACCCCTCCTTGAATACTACTCCAAGTTATTAAGGCTTGGCAAACGGTACAGTTGGGAGGTGGTTAGCGATTTTATTACAAACAATACAGCCAAGATACAGCTAAAAATACTAGGGCGGGCGTTTCGGCTCATATCTGGTGCCATTGTCAACGCTAAAAAGCTTACGTTATGCTAGTACAAACTCCTCATCCCGAGTCCTTATTCATTCAACAACTCAAACCGCATCTTAACTCAGACTCCACATCCTTTCCACTCCACCTATGTAACACGTGACCTACTAGCACTTCTCCAGGTTCTGTCTCAGTTCCCTCTTTTTTTCATCATGGCTTAAGACCCAGCATAACGAAGCTTTTTAGCGTTGACAATCGCACCAGATGTGAGCCGAAACGTCCGCCCAATTATTTTTAGCTGTATCTTGGCTGTATTGTTTGTAATAAAATTTTAAGGCTTTTTTTCAGTATTTTGCATCTTTAGCTCTAAAACTTGAACAGATTTTTTCAATGTTTGGTTTTCTTTCTTCACCTTTTCCAATTCTTTTTTGTTTTCACTGTAGGCCTCTTGCAGGTCTTGTTTGAGAATTTGAATTTGAGCCAATTTACTGAGCACATGATTTAACTTTTCACCGAACATACCTATGGAATTCAGTTTTTTTCTATTGCATCCAATTTCGTTGACAATACAAAGAGCTTTTTTTTGCTGGCCATTTTACACACTAAACTACTAGTCTACTACACACAATTAACCTGATGAGCGAATACAGCCTTGATGAGCAACCTTATTCAAATAGAATGACAGTGTTGTACCGTACACTTACTTTCTGTTCGGAAAAACATACAACACAGAATGAAAGTGGTTAAACATTCAATTACATCAACACATAACGCCTAAGTGAAAAAGCACACTAAGGCTATAAAAACATCAGTTTAAAAAACGAGACATCAAGCAAAATCGCCAACCGCGCACTACGTCAATAAAAAAGCAATACCGATTTGATAAAAAACACACTCCAAAAAACAAATGTTGAAAACAAAATTTGAAAAAGGTAAACTCTACACAACATCAAAAAGAGTTGACCGAAAGCTCTTGCGTAAGCAAATGAAGCCACAATTGCAGTTCTGGGAAACAAAAACGGATGCAATCAAGCACACAGATGCTGACTCAATCAGATTTTAAATAATTGAAGTATAGTTATATGGATCAAAATTCGTAAAAAGTAGTGAGGTTTAAAAAAATTCATCCAAAAAAGCACAAAAATACCGAATTGTCTACTACTATGAAAAGTGGCGCATGCGAACACAAACCTCTACATATCCTTGAAGCAAAAACAAAAAAGATAATCGTGTTTAATTCATACAAAACACTTTTTGTTTGCAACAGAAAGTTAGGCCTTGTTCAGAGCAAATACTACTGGCACATTGATAAACTTTCAGGCAAACATATTCATCAACTAAAACACATTTAGCAAATACAAAATTCAGTTCAAACTATTACGTACCAGATAATATTATCGATTTCAGTTGTGTGACTTCTCATGTGTCGGGTGAATGTAATTAATTTTGAAAATGACTTTGCCTAAATTGATCAGCAGTAAGGACGTTCACCTGCGAGACTTCTAAAGTGCTGGGTAAGGTTAGTTTTCCATGAACATGACTTGCCACAAACAGAGCAGGAATATGGACGTTCACCAGCGCGACTTCTCACGTGCCGACAAAAATTCCTTCCTGAGAAAACCACTTGTCACAAACTGAGCAGGAATATGGACTTTCACCAATGTGACCTTATGTGCTGAATAAGATGACGTTTTGGTGAAAGTAACACGGACACAAACTTTAACAGGAATACGGATGTTCACCAGTGTGAACTCTCATGTGCTGCATCAATTGACTTTTCTGTGAAAATGTCTTGGCACAAACTGAACAGGAATACGGACGCTTACCCGTGTGACATCTCATGTGCCGGGTAAGATCATTTTTCTGCGAAAATGACTTGACACAAACTGAGCACGAATACGGATGTTCACCAGTGTGACTTCTACCATGCCTGGTAAGATTACTTTTTAGGGAAAACGACTTCGCACAAACCGAGCAAGAATATGGACGTTCACCAGTGTGACTTCTCATGTGCTGGGTAAGGTTACTTTTTCGTGCAAATGACTTGACACAAATGCCACAGGAATATGGACGGTCACCACTGTGAATTCTCATGTGCAGCGAAAGAGCACCTTTTCGTGAAAATGATTTTATACAAACTGAGCAGGAATATGGACGTTCACCAGTATGAACAATCACGTGGCGGGTAAGGGTACTTTTTTGTGAAAATGATTTGCCACAAACTGAGCAGGAATATGGACGTTCACCAGTGTGCCTTCTCATGTGTTGCGTAAGATAATGTTTTTTTGAAAACGACCTAACACAAATTGAACAGGAGTACGGAAGTTCACTGGAGTGGCTTCTCATAAGCTTGGTATGATTACTTTTCCGCGAAAATGACTTCTCACAAACTGTGCAAGAAACTTGACGTTCACCAATGTGATATTTCAAGTGCTGGGTTTAATAACCTTTTTTTAAAAATGACTCGCCACAAACCGAATAGGAATATGGACCTTTACCAATGTGACTTCTCATAAGCTGGTAAAGGCAAATTTTCTGCGAAAACGACTTGGCGCAAACTGGGCGGAAGGACGGACGCTAACTAGTGTGACTTCTGATGAGCAGGGATAGATGACTTTTTGAAAATAACTTGGCACTATCTGATCAAGGATATGAACGTACTGATTTCACACAATATATGTAAGATAATGGACGTTTTCCAGTGTCATTTCTCATGTGCATGATCAAATGATTTTTCTGTGAAAATATTTAGGCACAAACTGAGCACGAATACGGATGTTCACTTGAGTCACTTCTCATTTACTGAATGAAACTATTGCCACAGACTGAGCAGCAAGTCAATTCTCCGTATTACTGGAATATTTTAAGTGATTTTGCATGTTGTAGGCCTACACACTACAAAATACTTCAAAGTGTTTGCTGCTCTGCAAAACAAAGAACATGTGAAATGAATGAACATGTGAGCAGTGAATGACGAAATATCAAAGCACATAAATACAAGCATACAAATCCAAGCATAAAAACCGAAAAAGTAATCAAAGTGACCACCAATATACTACGTCAATTATACATCACTTTCATCAAACCGTCGTTTGAAAGTCAAATGTTGGAAATAAAACCAGAAAAAAGTAAACTCTGCTCTAAAAAATGGTAACAGAAAATACATGACAAAACTTCTAAACCGGACAACTGTTTAGGCAGATGCAGATGTTAGTTTACAAAGATATCTTAGCGACGTTAGGATCAAACTATCTAGAATCAATGAAAACTACTTTTGATAGTGTGAATGTAAGCACATTATCCCGGTAATCAGGGGCGGCTCGTAATGAAAGCTGCAAAAGCTACAGCATACCTAAAGTGGAGAAAAAAAGTTTTTTTTATTTTTATTTTATTTTATTATTTTTTCACCGTCTTCTTGTACATTTCCGATTCTCAGCAACAGATTTTTTTTGGAAAAATTTATTGGAAACCCAAAAAAGCTGATTTTGATTTAGCTTAAGCTTTTTGATCAGCAACGAAAGCTGTTTCTGTGACGTCTGTTCTTGTGACGTTTTCTTCCATTTGTAGAGTCAAATAGTACAGAAAATAAGCTGATTTCAAATAGCTTTTTTCAATGATTTAGCACGTAGGCGTATTTTTTGATAGGAGAAAAAGGCTGGAAAGAAACGATGATAAATTTAATTGCGAAAAGGTACAAGTAAGCCATCATTTGTACTGAAAGAATCGGGTAGGTAGTTCAACTGTGCAATGGTACTGACTAGAGGAGTAGGCAAATATCAGTAGCCAAGCTGGTACCAATATACCGTACAGTACCATTAGGTATTATGCTTGTTTACAATTGCTGGTATGCTCGTACCCTAGGCTAACCAGATACTAACTTGCTGTATTTGTGAAGCTACCGGTACATCAGATTTTTGATCTTTTTTACAATTGTTTTAGGTCTTTTGTAACTGGTGCCTTACACATTCAGCAGAAATTTTATTGCTGTTACCTCATTCTCTTTTTTAGCCTAACCTATTACCTCGCCCTGCAGTATTCTCTCTATGTATTGCAAGAGTCCTTTGACAGTTAACCGGCAGCATTAGGTAAAAGAAAAAATCAAGTGATTGTAATAAAAATGGATCTTGTCTACTTTGCTCCCCCTACTATTATCGGGACACATTTGGGTCAATGTAGGTTGCAACGGGGAAGTTAACCAGAATTTTGCAAGGGTATGTTCTTAAGTTTACTGAGTTGTACAAGCAAGCCATTATTTTATATTGCACTGAAAGTGAAATGAAATGATTGTTATTGTATTGGAAAAATTTATGTCAGTGTATGCGCATAGCTCAAAGGTTATTTGCTAGTCATATCATAAAGTTGTGTCCAGTTCATAAACCAGGCATTTTACTTAGGAAGACAATAAAATGATGAGTTTTTCAGCGTTGTTGTAGAGTTGCTAGTTCTGTTGATAAGTATTGCTGACATAATATACATATCAGCACTAGCTATTAATTCCGTTAAATATTTACAAAGTGTTACTTTTTGCCGCCTGAGCTTAGATGAAAAGCTTCAAATAAAAAATGCAGCAAGACCAGTTCCAGTCTTATCTATCTCTTAGCAAGCCATAAGTAAATCGTCAACTTATGTCAGAAAGCTTAAATCAGCCTTTTATGATCAACAGGATTGATTGTATGGATGCGCTGTTGACAATGCTCTATTTTGTTTTCCGTGCCTTTTGTTTGGTGGCGATAAAGCTTGGACAGTCAGTGGTCAAAAGGATTTAGGAAATCTTAACGCTAAGGCGACGAAACATGCAAGTTCCCCTCAACATCTCAATCACGTTGCAGATTTGTCCATGCTAGAACAGTCTAATATTGCGTCGTTTTTGGATAGTAGATATGCTTTGTCTATTGCAAGGCACAATGATGAAGTTCAAAAAATCGAGATACCCTTTCGAAAATTATCAATTGCATAAAACTGTGCGGAAAATGTGAACTGCCTCTGAGAGGTCACCATGAAACTTCAAATTCTGATAACCCCAGAGTATTTCGATCAATTTTAGACTTTGCTTGTGAATTTGACACATCCTTGAAAGCGCACTTGGAAAGTGGAAATGCATTTTTAGGAACCTCTAAAACCATACAAAATGAATTACTGGAATCAATGTTGGCTATATGCAAAGATCAAATTAAGCAAGATATTAGCCGATCCAAATTCTTGTACTACTGACATATCAGGAAAAACCCAAATGGTTATAATTTTCAGATATGAAATTAATGGAAAAATGTTTAAAAGGTTTTGAGGCTTTTTCAATCCAGAAAATCAAAGTGCACAGGAGCTTTCTAGGTTTTTGCTGAATGAATTAGGCTTACAATTTTTACTGGGTGATGATTGTTCCGAATTAATAGCTCAATAAAAAATACCTTTTCACAAAACCACTTGGCACAAACGGAGGACTATGGACGCTCACTTGTGTGAATTCTAATGTGCATGGACAGGTCTTATTTTCGTGAACATGAATGCTACAAATTTAACAGGAATTCAAACGTTCACCAGTGAAAACTTTGCTGTGCTTGGTAATATTACTTCTTAGGGATAACGACTATGCACAAACTGAGCAGGAATATGGACGTTCGCCGGCGTGAATTCTCATTTGCCGAGTAAGATTACTTTTTAACCTCTTCGTACACAGTGTGTACAATTGTACACATACAACTGCATTAACTTGTATGTAGCTTTGTACAGCAACTACCGGCTTGGTACACCATGTGTACATTTGTACACATGTTAGCTTTACCAGCACCAAATTTCATTTTAAAATATCCTACTTAAGATCATGTTTTTAAAGTTTTATTTGAGGCTCTTTTAACCAATAAAATAGAGGGGTGGTTGCTGGCCTTAGTATACCCCTTTTCAAGTTGAAAAAGCTAAAAAATCAGGAGTAAATTTGTTGGAGAGGATCAACTTCCTCGTTTGCAAGCGCCATTTTGCAGAAAAAAATATTGTAGCAGTGGCAATAATTTTTTTAATTTGTGTGTGCACAATTGTACACATGGTGTATCAACCAATGTAACTGTGAAAATAGGGAAGTATATTTAATTTGCCCCAAAAATTGCATTGAGTGTAAATTGGTTGTACCTCGCTTGTTGATTGTATTTTAAAAGTTTAATTGGCAACACTGTTGGCTGAGTTGCTGAATTTACTGGTAGATAGCTGGTGACTGGTAAGGCTAAGGTAGCTTCCAAGTTGCAAGCCTGGCCAGCTTTCAGTTTGCAGTAATTAGAACTAAATACAGGACAACAAGCAACTGGTAAATAGTTAGTTGAGACGAAGTTCATATCATCAGATCATGGTCTGTTGTCTAATGATATCAATTAGGCCTATGCAGCTAGGATAGGTGGATTAATGTTTAAATGCTGGATGGACAACCGAAGTAAAAACCTGTGCTACACAGTACATAGTATACCGTAGGTTAAGAATTGTAGTACCACCTGCTAATTTAGGCCTAAACAGTCAAATTGTGTTTACGTTGCAGATACTCTTTTACTAGTTTTTGATATAAATATGTTGTGATTGCTATAGCTTGTACACCATAGTTTCTAGCCAGACTTCTTTCCAATTTGCCAGCTGCTTTCTACAGTACTGTGGACAGTGAAGAAAAATGAGAGGTATGTATTAGTGATTTATTGAAACTGTAGACTACCGGTACTAAGTTTGCGTAAGTTAATAATATCAGTAGACCTAATAGCCAAACTATCGGGGCTCTTTTGAATTAAGCCGTCATCAACTCCAGCAAATATAATTTTTTCGTGGGTTAGGATTAGGGTTCGGGGTTCAGATCGTAGCAATGATTAGGCTTCGAATTGAGTGTGTTTTAGGAAAAATGCCAAGAAATGTATGGATGACTATAAAGTTTTGGCTCCAGGCTCATTGATGACGACTTAATTGAAATGAGCTCCAAACTATCCTGGTAGGTATTTTGGCCCTGCCAATGTTTTATATCAAGTTTATTAAAAAATATCTTGTGCTCATTAAAGTTTTGAATTTTTTCTAGTTCCAGAGCAACAATTGAATGAATATGATAATATTTTGGATAAGCTTTCTGACTCAGATTGGGAATGTCTGTCGGATGGTGATGATGATTATGACAATGACGTTGCGGATAAAACATGGACACCTTCACCTACAAACAGCCGTAGCAACAACCACAATCAGATGGAATTATTATTAGACAGCTCAAGTGATGAAGATGAAATTTCTTTCGACGAAAGTGTTCTTGTAGCTCAAGCATCTACTTCTGCACGTTCTTTGGACCAAGGTGTTCGTGGTTCTCAAGCATCTACTTCTGCACGTTCTTCGGACCAAGGTGTTTGTGGTTCTCAAGCATCCAGTTCTGCATTTGCAAGAGCCATTCAAACACAAAACACGGTACCAGCAAAGACCAAGAATGATCGTCCTGCCATACAGTGGTGCAATACCAATAGCAGGCGTAGTTTGGAAGTTGGATCTACTTCGTGGCTAGATCACATCGATTTGGGTGAACCCCTTGAAACACCTGCTCAATATTTTGTGAAGTACTTCACACCATCATTGTTGAGAACATTTTCTGAAGAGAACATTTCATTTCGTTATTCTTGAAAGTGATGTACAGTATTCGTTATTTTTGCATGTGATGTATTCTCAATTTTTGCAAGTGATGTATTTGTTATGTGATGATTGCAGTGTATTCGTTAGTTGCTGTAGCTTGCCAATTCGTTTTATCTTATTAGATATTTTTATATCAAAAATGTGGTGTATTTGATATAGGTAACAGTGCAGTAATCTAAAAAATTTAAGCAGCTTCTGCGAGACGCTGGTGATAGTTGTTCATGACATCCAATTATTTCTGGTTGAATAATATCCAAAATTAACAAAACAAAATTCAAAGTAAACTTGAAAATGACAACCCTGAGCGATTGTGAATTCGTCCTATGCATAGCACACCTCTCTCTTTGTCGTTGCTGGTGGATACACCCCCGAAAATCAGAAATAAATAAATTCTGAAAATTCTACCAAATATATGGGTTTGTACACGATGTGTACAATTGTACACATCATTTAATTTGCATACTAGTGACGTCATCACCAAAAATGTAATTGATTATTGCATCAGTGATTATAGCCACCACAAAAACACAAAAAAATAATTTTTTTCTCAACTCCTTCATGTGGCATGTACGAAGAGGTTAAGGAAAACGACTACGCACAAACTGAGCAGGAATATGGACGTTCACGTTCATCCGTGTGACTTTTCATGTGCTGGGTAAGATGACTTTTCCGTGTAACTGACTTGACACAAACTGAGCAGAAATACGGACGTTGACCCGCGTGAATTCGAATGTGCTTGATACTATTACCTTTTCGGGAAAACGACTTCGCTAAAACTAAAGAGGAATATGGACGTTTCCTGTGTGAATTCTTAAGTGCTGGGTAAGATGACTTTTCCGTGAAAATGACTTTTCACAAAATGAACAGGAATATGAACGCTCATCAGTGAGACTTCTTATGTGCTGGGTGAGTTCACCTTTTCCTGAATATGACAGTCACAAACTGAGCAAGAATATGGACATTCACCAGCGTAACTTCTGATGTGCTGGGTAAGATGACTTTTCCGTGAAAATGTTTTGGCACAAACCGAGCAAGAATATGGACGTTCACCAGTGTGAATTCTCACGTGCCTGATCAAACGATTTATCTGTAAAAATGACTTGACACAAACTGAGCAGGAATACGGACGTTCACCAGTGTGAATTCTAATGTGTTTGGAAGGTCACTTTTTCGTGAATATGACTTGCTACAAACCGAACAAGAATATGGGCGTTCACCCGTGTGACTTCTAATGTTCTTGGCGAGGCCACTTTTCCATGAAAATGACTTTGCACAAAATGAGCACGAATATGGATGCTCACCTACGTCACTTCTCATTTGCTGGACAAGAATTCTTTATTTGTGAAAATGAGTTTCAACAAACTGAACAGCGATTCAAAGCACTGAAATACTTCAAGTCATATCGCTTGTTGTACGTACCACAAAATGCTTCAAAGCAGTTGCTGTTTTGCAAAACAAAATACAGTGAATGAAACCTATGAACATGTTAACACTGAATGACGATGCATCAAAGCAAATGAATACAAGTGATATAAATACAAGCATAGACACCAAAAAAGCTAATCGTAGTGACCAACCATATATTACGTCAAAAATAGATCAATTTTGTTAAAGTCAAATGTTGGAAAATCAAATGTTGAAAACAAAACAAGAAAGGAGTAAACTCTACACTACATCGAAATGGTATAGCAGAAAATATATGCACGCACGACTTTAGGTTTAGAAGGCAAAATTACTTAACTTTAGGAATATACGGTTGGTCACTTTGACTAGCTTTTTCGGTGTTTATGCTTGTATTTGCATATTCCTGCTCTTTTCGACAGATCATACCGGTAAGCAGTAATGTTTTCAGGAGCTGACACGCAAACAATAAAAACAGCAACTGCATGTCTTAAACAAATACAACAACGATTTCCAGGTGGATTCTACGGAACCATAAAGTCTTAAAAGCTATTAAACCGCATAGTTTTGGGCAAGTCTATTGTTTGATGAATACCACGTTCGAACGCCTTCGGAGCTGTGGAACATTTACCGATACGTGGTAAGCTAAAACACGCTTGATTAGAATTTTGACGGTATTCTACACATACATGATAAAAAAAAGTTGCAAAGCAATTTCTGTTTTAAAAAACACACAACACAAGTGAAAATGATTGAGCATTCAATCACACCAACACACAATGCCTAAGTAAATGAACACCCTCATAAAAACGTCTGTCCGTAAGACAACAACAAAACACTAAGCAAATTCGCTAACCATACAGTATGTTGATAAAAAAACAATACCGATTCGATAAACAATTGAAAATCAAACGTTGAAAACAAAATCTGAAAAAGGCAAACTCTACACAAGATCAAAAAGGGTTGGCAGAAAACTCCAGCGAAAGCAAATGAAGGCACAAATGTAGCCTAATTCTTGAAAACAAAATGGGATGTAATCAAGCACACAAATGCTTGCTCAAGCAGATTTTAAATAATCCAAGTTTAGTTAGGATCAAAACTAATTCATAGTAAGAAAAATACGGTAACAAATTAGGCTTTCGAACAACTTTGAAGACAATGATTGTTTAAACATTTTGCACCAAACTCTGATATTAACCAAAATGCAATTTTGTTAAGCTTTTGCCTACCTGATCATGATTATAATATACACCATTACCAATAAGGTTCGAATTTTCGGCAAAAAATTAGAGCTTCAAGGCGTAACTTTCAACATACTGCTAGTAAAGTTTTGTAAACTGAATCCATTCACGCTTTCGCGGTGGCAAACTCTCAATTCAATCTTAAATGTCTTTGTGCGCAGCACACCTAAACCAGCTTCGCGGCTTAATGGTTAAGAGGTTCTGATATGGCAAAGCAGATTGCAGACACACCAAGCCACACTGCTATTGAGCATCGGTTTTTGAACAAAAATGACTTGACTTGGTAGCTTTTATTCAGCGTTCAACATATAACAAGTCAGTTTTGCTTTGTTATTTTTAAGTACAGACTCTCATCATGATATACTATTGAAAATGTACATGACTGTAGGTTACAGGAATCACATATACATTAGAAGCATATTTGTGCTATATTTGGACGCTCACTAGTGTGAATTTTCATGTGTCTGTTAACGCTACTTTTGAGTGAAAACGACTGGCCACAAACTAAGCAGGAATACGGACGTTCACCAGTATGAACTCTCATGTGCTGGGTAAGACGACTGTTCTGTGAAAATGGCTTTGCACATACCTGGCAGGAATACGGACGTTCACCAGTGTGAATTCTCATGTGCTGGGTAAGATGACTTTTCCGTGAAAATGACTGCGGTCCTTTACCAATGTGAATTCTCATGTGCTGGGTAAGATGATCTTTCAGTGAAAATGGCTATGCACAAACAGGGCAGGAATATCGACGCTCACCAGTGTGAATACTAACGTGCTTGGCAAGGTCACTTTTTCGTAAATATGACTTGCCACAAACTGAACAGGAATATGGACGTTTATCAATGTGACTTTTCATGTGCCGGGTAAGATGACCTGCCTGTGAAAATGACTTGGTGCAAACTGAGCACAAATACGGGCGTTCACCAGTGTGACTTCTCATGTGCCTGGTAAGGCTACTTTTCCCTGAAAATGACTTGCGACAAACTGAGCAGGAATATGGACGTTCACCAGTGTGACTTCTCATGTGCTGGGTAAGTTTACTTTTATCTGAATAAGACTTGTCACAAACTGAGCAGGAATATGGTCGTTCACCAACGTGAATTCTCATGTGCTGGGTAAGATGACTATTCCGTGAAAATGACTTTTCACAAACTAAGCAGGAATACGGACGTTTACCAGTGTGACTTCTTATGTGCTGGATAAGATGACCGGTCTGCAAAAACGACTTGTCACAAACTGAGCAGAAATGCGGACGTTCACCTGTGTGAATTCTCATGTGCTTGGTGAGGCTACTTTTCCCCGAAAATGACTTGCCACAGACTAAGCAGGAATATGGACGTTCACCAGTGTGACTTCTCATGTGCTCGGTAAGATGACTTTTCTGTGAAAACGACTTGGCACAAACTGTGCAGGAATATGGGCGTTTACCAGCATGAATTCCCATCTGTTGGGAACAATGACTTTTACTTGAAAAGGATTTGTCACAAATTGAACAAAAATATGGACGTACAACAGTGTGTGTGACCTTTTATTTGTCGGGTAAGGATAGTCTGATGTGAAAATGAATTGCCACAAAGTGAGCAGGAATGTGGACGTACATCTTTGTGGCTTCTTGTGAGGAGGTAAAAAAGAACTGATTTAACTCTACTCTTCGGTAATTTTAAGAATTATTTACGGTTTTCGCAACTTACATAATCCAAAACAATGCAAAGCAATTTCTGTTCTGAAAAACACAGAACACAGACTACAAATGATCACAAATGTAATCGCATTCATACGCTCATCAGTTCAAAAAACAAAAACATAACACTAAGCAAAATGGCCAACTATACACTACGTCAGTAAGAGAGCAATACCAGTTTGATGAAAACTACCATTTGAAGGCCTGATGTTGAAAAGAAAATCAGAAACGGGTAAGCTTTATACCGGATCAAAAAGGGTTGACAGAAAGCTTTTGCTGTAGGCCTACGCAAATGCAGACATAATTTTCATTCTGGGAAACAAATAAGAATGATATTCAAGCAAATACATACTTGCTCCACCAGATTGTGAATTAGGAAAACGTTGGTGAAGTTAAGTGTAGTATATGTTTATTGTTGAGGTAATTTCTGCCTTTATTTCGATGTAATTTGTACCGAGGCGCGGCGCTGTTGGATTTTTCTTAAGCGTTACATATCTGTTTTGCAGAAACAACTCACCGTGCAATTGAAGAATTACAGCGTAGAGACTAGACGTGTCGTGAATTTGTTTGCAGTGTTAGCCAGGTACACAGTCATTTACTCTGCAAACTAATGCGATGTTTTTTATGTTTTGAGTTGTTGTATTCCTTTAAGCATACACTTTTCTGTATTAAGCAAAACTTTATGTACTTGAATTCAGTGTAGTACAACATACCAAATACAGAGCAACTGGTGCCGAAAGCTTGCAGCTTGGCGAGAAACCTCCGCGTAAAACTCTCTCCCATTTACATGTTAAAGAATGATACCTGTTTATAAAATATTAAAATCTAAAATCCCGTTTTGTGTTAATTAAAATTAACCTAATGTTTGAAAAAGTATTTTGCATTCTTACTTATCAACACCAGAAAGCGTAGTAACACCAGAGGCGGTATACTGCTCAGCTTTTGTGCACTTAACGCAATGCGTTAACTTAATGAACAAACAAAGTTAATTCATCGCGTTGAGCGCAGCAAAAGTTGAGCAGCATACCACCCCAGAAAGCGTACCGTTCAAATACGTATTCACGCAAGAAAACTACAACTCAGGAGCATGCACAAATGCATTTTAGCGTGGGCACGTTAATTTACGTGGTGCACACGTGCTTAAGCACATTCGCACAGCATCAAACACTTTGGTTTCAACATTCCGTTCAAGCAACCGTGCTAAGATGTAATAGCACTGCAGATAATATACGAGAATTGTTAAATACGAAGAAACACTCGCAGAAAAACTGTTCCATAATACTGTGCAGTGTCAGCAATTCCAAAAACGCAAAATAATAATGAGGAATTTTTGTTAACCTCGAAGTACCAAATATGCTAAGCAGGGGCGTACGCAAAAATTTTCAAGGTCCCCCTGCGTACGTCTAATTCTGAGCGTAATTACTTGCCCTTCATCTTTAAAAATTTTTCATAAATTTGTATGCGTGAATTCGCCATGAGCAAGCCCGAAACGCGTTGCCATCGTTTATTCTAAAACGTGCTTATTATTTGTTGTGTTGAAATAAAAATAACGTATGAGAAATGAGATAATTCTAAAATATTGGGCAGTATTATGGTAAACTTGCCGTTTGGAAAAGTTATGGGGTGCCGTTTAAAAAAGTTGATAAATCGACGTGATATGAGTACATCAGGTTGATTTGCGCATATTGACTGCCCTCTTGTGCTGATTTAATAAATTGACGTGATATAATTATATCCACTCGCTTATCTGAGCTGATTTAGCAAATCAACGTGATATAATTATATCAACTCATTTTGTGGTTGATATTAATAAATCAGCGAGATTTATTTATATCCTGGTAAAGTCACGTAAATTCGCTTGATACAATTATATCGTATCCTCAAACAGAGTCAATTTTGTTTTTCTGTCTTAGCGAATTTACCTTGTCGCGCCGTTAGTAAAATATGGATTTAGCGTTGATGCATAACATCAGTCACGTGATATCGTTATTCTTGGTGCTGGGTCGCGGTGTATTTATAATCATACAGTGGGCCCACTTAACAAAAAAGCATTGTGACGTGTGTCCACAAAAATGCTACTTGCTTTCCAAAGAACATCATTTGTTATGTTGCCAATTTTAATTTTTCTGTTTTTGTAATTTGCCAAAAACTAATAAAAATTGTTAAACCGGTTAAACTACATCCAAGAAATAAAAGTAGGAATAAGCTCTACCAAGCTGCGTTCATAGTCTAATAGATAATGACGTTGCTCGCTATTATTGAACAATCAAATAAACTAAAAACTCCTTGCAAATGTTGTAAAAAAACATCTACGCGGAGATATTCGCTACGGACACTGAACATAGAGAGTGGTTCCACGGTTAGTAATAACAGATACAATGTGGCTGGGTCCCTTGGTCACTCAGATAAATTGGTGAAATTCACCTATCTAGAATCTAGATAGACCGAATGATTCCTGATACCACAAACAGGCAGGAAGTTAAAGAACCATGGTATCATAATCACCCTAGCTGCCTACTCCATCGTAAGATATACTAATGATACACAGCAAAATTACCGGTAGAATGTGTCGGTCAGTGGCGGCTCGTACGTAAGAGCTGCAGCACCCCCTAACTTTTCTATGTACTTAATTTTTTTTTATTACCTTTAGAAGTTTTATCGCCAAATTTTTCCAATTTCTTATTTCTTTCCATGTTTTGATCATATCTGAATATAAATTTTTAAATGGAATCCCTGTTTTGTCTGCAGCTCAAGTTTTTTTGTACGCAAATGAGCCAAACGGCGACGCCGTAAAGGCTATTGATGACGTTTTTGGACTCGCCGTTCAATTTTTGTATGAGCTGTTTTGTCGGCAGATCAAAGGGAATTTCGACTAGCTCAGGCTCATGGCATAACGGGACTGGTTTTGAGCCCTGCTTAGCTGCTACATCTCATCGAGTTAGTTTGCGTAAGAGCTCTTTGATAGTTGGTACTTGATGCAGATTTAGACTGGGCAGGCTTTCTTTTTAGACTAGGCAGACAGATATCAGCAGCCTAATTGTAGTCTACCTGTAATCAGTAATGGTAGGCTACTGGTACCAATATGTGTAGCCTAGACAGTTTAGACCACTGCCAGACAGTTGATATTTTTGTGATAACATTAAGCTAAAGTTGGTTGATGGTTGCAGAAACATGTAGTGGTAACTGGATCAAGGATGCTATGGTTTGCTCGAGCAAGTGTAGGTTTGGCAAGTTTTTTAGGGAAGATTTCAGCTTCATTAAAAAAACTATTTTCCTCTACAATTTTCCCTGATTTTACGTATATGCATACCAGTACCTGGTTTATGTATATTATGCATATTTGGAGATCCATGCCAGATCTCTAAAATGTTTTTAAAAAAACTTGAATTTTTGGATAATAGCCCTCAATCTACCCGCATGTAAGTAGTGTGCATTGATTTAAAAAACAAGTGAGAAAATTTGTATTGTTTTTACCAAATCTACTGGTACTGTTCTGTGTTTTGCGTTATCTATCGCAGCCTTACTTGAACATCAGTATTAAGGTAGGCTATTACTAGCTTGGTAATTCTTTCTATGGTTTTAGTAAGAAATCATTCCTGTAAATTGTTATGCATCAGAGAGTTTCTGTAATAGGCGTTGGGATTACCACGGTTAAGCAGGCTTGTCAAATTTTGTCGCTTGCAGCACCTCTTGTTTTTTTGGCCACGAGCCGCCACTGGTTTCGGTTTCTGTGTGCCTACTAAGCTACTGTCATCATTATAGATAGACAATAGGGCCTACCATAATATTCTGTTCAGTCGATTAAACAGTCATAAACTCACATTGCAACACAAAAGAATGAACTGTGAATATAGGCCATCCACACACAGTTGCAGGCCTTATTAAATAAGCACCACCACCCAGTACCCGGTACCGTACGTTTACAATACTTTCATATTTCATTCTATTTGCATAAGATTTCTGCTTGAATAAGAATAAGGTTTGTTAACTATTGATAAGTATCATGGTGTGTAAAGATAATAATGCAGCACAATGCATTTGTGGAAAAGATGATAAAAATTCAAATTCGATTAAATGCACAAAGACGAACTGTCAATCGAAATGGTGGCATACAGAGTGTGCAGGGATAGGAAAGTGTATTTCCAGCAAAGATGTTGCTTTCTGTAAGCACTGCCCCTGGACATGCCCATCATGTGTACTGACCCCCTTCAATGCAAAAATTCTCCCTCAAAATGATAGTGACGATGACCAAGGTGATTTTGTATTGAAGAAGATTGTGAAACTTTTACCATCAATTGTTAAGACAGTTATTGATGATTATAAAAACAACATGAGAAACAGAACAGATGGCACTTTGTTACACCAACACGACAGAGTGAAAAGCCAAGTGCTGAAGCACAAGGAATTAGCAATAAACCTGCCAAAACAGGAACTGCTGAAGCCATGACCACTGATCCAAAAAACAATAGGAACTCAGTTTCAAACTCACAACAAGAAGAGCTACCGGTAATGGTACCAGCAACCTCTTCCGTGACTGCAAATGCACAAGCGGATCAAAAAAACATGCAGCAAAGAGAAGAAGACATACTAAAACGAAAAAAAATGTGATAGTGTTCAACCTCCCAGAATCCAAAGCAGATCATCCAACTAACAGAATAAAAGATGATTGCCTGAAATTTAAGAGCTTGCTAGCAAACACAGTTGAGTTTAAAGCTGAGGATGTGACTAATGTCTACAGACTTGGTCCTTCAACTGAAAACCAGGTCAGAGCAAGACCATTGCTAATTAAGGGCAGCACGGAGAAAATAAAATGGAATATTTTAAAAGCTTCCAAAAACCTCAAATTTTTTGAAAACAACCAAGTCACTCAATTTACATCAGTCGAGATCTAACCATTCAGCAAAGGGAACAAAAGCGACGTCTGATAAAGGAACTCAACAAGCGTAGAGAAGAAGGTGAGAATGATCTCATTATCAAAAACAATTGCATTGTAAACAAGAATGAGAGCAACTTGAGATTTCTCTCACCTGTTCAGCGCTGCTGGGCTCAGTTCTTCGACCCCTAAATCTCGTCTTGTAGTAACTTTCTTTGACGCAAGATCAATAGTTAACAAACTAAATTTATTGAACAATATATGCAACCACCACACTCAATCTTTTGACATTATCTTTATTACAGAAACCTGGCTACATGCAGCTATTCCCGACTCATTAATGTGTCCTAAGGGATATTAAATTATGAGAAATGACAGAATCCACTCTCGGGGTGGAGTGTCCTTGCTTTGTTCAAATCTGACCTCAATGTGTTCAAAATTGATGTTTTGCGAAACAACAGTACCAATTATTATGAATTTCTGTGTGTGGATGTATATGTCAAACATGCATGCTTTCGCTTAGCTTGTTTTTACATATCACCAGTTGTTGCTGCTTCCCATGAAAAAATCAAGATTTTAGGTACTTGATTTATGCATGCATGTACTTAATTCTTATGGGATCTGTAATAATGTTTTTCATTGGATTTGCAATTTTCTACACGATAGAATTCAATTTGTTTGTGTTAATAACTGCATCTCAATGCCTTTACCTGTTTCGAGTGGTGTCCCACAGGGGAGTGTCCTCGGACCTCTTCTCTTTATTTTATATGTGAATGATTTACCTAAGGTTTGCAGATTAACTGATCTACACAGTGGAATATATTTATATGCCGATGATACTAAGTTATTCGGTGTTAACAGTATACTTTTGCAAGAAAATTTGAATTTTTTAGCAACCTGGTGCAATGATTGCCAACTTTCGCTTGCCCCTCATAAATGTGACCATCTTGCTCTTTCTCGGAAACTCACTGCTAATTCTTCAAACAAGTATTATATTAATTCTCAATGTATTGCATCTTGTTCTACTGTTAAAGATCTTGGAATTTTAATATCTGATGATTTAAAATGGTCACAACATATTATGTACATAAAACAAACTGCTTCAATGTGTTCCTATCAAATTTTGCGTTCATTCTCCTGTAGTAATATTTACATCTTACTGAGAGCTTTTCTCGTTCATGTTCGTCCAAAACTGGAGTACAATACGCCAATTTGGTCACCTTATCTTCATAAAGATATAATTTCAGTAGAATCTGTACAAAGACATTTCACAAAATCAATTTGTAACCGCTGCAACATATGATACAATTCTTATTCTGATCGTTTGAATAAACTAGGAATTAGATCACTTGAATATCGTAGAGTAGAATTTGATTTAATTTTAAATTGTAAAATATGCTATCAGTTGTGTGAGATTCCTTTTAGCCATTTTTTTGAATATTGCAATAGTGGTTATGATTTACGAAGACACAAATTGACTTTAAAATCTGTTAAGTGCATGCCTAAATTCAAATCTTATTCCAATTTTTATTGTAATCGCATACCTGCTGTGTGCAATTCCTTGCCTGAAGACATAGTTTTATCTTCAAATTTGCATCTTTTCAAGAAAAAACTTTTCCAGTTTGACTTACACTCAGTTATGACATTGTTTTAAAATATTTTGTTTATACCAGTTTATTTGTTTTTGTTTCCTTTTGTGCATTTTTGCTCGCTTATCAGAGTGAGAGGTTTTGTCGCCTTACACCTTAGTGTGATTGAAATAATAATAATAACAATATTGAGATGTCATGATAGCTTAATGACTTCAGTGACCTCTATCTCGGGGCTCAATGCTGCTAAACTGTGTTATTACTAATAGTGGAACCACTCTGTAACTATTATTACTAACTCTATTACTAACAGTTATAATTACGAACTATTATTACTAATGGTATAACTATTATTATAACTATTATTACTAACAGTGGAACCACTCTCTGTATTCAGTGTCCGCAGCAAAAATCTGTGACCTCTATCTCGGGCTAAACAGAAATATTATACTAATATGATCGAAGTGAATAAAAAAGATCTTTCAAAACAATGGAAGCTAATAAACGAAATCTTGCAAAGAAATCGAAATCAAAAAGATCCAATAAACAAACTTGTCACTGATAATAATGTGATTCTCACTGAGTGCAAAGACATCTGCAACGAATTAAATGATTTTTTTGTTAATATAGGCCCAACCATGGCATCAAAAATTACTTCTAGTGGAACTTCCTCTGAAAAGAACATTTTTAATTTTATTTCATCATCTCCAGAATCTTTTTTTTTCGAACCTTGTACTGAATTTGAAGTTTTTAGCGAATTGATGAATCTAAATGAAAAAAAAGCAATTGGCATTGAAAACATTCCAATTAGGTTCCAAAAAATGACTTCTGAAATTACATCATCACTTCTCTCAAACTTATTTAACAAATGCATTTTGCGAGGGTCATTTCCAAATAGACTTAAAATTGCTAAAGTGACGCCTTTATACAAAAGTGGGCCTACTCATAAAACTACGAACTATCGGCCGATTTCGATCCTATCACCTTTTTCCAAAATATTTGAAAAAATAATTTATAACCGTTTAAACAATTATTTCTCTACTCACAACGTTTTAGCAAAAGAACAGTTCGGTTTTAGAACTAAACATTCAACTAATCATGTTATTTCAGATGTTACAAATAAGTTACAAAATTTACGTGATAATAATTACAGTACTTGCTTGATATTACTAGATTTGTCAAAAGCGTTTGATACTGTAAATCACAAGATTCTTTTAAACAAGTTAGAAAAATATGGAATTAGAGGTAACTCCTTAACTTTAATTAGAAGCTACTTAACAAATAGGAAACAAACTGTTCATATCAATAATACATATTCCCTTCAACAAACTTTAACCTGTGGTGTACCTCAAGGTTCTATTTTAGGTCCATTGCTTTTTTCAATTTACATCAACGATTTACCAAAAGCATCAAAATTTGAAACTAGACTCTACGCAGATGACACAGCTTTGATGTTAAGTGAAGTGAAAATCAATGAATTAAATGAAAATGTTAACAGAGAATTGGTAAAAGTAGAACACTGGTTAAATGCAAATAAACTATCATTAAATTACACTAAAACAAAGTATTTGCTTATAAAACCGTTCAAAAATAAATGTGTTGAACCCTTCGATTTTGATGTTAAAATCAAAGGAGTTAAAATCGACAGATGTTACTCAATTAAATATTTAGGAATACTCTTGGACGAAGATTTAAGTTGGAAACCACACATATCTAATTTACGTAAGAAACTATCGCAAGGAGTTGGCATAATAGCGAAAATGAAAAATTACCTAAACAAACAAAATCTTATAGCTTTATATTACACTTTTTTCTATTCACATATTTTATACGGAATTCTTGGTTGGGGCAGCATTTCAGAAACTGAAATTAAACCTATTCAAATTCTTCAAAACAAAGTTCTGCGAATAATTAACAAATCCACATGGAAAGATCGCGTTACTATTAATGCTTTGCATAAAAGCTTAAACATTTTAAAAATTGCTGATATTTATAACTTCGAATTAAGCAAATTTATGTACTTGTACCACACACAATCTCTTCCCGAAATATTTGACCCTTATTTTTTGCCCATCGAACAAGCTCATCACTATAATACTAGAAGTAAATCTAATCAAAATTACCATCTTAATTCCGTAAGAAAAAACAGTGGAAAAAAATCCATAAAATTTCTTGGAGTCAAAATGTGGAATCAGATTCCCCCTACAATCAAATCTTACACATTTTATCGATATAAAAAAGAATGTAGACAAATTCTAATTAACAAGTATGATTAAAAAAAAAAAATATATATATATATATATTGAACCATTTCACGTTATCAGTATGTTTAATCCCCGGACAATTGCTTTCTGTTCAAACCAAACTTGGGAGTGTATTTTATATGTAAGTGTATTTTGTATATATTTTTGTGAATAGTTTGCTTCAGCGTATAAATGATCTCACTTTGCTCAATGATTTTGCATTTTGCTTTTTTCGTTTTCGTTGATAATTTTTGAAGATAGCACATTGTGATTTCAAGGTTTGTGGTGGCAGTTGCCTCGGTGAGCTTTGCTCTTGCGCTGCATTCCACGGCTTTAGATTATGTAGCGCATTTTTAACGTGTGATGTGTTACTGTGTGCTATATTTTCTACCTGCCGAATAAAACATGTTCTCTCTCTCTCTCAATGCTGCTACACTGTGTTATTACTAACAGTGGAACCACTCTGTAACTATTATTACTAACAGTCATAATTACGAACTATTATCACTAACGGTATAACTATTATTATAACTATTATTACTAACAGTGGAACCACTCTCTGTGTTCAGTGTCCGCAGCGAAAATCTCAGATTAGATGTTGTTTTTTATAAAATTTGCAAGGAGTTTCTAGTCTAGTTTATTTGAGTGTTACAATAATAGCAAGCAACTTCATTATCTATTAGACTATGAAAGCAGCTCGGTAGAGCTAATCCCTATTTCTACAGTTTATTTCCTGCATGTAATTCAACCGGTTTAACAATTTTTATTAGTTGCTTGCAAATTGCAAAAACAAAAGAATTAAAAGTGGCATTTAACATCTGATGTTCTTCGGAAAGCAAACTAGCATTTTTGTGGACACACGTCACAATGCTTTTTTGTTAAGTTAGGGTTACCATATTTTCACTACGCAAAAGGAGGACAGGTTCTTTGAGAGCCATCATATTCGCAAATGTCCAGTTTTTGCCCAAAATCAAGTGAAGACCAAGAAAAAGGTCATTAAGTCCGCGGGTGTCCATTTTTTTGCCCGAAAGCAAGTGAAGACCAAAAAAAAAAAGATCATAAAGTTCGCGAAGGTCCATTTTTTAGCCAGAAAGCAAGTGAAGACTAAAAAAAGGTCATCACGTCTATTTTTTTGCCCGAAAGCAAGTGACGACCAAAAAAATAAGTTCGAATTTCTCAAACATTTTCGTGGAAGAATGATATGACATGTTTTTTTCTGCTCATAATGCCGAAAAGGAGAACATTTGGGCATTGTTTGGCGTCCTCGGAGGAAAATTTTTTTTGGTCAAAAAGGAGGACATGTCCTCCAAAACGAGGACGTATGGTAAGCCTAGTTAAGTGGGCCCACTATATGATCATAAATACACCGCGATCCAGCAACAAGAATAACGATATCACGTGACTGATGTCATGCTTCAACGCTAAATCTACATTTTACTAACGGCGCGATAAGGTAAATTCGCTAAGACAGAAAAACAAAATTGACACTGTTTGAGGACACGATATAATTATATCAAGCGAATTTATGTGACTTTATCAGGATATAAATAAATCTAGCTGATTTGGTTATATCAACCACAAAATGAATTGCAGGGTTGCCACAGAAGTCGCAACATATTAAAGATATTTTTCAGGACTTTTCCAAGACGGTTTTAAGAGCATTTTTACAGGACCTAAAGTTTAGTTTTCGCTTCTACTCTTGTATACACCCACTCTCTTGTAGTTCTTATTGAAGAACAATTTTGATGAAAAGCATTTGCATTACCAGCTACTGACGGCTTGCAGAAAATAGTTTCGCATTGCAATATGTTACTGCCGATGAATTCACTCTTCTCAGTAACTTCAGTAGCTCATACATACAGTACTTTACTGCAAAGTGCCAATTATGGCCATTTTAACAGTAACGCTTTAAAGATCCGTCACAATGCAATTATCACAGCAATAGCTTAGGCACAATTAAAACAGACTTAAAATAACACATTGTAACTTTTTCAAACAAAAACACCTCTCCTACTTTATTAACAGCCAAGTAGCAAGTATATTCACTGGGAATGAAGAGTGGATACTGGATACCTAGGTAATATACTGTACAATAAATGACACAGCATTCAAGCAATATGCTACTAGCCCACTGAAAAAAAATATTCATACTTGCAAGCAATGATTTTCGAATTAACAGCTCTTCCTAATTTATTACAGTAATGATGCAGTAGTTAATATTATTTCACACATCTTAGCACTAATAGCATTACATCACACCGCAGAAATCAATTATATAATAGTGACACTAAAAAGCCTCTTCTTTCGCCTCCTATTTTGTTTTATTTATTTGCATTTTGTATCGTCTTTTGTTGCATATTTATCCTCCTATCACGAGAAAGCGATCAATGCGCTGTACGAGCTCGCTCAGGAGCTGCCAGCCATCTGGCTACCACACCAACATGGGGAAATCGCGCTAAGTGCCTTTTCCAACGCGACAACAAGTAAACTTGCCGGCTTGCTCTCCACACTGACCCTTTAATGCTGAACGTCAAGCAGGGAAGCTGTGAATACTAATTTTCAAGTCATTGGTTTGACCCGACTCGAAATCAATCCCGCGTCTACAGCTCCCGAGGCGGACGCTCTTACCACTCGGCCATTTGAGCTGTTAAATATTTATCCTCTTATCATGAGAAATTGACGGAGCGCCATACAAGCTAGCTCAGAAGTTGCCAGCTATCTATGTACTGACGAAGATAAGGGAATCCCATTAAGTGCTTTTCCCAACGACACAACCAGCAAACTTGCTGGTTTGCTATAGCCTACACTGTCCCTTTATTATCTAACGTCAACCAGGAAAGCTGTGAATACCGGTACCAATTTTTAAATCGTTGGCTTAACCTGACTTAGATTCGAACCCGAGTCTACTGTTTTAGAAGCAGACGCTCTATCTACTAGGTCATCTGATCTTACACCTGACTGGGTAAGCCTGTGTGGCTCAACTATTCTGTCCCAGCGAAGCACGGGTAAAACTTCAAGGTACTTTCAAGGACTTTCCAGGACTCATACACATAATCCAAGGACTTTCCAGGACAACAAAAAAAAGCAAGGACTTTTCAAGGATGTGGCAACCCTGGAGTTGATATAATTATATCACGTTGATTTGCTAAATCAGCACAGATAAGCGAGTGGATATAATTATATCACGTCAATTTATTAAATCAGCTCAAGAAGGCAGTCAATATGCGCAAATCGACCTGATATAACTATATCACGTCGATTTATCAACTTTTCCAAACGGCTCCCTATACGCCTGCGGTTGAAGAAGATGCTGACCGCAAACACCAAAAGTCTGAAAAATGCTTTGCACAGCTCAATAGTTTTGTAAACAGTGATTTGATTTGAGCGTGAGAATTATTACAATTTAATAAAAAAAGCAAATCAAGTAAAACGTATTAATTGAAGACGAGAAAGCAAAAACATCAACAGCTGATTCTGATCCCAAAAAACAATTTGGAATGTAAGACCACGAAAACACGCGTTTACGTAAAGGTAGCGGAACAGATGAAGATGCTAGGTTTAAAGACCTTTTTTCCATGGTGAGCAAAAACATTTCGGTTGATTTAGATTTGACTGGAAGTAAGCCAGCGGCGAATTACTCCTTTGCGTTGTTAGTCAACGAAACACACCTTTTTAAAAAACTCGCTGATTGAATGTTAAATGCTACGCAGGATAAAGACTTATCGGTACTCGTACTCAACGCATTTACAAGCTAAAGTTTCATGCGTCTTGAAAACCTACGTATTCTTTGGAGTAAGCAGTACAGTAATGCGCATTTTTCGTGATCTTTGGTATATACTTTGCTTGTGCTCGCACAAAACCTCCCCGTGTTTTAAGAGTAAGTCGACGCCAATGTGCAGAACAATACGCGTCTAAAAGAATTCCGGGCGAAGCACTATGTGAACTGAGGTAAGGTGGGACATTTTGTGAAAGTGTGTTAAAAGTAACAAAGCAAACATCTCAGGAGCGCAATCAACATTTTCGATTGTTGGTACCTCATGATTTATCAAATGCCACCTAAAAATATTTGCTCAAAATCAAAATCTGTGTGCATTGATTGATTCAGGAAACTAGTACTCACGAAGAATTGATATTGGATTACCGAAGTACAGTATTGTCATATAGATAAAAATCTACCACAGAAGTAATAATATAGGGAGTTTCTAAACAAAGTAGAAAAATCTCAAATACTATAAAAAGTAGCGCATGTAAAAACAAGCCTTATATATGTGATAATCGTGTCACCGTGTTTAATTTATTCAAAAACGGTTCTTTGCCTCCAGCAGAAATTCAACACAAGTTGTACGCAAATACTACTGCGATATATGAAATTTGTAACCAAACATATTTATGAATAAAAATACATTGAGCAAATGCAAAATTTATATCCAACTATTCAATAGCAGGTGCTGTTTTTGAATATAAGAACTTGGGTTTAATTTTTTTTTTCACCATGCAAGTTTAATTACTCCTGAAACGTTGTTCATAGTTGCTATAGCAGACAAACCAATCACATTTAATTGCTCGTACAATTTAAAACCAAACCACAGACTAAAAACCTTCTTCAGTAAGACACTTTTCGCAGTTGTTAATGCCCGAAAACTGCATAAAAAACGGATTGCCAACATAATTAACCGAACATAATAAATTGACCAAGTGATGATTCTATTTTGTCTGTAATGCGCATTCTCTACAGGCAGTAAGCTTTATTAAAGCTAAATTAACGTGTCTTAGTTATTCTAAAAACGTAATCCGTTTTTTCCGTCAACCCCATTTACATTTGAGCTTTCACAAAACACAATTGGTACATTTCAAAATTTGATAGAAAGTCTGCACAGGCACCACTAAAACTTAACTTACCTCGTAATCTCAAATGCAACAAAAACATAGTACCGTTAGTGGTAATAAACACCAATTTGCCATCACACAAGCTCACTGTCCACGCCAAACATTTTAAATATTCAACGACGGAAAACCATCATTGCTAACACAAAAGCACTACCGTTTTCAATTTGTTTACCATGACATCATCATATGCAAGAAATAACATGTCACTTTTCAACCATTTATCATTAAAAAAACGTACGGTAACTTTATTCATAATTTCAAACGGCAGAAGCTAAGAAACTTCAACTACGAAACTAGTCAGTCACCACCTCAGCACATTTCCACTTGAATAATACTACTTATTTATTTTAAAATGATCTTAACCAACATGATTTTTGATGAGTCGGTAAGGACAGTTTTATGCAAAAACGACTTGGCACAAACTGGGCAAGAATATGGACGATCACCAATGTGACAATTCTTATGCGCCGGGTAAAAACACTTTGACTTAAAAATAACTTCGCACAAATGTATCAAAAATATCGACGTTCACCAACGTGAATTCTCATGAATGGAAAATGACTTGGCACTGAACAAACTAAGCAGAAATAAGGACGTTCACCAAGGTATGACATCTGATGTGGTTGGTCAATAAAACTTTTTCGTGGAAATGACTTGCCACAAACTGAGCAGGAATATGGATGTTCGCCAGAGTGAATTCTCATGTGCTGGGTAAGGTGACTTTTTGTGAAAATGACTTGCAACCAACTGAACAATAGTCGATTCTCCGCTATTACTGGAAAATATTTCAAGTTATTCAATTTATGCACACTACAAAAAACGTGTAACCAGTTGTTGTTCTGCAAAAAAAGAACAAACACGAACAACTGGCCGCCGCAAACTGACCGCCATTACAACTCACCGCCATGCAAACTGACCGCCGCGACAACTGACCGCCAAAAACAGCTTTGGTTTGGTTAGGCTTAGGTCCGGTTTGGGACGGGTTATGTTCGGACAAGATTTGTTGTAGTTCCACGTGACGAAAGTTCTTGTTCATAAATTAGGCGATCAGTTGTCGCGGCAGTCAGTTTGCATGGCGGTCCGTTGTCCTAACGGTCAGTTGACTTGAGGTCAGTTTGTGGTGGTCAGTTGTCGCGTACCGGAGAGAAACGATCAAACATGTGAGCACTGAACGAAAAAACTTCTTGGCGAATGAACAAACTCGTATAAATAGAAGCACAAAATCCGAAAAGACTGCACAAGTACAAAAACCGTTATGATTACAATGCCAATTTTATCAAACCGCCCTTTGAAAATCAAATGTAGGGACCAAAACAAAAAGAATTTAACTCTACTCAACACAGAAATTAACACTCTTCATTCGAAGCACCAACATAAAGCGGAGCAGAAAGTGCACCGTCATTTGGTTTAATCTTACAACGAACAAGTCAGCAAAATTGGGAAAGAATTCTTAAAACTGATCGACAAACACTTCCCGCCCGATTCTAAACTACATAACTTTAACAAAAAAAAAAAAAAAAAAACATATAAGTCAGCTACTCCAGCACCCCCAGCATTGGTTCTGCTATAAACCAAAATAATTATAATACATCTTGCGTAACCACCGAGATGACAAAAGTTTCCCTCCACCCAAGCCCTGGAGTTGCAGGGTTAAAGAGAACTGCCCAATGAACGGCAAATGTTGTGAAAGCTCGGTCATCTACAAAGCCATTCTACACACCGGCGAAGATAAAAAATTTGCTACGGAAGCTGCGCAGTGCGCAACTGCATTTAGAGCAAGGTTCAAAAATCACACCCATTCTTTCAGAAAGCAGCACAAACGTAACGCAAACGAGCTCTCCATAGCTGCGTGAAATTGCAAGAACGCGAATATAGAGCTTGTAATAGCCTGGTCCATCGTTCATCGCGCCCCGCCTTACCGGAATGGCGCTATAAAAGATGACCGCTTTGCTTGTCCGAAAAACTATTCATCCAGCAGGTCGACCAAAAAATATATTCTAAACATGAAGGTACGAGCTCATTTCAAAATGCCGCCGCAGACACAAATTTAAACTAAAAACTCGGAAGTAATGAGTTCTGTTTTATCAAAGAATCGATTTCGCCCACTTACATCGTCTTCGTCTGGTTTCCCGTCTTGCAAACCAATGCACTCTTAATTAAGCGCTTGTAATCGTTGTTTCTTTGCCGCTCACCATCGCTGTTTTGCAATCTGCAGCCCTGCGAAATTATCTTCACTTCGTTGCAGTGTTCTTACGCCACCGCGTAGTTATTTGAGTCATGCAAAATCAATCCTGAGTTTCGTCCTCAAAGTCTCCATTGTTTTATCATTTGGTCGTTTTAATGCTTCGTGTTTTATTGTTTTTAAATATCAGTCATATCACTTATAATTTTAACGTCCCCCGTGAAAATCTCACGGCGAAACAGCCATTTGGGGGTTTATAATTTTCAATTGGTGATCGATTTTTCTTCAAAAATCATTGGATCATTTTTACACGAGCCATTTCGATAATCCATAACGGTTAACAATAATGTTTCCAGTTAGTGACCCGCAAACCTTAACAACTTTAACTGCATAATACTTTTAAAACCTTAAAATAAAAGCAGCGCAATCATAAGGCCTTAAAAGTTGCTACACTGCATATCTTTCATCAAAAAAATATTAATCAGTTTGTCGAATTACAATTGTTGCTTACACCAGGACTGCATTGACGCTGCCCCTTCTTCACCGTCTCATTACTAGGGCGATTTTTTATTGACCTAAAAATCTCAAAAAATTGACCTTGTTTTATCAAAAAATTGACTTTAATGACCAAACGAAACAATGAAATGATAGAACCAGTCCATAAGAAAAAATTAAACCAAAGTCACTTCAGTTAGTGCTTAGATTATAATGTACGCACATATAATTCAAGTGTTTTGCTATTCGCTGTATTGCAATCTGTGTCACATCAAAGTATGTTCGAATAACTAATGCATTGATTTTTCAGTTCTAGTGTTTTTGACTACCGGCACGTAGCGACAAAAATATGTAACAAATGAAAACACATTGAAAAGCTTATTTCATCATAATCCAATTTTGGTATGATTGCAATCTTGCAAAGCTGTCTGAACAGATCTTTACAATCGAAATCAATCAAATCACATCAAGCATTACATGAATAAATTAAGCATGTGTAAAACTGTAATACCGGTAACAGTCAGGCGACAGCATGCACCTCCCTGGTACCACCAACAGTTACGAACCTCCATCTCTACATTATCTAAGTCATCTCTTTTTAAGTAGGCTATAAAGTAGAAACGCACAAAAAAAGCAAGAAAGCAAAAATTGACCTAATAAAAAAAAATTAATTTTTTTTTTATTTAAAACAAAAAATTGACATATATTGACATATATTGACTTTATAACTTCATAAACACTGATCCTGATCCTACGACCGTGAAATTTTGTTTCCACATTTTTAGAGTTGTTTTCTACATCCAAAAAAAATTGACTTTATTGACCGTGAATCGCCCTACTCATCACTTCGTATTTTGGTATGACTATTTTTAACTCAACTTGTTATTTTTGCATATTAAATTTTCCATTTCACATTGAGCTTACTTTTACCTATTACGTTTATTCAAATAGCTTTGAGTGTTCCTTGGAAACAGAGCAATGAGTTATTAAGATGAACACACTAAATCAGCGAATCATCAATAATTTCTTACAGTGACCTCTCCCGCTATTTAGCAGTGACTATTCACGGTGATTTGCAACTTTTTTCTTAACTGTTATGAAAAATGTGACGGATTCTTCTCTTGCAAAATGGCTAGATTTTGTCAATGAATAAAACAGTAACTAATAATACATTAAACCAAAAAAATCAACACTCAACAGTGATTGAAGAACACTGCGAGTAAAGTTGGCACAAAGTAAGGAGTATGCACGTTCACCAGAGCAATTTTTCACGTGTTTGTTATGTAACTTTCATTGAAAATAATTCACTTTTTTCCAAAGCTATTTGAGACTTCTCAATTGCTAATAAGGAGACCTTTCCGTAAAATCACTACTCAAAAACTGAGCAGGAACATGGACGTTCGCCAAAGTGTATTCTCATGTGTGCTGGGTAACATTGCCTTTTTCGTGAAAATGGCTTGCCACAACTGAGCAGGAATATGTACGTTCACCAGAGTGAACTTTCATGTGCCGGGTAATATCACATTTGCTTAAAAATTGCTTATCACAAAATTAGCATTAATATGGACGTTGATCAGTGTCACTTTTCACGTTCTAAATAAGAGGATCTCGTTGTGAAAATGACTTACAACAAACTGAGAAGCAATTCAGTTTTTTGGTACTACGGTACTAAAATACTTCAAGGTATTACCCACTTATACATTACAAAATAAATTCAAACTAATTGCAGTTTCGCAAAACAAAAACTCGAAACAAAATGATTACACATGTAGGGACATCATGACATAATGTCAAAGCGAGTGAATAGTTTGTATAAATGCAAGCATAAAAACCGAAAAGCAACTCTAATCAAAGTGAGCAACCACACACCCCTCTAAATAAAATTACTGTAACACTTGATAAAAATCGTAGTGGGATATCGATGGTTGGAAGGAGTTGACTTTTTGAAATAAACTTAGTTACTTTACGCTAACGGTGTGCAACCTGCGCTTAATGAAATTTCGTGCGGCTGGGACATACATTTAAATATGTAGCAGCAGATGCTGGCGTATATTAGCGCAAAACGGAAAAAATGCAAAAACATATTTGTCAACACGGAGTGTGAGAACTTAATTGGAGAAGTATAGCAGAAACGCAATTTAAGGGTGAAATGCACCATCGGATTATACTTGACTAAAATTATCTTCGGTTTATTTTCGGATTAACCCCAATTTGGTCTGCATCAAGCGCGATTAAATACGACAGCGAGTTAAACCGAGGATTAAACAGGTTAATATTTAATCCACGGATTTTGGTGGATTAAACCATGCGTTAGCTTCCGTCAAACAAATTTAGTCGACTCATCATTGATGTAGTAACAATTCTGCGTATTGTTTTCCGTTCGCGTTGTAGTGGACAAGCAGGCTATCGATAAGTCTGTGTAACGCAAAGCGATGAAATTGCAGCTTATAAACTGCGCTGCGATTAGTTGATCATAACTCGAAAATGTGCCTGCAAAAATACTCTCTATCTGATAAAGAACTCAGAATTAGGAGCAAAAAATTGTATTAAAAGTTGTTTGAAAAGCACTAAAACTGCAATTGCAGTAGGCCTATGTAAATTTTTAAAATTTTTTCGGAGAGCGTGTCCGCGGACCCCCTCTAAAGTTCATATGGAGCTACCATTCTGTTCCTAATTTGGCTTCAAATCAACTCTGCTGCTGCTGCACGCCAAAAAAATGCGTCTGAAAAAGCCTAAAATCTGGGCGGCCCCCTGAAAAACTTCCTGGATAAGGCCCCGCTTCAAGCGAACTCTACTTTAACTGAAATGAAATGCATTAGACGTAGTTGGTAAGTTTCCTTAACAAAAGGATCTACTTTAATATGGTAATCCCATTGGTACAAAATTATGGAGTGATATAGATGACAAAACAAAAAGTATGCATTGGGTTGCCTTTAAAAAACTTTACAGAACTTAAGTAAATATTAAATTGTCCTTGAAATGTGATTTCAGTGCTACGCAATACGTGTGTTTCTTTTGTTTGCTTTCCATTGGTTATTCCATCTCAAACCATTTTTGTTTTGTTTTGTTTCATTTTCCTTTTTGCATGTCTTTATTTTGCAAATTAAAATATATAAATTAATTAGTTGGACTTACGAGTAGCTTCCTACCACGTCTTGCACTCGACAGGGGGCAGTTTGACTTGGAAACCTAGCGGTTATTCGATGCTTCCTGCATGCTTGCTTCTTTCTTGATTTTGTAATTAAATAGCTGACCTGTGTTTGTTCATTTTGATTTGAAGCGAGCAAAAACAATAAACTACTCTACTTCCAGCGCCCCTGAAAATAAAGCTGCTGTGACGATATCCTGCCAAAGCGTATTGCCGTTTTGTTGAACAGACTGCCCTACGTACTTCGTGACAAACGAACGCAACAAATAATTCAGGATCGGTTATAAAAAAAAAAATTGTCCCCGGCTCATTTTTTTATCACTTCAAAGCCAAACTTCACGCTGCAAATAGCAGCAAGGGCCGACCAATCCCCATAAAAATGCGAAAGAGTTACAGACCCACACAGCATTACGTAGTAAGTCGCGTGACCATCGATGGCATTTTCAATACAAGCCATTTATTTTTTGAAAGAGGCTATTTTTACGGACCCATAACATTTGTCTCATTGCTTTATATTATTACTTCATCACGCTTCGTAGAACAGGGAAGAGCGCGAAGGGATATTAAAATTAAAACAAAGCGCTTATTTGTACGGGCTCGTACAAATAGCCACAGCCTTATCTTTTATTTGTATCTCGTTACATATTTATCCGCCTCTCTCGAGAAAGCGATCAATGCGTTACACGAGCTCTTTTAGGAGTTTTCCGCTATCTGTCTATCACAGCAAGATAGAGGAATCTCGCCAAATGCCTATCCCAACGCCACAGCAAACAAACCTGTCGGCTTGTTCTTCACACTGTCCCTTCAATGCTAAGCGTCAAGCAAGGAAGCTGTAAATACCCGACTTGCAATCAAACCCAAGTCTACAGCTCCCGAGGCGGACGCTCTTACCACTCGGCCGTTTAACTTGTAACGGAACAATTTGCAGCGTTAATCGGTTTGAAACAAGTAATTTCTTCAACTCTTGAATCAAACTCCTTACCGGTACATTCCTACTTCCACATTGGGAGAAGTTGTGTTTAAAAATTTGATACAAAAGTGTAAATAAATGAAGACAGCAAACATTGCACCGAATACAAAAATTCATCAGCGGCAGGCCCAGCGGTATCGCGCGCACGTCACAAATCTTTCAAAAAGGGTTTGATTCCCGGCTACAGCCTATTGCATTTCATGTATATACTGAGTGACTGCTGACTCGAAGAACGCAAGCTCACTTATTAGTCTCTCAAAGCCTGTTAAATACGATTTTTAAAAAATCAGTTCTTACTATATATTCACGAGTTGGTAAAAAAATATAAGGTTGCAAATACAAAGCGAAAAAGCCCAACCATAAGCTTTCTACTTCGCTGGCGTATCAACGGTTCGCAGCCAGTTTGTGAAACAGCCATCGTTTATGGCAGGCCCACTGTTCTGAAAATCTTTTTCATCTGAGCCTATATTCCGAGAAAATATTCTGATCTAGAGTCTACAAGACTCTACATAAACGAAGGGTAAGTTCACAAAGTTGACGCAAATTTCTGATCCTTTAGCAAAGTTGCAAATTGAGAAAGCACTAAGTAGGCCTAGATAGGATTGAATCATATCACGATCGCTAGTTCTGGTAAATATGTTTGCTACAAGTTTATCGCTGCACTGCAAATCTGCAACATTGGTGCACAACTGGGCTGCTCTAAAGCTCACGCTGGAAATAATATTATTAGTATTGCTACCTGAACGACCAGCAAATAGTAGCTAGAAACTATGCTGCAATTCTTGTTGCATTGAAATTCATGTGCACTTTTTTATGTGATCGGACTAACTGAGATTACACCCATTTGACAATGCAGTAGGCCTGCAATTATTGCTTCTACACTGCTCGATATTACAAGCTGCTCTAATAATTCCAAGTCTGCGTTGCTAACAAACCACGTGCGTTTTTCACGCGTTTTGAGCTGAAAAGCTAATACAGACGTCATGCGCCGGCTTTGTTATCACCATGTTTTCTAATTGTGACGTCACATTCCAAAACGCAACCGAAGCAAACTATGTTGGTCTCTGGTGTCCTGATTACCTAACATACCGGATATAACATGGAACAGAAATTTGGTACGTGCATAGTGCGCACTGCTCAGATACGAGCAAAAAAGTTGTTATAGTAGGTTGAAAAAATTAAAAAATGCAATAAAGTTATCTATCGTTTTAATGCTTACGCAATTTACCGTTCAAACAAACAAGCAATTTACTCGCGACTTCACGTAATTTCATAGGCCTACCATTTAATTCCGTTCCTTTGACGCAAACTTGACTTGCGTAAGACGAAAACAATTAGTTTTCAAGACAAGTGCTTACTGATCACATCTAAATAAAGCAAGTCTGGTGGTATAGATCAGGGGTGTCCAACCCATGTGGCCCGCGGAAAGGTTTTGAGTGGCCCGCGGGACTTTTCCGAAATTACCAATATTATCAACTTAATTGCTACGTAATTTATTGTGAGCTTTCATTCCGAGAAATTGTCATTTTATGTCTGCTTTCTTGTAAGTTAATTTTATTGCATCACAATGGAAATTGTTTCAATATTGTTACGTTGAAAATTGTTTCGATAGGAAAATTGTTTGAAAATTGTTTTTTGAAAATTGAAAATCGATATGAAAATTGTTTCGATATTGTTACGTTCACATCCTTTCCACATAGTCAGTAATAAAGTAGGTTGGACCGGCCGTTAGCTCAACTGCTTAGCGTACACGCTATCAATGCGGGAGATAGGGTTTAAATCCTGGCTCGGTCAAATCGACACAGTGTTGCCAACGGCTCGCCACCGCTACGACGTTTCTTCGGAGCTGTGTAGCTCAGGCGCTGAGCCACGGAGATGGGTCCGGCGATTCGTTACACGCTTCGGCGTAATACCACGAGTATAACGAAGATTTGATTTTGATTTGGACGCGATCCGAATTTATACCATAGGCGCACGCAGGGCTAGCACGGTGCCATACCCCCCCCTCTTTGGCTCTGTAACATGGTGCTAAAACCTAACTTTCAGTCTATAATTTCTCAAACTGATAATGGTTGCAGCCTCCTTTCACTTATTTTGGCCATGCCTCTGCTTTTAGACATACCGTAAGCTGCGAAATTATTTTTGTATTGTCACGAGTAACTGCACTTTTTCGTTAAAAAGTGTGTTAAAATGAGTGTTTTTTTGTGTGAAAACCGACCCCCTTTGCCTGCTTCGCCCCCAGGTTGTGCCCCCTCCTTTGCCGAATCCTGGGTGCGCCTCTGTCTGAGACGTGAAAATCTCGAATTTTTTGGTCGGAAACCGACTTAGTCGAAAAGAAAATCGTTCGATCTTGCCGAATATTGCCAAGCTTGTTAGAAAAAAACAGTGCCAAACTTGACATTGAAACGTCAACGCGTAGCAAAAACTTCGTTGAATTCACTGTTTGTTCGTATATTGTTCTTATAATTATAAAAATACACATTTCTAAGATTAGAGTTTTAGTAGCGTCTTAGCAGTAAACACTCCGGTGGCCCGCGCAATCATTCGTAAATTGCATGTGGCCCTTTGGCCAAAAAGGTTGGACACCCCTGTCCTAGATGATAAAACAGCTCAAATGATAAAACAGCTCAGATGGCCGAGTGGTATAGAGCGTCTGTCTCTTGAGCTGTAGACTCGGGTTTGATTCCGAGTTGGGTCAAACCAATGACTTTAAAATTGGTATTCACAGCTTCCCTGCTTGACGCTCAGCATTAATGGGATAGTGTGAAGAACAAGCCGGCAAGCGGCAAGTTTACTTATTGTGCCGTTGGGAAAGCCACTTAGCGGGATTCCCCCATCTTGGTGTGGTAGACAGATGGCCGGCAACTCCTAAAAGAGCTCGTATAGCGCATTGATCGCTTTCTCGTGATAGGAGGATAAATATGCAACTAACTAACTAACTAAATCAAGTTATTTTAACCAATTTGTTTATGACTTGATTGCAGTGACGTAGCCAGCAGACGTGTAAAGTAACGAAAGTAGCACTACTTTAAGTAGCCTACCAGCCTACTCAAGCAGAATTTGTCAGAAACGAGTGCTTTTCAAGAAATTTTATTTTTGAATACTTTTTAATTTCACTACAGCAATATTAGCATAGGGTAACGTTACTTCTTTACTTTTTGCATCAAAAGTAGTTTTGTAACCTTGATATGTTTTTTATCTGTTTTTAAATTGGCAACGTTAATCAAAATGCAGGCTACCAACCGTGGTGAGAATGTGAATATGCGGCTTGTGTTGACTATCGATACCATAGATATGTAAAGGCATAGTCCCTATGTAAAGGCAAAGAGGAGGACAATTTATTTTTCGAAGAAAAATGAGCATGTAGACTATTGGATAATATTGCATTATAGCAACGCAAATTCATCAGAATCACCACTTGCAATTTAAATTATACCACATTATAATTCTATTTGCTTGTTTTGTATTAAATCTATGATTGATAGTGGCCTTACTTGTTCAGTGCTTGGCTGCTGGGTTTGGCTGATTGTACCAGGGATCGGTGAAACAAAGTTTGAAGCTGATGAAATTGTGCAAATATGAAAACGATTGGAATTTTGTTCACGTATTTTGTTCCTGCGTAATAGAGAGGCTTTTAAACTGGCACCATGCTAGCACCCGCTATCAAGCTCTTTGTACCAAATAGCTGACAGCTGTTGCACTCAATAATTACTGTGTCTATAATGCAGCATCGGTTGGCAAAAGGCGCGATATTTTTTTTTTTCGTGCAATCAATGACGGTTCAATCAGCAATGTTTTCATGCAAATGTAATGATCGTAGATAGCACCAGTTTTCAAGTGGATTATTTTATTGCATTATTTTAAACAAAGTTTAAAAAGTCAGGCTGGTGCTGTAAAAATGCTGTTTAACATTGATTTTATCAAATTTTTTTTGCCCCCCTTTGCAAAAAATTCTGCGGATGCCCATGCAGGCAGTCACGAAGGAACCAGTAGTCTTCGAGTCAAGTGACAACTCGTGGAGAGCGACAATTACCCCGTCTGCACGTATCCGCAGACCAGAGACCCCCCGCATCGCAATCAAATTTTTGATGACTTAACTGAAAAAATTGATTATGACACCAAAAACCCAACCGCAACGCACTTAGATATCACGCAGCCCACAATCACAAGACACGTAGAAGGGCAAATGTAATCACTTATCATGAAAATAAAGGAAACCAAAAAAAAAACATTCAACAGCAAATGATTGTAGTTTCAGATACGGAATTGCAGTTTTGAGTGGAACTAAAATGAGAAAAACTAAAGGGTCAATATTCACTTATACTGATTTAGAAGAAGTTGCTTGTAACTAAATTTGAATTTGTTATACGGAAGCTGTTTTAAGTCGAGGGGAATGTTATTCCAGATTTTTACACCGATATGTTTTATGGACCTTTGAGTTTTACCAGAAAAGAAACGAAGAAGAGAAATGTTTTTAGTTGGCGAATTGCGAGTAGGCTTATAATGAGTGTGAGGTACTAAGTTCTGGATCTCTCATCTTTACATTTCGCAGCTATTCGTTTGCATTACAGCTTTAGCATGCATCAAACTTATGCTTGACTTAAATCCTAATCAAGTTTGCTCACGGGTTAAAAGTTTGACCCCGACAAACTGTTGACAGCACTTCCTCCCACAAAAGAAACACTGTATGAAAATGTTAAGAAAGCACATTTTCAAACTTGCACAATTTTTGAAAAATGCCTGCCTCCCAGACACCGGCGCAGCCAGAAATAAAAAAACGAGGGGAGACAATTTTTTTTGATTGAATTATCGTACTGCTACTAAGATAGTTTCAGCCAGGCCTATTAGTTTATGCTGGAGAATAAGTGATTTGTTTCCATTGTTATGCCCCAATCAAACCATAATTTAGAAGTTTTTTTTGCCTCTGCAAGACTAGAATTGTTACTGCTAACCACTGCGCACTGATTAATACGGGAATTAAAATCGCCCACTTTCTTTCTAGTTACTTTTCTGCAAGTGTGCAACTGATGACATGTCCAAATGAGCAATAAGCACGGTAGATGGCTTGATGGCGCATTTTTCAGGGGCAGGGCGCTAATGCACTCTTAAAAAGAAAAAATGGGTTGTCTGAAGTATTGGTAGCAGTGAGTTTAACGCAAGAGCAATACAATACGGCAAGTTACCGACACAGCGGCATTATTCTTCCTACAACCTATGCATATGTACGAAAATTAAATATAGATTGATCATTAAACAAACTGATCACCTCCCTCCGCATTTCTGGCACTTTCATCCTGCTCAGGCTAAAAATATTTTAAACGGAGATACCATAATTTAAAAACGTTTTTAAATCTGTACCTTGAAAAGGAGGGGGGACTGATCCGGTGCTCCCAGACCTTCCGCTGCTTGATCCTAGCGATTTCAGATGGTTTAAGCCAGAAGCCACAAAAATGTAGAACCAATCATGTTTCCAGACAACACATTAACTGTTCCAATAAGTGTATTGCATTAAGTCGTTGTGGCTGCAAATCCGTTAACTCTTGTGTTTTATTGAGATGCTCATGCACCAGTTCACAGCTAAAACACTTTACATTTTGTCCTTGTTTACAAAATCATTTTTGCAGCAATCGATGGAAAAGTACTTCAATCGAAGATGATGATAATGACACTTCAAACGACGAGAACGCGGTAGAAGTCAGAGAAGAGAAATTATTGGATAATTTTTTTACAATGCATATCTCAATATTTAACGTCATGCATATCGTTAAAAATATGTGTCTGTGCTACAAACTTCTATTGTGCAAAGGACCAGGGTGCGTAAAATTCTGCAGTTTGTATACATACTATTTCCCATTATGACTGATGATGTCATCAACTATAAGAATCTCGAGATTTAGGTATGGTTTAAAAATACGTTTCGCATGATGTTGTCAATGGTTCTCGCGAAATGTATAGAAAGTTATGGCTATTAGGTATGCATCATTTAATTGATTTTGCACAATGTTTATGATGTCATGATTTACGTCATTTAAAAATACATCGAGGCACATGATAAAATATTATTTACCAAGACGTCAGTTTACAAAAAAGTGATTCACAGAAATCGCTATGTTTGGCAAGTAAGCCTACATGGTGTCATGGGTGACGTCATCACACCCAAACTGTAAACAAGTTGTGATATGTTTGCATTTAAAACGAATAACGTCAAGTTTGATTAAATTAAGGCCTGCTATACGCTGTACAACAACAGAAGTACTTTTGACCACTAGGTGAAACTGAGTGAAAACTTTTGGGGCTTCTATTTCAAAACGCTCAAGGTCAAGTTTGAATAAATTAAGGCCTGAAATACGCTGTACAACAACAAAAGTACTTTTGACCACTAGGTGAAGCTGAGTGAAAACTTTTGGGGCTCCTTTGTCAAAACGCTCAAGGGTGCCAAAGTGGCATCAACCGAATTTCGTTTAGCCGGGTTCAAGACATCACAAATCCATAAAACATTTCTTGTGTACCATAATTTAACGTTCCACCCGGTTTGGTCCAGACTAGGGATGTGCCTCAAGGAAAATTACTGGGACTCGCCTAGTAACGAGTATTCACGACATTACTCGGCCGAGTCCGAATTCGAGTATCTACGACGTCAAAAAATAAACTCAAAATGAGGTGAAGAGCAAAAAAAAGGTCATCACGTCCGTTGAAGTCCTAATTTTGACTCAAATTCGGATACAAAGCAAAAAAGGTCAAAATGATAATGGTTTAATACTCGGCCGAGTATCAATTAATACTCGGACTTGACCGAGTACTCGGACTCGACTCGGCACATCCCTAGTCCAGACTATTAATAGTACAGTAGCTTTCCATGTCGCATGGAAATACTGTTTTTTGTATCTCTTGAAGTGGCTAAAATATTGCTTTAAGTTGTTCACAGTTTTTGCCAGTGATAAGTTACTTCATAAGACCTTGAGCTTATAACTAATCTTTATTTAAGTTATACTTCGAAACAAAATTCAAGCACGCAAATACGCAAAAACACAACCACACAAAAAAGACGCTCCGGAAAACATCTACTTTACGGTGAAAAAGGTCTTGAAGGTGGCCATTATGTGAGGCTAAGTGAATGAGGCAAGAGTGAAAAGCCGTTGTTGCATTGTTGTCTGCCATACCGGAAAAAACAGAATCCGATTCGACAAGGAGACCCAGCTCTGCTATCCGTTTCGCAGTACCCTGGACTTCCGTCTTCTTGCAAGCATGTTTGTTCGTAGCAGCATGTGCTGGTGTTGCATTGCACTGTTGATTTCCCACAGAATTGTTCACACCTTTGCTCATCATTGGTGGTATTTGTGCATCCGTATGCGCCTTCGTGTACGCAGTATCGTGACCGAGTCCGCATACCTTTTCCGCAAGCATTGCTGCAAGGGCTCCAATTGCTGTATTCATATTTAGGACAATCTCCGAACCGACATATGGAGGACTCGGTATCACCACCTACGCAGGCACCACTAACAGAGCAAACACGGGATCTTGATCGATAACCCCCTCCACAAGTGACACTACATTCGCCCCATGCGCCCCAGTGAGTGTAGTAAGGACACTCTTGCTCGTTGCACAACTGAGTTTGAAACAGCAAAGCGTTTGAGTTGCAGTTGTCTCCAATGCAAGCGCGAGTTCTGTTTTTCAATCCACTTCCACACGACCTACTGCATTCATTCCAAACCGACCACTGGGACAAATACGATGAGATTCCAGAATAAGGTGAGTAAAGCTCCACTTTAGGAATGTAACACAAAGGTTTATCACAACACCCCTCAAAACTACCGCTTAATGACGGGAGACCGGGATAGTTCAGTTGCTGAGGACTGTAAGGACAAATGTTGTAATTGGTTTGGCTAAAGATGTTTAAGTTTTGAGTGGATAATGATCCACCTTCCATAAGCATCTGAAATAAAGTGTTTTCATCAAAAGAAAAGTTGGGATAAAGATTGGTTGGATTAAAAGGTGAACCTGCGTCTCCGCCATTGTTTGAAAAATAAGGAAAAGAGCGAGATCGGTTAGAAAATAACAGGTTTTTAAAAATATTTGCTGAGAATCCGTTTGCAAGTAAAGAAGAAAGAGAAGTTTCTTGAAGACGTTTCATCACAGCTTTATAGTTGTCGGGTCTTGCTTCGCCTGTGTAAACCATTCTCGTATATTGCATGTTTGCAGGATACGGCAAAGTTGATCCAACGTTAATTAACTGCTGAAGTAAAGTATCTCTATTTACGTTAACGGCGCAACCAGTAGCTAGGCAAGAGTGGTAATTGGAAAGAAATTCATGGCCTGTAGCTGTAGAGCTAAATGGGAAGCAGAGAGGCTGGCCATATAGCTCAGCCGAGCGCATTCTATTGTTGTCAACATCATTGCTCGATCTGAGAGTAGGCTTTCCTTTGGAATCAGCAGGATAAACGCAGAAACTTGCAGAATTGACAGATTTCCAACAGGCACCAATCAAAGCACATTGGGTTTCGGTGATAGCTAAAAAAATAGAACTTTGTAATTAACGATAGGTTTAATCTGAGCAGTGATGGGAACGATAAACTTTTGTGTACCAATGCGATAACTATAATCGATTAAATTAAACAAACCCTGGGCAATACGGATAATCGATATCGGTAATCGATAAAATATCGCCGATAAATTTTTCCGATAGATGTTGCGGTATATATTAAATGTGTTTGACGAATATTTTTTTTGTAAGTCAGATTGCAAAAATGTTTTTCTAGATTTTTCAAAAGAGAGCAGTTCACGGACTCTGCCGTGGCATCAAACAAAGCAAAGAGAGATTTTTTGAAATTGCAACAAAACTTTACGGACACCGTGCATTTTTTTCCACAGCGCCAACTCACTAACTTTCTGTGGGCATAAAGAACAATTTTTAATTAATCGGCTTTCTTAACTTCGCGATAATCATTCTTTACTTCGCGATAATTTATCGGCGATAACAAGATGTACTACAAAAGCGAAATCGGTAATCTACCAATTAAAACTGTTTTAAGCAATAACGGTAATTGGTAATAAATTATCGCAGATAAATTATCTCGATAAATGCTCATCTCTGCATCTGAGCGAATTTTTGCAAGCTCAAAAAATTTGCAAAGCGCAATACTACGAAAGCTGCAATGCAACTATAGAATCTCAAACAAGCTTCACCTGTAGTGGGCCGTACTATAAACTACAACAAACTGCAAATCCATTAAAACAAAAAATTTAGGAAGAGAGGGCGGATAGAGCACCCTGGGCTCTTTTGGACACGCTTGTGCAAGTGCAATTACATAACTTACAAGCCCATCCAGCCCGTTTGGGTGAGTGTCCAAAATATTGAAGATAATCCAGCAGCTGGCAACCTGTAGCATCGCCAAATATTTCATTGCTGTATTCAGAGAGAAGACATTGAGTGAGCAAAGGATTCCAAGAGCCTCTCAACTAAAATCAAAAAGCTCATAAATTGCTTGCTTTCTTTTTTATATTTATCTTTTTTTACAGGCTAAGTTAAATAAAGCTGGGCTTAATTCAATTAGTGTCAGATAAAATTACTGTCAGCAACGCCAATCAGATAACATCTTTTTTGTACTCGTGGTATTACTTCGAAGCGTGTAACGAGTGGCGAGGCCAATCTCTGCGGCATAGCGCCTGGACAACACAGCTCCGAGAAACGTCGCATCGGTGGCACCCTGTAATCAATTCATCTGGCCCCTGTTGCCTGTTCCGCGCCGATAGAGATGTCTTTGTCCACTACGCCAGGGTTTCTTAACCAGGGGTTAATTTTGCTTGCAGAGAGGGTAATTTTTCTGAAGTGTAAACTAAAACAAACTTCAATCTTCAGTATTAAAACGGTGAAAGTGTTGCACTAGGGGTAAATTATACTTTTTTCAAACGGCAAGGTTAACCAGCTGAGACGGCCGAGTGGTACAAAGCGTCTGTCTCTTGAGCTGTAGACTCGGGTTTGATTCCGAGTCGGGTCAAACCAATGACTTTAAAATTGGTATTCACAGCTTCCCTGCTTGACGTTCAGCATCAAAGGGACAGTGTGGAGAACAAGCCGGCAAGTTTACTTGTTGTGCCGTTGGCAAAGGCACTTAGCGGGATTCCCCCATCTTGGTGTGGTAAACAGATGGCCGGCAACTCCTAAAAGAGCTCGTATAGCGCATTGATCGCTTTCTCGTGATAGGAGGATAAATATGCAACTAAATAAAAAAATAATAATAATACAAAAAATGTTAAGAGCCTTTGCACTACGTCAGCCGGCTGGTGCAACACCAGAACAAGCGTCAGCAGTATAATACCCACCGGCGCAGCCAGGGGTGGGATTAGGGAGACCAGCCCTTCCCCCCTTTCAAAGCACAAATTTAAAAAAATTATTAAACAATGGAATCCCCGCTTAAAAAACTATTTAACTTGAGCATGACCATTGATTAAATCGCCAGAAAATCGGGTAGAGAGGAATAATTTGCTGAATGATCAATTGAATCAAATTTTTGTGAATAAACACGGATTGTAGTTAGAATAATGCCGCTGTGTCGTCAGCCTGCCGTATTGTTGCCTATTGTCATTGCGTTGAACTGACTGCCCTGGACACCTTACACAACCAAACGCCACAAATGACCAATCGCTGTCACATTCATTCTGCTTAAAATTCACATTCATATTAGTGCTGCAATAAACAGCCGGCAATCAACAAAAATTTTTAATGACCAAAAACAAAACGATGCAAATCATTTGTTTTTCTATTCCAAAAAAGAAAACGGTGAGCACTAAGGCCTAGAGACTTTTTCTCGAAAGATGTAGGTTTTTTTAAACTTGAAAAAGCAAAGCTCTACTAGGCTTGCATGCTCATAATTTGAAAATAAGTTATTAAATAACGCCAGCATCGGTGGAAAATCTACTTTTACAAAATCATAGCTAAAAAAAGACTTTCACATCACCGACGATGTGTTTTTACGATAGCCATGAATCAGTTACGCAATGGAAAATTAGAAACGTCGGCATGATTGTAATTGCAACAGAATTTACCGATAACCAAACAGTTTTGAATCCATATTAATAAAATTATTATTATTATTGGCATATTTATTCTCCTATCACAAGAAAGCGACGAAGCGCTGTACGAGCTCGCTTAGGAGTTGCTGGCCACCTGCCTACCATTCTAAGATGGGGGAATTCCGTTAAGTGCCTTTCCCAACGGCACAACAAGTAAACTTGCCGGCTTGTTCTTCACACTGTCCCTTAAATGCTGAACGTCAAGCAGGGAAGCTGTGAATACCAATTTTAAAGTCATTGGCTTGACCCTACTCGGAAACGACTTCCAAGTCCACCGATTCAGAAGCAGACGCTCCATACCACTCGGCCATCTGATCGGTATGAAGTTCTACAAACAATACTATGAAGTTAACAACAATGTAAGCTGAAGTTCTGATCGTAATTGGGCCTACCCTATCATGAAAGCAGCCTGAGCTCAAAGTTCAGAATGGTTATATCGACTAAAGCGAGCCTAAAACTTCGTTTTCAACTTTAGCCCAAAAGATAGTCCTATTTTTTTCTTTTTTATGAAAAAAACTTTCGATTTTGAAATTAACGTAGTTTTATAGATAAATTCGTTTTACTCTTTACAATTTTTCTCTTATTTTCAATATGTAACATTTTTTTTTCGTTTTCACGATGAGTTTTCTGAGAAAAAGCTTACAGAAAAATCAATTTCACATATTTCTCAATATCTCAAGATAGAAAGATTTTAGACACATGAGAGTAATGCAAAAACATTTTAAAAAATTCTGATCAGCTGGCTTTTACTCCTTCATTTTGTCTTGCCGAAAACAGAGACAAAAGCTTGACTTTCACTCTTTTTTGTTTTGCCAAAACGTTATGCTAACAACTTACGCTTATCTCGAATAAAATGAACTTGTTTAGAGTTAGCGCTCATCTCAAGATCTACTCCCAATTATATTGTTACATCACAATAAAATTTTATTCAGTATTGTCCAACTGCATCGCAAAATAAGCGTAGGCTATTGGTGAGAATCAGCGGTGGCGGAAGCATTTCTAAAGTAGGGGGGCCCAAAAGCAATGACTAGACTTTTTTCGCCTACAACCCATATTTAGCCTCTCCATATGTGACATGTCCAACTTATTTAAGCTTCAGACCCACGGTTCTTGCTTCTAGTTTCTGCATCACAATTAAATTTTTGATGTCATAATCACTTTTATAATATTTTGCCAAGGCCCCCCTATGGCCCTGTAAAAAGGTTTTAAAACCTAACTATCAATCTAAAATTTCTCAAACTAATAATGATTGCAGCCTCCTTTTACTTATTTTAGCCCAGTATCAGCTTTTAGACATAACTGCGAAAATATTTTTGTATTGTGTATAGTGACTGCACTCACTGCATGCCCTTTTTCGCTAAAAAAGTGCGCTAAAATGAATGTTTTTATGTGAAAATCGAAAAAATTCGTTGGTGGCTGGGGGCTACGCCCCTACACCTCCGTAGCCTCCGCCCCCCTTTTGCCAAATCCTTGGTGCGCCACTGGTGGGGAGAATTTAGCCCCCTACCCAGCTATGTTTCTGACGAAAACGATGGTGCAGCAGTTTGCAAGCACGATTCAAGTTAACACCAGATAGTTGGCACACCATTTGGGGGAGGGGGGCTGTAGATAGTTTGGCATACCAATATAATGGGTGGAGAGAATTTAGCCTTATCCCAGCTATGCTATTGACGAATACGATGGTACAGCAGTTTGCAAGCATTATTCAAGTTTACATCAGATAGCTGGCATACCAATGGGAAGGACTACAGTCCCTCCGCCCTAGCAACGCTTCTGCGACTGGTAGCGGCAGTCTGAGAGCACTGCCCGATTATGTTGACTCCAGCTATGAAAGCCATGTTTACATTAAATATTACACCTGCAACTGCGATAAACGCGTGGGGCAGCCAGTGGTATCAACACAGTTGCACAAGTGCAGAAAAGCGGAGAAAAAAAAGCGGTCGATTTTTGGCAACTTTCCAGAGAAATCAGAACGCACGGCGCAGTTATTAAAAAAAGTATGCTTTAATTAACACCTGAGCATTAACACTTTCATTGTTGCACAGCCATAAAAAGCATTTGAATTATTTACAGCGCAACAATGGAATCAAATCACTTATTCTTCAATATAAACTGATAGGCCTGACTGAAAGCTCAGTACCACTAATTTAATGGAAAAAAATTGACCTTCCTTTTTGTGTCTGGCTGCGCCGGTGATAATAGGCCTAGTCGCTTTATTTTAGTCTCTAATTCTTCATCAGTCAAAATGTACAGGCTGATTCTGATTGTTTATCACAGTGGTTCTCAAACTGGGGACCGCGATCCCCTTAGGGTCCGCAAAGCAGTTTCAGGGGACCGATCTATCCCATTGAATTGTGCTTGTAAATTTAGCGAATGCTTCATTTTCTCGCTGTGATTTACCTCTAAATGCCTGTTTGCTTAGTGCACATCACATTTCATTTCAAATGTTCTTGCACTGGTGCCTACTTGCGGGGATATGGAGAGGTTTAACTTTACCATGGCTTGCAACATGGTAAGAATCCTCCCCGTAAAAATCACTAACATTTACATGCTAAAGATGAAGTATTAAAATCTACTATCCGCTGTTTGTGGTAACTAAAGTTAATTTGATACTTGAAAGAGTATTTTACATTCTTGCTTGCGTATCAGCACCAGAAAGCGTACCGTTCAAACACGTACTCGCGCAAGAAAACTACAACTCAGAAGCCTATGCAAACGCATTGTAGCGTGCGCAGTTTAATTTACGTGATCGTACGTACACACGTGTAGGCTATAAGCGCATTCGCACAGCATCAAACACTTTGGTTTCAGGTTCAGCGTCTCGTTCAAGCAGCGGTGCTAAAATCTAATAGCACCGCAGTCCGCAGACATGAGAATAGTTAAATGCGAAGAAACACTCACAGAAAAACTGCTTCATAATACTGTACAGCAGGGGTGGCCAACCTGTGGCGCATGCGCCATACTTGGTGCATTGGCTACTTAAAAGTGGCGCATTGCACCTTTTTGATGACAAGCCACTTCTACTCACTGATTTTTTATTTATTTATTTGCCCTTCACTTATATTTTTCAGTGGAAAACAGAACATCTGAGGGCGTGAAGACCTTTACCGACTTTGTCAGTGGAAAACAGGACGTCTGAGGGTATAGGCGCACGCAGGGGAGCCATGGTACCACGCCCCCATCCCCCCCTTGGCTCTGCAATAAGGTGCTAAAACCTAACTTTCAGTCTATAATTTCTCAAACTAATGATGGTTGTAGCCTCCTTTCACTTACTTTAGCCAAGCTTCTATTTTTGCATTGTCCGTAGTGACTGCACTCACAGCACGCCTTTTTTCCATAAAAAAAGTGTGCTAAAATGAGTGTTTTTTATATGAAAATCGTAAAAATTCGTTGGTGGCTGGGGGGCTGGGGGTTTCACCCCCAGACCCCCGGTTGTGGCCCCCTTTGTCAAATCCTGGGTGAGCCACTGTCTGAGGGCGTAAAGTGAAGACCCTTTTTTTGCTCTTCACCGATATTGCACGCCCTTGTTTTCAAAAATTGAAAAAGAAATGAAAGCTTGATGTGGCGCATCTAAATTAAGGGTGAAAAATATTGGCGCATGGAATCAAAAGGTTGGCCACCCCTGCTGTACAGTATCAGCAATTCCAAACACACGAAACAATAATGAGGAATTTTTTTAACTTCGATATATCAAATATGCTTAGCAGGGGCGTACGCAGAAATTGTCAAAGGGTTTTTGGCATGTAGGCTGGCGAAGGAAGCCAAAGAAAAGGGCGTGAGCATGGGAGCCGACCCCTCCTGCGTCGCCTAATTCTGAGCGTATTTACTTGCCATTTCAATGGGTCATCTTTAAATTTTTGACATAAATTTGTTTGCGTTAATTCCCCATGAGCACGCCCGAAACGCGTTGCTACTGCTTATTTGGAAACGTGCTTATGTTTTGTTTCGTTGAAATAAAAATAACGTACGAGAAATGCGATACTTCTAAAATTTTAAGGATTGTTACGATAAACTTGCGATCACAGCAGAAACATTTCGTCGATTTAGATTTGACTTGAAGTGTGCCAGCGACGAGTTACTCCTTTGTGTTGTTAGCTAACGAAACACACATCTTTAAACAACTCGCTGATTGCATGCTAAGTGCTATGCTGGCTAAAGGACTTATATCGGTACTCGCACTCGGAACATTTGCCAGCTAAAGTTTAATGCATCTCTAAAACCTACGCATTCTTCGGCGTAAGCATCACCGTAATGCACATTTTTCGTGATCTTTGTAACTTCGTTTGTGCTCTCGTAAAATATCCCCATGTTTAAGAGTAAGCCGGCGCCAATGTGTCCATGTATTTTACATCCGCTAGACGACTACTTTTTTTTGCTCCTGAAGCAGAATTTATGCTTAAAATAAAGGACCGAGAGGAGAGATGGCTCGGGTTGACGTTTTTAAGGCCCAGACCGCCCACGGCCCGGAACCTATGGCCCAGTAATCGTAACCGATCCGGCAACTCTGTATATACGTTTTATTTCTGTACATACGTTTTATTTACTTTTTTTATTTTATGTCTCCCCTTTCGTTATTTGTGAAACATGTTTAGCCTATGTTTTGAGGTTTTATGGCCATGCAGACAGCTACCGACACTCTCTCATGTGAATTCTTAATTCATACTGCATGTTTTAAACCTACGGGTTTTGCCATTCCCTGATAATGTATTTGCTATTCATTTTGTTTACCTTGCCATTTATTTTGTGCTTAAAATGCATTATCGAAGAAATAAATAAAACTCATACCACAAATAAAGCCCAGCCCGCCCAAAGCCCATTTTTGTTATGAACCTTTAATCACATTAATCATACTTAAAGGGATTTCAAAAAGAGCTGGCGGCTCGTTAGCGGTCCAGTAATAAACAAAGATAGAACCGGGCCGTTAGCGGACCAGTAAAAAGACTGGTTAACGGCTCGTTGGCGGGTCTCTTAGCGGCCCATGCCATCTCTAACCGAGAGTGATAGAAAAAAATCTTTGGGGACCGTAAAGTCGAAATTTTAAAAAAGTTTGACAACCACTGGTTTAACACCTTGTGTAAAATTCATGAGGGTTGGCTCATTTTTTGTTGTGACCGCAATCTCTGTGGTTGTGATTATTGATAGTGTTTTATGCTTTACACTATTCTTTGCCTCTCTAAACACCATCACCTCTTTTCCTCCAAAGTTTTTTGTGCCATTATTGCTTTATTGCAGATGGTGTACAGGCTGTAGCTACCAGCCACCTCCTCACTGGCTGCACATGACTGGCTACACTTTGCCTGAGGTTGAGTATTGTGGTCCGTCTAGTTACGATTTTCGGGATTCCCCGCAAACATCAATACAAAACCACGCTGCTACTGCTAGTTTTGGGTGCACGTTGTTTTGTGTTGTAGAGTTTATCTTACTTAATCTATCAGGAATTAGTTGGAAATTAGTTTGTTGAAGGTTTGTAGAAGAAAGAAGATCCGAACAAGAGGAATTTGAATTACTTTCACAGCGTCATTAACTTTTGTTCTCGAAGCGAAAAAGGAGTGTTTCCAATTGGCCTATTCTACTGAAAACTGGTAGGTAAGTCTGAACCGAATTATCTTAAAATGTTTGAGTAGCGATTAGCAACACTGCTGTAGTACTGCACCTCAGATTTTTAGCTCCCCGAATTTGGTAAGATAAAAGCCAATTGCTGGCCTAAGCATTACTTTTTAAAGGCTTTTATTATGTTCGTATGAATCAAAACATGACCTTTTATTATGTTCTTATGAATTAAAGCACTTACGTTTTGGTTGGGGGAGCATGCTTTTTTTTACGGAACGTTTGCAGCAGACTTTGTAGAGGATGTGATTTACCGGAAGAAAAGGGGCAAAGCTATATGCTTGTTCCTTAGCCCGGTCATGTCTGTGATGTTTTCAGGCGCGGCTTCAGCGTTTTTTTTTTTATCTTTCAGGGAGAGAGATCGAGATTTAAGTAAGTTTTGCCTTAATGCGTGTATAAGCAGTGTTACTGTTTGGCGTGCCGCAGTGCGTTGAGGCGTCGTTTTTACTGGCCTATTCTCATGCTTCGCAACCCTTAATTGAAGTGCTCTATAATAAGTTGTTGTGATTATCTCATTCTACCCAATTGATGTAGTTGCTTCAATCGAAGAAGCATTGGAAACGAAAATTTGACCGGAAATTTATGCTTGTAACCCAGTCTTAGTTCGTGTGCACGTATAAGTATATCCCTTTGTCACTTAATCGAGTAGGCCTACAAACGTTCTGTTCGATTTTTATCTCAGCCTTTAGCAAGTTGGAAAGTGCCCTTTGCGCTGTTACGAAATGAAAATCGTATTCACTGCTACACTTCGGGATTTGCACAGTGACAGAAAAGGTTACAGTTACTAGTCGCTGATGTATCGACTTTCAACCTTGATCCAAGAAGGGTGCAGTTTCCAAACCCTCCTTTAAATTCGCACCTGCTGTTGTAACTATACTGTAATACAAAGTTTCTCAGTTTATCAATCGAAACTAATGACTTACCAGTTGTACTGCATTGTTTGCTTTTTTCAGGAAGACTTTGTTTCGGATTACCAAATGGCAGACTGGAACTCCAGGAAGAATGGCTTGACCGACAAGACTTCTGTACGCGAAAAGTTCCTCGTCAAAGTAACAACCAGGCTGGGAAACACACATTCGAAAATCCGAATCGAGAAATGGGTTGGAAGGGGAACAAGCGATTCTGTGAAAAGAGACGTTGAGTACTAAAACTTATTCTCATGTTTTAAATTTAACATAAAAAATCAAATCGCGGTGTTACGCCGGAGCGTGTAAGGAGTGTCGGGGCCCATGTCGGCGGTTTAACGCATATCACTACAGCTCTGAAGGAACGTCGCAGCCGTGGCGAGTGGTTGTCGACACTGTATCCAATTTGACCGGCCCTGAAAGCGATTCCATGACATTCGACCTACTTCGCGGAGCGTACCAACCGGTCAATTTAGTTCAGTATCATTTTAGATAAAAAATTTTTGCTGAGCGTATAATATCCATATTTGAATTAACTGTGAACAAAATTTGGTGAAAAAAGGATGCAGGACAGCAAGAATAGACGAGAAAACCATAATAGCAGTGATTTTTTTTAGATTTTGAATAAATATTACCTTTGACAATAGGGGATATTCACTGGGGGGTTCATGTCATTTGGCCCAATTAATTCTATCCGACAATTCCTAGGAAACGTAGGGCACAAAGAAGATGTATGGCCCGGAAACTGACTTGATGAAAAGCCTCCACCTAAAAAAATAAACACGGAATTAATAGATGCTCCGCTTTGTTTTATAATCGTAAACGCCTATTTTTTCAAATATTGTAACTATCTACTGTACGATACCCAGTAAATTTGCTTGTTCAAAAACGTTACTATTTTACATTCGCTTTATGACGCACGTTTTTCATTTAAAAACTTAACTATAGCAGAGTTTTCGGTTCCGCTATTCGTTACACATTTCGGCGTAATACTGTACCGCCAAAGTGTGCGTCATAAAGCGAATGTAAAAAAATTATGTTTTTGCCACTGACGGTATAAAAGCTTATTGTAAAATAAAGCATACGCTCCCAGCAATGCTGCCCTTGTGTTTCCAATTTAAAAATTGTTTTTAGTAGTTTTCTACTACGTGGGCATTCGGTCATTTACAGTTTTCCAGATTTTAGAAGCATGTAATTCAAATTTAATTAAAACTTAAAGTTATACTTCGAAAAATCCAAATCTTCATTATTGCAATTGTAGTGCATTATTACGCAGAAACGTGTAACAAATAGCGGGGCCCATCTCCTCTGCTTAGCGCCTGGGCTACACTGAAAGGTCGCGACGGTAGCAAGCTTTTGGCGATTTCACTGACCTGGTAATCAAACCCACGATCTCCCGCTACGACAACGATGTAATTAATCACTTCGCCAACCGGCCAAAATCTAAACTCGAAAAAATTAGTGTTTTTTCTCACCGAGGTTTAAATTTCGTCCTTCAGTTTCGTCATCAATTTTATTCAAGTTATTACTTGAAATAAAAGCTAGAAATTCTCCCAAAAAATGCTCCATATTCTTTCCTTCTGCTTTAGTTATGTGATTGCCTGGAAAAGACGTGCATGTTACTTACATCGAAGTTATTTGTTCTGTACTTAGGTTACTTTCAAATTACATTAAACAGAAAATTCAACAGTAATGGAGGTAAACTGCGAAGTGAGCTTGGGCTCTTCGATGCAGCAGCCACCCGTTATGTATGTCAAAGGCGACCGGCTCGTTGGATCTGTCATCTGCACGCAGTGCCGCTTGGCCATGTCGCTGACATTATTGGGACTGATTTTGAATGGACTTTTCTGGGTCAAAGCCAAAACTCAATCATTGGCATTTGTGGCTTCTCTGAAGCAAATGGGCACCGGAAAGTGTGCGCATTTGTGGTTACCGTTTACCCGGTGAAAATTTGTCAGAGTTTTTATTTTGATACCCTTATTTGTCCTGCATTTTTTTGCGCCTTTTACCTTTTTTATAGATCGGTAGACAAGGACGCAAGCAAATTGCGACAGAAAGATGTAAATAAAATTAATTAAATGAAATGATTCATAAAATAGATTTTGCAGGCCAAAAATTAAAAAAAAATGTTGCGAACACTTGATGTCAAAACCAACCTCCCGGATGTTGTTTGAGTACGCAGACGTTACTAGCGTTCAGACAACAGTGTTGGTTGGTCGAACATTTATCTGCCGTTAAGACGTCACCAGAGCACATGTTCCGACACAAGTTGCTGGAATCTGTAATTAAAAAAAAGAACACATTAGTGAGCTGCTAAATGCCATTGGAAAAACACTAACTATTTATTATAAGTGTTGTATTAAGTCTCAAAGCGATCCTGAGTTGAGTAAACTTACTGCTGATGCATTTGCCGGTTACAGCCAGTTCTTTCTCTTTTTCTTGGCATAACTTGACTTGTGCCATCGAGTAGGCGGTCAAACAAAAATAAATGGTTACCCTTAATTTCATTGCAATTTACTGAAAAGTTGTACCAGCTTGCTCGTTGAATCTAAAAATTGCTTTCATATTCAATTAATTTTTTGATTCTTCGCGGTATTATGCCGAGGCTACCAGGTGGCGGGGGCCATCTCCGAAGAGACGTCGCAGTGGTGACGAGGCGCTGGCGACGCTGTGTTTATTTTGACCGGCCAAGGAATCAAACCCCGCTCCTCCCACTCCGATGGCGATGTCGCAACGACTACGCCAACAGGCCGGATTGCTTTAAATATACAAAGCTCACCGACACATTAGTTTTGGAAAGGTTTCATCTGCATGTAGCGTATAGGTTATTTTAGTTTCTGTCTGCTGACTCTTCCAAGCTATAACTAAACTCTTCCTTTTTTCAAAATAATGTGTAGCTTAAGCGAAAGTAACGCATTTTTGTAGTCTACGAACAAGGCAGGTGACATTTTTTTGTGGTAGGTTCGATTCGCGGCTGGAGCCAATTGCGTTTTCATGGTCATTGGTTGGCTGCTGACTTGAAATGAACAAGCTGATCTCGCATTCTTCCACTAAAGAATTGATGAGTTTTTTTCAATGGTTTGAAAATTAAGTAATAGTTTTAAATTAAAAAACACGTGAAAAATAGAGCAAAAGACCAATTTACAAATGTTATTTTTTTAAAGAGAAAGTCAGAGCGTTGCTTTTCCACAAGAAAGCTTACAAGAAATTGCTTTCTGCACTGTTGGTTATTCACCTTGCAATTACCAGAACATGAACTGTGCAGCGACTTTTATAGCAATTATGGCCCGAAACTAGTTATTTTGCTTTTTTTACTTGGTTTCTGATAATTCTAACTTTCTAAATCACTCGGTTGTTGAGTTTATAAACTAACAGAGTTTTCTAATTTCTAATGCATAACAATAGCGTCTTTTTTAGTTATATAAAGCAAACTAATAGGCAAAATTTGAAACTAACCTATGTGCAAAAATTTATTTAAAAGTAAACAATTAACAATCAAAATAAAATGCTGAAGTTAAAGCACTTAAACAAAGCTCTTCTGTTCGATTCCTGTGTCAGTCCGATGTAACTGAGTGCTAAGCGCAAAAAAAAAAAACGGAAAATAGGATTTATGATGCGATTTAGGTTAAATAGCAATACAGCATGATCGTGCGGTCGTTGCTTTTTCGCGATATCGCCGCGACTGCAGGTCTGCAAATATCGTGTTTGTCGCCATTCGACCGGGTCGGGTCGCTAGATTTATTCCGGTCGAGCGGGAGGTCATACTAATAGCGTTACAAATTACAGTTAGTACCGATATTCTGAACTTTTTCGCCACTGCTTCAGCACAAAGCGGGAAGTGTAAAAGGAAAAGTCTTGTTATATTATTATTACTGTAACAGCACTCAGTTGTTACTGTAGTGATTAAGCGACGCTTATGATGGCCTCACTGTGTACTTGAAACTCAGATATCAAGTCTATGAAATCAGGGTATTACACAGAAGCCGTGTGACGAGTGGCGGGACCCATTTTGGCGGCTTAGCATTTATGAAACATGTCTTTGCACTCCAAAAAAACTTAGATGACTGCAAGTCGACTCATATCTCGAGTAGAAAATAACTCAAGCAAGGTTGCATATTACATTCACTGTTGCAATGTTGGATATGACGTAATGTACTGTATCACCGGAGGCCAAGGCAATAGTAAGTGGTGAGGTAAGCTAAAATGCCCTAAAACTGTAATTAACTAATTAAAACGTAATGGGGAGCTAAAAAAAGTTTGTAGAAATCAATTTACGAGGTTTTTGCATCACAATTAGATCATAAACAAACTGGTTAAAATAACTTAACTTGCTTTATTTAGATGTGATTAGTAAGTACTTGAAGACTAATATTGTTTGCGTCTTACCCAAGTCAAGTTTGCGGCGAAGGAGGCATTCTAATTAAGATCTTTTAAGGAATTAACTAGAACAAAATTACGTGAAGTCGCGAGTAAACTGCTTGTTTGTTTGAAGGGAAATTGCGTAAGCGTTAAAACGATAAATAATTCCTTGATTTGTTGACATACCAACTTGGTTTCATGCCAATGCAGACATTACTAAAATGGCAGTTAATTGCATTTTTTAATTTTTCCAATTCACAATTACAACTTTTTGGCTCTTATCTACGCTGTGTGTAGTGTGCACATACCAAAATGCTGTTCCATTTTATGTCCCGTATACGGTGTAATTACTAATTAGGACAGCCGAGACCAATATAGTTTGCGTAGGCTGCGTTTTAGAATGTGACGTCACAATTGAAAACATGGTGTGCTGAAAACAAAGCCGACGCATGACGTCAATATTTAGTTTTTCAGCTGAACACGCGTGAAAAACGCACGTGGTTTGCTTGCAACGCAGACTTAAAATTAGTAGAATAGCTTGTAATATCGAGCAGTGTAGTAGAAGCAGTTGAAGGCCTATGACGTTGTCGAATGGGCGTAATCTCAGTCTAATCAGGTAATATAGTGTATGCGAATTCAACGCTAAGAATCAGGATTGCCGGAACATCGTGAAGGCAAGGGGGGCAGCTTTTTCAAAGGGCACTTTTACCAACGCAAAGGCGTGGAGAGAAATTTAAAAACGGGGGGCTGCAAGTTCCCAAGCGTATTTTTTTGGCAGAATCAATTTAAAGCTGATTGAGAAACGAGAAAGACTCTAGGGGGTCCGTGGGCATTTTCCTTAAAGGTTTCTCATTATGCGTGCTTAAGGCGCAAGGCTTATTGCTAGCGTAGAGGTTCAAAATTATGGGAAAAATTGTATACATCAACAACATTTTTGAAAGTGGCTGATGGGAGGATGCATACCCCTCATCCTACCCTCCTGGCCATGAGCTACAGAAGCCATAAAAAGAGTCTGGCATATTCAGTCACTTGGCACTATTAATTTTGTTCATTTTTCTAAAAGACGGTTAGAAGGGGGGGACCATGGCGCAATGGCCCCGCTCTCATAAATACGCTCCTGCAAACCGATTAAGATGTACATTGTGTCGTACCTTTTTCCTGATGCACGATTAGCGGACGAATTATATCAGACAAGAATGTGGATTCTTTAATTTCGCCGTTTTTAGATCAGCATAACTGCGTACAGTTACAGTCAGGGGTGGAAAACTGGCAAGGCATAGCGGGCCGCATTGATAGCATGATACTTTCAGCGGGCCACATTCTCTCTCACTTTGAAAGTTTTGTCTTAAAACTACACTACATTGCGTCGCAAATTTATCAAGCATTTATGCTGAGTTGGTTTTTACCGCGAAAATCAGAGACTTTGCGCGTTTTTTATGCCACGACAACAGCATGTAGTTGAATGTGAAACAGTTTTTAAGAAATCTTAACGTTTTCTATTCTACCAGTTAGTTGTACACTTAACAAAGTTCTGACGCGGGCCACATTCAAAACTTAAGCGGGCCGCATGTGGCCCGCGGGCCGCAGATTCCCCACCCTTGAGTTACACCATGGTAACACCGTCACAGCTATTGCCTGCCTGTTGGAAACAGCGGGTGAGAAATGATGGAAAAACACGAAAAGTTACGTTTCCGTGCTACTACATACTAATACTGAATTTGTCGTACATCCAAAAACAAAAAACCTCACCATCATGGCCTACTCGCATTATTTTTTTCACAACTCGGGGACCGAGTCACCAAAAAAATGACGCGAGTCCGAATATAAGTCCAAGGTAAACATTACGAGTCCTCAAAAACTGAAATCGTGTCCTCCTAAAGCTGGAATAACTGCAGAAAATGCAAGCGAAACTGAAACTACTGATATGTGATACCTTTGCTATACAGGGCAGACGTTTCATTTTGTTACTATCCCAATGAAATGCTAAGGGCAGTACTGCCCCTCTTGCCCCCCTAGTCAAATGCCCTCCCTCGTTCCGGCACCCCTGCTAAGAATGGCTGCATAGTTTCAACTAACTGCGACTTTTATCAAGTAGTGATTGTATTCTTGAGGGAGTGTATGGTTAACCTTTTCGTTTAGTGTTGGTTTTTCGGTTTTTAGGTTTTCAATTGTTATTCGCTTTAATAGGATATTATGCCATGATGTTGTTACATGTGTAATAATCATACTGTTTAAGTGGGTAATAACTTGAAGTATTTCAGCAATACCAAAAAATTGAATTGCTATTCAGTTTGTTGGAAGTTCTTTTCAAATGAAGATCACCTTATTTAGCACATGAAAAGTCACACTGATGAACGTCCATATTCCTGCTCAATTTGTGTCAAGTCATTTTCAAATAAAAGCAATCTTACCCAGCATATGAGAAGTCACACTGGTGAACGTCCATATTCCTGCTCGGTTTGTGCCAAGTCATTTTCACACAAAGGTCATCTCACCCAGCACATAAGAAGTCACACTGGTGAACGTCCATATTCCTGCTCAATTTGTGTCAAGTCTTTTTCACTGAAAGGCAATCTCACCCAGCACATGAGGATTCACACTGGTGAACGTCCACATTCTTGCTCAGTTTGTGATAAGTCGTTTTCGCATAAAAGTACTGTTACTCAGCACATGAGAAGTCACACTGGTGAACGTCCATATTGCTGTTCTGTTTGTGCCAAGTCGTTTTCACATAAAGCTCATCTTACCCAGCATATGAGAATTCACACTGGTGAACGTCCGTATTTCTGCTCGGTTTGTGCGAAGTCATTTCCACACAAAGGCCACCTTGCGCGGCACATGAGAAATCACACTGGTGAACGTCCATATTCCTGCTCAGTTTGCGTCAAGTCATTTTCATCAAAAGGCAATCTTACCCAGCATATGAGAAGTCACACTGGTGAACGTCCGTATTGCTGTACAATTTGTGCCAAGTCATTTTCACGTAAAAGTCATGTTACCCAGCACATGAAAATTCACCAGCGTGAGTTTTCCATAAGTTAGCTCTGTTTGTGCCTAGTAATTTTCGCAAATAGTTCATCTCATTTCGCACTTGAAAACTCACAGTGGAGAACGTCCATATTCCTGTTTAATTTGTATTTAGTTATTTCAAGGAATTGTGACCTTACCCGGCACACGAGACGCCAAACTGGCGAACGTTCATATTCCTGCTCAGTTTCAAGTGATTTTCAGGGAAAAGTGATCTTATTTCCTGTGAAAAATCACTCTGACGAACGTCCATTTACATGCCCAGTTTGTAACCAGTCGTTTTCAAAGAAAAATAGCTTTACTCCCGACATGAGAAGTCACACTGGTGAACGTCCATATTTTGTGCGCAGTTTGTGCCAAGTCACTTTCCGAAAAAAGCAACTATAACAAGCGCATGAGAAGTCACAGTGGTGAAAGAAAAGGCAATCTTACCAAGCATATTCTTGTTCAGTTTGAGGGAAATCATTTTTGCAGAATGGTCAACTAACTCGGCACATAAAACGTCACACCGGTGAACCTCTGTAATTTGCGAAAGTTTTTCATTTGAAAAAAAAAAACGCTCACAAAGTTTCTCAGTTCTCGGGATAATAAAAGCTATAAAGACCGTTGTACAACAAGTAGAACTTGCTTACAATGTAATAGAGTGCCATGTACTTTGTCTTTTTTGTGTGTGTGGATGAACTTGATTTAAAATCAATAACATCCATCGGGCTCGAGACTTTCGCGTGGAAGCAAAATTTATTCAGTAAGATTTTGAGATCTTACTAATACTTCATATTTTTTTGAGTCATGCTCTGGCTTCGTGGCGCAGCGTAGAGATCATAGGTGCTTTGTGTCAGATTTGATTGACTTCTGGAAGCCTGGGAGATTGGGTGCCTTGCTGGGATTGTCAGTGAAAAATGCACAACTGTATCGTAGTTTTAAATGTTTTTGCTTGTAATGTGCAACTAGTTTTGATGTAAAGCTAAAGGAGCCAAGTTAGTACATTGGTAAGCGGAAGCGTAACCAAGAGCGGCAGTTGCCCACCCCAATTTTTTTTCCAGTAGTATTGTTGGTTCGAACATGCACGTCATTTTGTCCCAAAGAATGGGGGGCAGCAGGAGCTGGTTTTTTTTCACCCCTGAAACGTTTCTAGTTTTTTCTGATTTTGAATGAGAAATGCCAATTACGCCGTAAATCCAACGGGTTTCGTTGTGGTTGTAATGCGCTAAGAACTTAAAGGGAGCTAAACTAATCTGTTCAGAAAAATTGCACAAACTTTTGTGTGAAATCTTATTAAATGTCAGAAGTCTAAATGTATGGTATAAATGTTTAAATAAACTCTTCCAAAACTGGTTGGAGTAATGTTTCGACTATAACCAAAGTCTCGTCGGCCTTGCTACGCACAGCCAATACAGGCTAAACTCATTCCAGACTGTAAAGACTCTTTTTTATAGTTGAAACATTAATTTGTCCCTTGCAAATTTCTCATCTAACTCATGGTTGGAGTAAATTTTGAATTCTTGCTTGTTACTTCTGGGTCTGAGGTCTGACGGCGCTGGTAAAAACCTGAAAAAACTTCTTACATCTTTTGGAACGTTGCTGTTCATAGACTTTATTTCACTCGTAACATGGCGCAAAAATGCTTCTAATGTATTTGTGATTCCTAGTAACTTCTAGTCAAGTAGGTTTTTAGTGGTATTTAATGATGAACGCTTGTACTAGATAAAACAAAGCAAAACTGAAATGAAAAGATGGTAGTTATTTATTCAGCTTTCAACATTCAGCAAATCAAATTATTTTCGTTCAAAAAACCATATTCAATAGCAGTGTAGTTTTGGATCTGCATTGCTATAGCAAAACTTCTCAACATATGGGCTGCGAAGCTGGTTTAGGTGTGCTGCGCACGAAAACATTTAGGATTGAACTGAAAGTTTCCCACGGCAATAGCATAAATGATATTCAATTTACAAAACTTAGTTTAGCATTTTTTTAAAGTTATGCCACGAAGCTTTGAATTACGAACAATTTTTTCCAAAAGTTGAAGCTTTTTGGTGATCTGCCAAAGTGGGTATTATAATCATGACCGGGTAGGCATAAGCTTATGCATAAGTAGTAATTAGCCCATACAAAATTGCATTTAGTTCGGTGAATATCAGGGTTGGGTGGGAAAAGTTTAAACAAACATTGTCTTCAAAGTTGTTCGAAAGCCTAATTTTTTTAAAAGTTTTTTCGGTGAAACAGTCCCCGCAATCATATTTTTTTCTATTCTGCATCAAATAAACTTCTTTTGAAAAGTTTACGAAACATTGTGTTATACCCAGTATATATCGTTTGGCTCCCCTGGCGCATTTGCACTTAGTTCCTTGTGCATCACTGATGTTTCGCTAGCATGGTGATTAGGCCTACAACATTATTTACTGTATTTATCTTATAATATTGTTTAAAATCGAATCAGATTGACTGACAGAACGTTAACTAAACCTTAAACCTACCAAAAGCGTTTGACCCCCGTACAAAAAATTTCTGGCGACGCCCCTGGTCGGAACCGATCGGTATATGACGCATGGTTTAGATGCTTGTAAAACAGATCTTTTGAAGTTGAATGAAATCGAATCAGATCGACTAATACTGCAGAACGTTAACTAAACCTAATAAAAAAATTTGCCTTACAAAAATTTCTACCGACACGTCTGGATAAAACCGATCGGTATTTGGCGCATGTTTTAGCTAAATGGGTGTTGCTTTAAGCATACCTTGCAATTTACTCCAGTCGCTGTTGATTTGTTTGTTTATTATATTGATTTGATAGGTTTTCATTCATTGGCGAGGTTTAATTGTTTTACCAAAGGGAACGCTCGATCTCGCTCTCAAAAACAAAAAAAGATAAAAGTTCCAAATCACCAAGAATTCGTGCCGTACAACATGACGGGAGCACTTTCAGGAGCTTTTGGTGATGTGATGATTTTCTTTGTTTATTCATCGATTGCTTTGTTTCAATGGGACGCTAAAATTAACGTAAGAATTGTTGTCGCACATGGGGTTTGATAGCTCGTTTAAATGTTATTGCACGTGAGGTTTTAGCTTGCCACGTATCGGTAAATATTCCGCTGCTTCGCAGACGTCCGAAAGTGTTTTTCATCAAACAACAGACTTGTCTAAAACTATGTGGTATAGAATGTTTCAAGACGTTGTGGTTCTGTAGAATCGGGGCAGTACTTTTCGGTGTGACGGATTCGACGTCTCGGCGTGACCGACTCGTCCTTGAGACGACTGGACGTTGAGACGACTCGACGTTGGGACGACTCGCCGTTGGGACGTCTCGACGTTGAGACGATTCGGCGTGGAAAGGTGTGATTTGTGAGCGGACGTAATTATCGCGTTTCGTGCTACAATGTGCGAAAAGACGTATATGGTTGGTCACTTTAACCAACCTATTCGGTTTCTATACTTGTATTTGCATACTTGTGTTGATTCGCTTTAAAACTTCGTCATTCGGCGCTCACATGTTTATTCATTTCACTCTTATGTTTGTTGTTTTGCAGAGCAGCAACTACTTTAAAGTATTTTGTAATGTGTATGACAAGCAAAATAACTTAAAATATTCCAGTAATACGGTAGAATGGAATTGCTGCTCAGTTTGATGCAAGTAATTTTCACAAATACGAATTCTTACCCAGCAAATGAAAAGTGACACAGGTGACCATCCATATTTGTGCTCAATTTGTGACAAGTCATTTTCACAGAAAAGTCGTCTTACCCAGCACATGAGAATTCACACGGGTAAACGTCCATATTCGTGTTCAGTTTGTGCCAAGTCATTTTCACAGAAAGGTCATCTTGCCCTGCACACGAGAATTCATTCAGGCGAACGTCCCTATTCGTGCCCAGTTTGTGAGAAGTCATTTTCACAGAAAAGTCATCTTACCCAACACTTCAACAGTCACACAGGTGAACGTCCGTATTCCTGCGCAGTTTGCGATAAGTCACCTTCATGGCAAAGTGACCTTATTAAGCACATGAGAAGTCACACTGGTGAACGTCCATTATCCTGTTCATTTTGTTTCAAGTGTTTTGCGTGTCAATATCTCTTGACCAAGCACATGAGAATTCACACTGGTGAACGTCCATATTCTTGTTCGATTTGTGTGAAGTCATTTACGCAGAAAAGTGTTTTGAACAGGCACATGAGAATTCACACTGGAGAACGTTCGTATGACTGCTCAGTTTGTGAAAAGTCATTTTTACAAAAAATTCACCTTACTCTGCACATGAGAAGTTACACTGGCGAACGTCCGTATTCCTGTTCAGTTTGTGACAAGTCATTTTTACGGAAAAGTGTTCTTACTCAACACATGAGAAGTCACACTGGAGAACGTCCATATTCTTGTTCAGTTTGTGACAAGTCATTTTCAGGAAAAAGTGCACTTACCATGCACACTAGAGTGCACACTGGAGAACGTCCATATTCCTGCCCACTTTGTGCCAAGACATTTTCACAGAAAAGTCATTTGATCAAGCACATGAAAATTCACACTGGTGAACGTCCATATTCTCGTTCAGTTTGTGACAAGTCATTTTCAGGAAAAAGTAACCTTGCCATGCACATAAAAATTCACACTGGAGAGCGTCCGTATTCCTGCTCAGTTTGCGCCAAGACATTTTCGCAGAAAAGTATTTTGATTAGGCACATAAGTATTCACACTGGCGAACGTCCATATTCCTGCTCAGTTTGTGAAAAGTCATTTTCGCGGAATAGTTATCTTACCCAGCACATGAGAAGTCACATTGGTGAACGCTTATAGTCCTGCTCAGTTTGTGCCAAGTTATTTCCTCAGAATGGTATTTTTTTCCAGTATATGAGAAGTCGCATTTGTGAACGACCATATTTCGGGTCAGTTTCAGGAAGATTCAGCCTTACCCGGCACATGAGAAGTCATATCATTTAATGCAGTGATGTAAAGAAACATGATTTTGTTCAATAGATCAACTTCTAGGTGGGGAATGGTCACTAGTGTTTACTTGAGCAATTCCGTTTTAGAGTGTTTCATTTTGGCTTTTGCTTCCAAAATGGAACATTTAAAGTACAGTACCGGAAAAAAGTTTAGAAAGATTTTTATTTTGATGAACTTTTTATGATAAAGTCACTTTACAACAATTCTACAGAGAAATGTGTATTTTTTACTGTGTCTTGTACTGACTTAACTATTATTCTTTGTACTTTTCAATAAATATTGATATCTTTTACATTTGATAACGGTTTTTTATAGCATAAACTTAATTTTTCAAATTTGTTGTGAAAATGGCAAAATTGCCTCAAATTTCAAAAACGTTAAAAAGCAACGTCATTCTTATAAAAGAAGAAGGCTACAAAAATGTTGAAATTTCAAAACGATTAAAAATATCTGAAGCATCCGTTAGCCGAATATTACAAAAAAGCAAGGAAAATCTGTCTTTCTCCCCGAAAAAAAAGTGGCAGACCCCGTATCACTTCTCCAAGGACGGACCGCAAAATCAAAAGACTCTGCCAAAAGCAACCATTTATTTCTTCATCAGAAATAAAAAAAATCGGTGCAAGAGCTGAGTAGTGTGACTACAAGAACCATTAGAAGTCGTTTGCTCAAAGATTTTAAACTTCCTGTCCGCAAACCTCTTAAAAAACCCTGATTACACCAAGAATGGCCCAGTAAAGACTTGAATTTTGCTGCGGCTACAAAGACTGGACTTGTGAAGACTGGCAGAAAGGGATGTTTTCTGACGAATCCACCTTTTTACAGTTCGCTTCCTACAAACCCTTTGTCCGCAGACCTCTTGGGTCTTCACCAGTGAACTCGCGGTACCTCCAACCAACCGTTAAGCACCCCCCATCGGTCATGGTGTGGGGGTGCTTTTCCAGCCAAGGCCGAGGTGGTCTTTCTTTTTTGCCGGAAGGACGAACAATGAATGCCTCAAGATATATTAGCGTCCTAGATGAGCATCTACTGCATTTCATGAGCATTTACGGATGCACAACATTCCAACAAGACTCCGCATCATGCCATAAGGCCAAATCAGTCATGAATTGGTTTCAAACCAAAAAGATGAGAGTGCTCAAGTGGCCTGGGAATTCTCCTGACCTTAATCCCATAGAAAATATGTGGACATTGATCAAAAAGAAAGTTTCTACATCAAATCCGACAACTTTGGATGAGCTAAAGCGGACCATTAAAGAGATTTGGTGCAAAAATATTGATCAAAATGTCTGCAAAAACCTTACAGATTCCATGCCTAGCCGCATTCAAAAATTTATTAAAAACAAGGGTTACCACACGAAATACTAGTGCAATTGCTGTAATTTGACTATGTTGGAGGTGCATGATGTTTGTTTCCTATTTTGTTTCGTTCAATGAAAGAAAAAACATAAAAACGTGTCATTTTAGCGTTTTTTAGGCTTTTGAAAAAATCTTTCTAAACTTTTTTCCGATACTGTAGCTTTGCTAATGTTTCTTCAAAATTGATGAATGTTCGAGTTAGAGCTATTTGATTCGTAAGTCATGATCATTTAAAGTTGTATTTTTCGTATGTGTTCAGCGAGTAGAACAAATTTGTGTGATATTAATTTACCATTACACCGCACTCGTGCAATTCTTAGTGTTATGGAGCCCTAATTAATTGAATGTACACAAAAGGTTTTGAAAATTCCCCAAAAATGGGTTGAGTGCATGAAGTGTACTGGTAAACTCTTTTTCTCGCTCAAATCATCTACGTCGACATGGCTTAGGGATGCCGCTCTTGCGTTGCAGATGTTTTGTGACAGCTTTGTTTATGGCTGGACAGGTTCGCTTTTATTTTCACCAACAATTTGCCTGCCACATTAGAAATCACGCTATTAAGTTTAGTGGTGTAAAGTGACATAGTTACATTTAATAAATAAATCTTATGCGTGGTTTTGGTTTGTGACTACTGTTTACTTAGCGATTCGATTTTACAGTACTTCAGCTTCCTCATTGTAGCCATATAGTGTTGCTGCCAAAGTAGCTTCAAGTGGTGAATGGCTGAATTTAAGCGATGTGTGTTGCAAATCATAAATTTTTGTCCGAAAAATCTTGTTTTTGCTATGATGCGATGTTTTGCGTATGACTGTTTGAATTGATTTGGGGTAAAATAGCTGTGTTTTTGCTTTGTGTTTAGCGATTAGAATAAACCTCTATAATTGGGTTGCCATTTTCCAATTCGTTGCGCTATTGAGCCTTGATAATCGAATATAAACGAAGTGTTTGAAACTTTCTCGATAAGTATTGTGTACCCGAAGTGTACTGGTAAACTCTTGATAAATTAATCAACGATGACATGGCTTAGGGATGCCGCTTATGCATTGCAGATGCTTTGTGACAGCTTTGATTCGGCAGTTCCCATCATATTAGCTAATAAATGTTTGCTTCTGATGCACTTATGAAATACATGGCTGTTACCACAAGCATATTTCAAAATTACCCTCAATCACTGTTGAAATTTCAGTTCAGTAAGTTTGGTACATCTCGTATAGTTATGTAATTTGGTGGTTGTATTGAATTAAAAGCTCAATTACAAACATTTAAGCAGTGCATACAACTCCCGTAAGTTACCTAGAAACTTCATGAACGAAAAACCGTAACACGGGGCTTTTTTAACAATTCTTGGTGGTTTACTGATTTCTTGATTTGATTTCTTCATCTGTATCTTCCTATCACGAGAAAGCGGCGGAGGCGTTATGCGTAGGACAAATCCAGACTCGCTTAGGAGTTGCCTTTGCTTTCAAGCTTTCCGGTTGAATTTTCTTTTGACTTTTAATTTGCTGCTTGCCAGATTTCACCAAGCAGAGATAATCATCTTAACCAAGGACGCAACAACGAGACTAGTTTGTACTAGTACAACGAGTTTGGGAGTTGAACCATTAACTTTGCGATCATAATCGTCGTAAGAACGACGCTTCAAAACACTACGCCACGCTGTCGCCAAATTTTCTTTCTATTTAGGTATTACTCTTTGCTGCGAATGAAGTAGATGAATGGTTTCTGTTACTACGTTTGTAGATCGGCTGTTGTAAAAACTATTGCTGACAAGGCTAACAATTTTTTTCCAAAGGCATTTTAAGTCCATGCATCGGCATCGCTACATCGGCCGATGTCAAGTAACTGTACTGCACCCTTAATCTCGAGCACACCACCGCGTGCATTAAAAGTTATTTCTCAAAGTCGGGCTTGTCTTTTGATCCGCCATTGATAAAATTCAATCCAACTCACCTGTCACCAGTATATTCACCAGTGTCGCCACTCATCAGCCACCTCTGCTAATTCCATACTTGGTCAGCCGGATTATCATAATTATGCGTTTAAAACAAGAAATATTTTTTAAGTACTGTAGGTTTAGCGAGTAGCTACTTGTTCAAAATATTTTCACTCAAGAAATGCGTAAAATAAAGCGAAAGTGTAGCTATAACTTCAAAAATGACAGCACAAGATGCAAAAAAACATAACTTATTAGAAAACACGAAGAACAATTAACGAAATCGAAGAGATAAAGCAAGCACACGAACAAATTTTTAACGACTGCAAAACATTTTTATTGCATTTGATAAGCAACAGCCTCTGAAACGTCTCCGCGCCTAGTGAAACCACTACTATTGAAACCATAGATCAAACGCAGCTATTTCACATTCAAGATCGCTGCGCATAAATGTGCATTCTACTCTATGTGAGAGAAAGCATTGTCCGGCCATCCGACCTTCATATTAATAAACTACTGTAAATCGTTCTTATCTCGCACTTATAATTAGGGTTGGATTGAATTTGAATTTTGAATTTAAAACTGCTCACGAGTTCTTGATGAATTTGAATTTCATTTTTTCAAAGTCAATGAATTTGAATTTCGTTTTTTCAAAGTCAATGAATTTGAATTTCGTTTTTTCAACGTCAATGAATTTGAATATTTTGATTACACAATTGACGAACTTTGAGTTTTTCGATTTAAACCTTACAAAGCAAATGTAGCAATTTGTAACTGGGTATATCAGTTAATGTTGCAAACGTTCCATAAAATTTTATCAAGCCAACAGAAAGTTTATGATAGCAATTATGACGCTGCAAGGCGCTTTGAAGTTGTTTTTGGGCCACAGTAACCTCCCTAGTGCACCTGCTGGAGAATAGACTTTACACTCAATCGCTCAGATTTCATATCTTTCAAGGTTTTCATAGCATTTTAACTTGAAGTGAAGTTGCCGAGAATGAAATTCGTCTTTACGTCAGCGATTTTCCACGTGAGAACAATAAAGCTAACTTATTTCACCAACAGGCGAGCGAAAGAAAAGATACGAAGTTTCAACTTCAAACTGTTTTTGTTAAATTAATTATAAGTGCGAGATAAGAACGATTTACAGTAGCTTATTAATATAAAGGTCGGATGGCCGGACAATGCTTTCTCTCGTATAGAGTGGAATACACATTTATGCGCAGCGATCTTGAATGTGAAATAGCTGCGTTTGATCTATGGTTTCAATGGTAGTGGTTTCACTAGGCGCGGTCTATGGTTTCACTGGGCGCGGAGACGTTTCAGAGGCTGTTGCTTATCAAATGCAATAAAAATGTTTTCCAGTCGTTAAAAATTTGTTCGTGTGCTTGCTTTATCTCTTCGATTTCGTTAATTGTTCTTCGTGTTTTCTAATAAAAGTTATGTTTTTTTGCATCTTGTGCTGTCATTTTTGAAGTTAGCTACACTTTTGCTTTATTTTACGCATTTCTTGAGTGAAAATATTTTGAACAAGTAGCTACTCGCTAAACCTACAGTACTTAAAAAATATTTCTTGTTTTAAACGCATAATTATGATAATCTGGCTGACCAAGTATGGAATTAGTAGAGGTGGCTGATGAGTGGCGACACTGGTGAGTATACTGGTGACTGGTAAGTTGGATTGAATTTGAATCCGCTCACAAATTCTTCATGAATTTGAATTTCGTTTTTTCAAAGTCAATAAATTTGAATTTCGTTTTTTCAAAGTCAATGAATTTGAATTTCAAAATTAGAAAAAAAATGAATGGATCCAACCCTAGTCGTCAACATTAAGTTTTTTGAGCGCTAGTCTTTCGTCGTAGTCGAGTGCTGTAGGATCGTTATTCTTTTCGTAAAAATAATTGGATTTATACTTGCTCTTGGGAGCTAAGACCTGCGCTTATTTTTTCCCAACAATGTGAATTCAAACGAGTGTTATTTTCTTTATATGGCAAGTATGAATCCAATTATTTTTACGGAAAGAATAACGATCCTACAGCACTCGACAATGACGAAGGTTTACGGACAACTGAGCACCGGACAATTGGGCACCAGGACAACTGGGCACCAGGACAACTGCATGGGCACTGGACAACTGGGCACCAGAACAATTAGGCATCAGGACAATTGGGCACCAGGACAACTGGGCACCTGACAACTGGGCACCTGACAACTGGGCACCAGGACAATTGGGCACCACGTCAACTGGGCAGCGAGACAACTGGGCACCGGGACAACTGGGCACCAGGACAATTGGGCACCAGGACAACTGGGCACCAGGACAACTGGGCACCGGACAACTGGGCACCGGGACAGCTGGGCACCGGGACAACTGGGCACCAGGACAATTGAGCACCAGGACAACTGGGCACCGGACAATTGGGCACCAGGACAACTGGGCACCAGGACAACTGGGTACCAGGATAATTGGACATCAGGACAACTGGGCACCAGGACATATTGGTTGTTCTGGTGCCCAGTTATCCGGTGCCCATTTGTATTGGTGCCCAATTGCTCAGGAAAAATGCCCACCAGGAAAAAACTTAAGAGCGGCATTTGTTTTCTACATATTGAATATGCCATAAAAAAGTGCCCACAATCTTGTATGAATATAACTGCATCTTGTACATTTTATTTCCACACACCTGTTGGTTGTGTATGAATATGCGCTGGATCTGGACCATAGTGCTGTAATAGTCTTTGAGTTTTTGTCATGATAACATCATATTTACTAATATTATTAATTGTACTACAGTCCATTATGTGTGTACTCATGTGTAATTTGCTGTGCCATTGCTGTGTACCAATCAATTCTTTTTGAATAAGGTACCAAGTGTGTAGTTGGTAAAACAGAAGTGATTTGATTGCCTGGATTCCGAGAACTCTATTTGTTTTTGGCTTTCCTCCAACAAGTTTTATCAATCGCTGCATTTCTGCGGATCAAGCTCACTTAAAGGGAAAACTATAACTTTTCATCGCTACATGCACACGGCTATATATTATTCAATTGTCGTTCGCATGTCGTTTGAACAAAAACAAAACGACAAAAAAAGCTTGATGAGTTAAATTTAAGAGCGGCAGGAGAGCTTGCTGCTTGTGATATCACTTCTAAACCGAATGCAGAACTGATAAATTGCTATTTTTTTGATACTTGTCTTTTTTACCGATACAAGCAGCTTTTGTGCTACTGGCGGCCCAGCCCATTCAACTTGGTCTGTTCTCCTCGTACCTAGAGGCTCTCTGTATTAGTGACAGAGCTGGAGTCTCGGCCAGAATCTTCGAGACCGAGACGAGGCTGTGACACCACGAGACCGAGACTTGGAGCAAAAAGTCGAGACGAGATCGAGACGTGAACTCACGAAAAAGAAATTCTACCTGACTTGAGCAAAGCTTGTTGACCGAAAACCTACAAAATGTGGGCATAGAAATAGACTAAGAATGGCTTAGCTTGTGGTTTGTAGTTCTTACAGCGCGTCATGGACCGAGACGAGACACGAGACTTTTGGAATCACGAGTTCTCAAAAGGTCGTGAATATTTTAATCGGAAATATATGACATTCCGACGAATTTCTTCATCCGGCGGAATGTGGCAAGCCATAACAACTGTGTTATAGAAACCCAGAAAAAACTGCTATTGTACCACAAAACGGAGAAAGATGCGATATTTACATTTGCTGATGATACAAGATAAGACCTGAGTCATCCTGTTTCGGGATAACGTCCCTCATCAGTGATAACAATCAAGTAGAATCACGTCGAAAACCACGCATCAACAGTACACAACCAGCAGGCGTTTAGGCATTCAATACAGTGAAAAGAATAGCAGTTGCAAAAGAGAAGTAAAGAACAGACAAACGAAGTTTGCTAGATTAATTCCAAGAAAAACAAAGACAACATTATACATGGTGTTGCTGCGGATAAAAATAGCTATCCACGACCTGTTTCGTTCTCATTATGAGCTCGTCAGGTGAAGGACAGCTGATAGAAAGTTGAGCAAAAAGGTAGAGAAACATAGTGAACAAAGATAAAAGCCACGGATGAATAGTAGCAGATAGGAAATGTCAGATGGCTACGACAGCAACTATTGGCATTTTGGATGCAATCAAAGCGACGTCCAAATGAACTGAATAAGATAAAAACAAATCTTTTTCATAATCAGTTTGCTGCCTGCTGAAAATGAATGAAATTATCCTCACATGCCCGTAGAATCCAACCAGTCCACACCATGGAAAGAAGTAAACATTTAAAAGGGCAAGATGAAGAGATTAAATTTCCTAAACAGAATACTGCATCGCCAATTTTAGTACAGCAACGAGATATTATTCAAACAACTTTTCACGATGCAAATGGAAATCACGCGATCATCATTTTATCAAGACTCGAGCTCAAACTATTAAGACAAAAAATGTCATTTGGTGTTTTTTGTCTTAAGGAGGCACACCTATTTTAAAGTTCATTTTGATGCCTCTCGTAAAAATTCAAAATGCAACTTAAGACCTTGTGTTACCCCCCCCCCCTCCCCCCAACCCATACATAGTCAGAAACGAATGGAAATAAAGTATTCCACAGTAAAAATAATATTAGTCTAAACTAATCTATTAGAAAGTTATATACAGTAGACCACGTCTGTAACCGCACTTCTAGGGGATTTAAAAAACTGACCTTATAGTCGAATTGACCCAAATCGCCCTAAAAGTGCATTTTAAGGTTTCCTAATTACCTTGTAATCGTGTGAGATGGCCGGTCGGTTGTCGCAGTGGTAACGACATCGCTGTCAGTACGGGAGGTCTAAGGTTCGATTCCCTGGCCGATCAATCCTGACACAGCGTCTTGCCACTGCTGCGACATTTCTTATGTGCAGCCCAGGCAGCATAATGAAGGTTTAATTTTTTTAAATCCTGTGAGGTTTAGTGAAAACAAGAATGTTTTATGATAGCCTCAAAAGTACCGGAAAGCCGTTTTGTCAACAAAAGTCTTAGCGCGATACGTATTATCTGACAACTGCGAAATCAGGTCGCTAGACAAACAGAAAAGTGTGTAGTAAAGGCAAAAAGAATTTGTCTATCTAGTACAGGGACGGCCAACCTGTGGCGCATGCGCCGTACGTGGCGCATAGGCTACTTAAAAGTGGCGCATTGCACCTTTTTGATGACATGCCACTTCCACTCACTAATTATTATTTTTTTTATTATTTGCCCTCCATGGATATTTTTCAGTGGAAAACGGAACATCTGAAGGCGTGAAGACCTTTTTTTATTTTTTGCTCTCCACCGACATTGTCAGTGGAAAACAGGACGTGTGAGGGTATAGGCGCTCGCAGGGGAGCCACGCTGCCATGCCCTACCCCCCTTGGCCTTGTGATAAGGTGCTAAAACCTAACCTTTAATCTATAATTTTTCAAACTATAATGGTTGCAGCCTTCTTTCACTTATTTTAGCCAAGCTTCTGCTTTTAGACGTAAGCTGCGCAAGTATTTTTGCATTGTCCGTAGTGACTGCACTCACTGCACGCCCTTTTTCGATGAAAAAGTGTGCTAAAATAAGTGTTTTTTTTATATGAAAACCGTAAAAATTCGTGGGCGGCTGGGGGTTTCACCCCCAGACTCCCGGTTGTGGCCCCCCTCTGCCAAATCCTGGGTGCGCCACTATCTGAGGGCGTGAAGTGAAGACCCTTTTTTTTGCTCTTCACCGATATTGCACGCCCTTATTTTAAAGAACTAAAAAGAAATGGATGCTTGATGTGGCGCATCTAAATTATGGGTGAAAAATATTGGCGTATGGAATCAAAAGGTTGGCCACCCCTGCTCTAGTAAAACAATAGGCTTTCAACTTAGGGACCCTTTGCTTTTTTTCTAGGGTCTCGAGAACTTTCAATGTAAGCCAAACGGCCCGTTAAATCAGTGGTTACAACACTGTCGGTGCGGGAGGTCTGGGGTTCGCGCCCTGGGCCGGTCAAATCGGACGCAATGTCGCAGTGACTCGCCACCGCTGCGATATTTCCTCGGACTTCGAGGCTGTGTAGCCCAGGCGCTAAGCGAAGGAGATGGGCCCCGCCACTCGTTACACGCCTAGGCGTAATACTGCGAGGATAATGAAATTAAAATGTTTTCGCTTACAAAAAATATATTTTGTAAAATTTATTTTTGAATAACGGTACTGCCTACTTAAAAATTTCGTTTTTAGAATCATGAAATTTCCATAGGGAATCGTGTGACTATCCTGCGTAGCAAAATGGATTCTTGTGTGGAAAAAGCTGAAAACCACTAATTCAGAATGAACCCCTTGAACCAAAACAAGCAAAATGAAAACCGCTTATTATCTAAGAGAGCAGTCTAAATTGAAGGCTGTTTATTTGCTACACCAAAAACACAAACGATTAATAACACAAAGCAAGAACAATGCAGTCGAAGAAAAGGCAGCAGCTACAAAACGATGTACGCTAACATAAGCTAAAAATAGAAAACATCACAAAAAACTGTATGGTTAATGCCAGGCCTGCTACACACCCTCTATTCCTAACAATATTTTCCCAACCCAGAAAAAAGTCAGTTATTATTACGTGTATACCATGCTCGAGTCGTAAAAACACTTAATGAGGGGAAGGTGCAAGTTTTTCATGCAGACGCAAAGGAGGGATGGTCATTGTTTATAGGAAAATGGTTTACGCTAAAATGTTTTGTGGGAAATGGCGTAGTTTTCCTGGGGGTGGCATCCCCCCTCAACTCCAGTACTGCGTGGTAATACCAGAGCTGCGAACTCGATCGATTTTTAACGGAGTGCAAGAGATATTTGCAAGTCCGAGTTTTAAAAATTTTATTTTTCGAGTTCGGCAAAAATGACCGAGTTCAGCGAGTTCGAGTTCGCAGCCGTGGACTTTATAGGTCGCGATGGCATGAACAAATAAACGACATGCAGCCTTTCTTTTGGTAAAATTATAACTTCAATTTACACGGATTGTAACTATATATTTCGTAGTGATCTTATATTTCTTTTCAACAATTTAAATATTTTTCAAATGAACTCAAACAGTTTTATTCCAGTTCGAGTTCAGAAAAAAATATTTTTTCGAGTTCAAGATCGGCAAAATGATCGAGTTCTTTCGAGTTTGCAGCCCTGGTGTATGCCAGGTCTGCGAACTCGATCGATTTTTAACCGAGTTCAAGAGATATTTGCTAGTTCGAGTTCTAAGAATTTTATTTATCGAGTTCAAGTTCGAGTTCGGCAAAAATGACCGAGTTCAAGTTCGAAGCCCTGGACTTTGCAGGTCGCAGTGGCATGAACAAATAAACGACATGCAGCTTTTCTTTTGGTAAAATCATAACTTCAATTAAACGGATTGTGACTACCTAAACAACAAACTATATTTCGTAGTGATCTTTTATTTCTTTTCAACAATTTTTATATCTTTTCAATGAACTCGAACAGTTTTATGCGAGTTCGAATTCAGAAAAAATATTTTTTCGAGTTCGGCAAAATGATCGAGTTCAAGTTCGAAGCCCAGGTATATACCAATATAGCCTATTAATTTGTGCCTCGGTAAAAATATTTTTTGCCTACCCTAATCATTTGCTTGTAGTCGCAAGCCTGTTCGCTGGGTATCACTCACAGACTCAACGAGTATGCCGACATTCCTAAAATGCATTAAAAATCCATGGTGAACAATGTTTGCGAAAGATTTTCATGAGCTTACATTTCAGGAATATCAGCATACTTAATGCGTTGCAAGTCACAAACTGTCGAGCAGGAATACGGACGTTCCGTTTACCAGAGTAACGTCTCGTGTGCCGCGTAAAGTCATTTTTCCATGAAAATGACTTGATACAAACTAACCAGGAATACGGACGTTCAACAGTGCGATTTTGATGTGCGGGGTAAGATAAATTTTTTGCGAAAATGACTTGGCACAAAGTGAGCAAGAACACGAATTGCAAGATAGCGGTGAAATGGTGAATCAATATCATACAAGTGTATTCTACTCGCCAAACACATTCGAAAAAAACAATTTCCAATAATCATGACTTGCAAATCAAATTGGTCACACTCGAACATTCATCAATTTTGAAGAAACTTTACCAAGGCTACCTTGAATATTTCACTAAAGTAGAAGCCAAAATGAAACACCATCAAACGGAAAGCTTAAGGAAAACACTAGTGACTATTCCACACCTAGGACTTGATTTATTTATTTAACGATATGACTTCTCATGAGTCGGGTAAAGTTGAATTTTCCTGAAACTGACTTGGCACAACCGAGCAGCAATATGGATGTTCACCTGTGTAAATTCTCATGTGCAAGGATGACTTTTCCGTGAAAAGGACCATTCACAAACTCAGCAAGAATATAGTCGTTTATCAGTGCGACTCCTCACGTGCTGAAAAAAAAAACATTCCAAGAAAATGACTTGGCACAGATTGAACAGCTCTATGGACGTTCACCAGTGTGACTTCTCATGTGCTGGGTAAGATGACTTTTCCGTGAAAATGACTTGGCACAAACTGAGAAGGAACATGGACGTTCATCATTGTGAATTCTCATGTGCTTGGTCAGGACATCTTGACGCGCAAAAGACTTGGCACAAACTGAACAGGACTATGGACGCTCACCAACATGACTTCTCATGTGCTGCGTAAGATGACTTTTTCGTGAAAATGACTTGTCACAAACTGAACAGGAAGAAGGACGTTCACCAATGAGACTTCTCATGTGGCTGATCAAAACAATTTTCTGTGAAAATGTTTTGGCACAAACTGAGCAGAATATGGACGTTCACCAGTGCGAATTCTCATGTGCATCATCAAACGACTTTTCTGTGAAAATGTCGTGGCACAAACTTAGCAGGAAAGTGGACGTTCTCCCGTGTGAATTCTAATGTGCTGGGTTAGATGACTTTTCCTTGAAAATGTCTTTTCACAAACTGAGGAACAATACGCACGTTTACCAGTGTGAATTCTCATGTGCTTGGTTAGAACATCTTGACGTGAAAACGACTTGGCACAAACTGAGCAAGAATACGGACGTGCACCAGTGTGAATTCTCACGTGCCTGATCAAAATACTTCTTCGTGAAAATGTCTTGGCACAAACTGAGCATGAATATGGACATTTACCAGTATGACTTCTCATGTGCTGGGTGAAATAACTTTTCCGTAAAAATGTCTTTTCACAAAGTGAGCAGGAATATGGACGTTCACCAGTGTGACTTTCCATGTGTTTGGCTAGGGCATCTCGACGTGAAAACGACTTGGCGCAAACTGAGCAAGAATATGGACGTTCACCAGTGTGAATCCTCATGTGCTGGGTAAGATGACTTTTCCTTGTATATGACTTGTCACAAACTAAGCACGAATATGGACGTTCACCAGTGTGACTTCTAATGTGCTGGGTAAGATGACTTTTCCTTGAATATGACTTGCCACAAACTGAGCAAGAATATGGACGTTCACCAGTGTGACTTCTAATGTGCTGGGTAAGATGACTTTTCCTTGTATACGACTTGTCACAAACTAAGCAAGAATATGGACGTTCACCAGTGTGAATCCTCATGTGCTTGGCAAGACAACTTTTTCCTGAATACGACTTGTCACAAACTGAGCAAGAATATGGACGTTCACCAGTGTGAATCCTCATGTGCTTGGCAAGGCAACTTTTTCCTGAATACGACTTGTCACAAACTGAGCAAGAATATGGACGTTCACCAGTGTGAATCCTCATGTGCTTGGCAAGGCAACTTTTTCCTGAATACGACTTGTCACAAACTGAGCAAGAATATGGACGTTCACCAGTGTGACTTTTCATGTGCTGGGTAAGATGACTTTTCCTTGCATACGACTTGTCACAAACTAAGCAAGAATATGGACGTTCACCAGTGTGACTTCTAATGTGCTGGGTAAGATGACTTTTCCTTGAATACGACTTGTCACAAACTGAGCAAGAATATGGACGTTCACCAGTGTGACTTTTCATGTGCTGGGTAAGATGACTTTTCAGTAAAAACGACTTTTCACAAATTGAGCAGGAATATGGACGTTCACCAGTGTGACTTCTCATGTGCTGGGTAAGATGACTTTTTTGTGAAAATGTTTTTTCACAAAACGAGCATGAGCATGGACGTTCACCAGAGTGACTTCTCATGTGCCTAATTAAATGACTTTTCTGTGAAAACGACTTGTCACAAGCTAAGCAGGAATACGGACATTCACCAGTGTGAATTCTAACGTGTTTGGCAAGGTGACTTTTTCGTGAACATTACTTGCCACAAACCGAACAGGAATATGAAGGCTCACCCATGTGACTTCTAATGTGCTTGGCGAGGTCGCTTTTTAGTGAAAATGACTTGCAACAAACTGAACAGCAATTTAAAGCACTGGAATAATTTTAGTTATATCGCTTGTGGTAAGTACCACAAAATGCTTCAAAGTAGCTGCTGCTCTGCAAAACAAAAAACATAGAGTGGAATCAATGAACATGTAAGCACTGAATGACGAAGCATCAAAGCAAGTGAATAAAAGTGATACAAATACAAGCACACACACCGAAAAAGTTACTCAAAGTGACCAACCATCTACTACGTCAAAGATACATCAATTTTTATAAAGTCAAATATTGGAAAATGGAATGTTGATGACAAAACAAGAATGGAGTAAGCTCTACACCACATCGAAATGATAACAGAAAATACATGCACAATTGCACGCACGAATGCGACTTTAGGAGACAAAATGACTTAGCCATACCACTATTTCAGCAGATGTTCATTGGGAAACAAATTTTGATCGCGTGAATATTAACCCATTATCTGGTAATAAATAACAAACGTAAAATTCATTAGATCGTTTTCACAAGACCAATTTCAACATATCATACCGGTATACAATAATATTTCCAGGAGCTGACTCGCAAACTATAATAACAGCAACTGCATGTCTTAGACAAATATAAAAGCGATTATCAGGTGGATTCTACGGAACCACACAGTTTTAAAAGCTACATACCGCATAGTTTTAGACAAGTCTGTTGTTTGATGAATAACACGTTCGGACGTCTGGGAAGCAGTGAAACATTTACCGATACGTGGCAAGCTAAAACCCCACGTGCAACATTTTCATCGACATATCAAACTCTGTGTGCAACAACATTTTTAGCGACCTTTCAAACCCATGATGCGACAACATTATTTAGCTCCGTTCCATTGAAACAGAGCAATTAGCAAATATGCGAAGATAGAAAATCATCAAATCACTAAAATCTCCTGAAAGTGCTCCCATCATGTTGTTCGGCAAAGAGAATTTCTGATTAAAACTTCTGTCTTTTTTGTTTTTGAGTATGAGGCCTAGCGTTCCATTTACTAAAACGATTTAACTTCGCCAATGAATAAAACATTATCAAATCAATAAACAAACAAATTATCAGTGACTGGAAGATATTGCAAGGTGTGCTTAAAAGCAACACTCATCTAGCTAAAACAGGCGTCAAATACCGATCGGTAGCACCCAGGGGCGTCGGCAAAAATTTTTGTGAGCAAATTTTTTTGGTTTAGTCTAGTCAACGTTCTGCAGTATCAGTCAATTTGATTCGTCAACGAGGTTTAGTCAACGTTCTGCAGTATCAGTCAATTTGATTCGATTTTAATCAACATCAAAAGGATCTGTACTACAAGCATCTAAAACACTCGTCAAATACCAATCGGTTCCGTCCAGGGGCGTCAGCAGAGTTTTTTTTGTGCGGGGGCAAATGTTTTTGGAAGGTTTAGCTAACGTTCTGTCAGTCAATCTGATTCGATTGTAATCAACGTCATAAGATGAATAAATAATGCTGTAGACCTAACCACTATACTTGCAAAACATCAGCGATGGATAAAGAACTTAAACGATGAGTGTATACGCAGTTGCGCTAAAGCAGTGGTTACCATTTCGTTTTAAAGCCCGCACCCCTTCGGCAAGAAAAAATCATTCTTGCACTCCTTGCACAAATTGAATTATTATATCAATAAACCCTGATTATATACTGGTAATACCAACTGGTGCAAAATCCGCGCAAGTATTAAAGAAAAAACTAATCACCAGTAGGCCTACCTGAACTACTGTAAAACAAAACTAGCAGAGAAAGAGAAATAAAGAGACTGGTTATACCAGAAATGGAAAACACTGACCAGTGACCCACTTGTAGTTTCAAAACTTTTAGGATAATGTTAACGAACATTTGAGTAGTAACGAAAGATGTAACTTTCCTTTCTATGGCCTTCACAACCTTTTTTTTTTTGCTCTTATACCCACGATTTGCGGGAACTTCTGTGTAGACCAATTTTTTCTTATTTCCGAAAAGTCTCTCATTACTGTCACTAAATCCGTGACCCACTTTTTCATTGTTCAAATTAAGGCTTCGTACATGACCCAACAACTAGAAAAAGTTCGCCATTGCTGGGCTATACCATAACTACCGCTGTATAAATTGACTCACTAAAAAAATGTGCACCCAACCTAGCCTCCAAGGCGAACTAAATCCAGATTAGGCCAACAAAGCCGGTTAACACAATATTTTACCTATTCAACAAGGCTTGGCGTATTCTCCTTATTCAAATAGAGAACAAAAAACAGCTGTTAAATTGACTACTCTCACATAACTGGCAGTTAACTTTTATCCTTTCCCAAATTACTCCCTACATTTAGCCAGGGTTGGGAATCGATACCCAAAAAAGTAAAGAAACAATCGATATTCGATAGCTCACCAAAAAGTAAAGAAATAATCCATTTCGATGGTAGATTAAAAAAGTTAAGAATAAAGAATATTGTAATCGATATTCGATATTACACTGAGCATTTAGCGGTGTACGCCAAGCATTCTTTGTGATGTCCTCACATTCATGCGGTAACTTACAGACAAACGACGGACATAGTATATGCGAAGCAACTTTGCTATTAAAAATCTTTTTTTGGAGGGAGACAAAAAAAATTATCTGCAAAAACAAGGCAATCTCCTGCCGTGTATAGTCAATGGCTAAAAAAGATAGACCAGTTGCGACAAAAAGATTGCAGCAAAAGACATGAAATGAATACGCAAGCTAGATGCAGTAACATACTGTCAAATGTTGCCATTCAAACTGATCACGCGGCTCAAACGTGCCTAATTCTCATTTATTGACTGAGTTGTTTTCATAAATCAACGCAACCTAGCCTTGTAATGTGGCTATTAGGCTGTGAAAACGCTGACCTTTTTAACGCACGGAGATTTTGCAAATGGTGGTTGCCATGTGCAAATTGGAAAATATGTTATCAGTATAAACTTATTAGCAGTGTAAACTTGAGTCGTGTATTTTACTGAACGGGAGGTGTTGTTCGCAATGTTTCGTGTGAGTAACTAAGTACATTAGCTTTCGTTATGACCTGCCCAATTATCACTGATGACAGACCAAAGTTTATCTTGCACATTCTCAATTGACTGTTTATTTTTGCTTTTTTGAGTAAGCTCGTATTGAGATCTGTACCGGTACTAAGGTTGGTCAAAACTCCCATTCGATGGCCCTCGTCACAGAAGATTTTACGTTACTGTTTGTCTTCATTACTTAGTTAATTTACAAAACTTTGCCACAAATAGCTAAGCCTAACCCGCACTAGGGCTTTTTTTCATGTGTGTCCTCATTGCGATCTTTGGCACACAATTAGCCTGTCCACATGTCCAATTTATGTGGGCTTTTGGCCCACTTTCATGTGGGCTTGTTGCTGTGGGCTTGATGTAATTATCACTTTTTTATATGATGACATCAAAAATTTAATTGTGATGCAGAAAGCCCACTTAAACGTGGGCCAAAAGCCCACATAAATTGGACATGTGGACAGGCTACATGTTCCGTAGATATCTTTTGCTTTTAATGAAACAGTGAGTGGTCGACAGACTTTTCACCGCAGCTCATAGCTGACGTTGTTTTAAAGTGGTCAAGTTGAACAACGTGCACCCATTATATTTCCAGTGGTGAAAAGTTTTCCCTCCCATGTTTGAATTGGATAGTAGATTTCTGTTATACCTGTTCCCAAAAGAACAAAAAACGTAAATTATGAGGATGTAGCACACGTGTCTCTGAGCCATGAAATAATACCATACTTTTCAGTACTAGGAACGACCTGGAATTTATGGCCCATCCCCATCCTATGCATTACGGTTATGAGCGTAAGAAGTTATAGGGCATACTTGGCTTAGTCTCAATGTTATTAACATTTGCAGTACCCCCAATCATTTTGGTAACGAGCTGCTACTGAGCTGGAATATGAACGTTAATTAGCGAGGCTTCTTATATGCTGGGTGAGGTTACCATTTTCGTGAAGATGACTTGGCATTAACGGTGCAGAAGCATGGAAGTGCACCAATGTGAGCGTTGATGTGTTAGCCTTCTTGGTCAGAAAACCTTTCCGTGAAAATGATTTGCCACATACTGAGCACGAACATGGGCGTTCACTTTCAATGTAAAAATGACTCGGCATAACTAGGTAGGATTGCAGACGTTCAGAAGTGAGGTTTCTCATTTGGAGGCAAAGTAACCTTTCACAGAAAATGATCTGTGACAAGCCGAGCAGCAATTCACATCTACGGCAATTTTGGGATCATGCAAGTTATTCTACACTTACATAATGAAAAAAACATTCAAGAAAATTGCTGTTTTGAAAACCCAAGAAACACAGAGTACAAACGATTAAGCATGTGATCACATCAAAACATAATGCGAAAAGGAATACTCTTTTACAAACACCAGCTCAAGGATGAAAACCTAGCAATTCGTACACTGGCAAACCTTACACTACATCAACAAGAGAGCATACAACAATTTGAAGAAGGCCACACTTTGAAAATCAAATATTGACAAAAAAACTAGAAAGGTAAAATCTACACGGAAAGAAAAAGATCACGCTATAAGCAAATGCAGGCACGATTGGAACTCTGGAGCACAAAAAGTGATGAAATTCACGCCAACAGATCCCTGCTCCACTAGATATTGAATTACAAAACGGTGAGCAAAGACAGGATCAAACCATTCGCAAATGAATGAAAACAAGTTTTGATTGCGCAATGATAAATTGATTCTACTGGTAATCACAAACTAACATAAAATTGATCTGATCGTTTTTACACAAGAAACTTCAACTGCTCGTAACAGAGAACAATCGATTGGGGCACAAACGTCAATAAGAGTACTTGTACATTGTCACAGAGTCGGGCCTACTGGCGCGATACAAGTAGGCCTACTGTAGTTAACAAAATTCACTAACTGCGATCGAGAGTTCTGCCGGCCGACGCTAACTTACAACTTGGTAAAATTTCAAAAAAAGATTTAGAACTAAGCAATCACGAAAAGGAAAACAATTACATTTCAGTACACTGCTGTCGCATTCGAAAACCTTAAATTTATCAACAAAGCTACGCCTTTCTCCTGCACAAAACTCAAATTTTCTTGGTCAAGCCAAACGTTAACTCCCATGGGAACATTAAAGGAAAAAAAATGCGAAAAGCAAAGCGCTTCAACCAAAATAACTAAAAGTCAAAGAAGCGAAAATCTTTAGTAAGCAAATTCCGGCCATGGCATAGAAGTGTCAATCACAACAAAACTATGTACATTTATTTTTTATATATTTATTTAGTTGCATATTTATCCTCCTATCACGAGAAAGCGATCAAAGCGCTATACAAGCTCGCTTAGGAGTTTCCAGCCATCTGTCTACCACACCAAGATGGGGGAATCTCGCTAAGTGCCGTTTCCAACGGCACAACAAGTAAACTTGCCGGCTTGTTCTCCACATAGTCCCTTTAATGCTGAGCGTCAAGCAGGGAAGCTGTGAATACCAATTTTAAAGTCATTGTTTTGACCAGACTCGGAATCAAACCCGAGTCTACAGCTACCGAGACGGACGCTCTCTACCACTCGGCCATCTGATTTACAACACAAGACTTCGTAAACTCAAACATTGGACTAATGACTTAACTATCGAATATATCAAAACAAACAGGTGCATTACACTCCTAGCACAAATTAAATTTGTGACATACATTTTAATGCATACAACCGTGATTCCCAAAGCGAGTTCCGTAAACCACTACCCGAGTAGCTTTAATCAAAAAATGTTACATAAGTTTGTTAAGACTTTTGCTGCTAAAACACTGCAATGTAAGCTGCTTCTCCTTCCTTTTTAAGTATAAACTTTTACCTCACTGCACGACTATCTTTTACGAGACCCGTTTTTCTTACATATTCGGTTTTCCTTTTAACTTGTGTTCAAGGGTGGAAACCCAAACCTAAACCTGAAAACCCGGTTTTAAAGGAAATTTTTGACACCCAAACTGACACCGCCTCAGCCAAATTTTTGAAAACCTGTTCAAAATTTCCTAAAGTTTTGGGTTATAAAAATTGTCATCACCATCATTACCAGTGTACGCAGTTCCTTTAATGCTGAGCGTCAAATAGAGAAGGTGTGAAAACTAATCTTTGTTGTAGAAGTAGTTTATTTCAGCGTACGAATAAAAGGCACATTGGGGACAACAGCGAAAGAGCAAAGGCTCACCTAGTCAAGTGTAACCACAAGTGACAATTAAAATTGGCGTTTCCATAGACATCTGCACACTAACATTACAAAAGGTAAACGAAAGATGAGTTTCAAATTAAACACTCTTTGCACAAAATATATGCAATATATACACTATTTCCGACGATGCCGTAGTCCAGCCAGTTACTAACAAAAGTAAGCACTAACTAGACCGCGAATTTTGAGTCTTTAGTTCACCGGACTCTGAATTAAACCCAAGCCAACAACTTCTGAAGCAAATTGCTCCACTCACTCGGCCGTCTGAGCTGCTACTTATCATTGCAATACAACAGAAACGCCAAGGAGTAGAGCACCTACATAATTCGTAATCAAAATAAAAACAGCTTTTTAAGATGAAACTTAAACCGAAACTGAAACCTAGAAACCGAAGCTGTGCGTAAGCAAAACTGAAACCGAAACTGGAACCTATTTTTCTACAGCCGTGAAACCAAACCAAAACTGAAACCTGACATCTGGGGTTAAACACACCGCAACTGAAACTGACACCCTAAATCCAAGTAGCCAGGTACCAGGTTTCCACCTTTGGGTGATCCATTGAAATAGAGCAATGACTAAATAGATTAACATAGAAAATCATTTAATCGCCAAGAGTTCCTGTAAGTGCCCCCAAGCTCCGTTTGGCAGAGAAAATTCTCCATGATCTACAATTTTTCTCATTAATGTTCTGGCGTTTATAGCCTTGTTTTTTCTTTGGTGCAAGACTAAATTCTTACAATCAGGGAAGCAGAACTAAATCTTTGGTGCAAAAACTAAATTCCGACAATGAGGAAAGTAGTACTAAATCGTTGAACTAAAGAATCATAAGTGATTAAAGGAAATTGCGAAGTGAGCTTCAGGCAACAACCATCTTACGTGTCAAATCGGTTAAGCTACACAGCTGTGATTTAAAACTGTCGCAAAGGATCCGACACCCGTCCTATGGGCCGCAACCCGAAGCATATCACCGTCAATGAATGTAATGGATAAAAAACGAGCTAACATGCAGTTTTTGCATTGCGTTCGCACTCCGCAATTTGTACAATATTTTAGCTTCCCAAGTTGGATATGGCCAGAAATCTTATGTGAACATTTTTGGTTAAAAACTGTGTTGTTTTACCAATTTAATCTTTGCAGTACGCTTTGCGTTGTGTAGACGATTTCACAGATTCGCAGCAACGGTCTGTGCAAAATCGTTCAATAATATAATAGTTTAGCCGATGTTTTTTTCATCCATTTCTAACTCATTTCGCACTCTAAGTTGGTACTTCAAATGAGTTTATGTGATATAGATGGCAAATACCGTTTGTCCAAAATTTTGATCCCCTTCTACATTAATACGTACACGTAAATTGAAATGTTCCAGCAAAAAGCCTCTCTATCTTTATAAGAACTCAGAATTAGGAGCAAAAAACTTAAACAAGTTGCTTTAAAAGTTGTTTGAAAAGCAATAAAACTGCAATTACAGTGAGTAATTTTTCAAAAAATTTTGGTGTAGCATGCTCCCTGACCCCCTAAAGTCGTCTTTGTTCCTCATTAAGCTGCAAATTAACTCCACTGTTGCCACACGCCGAAAAAATTGCGTCTAAAAAAGTCTTCAAAACTTGGCGCCCCCTGAAAATATTTCTGGACAAGGCCCCGCTTCAAGCGAACTTTGCTTCCACTGAAGTGAAATTTATGTATTACACGCAGTTTGTAAGTTTCGATAACAAAAGGGTACACGTTAATATGGTAATAACCTATTCATCCTTCCTTACTCAAAAGTACTCGCAGCGCCACTGAAAATAATACCGCTGTGTCAATAAACTGTCATAATTTATTGCCATTGTGTTGAACAGACTGCCCTCAATACTGCATGACGACCGAACAGTGGCGCGGGAACGTTTTTTAGACAGGGGGGGCTCAAAATAGTAAGATCGTGTCAACGTCTGGGGGGCGAAGCCCCCCAGACCCCCCTTTTTTCGAACGCACGTTTTTAAGAGCAGGACACTCAGCAGACCTATTTTGATAGACATCAATTGCATGCCGCTCAAGTGACCGGAATTTTTTCAGGATAATCTTTTATCATGGAAAACAAGATTGCTTACCACCATTAGGCTTTTCTAACCATGCTCGAATTACTACTCATGTATTTGTAAAATGCAAATACCTCAATCACAAAACCAAAAAGTAGGCAAACAAAATTTGCCCGATCTAACTTTTGCTTTGCTGATCAGAGTTACATGCAACAAACAATGCCCCATTGAGGTTTAAAAATAACAAAAAACACACAATCAAAATAAAGCACTGAACCATTTTTTAACATAATGAGATGTGTAGATATAGGTATTTAGGTAGGCGTACTAGCTCAATTTTAGTAACAATCATCGGCAGTGCTCGAGTTGTGAAAACACTTATGGGGGGTGGTAGGCTACAACTTTTCATGCAGACCTAAAAAGAGATGGTCATTATAGTTGTAAGGGAATGGTTTACGCTAAAATGTTTTATGGGGGGGATGGTGTTGTTTTCAGGGGGGATGGCATCCCCCTCAAATCGAGTAGCCTACTGATCATCGGTGCCAGTTTAGTAGTGATTTAGCGGCTTCATTGGGTTGGTAGAAAAAATTCAAAACCATTAAAAAACTCAACCAGAAGAGAACTTGCACCAGCTCATATAAGCTTAATTAGGGGTGCCCAACCAGTCGATCGCGATGTACCGGTCGATCTTTGGATGCTTGGCTGTCGATCGCGGGTCAATTTGGCATGTACACAAATCAGGTTGGCCACCAACATTTCCAGTTCATGTAACGCGTCCGGGCCGTGAAGACCTTTTTTTTAGCTTTTCACAAAAATTTTGGTGGAATTCGGAACATCTGATGGATTGAGGACCGTTTTTTTGCACTTCACCGCATTTTCGTTTACGATTTACGTAATTCCCATGATCAGTAGCGACTTTCATTCGAGCATTCAGAGTAGTTTGGCGTAAAGTGTTTGGCAGCTACAAGAATTGACAGCCATTATACTTTTACTGGGCCATCGTCCATGACTGCTGTAAAGGTTTGCAAACGCTGATATAAAACACGGTTAAAAATGAACTTCAAGCATTGAAAATTTTACCAAATTTTACGTTGACCAAGTGAATAATAACTGACTGATTTTTAAAAGAATAGTGATTCTTCGTTGGTTAAAAGCACTTTAAAAAATATTTGCTTCATTACGTATGTACGTTGCGAGCATTAATCACGTCGCACTCAGTGCATAATTTTTTTAATTGTCAGGGGGGTCTCAAATGGTTCAGGGGGGGCTAAAAAAAGTTCAGGGGGGGCTTGAGCCCCCCCTGGCACCCCACTTCCCGCGCCTATGCGACCGAACGCAATCAACGAACCAAGATCGGTTATTCAATAAAAAAATTGTCCCCGGCCCTTTTTTTTTATTTCTGGCTGCGCCGGTGGCTCTGATGGGAGGAGAGGTTGCCTTTGAAAACGACGCGGCACTAACTGAGCAAAAATATGAACGTTTACCAGAATAATTTTTCGTGTGTGGGCATAGGTGACCCTTTTGTGAAGCTGCTTGATATAAGCGAAACAAAAATATGGACGTTCCTGATTTCTCGTATGGCGGATAAAAAAACAAAGAATAGAACACAGAGCGAAAACCATAAAACACGTCATGACATCACGTCAAAACCAAATTTTACGCAGGAGATAGCAGCAAAGACCGACTAATTCCTATACAAATGCGAAAGAGTTACAGACCCACACAGCCCTCAATAGAATTTAATACAACAAGACATTAATTTTCTAGTTGTACAGTATCTAGTTGCATATTTATCGCGCGAAAGCGATCAAAGCGCTTTCGCGCGATAAAAGCGCTATACGAGCTCGCTTAGGAGTTTCCAGCCATCTGTCTACCACAACAAGATGGGGGAATCCCCCTAAGTGCCTTTCCCAACGGCACAACAAGTAAACTTGCCGGCCTGTTCTTCTCATAGTCCCTTTAATGCTGAGCGTCAAGAAGGGATGCCGTGAACACCAATTTTAAAGTCATTGGTTTGACCCGACTTGGCATCAAACCCATGTCTACAGCTCCCGAGGCGGACGCTCTTATCACTTGGCCATTTAATTTGTAACGTAAAAATTTACAGCGTTAATCGGTTTGAAACTAGTGATTTCTTCAACTCTTGAATCAAACTCCTTGCACTCCTACTTCCACATTGAGGGAAGTTGTGTTTAAGAATTTTATACAAAAAGTGTAAATAAACGAAGACAGCAAACATTGCAGCGAATACAAAAACTTCATCAGCGGCATTGCCTAGCTGTATCGCGCAAGTCACAGATCTTTCATGACAAGTTCGATTCACGGCTAGAATCGATTGCATTTCCCATTATACAGGGTTAGTTAGTTAGTGTCTTTTATTTCCGTACCGTCAACACAAGAATAATATGCATAAATAACATACAGTATAATTGGACAGCACGAGAAAAGGGAAGAAGCAACAAAACGATAAACGTTGTAACATGCAAGGTGAGAATAAAAGATCAAGAAAAGTAACATGAGAAGCATGGTTGCAGCACCCGAGGTCCAAAAAGTTTCGCCCGATTTTTATATTACAAACAATTGTAAGTTTAAGTGAGTTTTATTGTATGATAAATGAGAACTACAAGCACTAGCACTGTTATTAAGCAAAATCGTCATTAATATAAAATCGGGCGAAACTTTTTGGACACCCTGTAAATATATACCGAGTGGCTGCTGACTCGAAGAGCGCAAGCTCACTTAGCAGTCTCTCTAAACCTGTTAAACATCATTCAAAAAAAATCAGTTGCTACTACATATCTACGAGTTGGTAAAGAATATGAGATTGCAAATACAAAGCAAAAACGGCCAACCATAAGCTTTCCACTTCGCTGACGTTCAACGTTTCACAGTCAGTTTGTGTAATACCCATGGTTTATGATACTGTCTTGGAAATCTTTTTCATCTGAGCTGTATAATGAGAAAACAAACGGATCTAGAGTCTACACAAACGAAGGGTAAGTTCACAAAGTTTCCACTAAATTGAATTCTGATCCTTTCGCAAAGTTGCAGATTTAGAAAATAGGCCTAGGTAGGACTGAACCATATCACGATCTGTATTCCGTAGTTCTGTGCGATATCTTTGCTACGACAAGTTTGTCGCTGCACTGCATCATCTGCGCAGAACTGGAATGCTCTAAAGCTCACGTTAGAAATAGGATTAGTAATATTGCTGCCTGAATGGCTGGAAAATAGTACCTGTAGCTTGATACAATGCAGCAATTCTTAGCGATGAATTCGTATAGGCTACTCTTTAATACATGATTAGACTAACTGCGATGACGCCAATTCGACAATGCAGTAGGCCTTCAACTGCTTCTACACTGCTCGATATCACAAGCTATTCTAATAATTCCAAGTCTGCGTTGCTAACAAACCACGTGCGTTTTTCACGCGTGTTCAGCGGAAAAACTAAATACTGACGTCATGCGGCCGCTTTGTTTTCACCATGTTTCTAATTGCGAGTGACGTCACATTCCAAAACTCGGCCGACGCAAACTTTATCGGTCTCTGATTCTCTGGTGCCCTGATTACCCGGTATACGGGTCATGAAATGGAACAATATTCTGGAAGTGTTGTGACCTTTGTCATTTTTAAGAGTGCGAGTGCGAGTCCTTTGATCACGAGTCCAAGTCCGAATCTGAGTGCACAAAAATTTAAATTTACGAGTGCGAGTCCAAATGTGCACACTCCACACTGCACAGATAAGAGCTAAAAAGTTGTAATTGTCAATAGGAAAATTTTAAAAATACTATAAAATGCTGTGATAGTGATGTTCTGCATTGGCATGAAACAAAAGTGGTGGGCCTATCAACAAACCAGAAAACTATTCATCGTTTCAACGTCCGCGCAATTTAGGCCTACACTTCAAACAAGCAAGCAGTTTACTCGCTAATTCATGTAATTTTGTTCTCGTTAATTGCGTAAAAAATCTTAACTAGAATACTATCTTTGCCGCTAACTTGACTTACGTAAGACGCATACAATTAGTTTTTAAGTGCTTACCAATCACATCTAAATAAAGCATGTCAAGTTATTTTAATCAGTTTGTTTATGATTTAATTGTGATGTAAAAACCTCATGAATTGATTTCTACAAACTTTTTTGTAGCTTCCCAATGCGTTTAATTACCGGTAGTTAATTACAGTTTTAAGGCATTTTAGCCTACCATCCCACTTGGGCCTACTATTGTCTTGGCCTCCAGTGTTATAGTAAATTACGTCATATTCAACATTGCAACAGTGAATGTAGTATGCAACGTTCCTCGAGTTATTTTTAAGTCGAGGTATGAGACGAGCTCGGCTAACGCAGTGGCAATGGCATCGCTGTCTGTTCGGTAAGTCTGGGGTTCGATTCCCCAACCGGTCTGATTGGACACTATGTCACCAACTGTTTGCAGTCACCGCGACGTTTTTTTGGAGTTCGAAGCTGTTTCCCAAATGCTAAACCGCGGAAATGGGTCCCACACATCACACGCCTTCTATGTAATACCGTGATTTTACTGAAGATTAGATTTGACATCGGGAGTTTCAAGAAATACAGTGTGGCCATTTTAAGTGTCGCTTTCTTATTATAGCAACAATCGAATGCTTTTACGGTAATAATAATAGGCCTAAGACTTTTCCTTTTTACACTTCCGCTTTGTGCTGAGACACTGAATAGTGAATACTTGTTGTTACGCTTTTAGTATGAACTACCGCTCGACCGCTATGAATCTAGTGACCCGGTCTAATGGCCACGCGAAAACGACTGCCGGAGTCATGGCGATATCGCATAAAAAAGCGGTGACCGCACATCATATCGTCATTCGGTCGTCCGTACTGCTCTATGGCTATTAGACCTAAATCGCATCAAAAAAAACATTTTCCTTTTTTGCGTTTAGCACCCCTTTACATCGGACCGATACAGGAATCGAACAGAAAGGTCTTGTTTAAGTGACTTAACTTTCACATTTTAAATTGATTGATAATTATTTTTTTTTGAATAAATTTTTGTACATTAGGTTATTTTCAAATTTTGCTTAATGTAACACGTCGAAAAACATGCGAAAAGCAACACAAGTATCAGAGGTTTCGCAAAGCACCTCACAATTATTTTTCAGAATGCCGCGAAAAGTGACGCAGTTTTACGTCAAAACCTCAACTGCTCCGTAGTCTACGTCACTTTACGTACGAAAAATCATACTGTATTCTCTGTAAGCACACCTTTAGCGAACTTTGATTCAGCCAAAAAATCGTAGTATCTTTTGATGTTTTGTGAGCGTATGCATCATCGCTGATGTGGCTGACATGACTCCCATCAATTTTATTAGACCTGTGACTCTTAACCTTGTGGGCTGCGAAGCCATAAACAACTTCAACGAAATCTATGAACCTCCTTGCATAAAAACACAACTATACGATCAGTATTAAAGAGATGCGGTTATACCATATTTGTATTGGGGCTACGGACCCCTTGACGCAACTTTAAAGACCCCTTAAGATTCAATGGGCCCCAGGCTGAGGAGCTGATTTACATAAATTTTGAGGTTACAAATTACCGACTTCGCTTTGCTTCCAAATCAGTATTTTGTTTCTAACTCGGCAAAAATCATAGGGTAATGCACACACATAAAATTTATTGCAACACGTAAAAACAGTTATTTACAAAAAGGCTATCAACAACACGTAACAATAAAAATAATGATATCGACTATGACCTAAAAAATGGCAATAAGATTTCAACGCTATCATTTCTATTACATCATGTTATATGGTGTTGCATATAGAGCATAAACAAACACAAATTTGTAGTGTAAAACACAAAACTGGCACTGAACGATTTAGCACGTGGAAATTTTACGCATAAATTTATCCTTGGAAGTTGAATGAGTTTGGATAACTTCCCCCATTGTTGCATCTTTGATGAGCTGGTCTCCAGTAGCAAAATCCAGTCGAGCAAGCTGTGCCTACTCTGTAGTCCTCCTGGCAGTGACCTGGGCTGCCATCACTCTGAGCACAAGTTTGCTCATAGCAACAAGAGGTAGGATTGCAAGTGATTGTTGAAACTCCACAAAATTGCCTGCACGGTGCCTGATCAATTGTGTCTGCTGGGCATCCATAAGCACCGCCATGTGTACAGGATCGGGTTCGAGTGCGCATACCTCTTCCGCAGGTGTTGCTGCAATCACTCCATGGTCCATCCACGAAAGTTGGGCATTGACCAGTTCTGCAATATTCCCGATCATCTTTGTTTCCAGGGCAAACGCCAACTCCGTTGCATACGCGGGATCTGTGCCTAATTCCACCACCGCAAGAAGCAGTGCAGTCACTCCAAGCACCCCAAGAACTCCAGTGTGGGCAGACGTGAGGATTGCATACTTGGGTCTGTATCATCAAAGCATTGGTAGGGCAGTTGTAGTCCTGGGGAAGGGCTCCGCAATAATTGCTTCTGATGCAAGTACGCGTTCGGTTTCTCACACCTCCACCGCACGAAGCACTGCAATCACCAAAGCTTGACCATTCACTAAGATAGGGCGAAATACCTGAGTAAGCATTGTGGAGATCTTGTTTGGGAAGATAACAAAGAGGTTTTTCACAGCACCCAGCAAAGCTGCCCGATAATACTGGAAGGCCTGGTTGGTAAAATTGTTGAGGTCTGAATGGGCATGGATCCTGAGTAGGAAAAGGGAAAATCGAAAGAGGTGAGGCACTACCGCCAAAGCCTGGCAAGCCTTGCAAACCATTAGCACCAAAAAATCGATGGTCGGAAGTGTCGGGAGCATTGGCGGAATTACCTGAAGTGCTGCCACTTTGACCACCTAAGTTCAATGAATATGGAAGGGAACCGCCGGTACCCGATCCTGTCACAGAGGAGCCCCCAACTCCAAATCCGTAAGTAGTTGGCGGTCTGCTTTGGATTTGAGCTAACATTTCAACGTAGTTGTCGGGTCTGATGAGACCGGAATGAACCATTGAAATATATTGAACATTGTAAGGATAGGTCAAGGAGGAACCAGCTTGAAGAAGCATTTGGATAATTTTGTCCGAGTCTACCCTAACAGCACAACCAGCAGTTAAACAAGTGTGGTAGCTGGAAAGGAATTCAGCGGGAGCTGCGTGCGGGTTAAATGGATGGCAGCTTGGTAAGCCATAAAGATCGGCGGAACGAGGTCCGTTGTGTTGAGCATCGTTACTCGATCGCACAGTTGGTCGACCATTGGTGTCAGTTGGATAAGCACAATAACCACCAGTTGGCGTCGTTTTGTAGCAAGCTCCAATCAAAATACAATCGTTTTCAGAGATACCTAAAGCGAAAAAGTTAGTTAGAAAACTCGTGTTATTTTATGAATTGCAGGTGAAACAACAAAAATTGAAAATAATGTTATGATCTGCTGGATCAAGACGACAGAAAAAATACAATGGATATAAAATTACGAAACTGCTGAAGTATTTTGTCCCTCCCACTCAGCGTTCTTCATTTCGAAAGTACCAAAGCTTAGAGTCAAAAACAGACTTATTGTTGAAATCAAGAAAATACTTCTATACTTCAAATTAGTTCATAAAGATATACGCAACAATAGTACTGTGATGGATAAAAAACTAAGCTTTTCATTTCCTCTTTCACTTACCAGCCCATCCAGCACGCTTTGGTGTGTATCCGAAGTTTTGGAACATATCAAGCAATTGACAACCAATGTGGTCACCATAGATTTCATCACGGTATTGATTCATCACGCAGGTAGTGAGCAAAGGATTCCAGCCTCCCAACTATAAAGCGTTCATGTTATTTTTGATCAAAGGTTGCAAGTCTTCATCATGCTCGATCATGCCGAAGTATGTAACGAGTGGCGAGACCCATCTCAGCAATTTAGCGCCTGGGTACCACATTGGTGAAGAAACGTCGCAACGGTGACGCTCCATTGACCACTGTCTCCAATTCAATCGGCCCAGGGATCGAAGCCAAGACCTCCCGCACCACCAGCGATTTGAGAAATGTTTGAAGTTAATACAATAATCTTATCTTGTTGTTTTCTTGCTTAAAGTGAGGATACGTTTGCATGCAAACTCTTTACTTTAGAAAAAGTAAAGAAATCAAATGTTATTTATTAGTAGTTTCTCACCAATGCTCCTGCCTCTTGTGCTCTCCTTAGGAAACCTCTATTACGTATGACTGAGTGGCATACTGGGACACCTGGGAGAACGGCTTGTCCAATCAACGATCTGTAGGCGTGAAGTTCTCGATCGAAATAGCAACCCGGTTGTGAAACGCAAGCATCGAAGTCCAATTCCAAAAGTGGGTTGCTTGCGGAACAAGCGATCCTGGAGATAAAATGGATTAGTTACGGATTGTAAACAAAATAATTCAAAATAAATTACAATTACAATTTTACAATTACAAATTCAAAATAATTACATTTTTACGGTTCAAAACAAGCGCTTAAATGCCTGAAAAAAGCTGAATGCTTTATTTTTTGGCATTAGGCTCTACGGAAACATTAAATTTTCGAAACACGAACCTTTGACAGTAAGGAATGTCAACTGGGGGTTGAAATGATTGATATTGGTCTAACTGTGCCAATTCGCAATTGTAAGGGAATGTTGGACAAAAGAAATTGGGGTTTGGGTTTGATCCAAAGGGATTAGATCCAAAGGGGTTTGGTCCGAAGCCTGAATTAAACAAGTAGAAGTTAGGTTTGGTTGCACTATGTCAAAATTTTTTGCCATTACAAATGTTGTAATAAACACAAAGAGCCAAAAAAACAACAACCAAAACATGATCATTATGCGATATTCCCAACACTCTCAAAATGACAGGTACAAACCTGGGCACAGCTACTACACCCAAACTGTTAGATCGCCTTATGATCAAGCTGAATTTTTTAAACTAATGTTGGCCTGCACAAGCGACAGTTACATCGTGAATCAATCAAGTTTTTTAGGTGACTTTGTTTTCCCACAAATGTGCTTTAAGTCAAGTTCTTATCGAAGGTGTAGTAACTAATTCATAAATTTGAAAACGTTCTGGCAGCTTCTTAATAAAATTGCAGCTCACTATTTATGCTTGTGTTGACTAATTGCTTTGCTTGATCATGCAGTTTCAATAAACTAGTAAACAAATGATTTCCAAAATGCTTACAAAGATGCTTTGAACAACTCGTTTAGTAGTCTACGGATCAAAGATATTGTGTGCGGACCTTACATCCTACACGCATACGGACGTACAGGGACCAAAGGTGATGGTGTAATTGAATGGTACTTACCAATGGATTTTCCTTCGCTTTCATCCCCATCATCATCATCATCTTCATCATCATCCTCATCATCACTATCATTCTCAGCTTCAGCCGTGACGTTCGCGAAGTGGATCGTTTTACGGAAGTTGAAAAGTTGCGCAAATCTATCGGCAGCGGCGTCAACGTCAACTGTGACTGTTGTAGAGTTGTCTGCAAACGAAAACACATGTTTATGACAAAGAAGAAATGATTGAAAACTGACCCAAAAAGAGAAAATGGTCAGCGTTGTATTGTAATGTTGAACTGGGGCGTGGTGATAAAAATAAGACGTGTTGGAAACGCTATAGCTCAATCACCTTTTTTAAATTAGGTGCAGCGCTTTAAGTTTTACATAATGGATACATGGAAAGATATACGGAACGGGTGATCCTGGACTAAACTGCTTTCTGATACAAAGCGCTTTGTATCGCGCAGCTATTAATAAAATCAAAAAGCCAATTAATCATCGCACTTACCGACTGTCAATTGGTGTAAAATGCATCGACCTTGGACATAGCAACAGTAAGGGGTGACAGTACAGTTTCCTTCGTCGTTGATTTCTTCTCCAGTGCAAGGATCAGCACATTGAGCCATACCTATCCAAAAAGACTAGCCATTAATATTGATTTTATATATCTCTGATGAGACCTACGAAACTGCATCACGTTTAAGCAGCAGCTGTCACAAAATTAGGTGATATTGCTGTATATTTTTGTACTTTTTCAAACTTTGTCATTGTTTAATATCAAAATTTATGTTAAACAATAGCAACTCAGCAACTTAACATAAGCGTTGAGACTAACTCTACAGATCCTTCAGTTCAAATTTGCGGAGGCTTTTTCTCATCACGGCAACAAAATATTTCTAACGTATATATTTTTTTACCTCTGCAAGTTCCATTCACAGCGAGATTAGCTCTTTGATTTAGACATTCCTGGGTTATCACTGACATCCCATCTTGAGCAGCCACGGCCGCAAAAAGAAGGCAGAGAACGGCGAAGACGAACTTCATGCTTAAATTTATCTGAAAACAAAGACCACGTTATTTTTGAGTAGATTAGATTATTATTTGGGTCAATACATTTTACGGGTGCGTACAAATGCGATTGATTTACTTATAAACTCGAAAACAAATAACGCGATCGAGTTCCTAATCCTTATTTTGCTCAATGGTGTAAGACCCAGCAGCTGAGCGTAGAATTATAGCGTTAACAATGGCACCGGAAGTGAGCTGGAACGTTCGCCCAAGTGCGTTTGGCTGTGTTTTGGCTCTGATATCTGGAATCAAACCAGAACGCTCTTTGCGCAAACCAAAAAACCTCCATAAATATTGGCCATTTTGTAATGACCATTGCAAAGATAAGGCCATCGGTCCCAGGGGGAAAACGGTTCGAATTGTTTTCCCAAATACACTACTGCGCTTTGCGCATTGCAGAATGAAACTTGAAGTGGTAAATTGCTGTGCACAAATATCGACTTTTAACCAAGTGAATGACTGATGCACAATTTGACTTTCTGTAGAATTAAACCCGGCTTTCGTAATCAGTACCACAAGTAATTCAATTGCCGTTATACAGCGGCTGCTAAGCGATTGCAGCATGAGATGCCCAGACTGTTTTTTTCGAAAATCAGGGCGGAATTCCGAACATAAAAAACTGCGGACACGTAATGATAACGTCTACTGCACATCAATAAAAAACGACACAGTTTTTCAAAATTCCGACTAGCCAATAAAATTGCTACGTCGGGGGTTACGTTTTTTGCCTTTGGAGAGCAATGGAGCTTTCTAAAGGCAAAAAACTTTCCAAAGGTGTCTGTCCGTAAAAATGACACTTCTAAAAAATGATGAGCGTTTAAAGCTATATTACTCAAATCGCAACAATAAGCAGACGTTCGTTTATTCATTTATAGTTTCATACTCCATGCTTCTTCCTTACCTGAAGAAGCAAAGAGCGTGAAGCTACAAAAGAACAAACAGAGATCACTTCTGTTTTAGGAGCAAGACAGCTTTTGAAATATCGCAGCGTGGTAAGGACTTGAACCCAGGACTTATGCTTCCCGATTTCAAGCCGTTCCCAGCTCAAAATTTGGACTTACTTCAAACGATTCCTTGATTCGACGATGAACTTTTGCACATGAAAAGCTATCTTGTTGTATTTGCTTCAAGCAAATGATGATGATGAGCTCTGAGCTTCTGTTTTTATAGCATCAAGCCGCGGTAGAATTCACACATTTGCCTTTTTCTTGCAGTTTCCGGTCAGAAATTCGCGTGACGTCATAGACTCACATTTCGACCAAAAAGGTTACAAAACTCGAAAATTTAATTAAATTTTAAATAAAATGATGGATTTGATATTTTAAAAAGATTTTTTTTGTTTTTTTTCTCGTAATAACGAGGCGTCTTTGCTGCAAATAAGGTCGAAAATATTCCACAAAACCACACTAGGTGTCCTCGTTCTACTGTCAACTCAATGCGAAAGGAAAAAACGAGTGATTGTCAAAAGGGGTGGACCGAGCGGTCGGTGCAGTGCGCTCCCAAACTGATTGATTTTCTGATTTTTTCATCTTTATCCTCCTATCACGAGAAAGCGATGGAGGCGCTGTGTTTAGGACTATTTCAGACTCGCTGAGGAGTTGCCTTTGTTTCCGAGTTTTCCGGTTGAATTTTGCTTCTGACTTCTTTAATTTGCTGCTTGCCGGATTCCACCAAGCAGAGATAATCATCGTGAAGCATCTTATCTACGGACACATCAACGAGACTAGGTTGGGAGTTGAACCGTTAACCTTGCGATCATGGTCGTCGTAAAAACGACGCTCCAAACTGCTGCGCCACGCTGCCAACGAGAGTTCAATGTTTTCTGATTTCGAGGGTTTGATGTTCAATTTGGTCGCCTTTCTTGATGCATGTACTTTACGGATATCCGTAAATGTCTATGAGCTGCATTGCAAGTGTGTAGTTAAACAAAACAAAAAAACGAGTGGTTTGAGTTGGAAGCTCAGCGAAAATTTTTGTTCTAGCTACATCTCAAGCAGCTATGTGCATTTTTTAAAATCAACCCGACTACACAAAACTGAAAATCTAAAAGAATCCAAAAAATTATTTCACAAAGTGGTTTGATTTTTTTTTCGCAAACAAAGTAAAAATTGTTCGCCATGTGCAACGTTTGTGGCTATTTGTAATAATGTAAAACAGAATTCTAGAGTATTTGACTGATTTTGTTTCAAGTGGTGTATGCAACTTCATTTTCTGATAACTTTTTGTATTACTTCTCCGAACATGACTATCAAGTTTCTTGCAATCCACAGAAACATGCACATAAATTTCTTGACTTGCTAGTTTCGTTTTGTTTGTGTTCATTCTGATTCAAGCAACATAAAATGTTTTTGTCGTAGATTTTAATAATTTGAATAAATCTGTAGATTTCGTTATTTTTTTACATTAAGTTGTTTTAACATGTTTTAATACGCAAGAGACAATGTTTCACTGTATCTCGAAACGTTTATAAAGATTTTGAATTCCTAAGATCATAATTGAATTCTAAACATTAATTTGTTGTTTGTTTCTTTGAACATAAACTTTGTGTTGTAGTTAAAAAAAAGAACCGAAGCCTTTCACATTTACATTTTTCATGTTCATGAATTTTTTTTGACCAAGTTATTCGCATTTATCTAAATTACTTCTACTGCAAAATACGATGCAAAAGTATTTTTTGTTTTCTAATACAGGAGTTTTCTATGATCGGATTGATTATTGATTTCTTCATTTTTGTCCTCCTGTCACAACAAAGCGACGAAGGCGCTATACAATATATATAATTATGACGATTTCAAACTCGCTTAGAAGTTGCATTTGTTTCCGAGTTTTCCGGTTGAGTTCTGCTTCTGACTTCTTTCTGCCGCTGGTCAGATTCCATCAAGCAAGTATAATTATTGTGGAGCATCTTATCCATAAGGACACAACAACGAGGTTAAGGTGGGAGTTGAACTACCAACCTTGCGGTCACGGCCGTCGTAAAAACGACGCTCCAAGTCACTTGGCCTCGCTACTGATCTACTTTACTTCGGTGAAGATGAAAACTTAATGCTTTATGATTGCCGCATTCCGGAAAATTGATTTGAAGCAATGAGTTGCAGCGTCTTTGGAAATATTAGAGTGCGTAGCTTACATACCTGCTGTTGCTTTTCAATGCTTCAGGCTGCCAGGATCTGTAAATACTCTGCACCCGTAAGATTTTTTACCTCGGTAAAATTTGTTTGTATATATTTAAAAGTTGTTTTGCTTCTCCAGGCAAAGAAATTTCTTGACCGGCAAAATTATTCCTTTAATAAAAGTATGTTTGGCTAGTTATAAAATTTTAATCACTATTGTGCATAAATTCACTATAAACATAATTTTAAAAAGTGTTTAAAGTATTACGATATTTTTGAAAGCAAAGGTTAACAAAAATCTTTATGAGTCACATTATTCCAAGGAAGAGGCAAATTCATTATGATTTTTTTAAATTTCAAGAATCCTTGCGTGTTTTTGCAATATTTTACCAAAATTTATAGTTTATAATAAAAATTTAAATATTGTTAAAACACCTACTTATCATCAATATTATTTGAACTTTTCTTTTTGCTTCAAGCTACGGCGGTTTTTAAAGTTTTGATTTATTGATGCTAAGTCAAAATGGCTTATTCACTTGCTAACGAACCAAGGTCGTAAGATATAGTTAGGCCCACTGTGAAATTATTTTTTTTTACCCACGGTACTACGTCGAAGAGTGTAGCGAGTGGCGGGGCTCATATCCATGGCGTAGCGCCTGAGCAATACAGTTCCGAAAAAACGTCGCAGCGATGGCGAGCCGTTGAAGACACTGATTTTGAAATGATGGCCCGGGGAATCGAACCCCAGACCTCTCGCTCCGATAGTGATGTTACTAGCAACTGAGCTTCGCGGCCGGCATAGAGTTGACTGCAACGAATAAGCTTTGGCTTGCAGTAAGTGTGTGGTTTTGTAAGACTTGTAAGCATTGCAAAGTGAAATACTTTGCGTTAATTGTAATCAAAAATGGCAAAACTTTGCTTTTTTGTACACTTGCAAATGCAAAACTGCCGTGCAAATTTCTATTTCTTTGCTCTCGGGCCCTCGGCTCCACCATTATGACGACCTCCTCTAAATTTAAAAATTTTTGGAAGACAGTTGCAGTTGGTAACATAACAGTATCCCTCAAGCAGAAAAAACTTTAAGGACTCAAAATCCAAAATTAAAAACGATAATTTCTGTAATTTCTGTAAGCATCGCTATTTTGTTCAATGCAAAACATTACAACATAGTCCAAAAAAAAAATTGTGATAAAACTTTTCAAAAATAAATCAAAATTTAATAAATGGTAACATTAACATGCAGAATAACTCCGTTTTTACTTTATACTGTTTAAGGCTATGTAGAGAGTATGTAGCGTTAAGTAATTAGTTTATTTTTAATTTTTGAACAAAAATGTTTGATATTCGCAAATACTGATTCATGTGGAACAGTGATAGTGCACTGACGATAGATTATAAGTGGTTTACGACATCAAAACACTGTTACAAATACCAGCAATACGTATTAGCCATTTGTACTTATATGGTTTATTTTGATGTCTTTGGCGTGATGACATGGCCTCTGTTTTCGCTGAAATCGTGCAGTTAGGCCACAACAGGGCCTAAAATATCCCAGCAAATTAGAATAAGCTTTAGTTTGTTTTATTATAAAACCGTCGATACGGCAACGGGAAAGTTTTTCTTTGAATTCGTGTGTTTTCTAATATGCAGTTGCTCGCTCATACCAAAATATTACTCATTGATTTTCGTAAAAGTGATAAACGAATGAGGCAGGATACTGTTAATGGCATTATTATTCACGCACTCGCGACTGGAGAGGTTTCTATGATTCGGAATTAATCGCGTCCAATATTCTGGCAATTTTTTAATGACCTAATTTTTGAAAATTGTCTCCCGCCCCAAGCATAAGCCCAGCGGTGAAACGCTTTCAGTGTCTGTGCCTTAATTTTCCACGCCTTAAACACGCTTTTGAAATCGTTGACATATTACTTTTAAATTTAGCAGCACGAAAATTCCCACATATGTAACTTACAGTGATTTTACTTTTACCTAAATTTTAGTAAAATCACTGTAAGTTACATATGTTTTTACCTAATTTTATTTTTATATTATTTTTAACCATTAAGACGCCTAGTCCACCTACTAATAAACCCCTTTACCGTATATTCACCAGAAGCCCGGTTATGCTTTTACTGTACAGTTGCGCAGTCACACACAACTGTTTTATTTTTTGTAGTTCCTTAGATGCAACGACAGCTTCTATTTGAATACGTATGCTACAGTCGCCAATATCTATATCGCAATGTTTTTGTTTTTTCATTTTATTTAGATTACTGTATAACCACCTGAAGAGCCGGAAGCGGCGAAACAGGCTGTTGTGGTTTAATGAATTTGTAGTGATTCTATTCAAATAAATATAACTTACAGTGATGTAGTTAAGACCATCACCTACAAGACCTTGTAAAATTTTCAAGACCAAGACCTTTGATTTTTTTCAAGACCAAGATCAAGATCTTTGATTTTTTTCAAGACCAAGACCTTAAAAATAGGATGAAAATTAACAGTTTATCACTTGTCGCTATTTTTCCATCACAACAAAAAAAAAAAAACAACAAAACGGGCAAAATATATACATAATATTGAAAGAAATAAAGCAGGGTTTAGCAAACTTTCTAGTGCCACGGACCCATTTTTGCGAATCAAGTTTACCGCGGACCCCACTTTTAAGCTGTGTTAATTTTTCACCCAACAGCTATAAAAACATAAAATGCAACACGAAATTAAGTAAATTGTGCTTAATCGTAATTCCATTTTTACCAACACATATGAACCACATGAATGGGACGGATGGGGTTGCTTCTCTCAGCTTTTGTTTCAAATATTTGTCCGTAAATTGTACATTTAGACCGAGCAACTGGCGTAGTGCGGTCGGTAACCTGCGATTCTTCAATCCTCAGGTTGCGGCTTTTTGTGGGGATAAACGAACACCTTTTTCGGGAGAGGGAGAAGCAAAAATCTTTTTAAATTTTTTGATTGCCGTAGAGTTTTTGCTGCTTACAGAGTGTTTAATATTTTGGGATATTGATTAAGATGACTCTTTAAGTGCAGTAGATTGCCGAGGCCTTGGCGTACTTGTAAAATACATCAATATCGGTGCGCAAGGTCTGGGGTCCGATTCCCGGGCCGGTCAAATCAGACGCAGCGTTGCCAACAGCAGTTTGCCATCATTTTGACGGCTCTTGGTAGTCGAAGCTGTATTGCACGGGCGCTAGTAAAGTCACAGTCGCGGAAATGGATCCCGCCACTCGCTACACGCTTCTGCGTATTACCGTAAGTATAATAGAGATTTGATTTGATTTTACATTTAGACAATTACAATGCTTTTAGTTATTATTTAGTTTAAAATTAGGCACAAAAGCCGCTGTCTTAAAAAGTGTAAGCTTGTTAGTGGGGGGGGCAAAGCATGTCAATTGGGGCGCCGGCCCTGTTATAAACTTATATCTTAATAAGCTTGCATCGGGGTCTCTCTGACCTAGTCTATCATCTCTGCTCGTGCGTTCAACTTGTCATTGCAATTAGGCTATTAGAACATTATAATTCATAAACAATAAAGGCAATCCATGGCTAATTTTATTATTTACTCAATATTCAAGAGATAGTAGAAGAAAAAAACATTCTATAAGATATTTAATCACTACAGGAATTAGTTGGGTCTGTGTATGTCCTGCAAAAATTATTTGAAAGTTCTAGTTTATATTTTTTGCAACATTGTCACGGATCCCCTGTGCGGTCGTCGCGGACCCTAGTTTGGGAAACTCTGAAATAAAGAACAACACAATCACATACACGCTGTTGCATACTTATCTAGCTGAGCAGGATCACTAAATTTTTACTAGATGCTTTTTAGTTCTTTCGATCTTAAGACTAAACTAAATGGTCAAGACCGTCTTGGCCAAGACCAAGACCTTAAAAAAATAATCTTAAGACCGCTCTTAAGACCAAGACCGGTCTTAAGACCTTTGTTACTGGTAACTTAATTATGATTAGGCCTATTACATCTTAAAAATCTCAAAGAATTTTGAGTAAAAATCAACTTTAATGTGGACACTCTTGATAAAAATCCAGCCCTAATAAGGGAAAATTTAAACTCTTTGGTTGGTATTGAATAAATAAACGCGGTGGTCACTCCCTGCTGCATTATTTTATTTTGTAAAAACAGTAGGCAACACCATAATTTAGAGAATTAGGTATTGGTGTCATCTTTAAAATAACTGTATAGCTATTGTATTTGAATAAAATCGCTATAAAAACGTAAAACCACTACAGCCTGCTTTGCCTTCGTCAGCTCTTCAGGTGGTATAAAGTATCTTATTCAAATAGAATACAACAGCTCTAGCTAGCCATAGTTATTGAGCACTCCGCCAGAGGAGATTGAACCCCACTCACTCAGACTTGCAACTGCAGGCCTATAGCAACTCAAATATTAAGTAGGCCTCTACATAGCTGGAAGGGGGCATAGCCTCGGCTAAATTTTGAAATTTGTGGGAAAACGTTCTCCTCTTAAAACCCAAAACCCTCGAAACTTTACCTAATGTATTGCGGTAACTCCTTTAAAGTTTTTTTCGGGATACGTTTTTGCAAATTCGGTGTGTTAATTATACAGGCTTGGCGCTCTTGTATAATCCTCAAAGTACCAAAACCGTTATCAGTTACGTTGATGAGAAAAACGAAAACCATACAACAATTATTGTTTTCTTCACAGTTATTCTTCTTTGTAACAAAGAGTATAGGTGAAAGTCGCATTGAAAAAACAACACCAAACTCTATGGGAGGACTATCGTTGTCTTGTAATGCACTTCTTCATTTTTGCTTTTTGAATTAACAATGAAATTACAGGGCAGCTCCATCTAAGCAGACTAGAATTGTTGATATAACCTTGCAAAATACGAAGCATATTTCTTGACGAGAATTTTTTTGGTAAACAGGACCGCAAGAATTTGGTTCGCACGCCATAGCGCCAGCCAAGAAAGGTTTCGAACCCTCTTTAAACTGCGAAGTGGAAATAATATGGAATAAGATGGGCAAGGTTTTTATTTTGAAAGAAAGCGGTGCCATTGCACTCAACTTACCTTATTCGAATAGAATTCCATCACATAGCATTTTTTCCTTTTGCCATATCTCCAAAAAACACGTAGCATTGATTATTTTGCTTTAGGCTATATTCTACTTAATAAGTGGTTTATAAATCGTTTAATGAGCTGTTAGTTCAGATTGTTTTTGTTTACGGCAGTAATATCAATATCATAATTAAAAATATTTGTTTTTATAACGTGACATCGGTGAACTGGTAAAGCTGCAATTGGCACGTGATTAACGATTTTTTTCGCTCCGCTAGATATGAATTTGCCCATTTTTTAGATTTTTGTGAAATCACAAATCATAGTGGAAAATAAATCATTTCAAGCCTGCGGTCATTTCTTTGCAAAATTTTGCCGGAAAAATCGGTCCTACTAACACCGTAAAGGACGACAAAGGACCTCAAAATAATGTACTAAACACCGCAAAGTACGACGAAGGACCTTAAATTGATCTACTTAACACCGCAAAGAACAACAAAGGATTTGGAATCATACCATAACGAAGAACGACAAAGGACTTAAAATTAGGGTTAGGGTCCTTTGTCGTACTTTGCAGTGTTTAGTACATCAATTTGAGGTCCTTTGCGGTGTTTAGTAGGACCCGGAAAAATTGACAATCCTCTGCGCAGTAGAAAACAGTTCCGTCCTATTTCGATAAGTAGGGATACTACATTTTCACTGCGCAAAAGGACAGGTTTCTTGGATGGTCATCACGTCCGCAGGTGTCCAATTTCCGAACAAAATCAAGTGATGAGCAAAAAGAGAAAAATGTCATCACGGTCCGCAGACCGTAGTTTGTGCTGGAACTTCCCAAAATTTTCGTGTAAACATGATTTGACTGTTCAAAATAGCGAAAAGGAGGGCATTTTTTGTCGTCCTCGGAGGACAAATTATTTTTTGTTAAAAAGGAGGATGTATGGTAAGCCTATCGATAAGACAATGGGTGTATTGACACATCTAAGGGACTAAAACCCCCTTAAATTTTTAGTTGAAAACATTATACACCAAAACTTATACACTTTTAGCTCGACAAAAAAAAGATAAGAATTTTTCATTTTTAGCCTTCTCCTTAAAATTTTTTAGATCTCAAATATGCATTGGTGCACCCCAATTGTAAATTTAGAACCGAACAAATGTAGGCTAAGCTTGCAAATATTACAAAATTGATAGGGTTTTTATTGGAAAATCGACGACGGATTTTTCAATTGCTTTTTCTCATTTGTGTTGCCACCGAATTGATTCATAGCTAAATCGGTTTTACGGGAAAAACATCAATTTGTCTGTCTACTGACGCACTAAATTAGTAAAAACTTTGTGACGTTGCGCCATGTTTTGATTTCTATTTTTCCATTTTTCTGCTCAGTAGTTAACGATTTTTTTATGGTTCATCGCTTGAATTAATGCAATTTTACTTTTTATGTCTTCCAACGTATTTTGCACCAGTAGTTCATTTCCTGTTTAAATGATCAGAAACTAATTGTGTCGCTGCCATATCACGCGTCTGTGATTTGGACAGCTCTTTTCGATCGATATTATCCTGTTTTGAAGATTTTAAAATATCAATTTAGCCTTTTCAGGTATTTTAAATTTAAGAGGGTTTTTCCATTTGGACATTAAAAGCTCAGTTTCAATTTTTGTTCGAAGATTATCTGCTCATGTCATGTATGCACTGTTTTGTGACGTAACAATCTTATATGTCAACACGCTGCTGAGGAATTTCCCCGAACGTCAAACTCCGCGCGACCACGCGTTAAAAGTGCCGGCGGCAACGTGGTTGCGTTTTGCGTCGAAGGTTTGACGCATTTGCACTAAGATTAAGACGCAATGGACGTAACAATGGCAGAAATTTGAAGTTTATAATATTCCGATACTTCACGAAATCGCAAACACGTGTTTTTGTGAAAAATAAACCAATTTAAAAATGCGTAGGCTAGATTTAATAAAGAAAGCGCAAAAGTTGCGGAATTTCACGATCAAATAAAGCAAAATACGTAACAAAATTCAGCAAAGTTACAGACAAAAAATTGAGAAAAAAATCTAATTTGCAACAATGTCAACACACAAAAAAATTGAAACTATTTTCTTTTTCTTTTCCATTTCAATACAGCCGACAAGTCATCGTCCGACTGGTGGTCCGGCGACGAATCGTCGCATCGTTTCCAGAAATCATTCCCATGACAACTGGCACTCCCAGAAGATCCTGGGAGTTCCTCCTCCGGAACAATGCTATCCTCCTGAGGATTTTCGAAGCTTGAACTAAAAATATCAACCGGTTAGCACAGTTAGCTTATCGCTATTGGTGCGAGAGGTCTGTGGTTCGATTCCAGCCTGGATCAAATCAGACAGAGTGTCGCCAACGCCTTCAACGTTTCTTCAGAGCTGTGTTGCCTAGGCGCTAAGCCGCGGAGTTGGACCCCGCCACTAGCTTCGGCGTAATGTCGCTAGTATAATGAGGATTTGATTTTGATATATTTTTTTTTTTGAACTTCAACTTCAACAGCAATTGAGGGAGACTGTGAAGTGAGCTTGTGCTCTTCGAGTCAGAGCTTGTTCCCCAGGCATTTCAAGGAAAATCTTGGCAGTCCAAAATAAGCGTGTATAGTAAAAGAAAAGTGTTCTTTTTTTCTATAATTTTCCCGATTAAGGGATTTTCATTTCAGGAACCTTGACGTTGACCCATTGACTGGTTAGCAAAGCAAGCGCGCAAGGTCGAGGTCTCATTCTTAAACTATGGCTCAACCAAGTGTACCCAACACAGGATGACAACAGCACAACAAACATGATGATTGGGAATTGGCAATGGCGTGGTCTTTGTCTCATTGCGATCTGCTTTTTCCCCAGAATTTTTCGCAGACCACAGCCCTGGAAATAGGATATAGAGTTTACTTTGGGAGGGGACCAAACCTTGACCGAAATTTTTTAGGCCCGTTTGGTCACAATTACCGAAAAAAACTTAAATTTTTGAAGAAATGTTGCAGACGAAGGCTGCACAGTGCACAGTTGAAGTATACAAGCTAAGACCTTTTTTTTGGAGATCACTTCATGAGGCCTAGAAACTTGACCGAAAAAATATCGAGATGACCGAAAAAAATTGGGCAGATTTAGCTAAAATTGGTCAAATGACGAAACAAAACTATGAACAAAAAAAAATCAGAATCGAACCAGCATTAGTCATCTTGATTGCACACCTACGCCCAACCTAGCAATGCCGCAACCCTCAACTGGCGGCTTAAATGCCCACCCAAGAATAAAATAAAAACAAGTAGAACCACAGTTTAGTCACGTAGCTAGGGACAATTTGAAATGCATCAACCTTAAACTCCTATTGTGATATCACAAATATTAGTTCAGAGTTCTATAAAACACAGACAAACAATTTAGCGACCGTCTAATGACTGGAAAAAAAATTTTAATTCGACTTTCGTTGTCATTGCGATAACGTGGGGATTAATTTTTGCGCATAGTCTGAGAGCATTACTTGAAAAACAAGTCACTGAGGCTTGACACGATTTTATCAAATTTAGAAAAATGTCATTAAAGTTAGAGTTTAAAAATTCCCAAGTCAAATAATTGCGTTCGTTTCCAAACTTGCGCCAACATTATTAGTTTTCAATTACTAATTTCGCCACATTGATAGAATGTTTTTCCAAAACATTAATCGAAACGTGACAGTCTTTGAAATCTACTGTGTCAGATTAGACCGGCCCAGGAATCAAACCCCGACCTCCCGCACCATCACCAGTACCAACATTGCTAAGAGCGTCCGCCTCGGGAACTGTAGACTCTGGTTTGATTTCGAGTAGGGTCAAACCAATGACTCTAATTGGTATTCACAGCTTCCCTGTTTGACGCTCAGGAAAGGGACAGTGTGGAAAACAAGCCGGCAAGTTTACTTGTTTTGCCGTTGGGAAAGGCACTTAGCGAGATTTTCCTATCTTGGTGTGGTGGACAGATGGCTGGCAACTCCTAAGCGAGCTGGCATAGCGCACTGATCACTTTCTCGTGATAGGAGGATACTTAGATATGCAACTAAATACAAAAATACAATAAAAATTTTTTAATTGAGCATAATTTTGGGTATACGTCTACGCTGTAAAATATAGAACAAACACGAACTGGGTTGTAGAGGATTACTTACAAATCAGCTTCAAATAGTTGCTGCAATTCGTCTTGTGAAATAGAAACATCACATTGCAATGATTCAGCTTGGTTAGATTTGGTAACGCTTGGTGTCTAAATTACACGATACTGATATAACATAACGCTGTTAGTGGACATACTAGACTAACAACACACAAAAATCTAACTTTTTGCAGTTCCCCTTGTGCTGAGTGCCAGGCAGGGGAACTGCAAATACTATTCTTTAAGTCTGTAGTGTGACCCGACCGGGAATAAAACGAGTCTCCCGACTACAAAGCAAATTTTTGGTACTGACTAACGGACATCCATTTACACAGACGATTTGCTTATGGAGTAGTGAACTGGGCGATCGATTCGAAGGTGGGTAATACCAGTAACTCAAATGATATTCACAACTGTTTAACTTTCAGCAGTAAAAAACTGCAGAAAACAAGCCGGCAAGTTCACTTGTTGTGCCGTTGGGAAATGCAATCAACGAGATTTCATGTGTCGAGAGGTAGACCGCAGCGCCTTGGTGAGTTCCCCACAGCGTGGTTTTCTCGTGGGTAGGAAAAAATGCAACAAAAAACTAATCAAATCTTAATTCTACTCGCAGCATTACGCCGAAACGTGTAACGAGTGGCGAGCCCATTTCTGCGGCTTGGCGACTGGACAACACAACTTTAAACAAAAGTCACAGCGAAGGCGAACTGTTAGCGACACTGTGACCGATTTGACAGCCTGGGAATCGAACCAAAGACCGCACGCGCCGATAGCAATGTCTTTAAACAGTGCACTAACCGACTACACAAAAAAACCAACAAAACGGCATTGGAATACAATGAATATGGGACAAAAATAGCTCAAGGAAAAATAAAGCCGCTGTAAATCTCAAAACTGGACGTTTCGACAACATAGATTCACCTGTCATCGTCAGCAGTAAATGCAAGGCAGTTCAAAACTGTAAGAAACAATCGTGGCATAATTGTCAAAACGACTTCTTACAGTTTTGTACTGCCTTGCATACACTGTTGATGATGACAGCTGAATCTATGTTACCGAAACGTCCAGTTTTTAAATTTACAAAAACATTTCAAGTCAAAAACCAACCACTTAATTGGGGGAAGTCGACCGACAACGACGAAGTTTAAACAATCGTAGCATAATTGTCACGACTTTCAATAAAGGAAATTAAGCCGTCGGCAGCGAGTCAATTTGCACGTGAGAATATGATTGGTTAATTCAAATCACGTGACTGCAATCGCTTGATTGAAAACGTGATCAATTGAAAGTGAAATGAATCACTTTGAATTAGTAATTACAATTAACTTACTTGAAAGTATTGTAATATAGAATTCTGACTTGTATTTTTCACTTCACGACTCTCAGTGTCATCGAAATTACTTTTATTCAAGCCGGCTTGACTCAAAACGTTTAATTTCTTCTTGATCATCTGAAAAATAAAACGCAAAAAAGGTAAAAATGCAAAGGGACAGGGGCTGCTTTAAACATGCATTTACAGTGTCCACATACCCAGTCCATGTGGTTCCAATATCACTGGCTATGATGCAGAAAACCAGTAGCTTGTCGAAACCACTAAAAATGGACATGCGGACAGGGTATATGTGTAGGTCAGGGGTGACGAAGCTATTTGCTGTCGCGGGCTACTTTATCACTTACCATTGAGCAAGTGGGCGCATAACTTTTTAGTCATAGACCTATCATGAAACCTGCTACAAACGAAAAAATTGGTAATCAGCAGTAACGAACAACCGAAACTAATACCACAAAAATCCATCTACAACCTTTTGTCTCTTTACTGAAGACATCGAAATAAACGGCTAATTAAACATTGATTGAAAAATAGAATAACAAATATCTTAAAAAAGCTGTAAAATTTTCAAAAGGTACTACAAGCACACCAATTCCTTTCCGCAAACTAACATAATCCCTACTACTGTAAGGCAAGCTAAGCTCTCACTCAAACAGTTACTCGTAGACTGCACTACACCAAAACTGCAACGGACCACGAGTTATGTTATTATTACATAACAATGGATGAACTACTGAGTCCTGGAACAGATGAAAGGCTTGTAGTGTACGTTTGTATGATTTCTGTGTGACACACGCGTGGTTCCATCGGAAGCTCGGCTTTTGATATCGCATCGTAAAGATAAGCGGGAAAAAAAAAGTTCAAGAGGACTGGTCTCGCCAAAATGTTTACGGGCCGCAGGAAATTTTATCGCGGGCCGCATGTTCGTCACCTCTGGTGTGGGCCGCTTCGGAGCGCACTGCACCAACCGCTTGGTCAACCCCTTTCGACAATCACTCGTTTTTTTCCCCATGCGCATGAGACGACAGTAGAATGAGGACACCTAGTGTGGAATATCTTCGACCTTATTTGCAGCAAAGACGCCTCGTTATTACAAGAAAAAAAAAAAAAACAAAAAAAAACTTTTTATATCAAAATCATCAATCACTTTATTTAAAATTTGATTAAATTTTCGAGTTTTGTAACCTTTTTGGTCGAAATGTGAGTATATGACGTCACGCGAATTTCTGACCGGAAACTGCAAGAAAAAGGCAAATGTGTGAATTCTACCGCGGCTTGATGCTATAAAAACAGAAGCTCAGAGCTCATCATCATCATTTGCTTGAAGCAAATACAACAAGATAACTTTTCATGTGCAAAAGTTCATCGTCGAATCAAAGAATCGTTTGAAGTAAGTCCAAATTTTGAGCTGGGAACGGCTTGAAATCGGGAAGCATAAGTCCTGGGTTCAAGTCCTTACCACGCTGCGATATTTCAAAAGCTGTCTTGCTCTTAAAGCAAAACTGATCTCTGTTTGTTCTTTTGTAGCTTCACGCTCTTTGCTTCTTCAGGTAAGGAAGAAGCATGGAGTATGAAACTACAAATGCAGAAATGAACGTCTGCTTGTAGTTGCAATTCAAGTAAACTAGCTTTAAGCGCTCTTCATTTTTTACAAGTGTCATTTTCATGGATAAAAAAGCAGCTTCATTGCTTTCCAAAGGCAAAGAACCGTAACACCCGACGTAGCAATTTTAATGGCTAATCGGAGCTTTGAAAAACTGTCGTTTTTGGTTGATGTACAGCAGACGCTATCATTACGTGCTCCCAATATTTTATATTCTGCATTCTGCGCTGATTTTCCCAAAAAATAGTCTGGGCATCTCATATTGCAATCGCTTAGCAGCCGCGATGACGGCGATTGAATTTTGTCGTACTGATTACGAAAGCCGGGTTTAATTCCTCAGAATGTCAAATCATGCATCAATTATTCATTTGGTTAAAAGCTGATATTTGTGCGCAGCAATTTACGGCTTCGTGTGTGAAATGCAGCAGTGGCTTTAGGAAAACAATTCGAGCCATTTTCCCACTGGGACCGATGGCCTTATCTTTGCAATGGTCATTACAAAATGGCCAATATTTATGGAGGTTTTTTGGTTTGCGCAAACGGTTCTCTGGTTTGATTCCAGATATCAGAGCCAAAACACAGCTAAACGCACTTGGGCGAACGTTCCAGCTCACTTCCGGTGCCATTGTTAACGCTATAATCCTACGCTCAGCTGGGTCTTACGCCATTGAGCAAAATAAAGATTAGGAACTCGATCGCGTTATTTGTTTTCGAGTTTATAAGTAAATCAATCGCATTTGTACGCACCCGTAAAATGTATTGACCCAAATAATAATCTAATCTACTCAAAAATAACATGGCCTTTGTTTTCAGATAAATTGAAGCATGAAGTTCGTCTTCGCCGTTCTCTGCCTTCTTTTTGCGGCCGTGGCTGCTCAAGATGGGATGTCAGTGATAACCCAGGAATGTCTAAATCAAAGAGCTAATCTCGCTGAGAATGGAACTTGCAGAGGTAAAAATATAGATACGTTAGAAATACTTTGTTGCCGTGATGAGAAAAAGCCTCCGCAAATTTGAACTGAAGGATCTGTAGAGTTAGTCTCAACGCTTATCTTAAGTTGCTGAGTTAGTTATTCGTAGATTATCGACAATTAAAAATCTTGTAGAAACTTGTTGTAAGTCAAACAACGGCAAAATCTGAGAAAACTGGAATGTGTGTAACATAAATTTTGATATTAAACAATGACAAAGTTTGAAAAAGTATAAAAATATACAGCAATATCACCTAATTTTGTGACAGCTGCTGTTTAAACGTGATACAGTTTCGTAGGTCTCATCAGAGATATATAAAATCAATATTAATGGCTAGTCTTTTTGGACAGGCATGGCTCAATGTGCTGATCCTTGCACTGGAGAAGAAATCAACGACGAAGGAAACTGCACTGTCACCCCTTACTGTTGCTATGTCCAAGGTCGATGCATTTTACACCAATTGACAGTCGGTAAGTGCAATAATCAATTGACTTTTATATTTTATTAATAGCTGCGCGATGCAAAGCGCTTTGTATCAGAAAGCAGTTTAATCCAGGATCACCCGTTCCGTATATCTTCCCATGCATCCATTATGTAAAACTTAAAGCGCTGCACCTAATTTAAAAAAGGTGATTGAGCTATTGCGTTGCCAACACGTCTTATTTGTATCACCACGCCCCAGTTCAACATTACAACACAATGCTGACCATTTTCTCTTTTTGGGTCAGTTTTCAGTCATTTCTTCTTTGTCATAAACATGTGTTTTCGTTTGCAGACAACTCTACAACAGTCACAGTTGACGTTGACGCCGCTGCCGATAGATTTGCGCAACTTTTCAACTTCCGTAAAACGATCCACTTCGCGAACGTCACGGCTGAAGCTGAGAATGATAGTGATGATGAGGATGACGATGAAGATGATGATGATGATGGAGATGAAAGCGAAGGAAAATCCATTGGTAGGTACCATTTAATTACACCATCACCTTTGGTCCCTGTACGCCCGTATGCGTGTAGGATGTAAGGTCCGCACACAATGTCTTTGATCCGTAGACTACTTAACGAGCTGTTCAAAGCATCTTTGCAAGCATTTTGGAAATCATTTATTTACTAGTTTATTGAAACTGCGACACCAAGCAAAGTAATAATAGCCAACACAAGCATAAGTGAGCTGTAATTTTATTAAGAAGCTGCCAGAACGTTTTCAAATTTATGAAATAATTACACCTTCGATAAGAACTTGACTTAAAGCACATTTTCGGGAAAACAAAGCCGCTTAAAAACTTGATTATTTTATGCATTCATGATATAACTGTCGCTTGTCGAAGCCAACATTAGTTTAAAAAATTCAGCTTGATTATGAGGCGATCTACGAGTTTGGGTGTAGCAGCTGTGCCCAGGTTTGTACCTGTCAGGCATTTTAATTTTGAGAGTGTTGGGAATATTGCATAAATATCTTGCTTTGGTTGTTGTTTTTTGGCTCTTTGTGTTTATTGCAACATTTGTAATGGCAAAAAATATTGATATAGTGCAACCAAACCTAACTTTTACTTGTTTAATTCAGGCTTCGGACCAAACCCCTTTGGATCTAATCCCTTTGGATCAAACCCAAACACCAATTTCTTTTGCCCAACATTCCCCTACAATTGCGAATTGGCACAGTTAGATCAATATCAATCATTTCAACCCCCAGTAGACATTCCTTACTGTCAAAGGTTCGTGTTTTGAAGATTTAGTGTTTCCATGTAATGCTAAAAAATGAAGTAAAACTTTTTAGCTTTTTTCAGGCGTTTAAGCGCTTGGTTTGATCTGCAAAAATTGTAATTGGATTCTTAGGGTTAAATGAAACTACCACAAAACACACTTTTTTTTTCATTTTGGACCCTTTCAACGTTTCGGGAGTACCTAACATTAAAAAAAAATGAATTTATTTTGAATTATTTTGTTTACAATCCGTAACTGAACCATTTTATCTCCAGGATCGCTTGTTCCGCAAGCAACCCACTTTTGGAATTGGACTTCGATGCTTGCGTTTCACAACCAGGTTGCTACTTCGACCGAGAACTTCACGCCTACAGATCGTTGATTGGACAAGCCGTTCTCCCAGGTGTCCCTGTGTGCCACTCAGTCATCCGTAATAGAGGTTTCCTGAGGAGAGCACAAGAGGCAGGAGCATTGGTGAGAAACTACTAATAAATAATATTTGATTTGCTTTCTGTGAAGTAAAGCGTTTGCATGCAAACGCATCCTCACTTAGACCATAAGCAACAAAACATAAAATTATGATAATACTGTTTTAAAGTACAGTACAGTATTACATTCCTTTTAACTTCAAAAATTCAACAATCCTATTGGTAAGCGTAGTGGTGAAAGACACCGCTAGTGGTGCGGGAGGTCTTGGGTTCGATTCCTGGGCCGATTAAACCTGAAACAGTGGCCAACGGATCGCTATCCTCGCGACGTTTCTTCACCAGTGTGGTGCCCAGGCGTCAAGTTGTAGAGATGGGTCTCACCACTCGTTACATACTTCGGCATGATCGAGCATGATCAAGAGTTGCAACCTTTGATCAAAAATAACATGAACGCTTTATAGTTGGGAGGCTGGAATCCTTTGCTCACTACCTGCGTGATGAATCAATACCGTGATGAAATCTATGGTGACCACATTGGTTGTCAATTGCTTGATATGTTCCAAAACTTCGGATACACACCAAAGCGTGCTGGATGGGCTGGTAAGTGAAAGCGGGCCCGAAAAATTTTGTTTTTTATCCATTTAGGAAATACTGTAGCGTAAATCTTTATGAACTAATTTGCCCCCGTGGAGGTAAAAATAAATCTATTTTTGACTCTAAACTTTGGTATTTCGAAATGAAGAACGCTGAGTGGGAGGGACAAAATACTTCAGCAGTTTCGTAACTTTATATCCATTGTATTTTTTCTGTGTCTTGATGCAGCAGATCATAACATTATTTTCAATTTTTGTTGTTTCACCAGCAATTCATAAAATAACACGAGTTTTCTAACTAACTTTTTTGCTTTAGGTATCTCTGAAAACGATTGTATTTTGATTGGAGCTTGCTACAAAACGACGCCAACTGGTGGTTACTGTGCTTATCCAACTGACACCAATGGTCGACCAACTGTGCGATCGAGTAACGATGCTCAACACAACGGACCTCGTTCCGCCGATCTTTATGGCTTACCAAGCTGCCATCCATTTAACCCGAACGCAGCTCCCGCTGAATTCCTTTCCAGCTACCACACTTGTTTAACTGCTGGTTGTGCTGTTAGGGTAGACTCGGACAAAATTATCCAAATGCTTCTTCAAGCTGGTTCCTCCTTGACCTATCCTTACAATGTTCAATATATTTCAATGGTTCATTCCGGTCTCATCAGACCCGACAACTACGTTGAAATGTTGGCCCAAATTCAAAGCAGACCGCCAACTCCTTATGGATTTGGAGCTGGGGGCTCCTCTGTGACAGGGTCAGGTACCGGCGGTTCCCTTCCATATTCATTGAACTTATATCGTCAAAGTGGCAGCACTTCAGGCAATTCCGCCAATGCTCCCGACACTTCCGACCATCGATTTTTTGGTGCTAATGGTTTGCAAGGCTTGCCAGGCTTTGGCGGTAGTGCCTCACCTCTTTCGATTTTCCCTTTTCCTACCCAGGATCCTTGCCCATTCAGACCTCAACAATTTTACCAACCAGGCCTTCCAGTATTATCGGGCAGCTTTGCTGGGTGCTGTGAAAAACCTCTTTGTTATCTTCCCAAACAAGATCTCCACAATGCTTACTCAGGTATTTCGCCCTATCTTAGTGAATGGTCAAGCTTTGGTGATTGCAGTGCTTCGTGCGGTGGAGGTGTGAGAAACCGAACGCGTACTTGCATCAGAAGCAATTATTGCGGAGCCCTTCCCCAGGACTACAACTGCCCTACCAATGCTTTGATGATACAGACCCAAGTATGCAATCCTCACGTCTGCCCACACTGGAGTTCTTGGGGCGCTTGGAGTGACTGCACTGCTTCTTGCGGTGGTGGAATTAGGCACAGATCCCGCGTATGCAACGGAGTTGGCGTTTGCCCTGGAAACAAAGATGATCGGGAATATTGTAAAACTGGTCAATGCCCAACTTTCGTGGATGGACCATGGAGTGATTGTAGCAACACCTGCGGAAGAGGTATGCGCACTCGAACCCGATCCTGTACACATGGCGGTGCTTATGGATGCCCAGCAGACACAACTGATCAGGCACCATGCAGGCAATTTTGTGGAGTTTCAACAATCACTTGCAATCCTACCTCTTGTTGCTATGAGCAAACTTGTGCTCAGAGTGATGGTAGCCCAGGTCACTGCCAGGAGGACTACAGAGTAGGCACAGCTTGCTCGACTGGACCTTGCTACTGGAGACCAGCTCATCAAAGATGCAACAGTGGCGGAAGTTATCCAAACTCATTCAACTTCCAAGGATAAATTTATGCGTAGAATTTCCACGTGCTAGATCGTTCAGTGCCATTTTTGTGTTTTACACTACAAATTTATGTTTGTTTATGCTCTATATGCAACACTATACAGCATGACGTCATAGAAATGATAGCGTTGAAATCTTATTGCCACTTTTTAGGTCATAGTCGATATCATTATTTTTATTGTTACGTGTTGTTGATAGCCTTTTTGTAAATAAATGTTTTTGCATGCTGCAATATATTTTATGTGTGCGCATTACCTTAGGATACTCGCCAAGTTGAAACAAAATATTGATTTGAAAGCAGACCGAAGTCGGTAATTTGTTCATTTTAGAAGTTAACTTTTTGATTAAGACTTTTAGCCAAACGTTCATAAATAATGATGTAATCTAGTTCCAACTAACAGAATCCAATTTTCTCTCCTTTTTTACCCTTTTTCTTCGCTGACGTGCATTAACTTGCTGCTGCAAACAGTCTAATGCTTTCGTAGTAAGATAGTGTACATTGGCTGGATTGCGTCTTAAGGTGCGTTTACCGATACGCGGCATGAAACTACTATGACAAACTATACTGGCCTGCGATTACGTGCGATTAAGGCGATATAAAATTTGCTAGCCTGCATCAAGCAAGCTGATTGCTCAATGATGACGTAACAATCCAACTTGCATTGTCTCTCTCATTCCCGTCGTGAAGGTTATCGCAAACATTTTTGATACGGGGCGATGAAATGTTAAAATAGTAGGGATGTGCCGGATAGCCGGCAAATCTAACTTATCGGATATCCGGTATCCGGCCGGATATCCCGTGGGTCACTATCCGGCCGGATACCGGATAGCAGCACTAACACAAAATTAATATTTTAATGGTTTTTGTCCACGCTATCGTTTTGCTGGACGAACGAGCCATGAAACGATTGCATGAGATCATGTGACACACAGGAAACTTCCCAAAGTATTGCGTCATTGAAAATGGATTTCATTACTCTATCTAAGTTGTTCGAATCGGCAACGTGGTCGAGCGGCAGGGGCAGTTGATATAATGACCATCTTGCTAAACGCTTTTGATTCAACTCCAATCCACGACGCTACGTTTGTGTATCATTACGTTTTCAACGCTGGGCTTTATTTTTTGGGTAAGGAGCTGAAGATCTGCATTTTGGCCAAAAGCGTGCCGAAAATCGGACGTCATTTTTGGCCTCTGGGGTGTTTTCATTATAATATTGAAAGTTGACTACATGCAGTGATGTGCGTTGACGCTTCTAACTTGACGCCGTCAACTTTTTTTTTACGCTAACCGATGCGCCGTCAATTTTCAAAAAGTTGACGCTGGGTGCTACACCGTCAAAATTTCAGCTGTTTTAGTGTCAAGCGCCAAGCGCCAATTTTTTGTAGATTACAATACTTTTCTTTGCTTTTTCCAAAACAAGCGAGGTATTCTTTAAAATAAAAACGCTGAAATTGCGATCACTCAGAATAGTCTAGTTGGAAAGTAGGGTTCCCGTGCACCCCAAAGATATATTTTTTTAACCTACATTTTTGAAATCCTTATAGCATCCCATAAACGAATTTTGATGTTCCCAAGAAAAATTTTTGTCCCATGGGGGTCATTTCGGGGGTTTTCCGATCGGCACCCCTAAATTTTTGCTCATGAACTGCGTGGAAATAAGTGCAAAATTAACCAACTTCTCGTGAACGTAGAACAAAACTTAATATTGCAACTGAAAGAGGAAGGACCAAAAAAATTTTTATGCAACTTTTTTTTGGTTTGTTTTATTATGACGTCATCAACTGAGCTTTATTTGTAAATTTACTTAAAATTTTACTTTTGCATTACCTATCTTTAACTCTAGACTTGATATTGTTTCCATATTAACGATTTTAACGACTTAGGTAGAGTCCTCAGGTTATATTTAATTGAAATTTATCATTTAAATTCGACTTTCAAGTCTTTCGACCCCACAAAATAAAAGTAATTACCCCCTCCCAAAATTCAACCAAAAACGTGGAATTTCGCCATAAGGTGGTGTCATATCTACATTTAACGCGAAAGAAAGACGTTGTAGCATGAAATAAAATAAAAACAAGTTAAAAAATATTTTACCGATTTTTTTCTTGTTTGTTCTTTTATGACGTCATCAACTTTGCATTTTTGAAGAAAAAACGATTTTTCGAAATGAAACGCTAGTTTTTATGAGATACGATCGTTTTGTATGAAGCAACCGATTAGAATGCAAAAATATTGTTTGTTTATTCTTTTATGACGTCATCAAATGGAATGTTTTTGGAAACTGTTCTCAGAAAACAATGGTTAAATTAGCCGTTTCATTGGTAGCATCCGATCTCATCAATAATCATTAAATTCTTCGCGACGTGGTGAAAGTCGGCCACGTTTGTCTCCAAGGGTTTGAATTTCTATTAGGAAAAGAGCAATAAAATAGAAATGTTCGCAGCATATCCTTTATGACGTAATAAACACGACAGGGGTGCTAGCAAGAAATTTCAGACTTACTGCAGAATTTCATTATTACGAGTTTATTTAGTTGTGACAATGTCTAAAAAGCGCAGGCGAGAGGAAAGTGACCCAGACAGGCAAAAATGCAAAAGTAAAACTGTCGAAAAGTGTTGTATTTTGCACATTGATGGTATTCAACATCTCGATTTTACACCTTTTAGTAAAATTAAAGTCCCAGTCCATGAAAAGCTAGCTCAGCTACATACTATCAGAGATAAAAGGCTTGAAGAATCGATCGAATCCAAATACCGTCTCGAGGATGTCTGCAAACGCATTCCAGAAACTCTTGAAGATAAAGATTTACATGCAATTGGTTACCATAGAGGCTGTTACCAATACTTCACAAAGAATCTCGATCGATTGAAAGGTCGCCAGGCATCAAACGAACCCCCTTCTTCACGACCTTGTCGTAGCTCTCGATCTGCTACGTCTCTGTTTCCTCCAGAATGCATCTTTTGTGACAAACTGGAAGTAAAAGTTTCTGGAAAGACTGAGAGATGCACGAAATTTGCGGTATTCAAAACTAAAGCTGGAAGTATTAAAGACCCCAGCTGGAAGCAAATTGCGCCCAGAGCACTAGAAATGAATTTACAAAGTTTAAGTCGCAAAGTGCAAGGTGAAGACTTGTTTGCCCGAGAAGCTAATTTCCATTCATCTTGTCGAAAGTCGTTTAACTTAAAATATCTTAACCATATGCGCGAAAAAAACTGCGCCAGTGATAAAGAAGGAAGTCACGATGCTGCAGCACATGAGCGTGCTTTTAAAGTCATTCTTGATTACATTCAGGAAGAAGTGGTGAAAGGCAACAAGATCGTGGATCTCTCATCAGTACGACTTCTTTACGTCGAAGCACTGAAAGAGCATGGTTTACATAACCCAAATGATAGAAGTGAGAAGCTGAAATCTCGACTCGAAAACCATGCAATTAATGAATTAATTTGCTTTGATAAACTAAATTTTGGCGACCGAGGTTGCATTTTTTACAATCTCATATATAACACCAAGGCTTCAATATCCGATGCAATGAGATACGCATATAAACTTGGCAACAAAAATCAGTGTGAAGATATGGCATTGCTTCTCCGCGATAAAATCAAGCGGGCGTTTGAAGAATCGAATCCACTTCCCTGGCCACCAACGCTCGACGATCTTGAGGCTGAGTTATTGGATGAAATCCTCCCTCCGGACCTTTCAAGGTTTTTAAACAGCTTGATCTATGGCGATTGCAACCTTAACCCATGCGAAAAGAAAAAACGCATTGTGCGCTCTATTGGACAGGTAAGAAATCTATTGGCCGATATACAGCATAACTATAACCTTGGCAAGACTATTTCATTTACGTGTATGTGGCTTACTATTAGATAGGCCTATACACTGTAGTTGGATTAAGCGTGAAAAATACTTCAATATTTATTTTTTGTTTCGTTAGGATATCTGCCGGGCTGTGACGAAAGGAAGATGGAAACTTCCTAAGCACATACTGCTTAGTACCACACTGCGTCATCTTTATCGCAGTAAACAATTAACTACAATGCTCAATCGTTTGGGCCACTGCGAAACATACAATTTTTGCTTGGAACTGGAATCAGCTTTGGCGAAAGCTTTGTACGAATCTTCCGCCTTTATAACTCCACAAGTAATCAGTGGCGACGGAAACAGCGTCTTTCATATGGAATGGGATAACCTGAACGCGATGACCACAAATGTCAGTGGGCCAAACGTGGTGAATAGTACCGGTGGGATTATGATACAGGAAGTGAAAGACGGATTTACAAATACCAACAAGAATCGAATGCTACCACTTTACGATCGGAGTACTCCTCGCTCATTGCGAGTAGACTTGCCTGCAACTTTGGCTCCTGTTCATATTCACAAGAAAATTGGTCCTCGGATTCCTGAAAATGCAATACTAAACCCACCTGCAGCTAATAATGAAATATACGTAAAAATCCTCCAGGAGTATCGTGTCTGGATTTTGGCTCGGATAATCGGAAGCCATGAGGAGAAACAGCTGGTTCCAGGATTTGGAGGTTTTGTTTCGGCAACCGGAAATAAACCCACCAGTAAGTCAACAATCGACTTTTTCTCACCCATTAACCATTCTTTTACGGAATAACTTACTCCACAATCAAAGAGTTATTGCGACAATCGGAAGATGCTACAAAAGAGGTCGGCCAGGAGTACATTCTTAACACGTTTGATCTTGGTGGCTGTACGAAGGCCTTGCCTCTCATTTGGAAATTCTCTGATGAGTACAAGAAACACATCGTTACTCCCGGACCTTTCCATACCGGCATGAATTATATGGGTATGATAACTGCTCACAAATGCAAGGGCTCAGGATATGGTGAAATTCTTGTTGAAGCTGGACTTGTAACATTGGGGTACTTGGTTGGTGTTTTAAGCGGGAAATCTTATGCCAAAGCTCTTTTTTGCCTTAAAACTGTCACAGAAGCTATGGAGAGATTACTAATAGAGCAATTTATGGAAGATGAGCATGTTGAATCGATAAGTTCCAGCTCAATGTTAAGCCTTGTCCACGAGTGTAGTCGTGAGACTCTGAACATTGCTTTACAAGACCGCGATACTTGTGCTATTCTTGCAAAGGATACAGCGTATGAGGACGAGGTTCGTGCTGGTCACCTTGGAAAAACTGCTGCTTTTTGGATTACCATAATCGATCATGCCAGGCTGGTTTTGTTATTGCAATACTCTGTGAAAACTTACAACTTAACGCTTTTTCACAAGTGCAATGGAGAAATGGCAAATCTCTTTTTTGCTTATGATGGTCCAAACTACTCCAGGTACCAATTGTTGCATTTTTTTTCAGTTCGTAGCCTTTATCGAAATTTAATATTTTTCACCTATATCTTGGTATGTCTCCACAGGTATTTAACGTGGTACGAAATGTTTTTGACCAATATTGATCAAACTCATCCTGGAGCAAAGGAATTGTTGAGTAAAGGTGGCATTGCAGTGGCACGGTCTCTAATTCCCGGGGCGCTTAGTGCAGTTGATAAAACAATGGAGGAAACTTTTATGAAGTTTGCAAAGTCCCAAGGTAGGCTACTGTTGAGAATATGAACAGTATTGAACCAAGTACTACTGTATATGAATTCACAACAAAATTATCACGTTTTACGTAATGTGCGGCGTATATACATTATCCGCTTACCTGTATTTTGCCAATATACGATATCGATAAAGTTATCGTTACCTAGGACATGTTAATTTCAGGTGGTTTTATCGGACTCTTCTCCAAGCATGAAGCATATTATCGATGGTGTCGAACGACTTCAATGAGATCCCAATATTTTTGGATGATGATGGAGACGTGTGGACTAGTTGACGATCCAGAGAGCCCAGATCTGGAAAACATCGTGAGCTGGAACAGCTCAAATAGGCAAATGTGAGAAGGCCGTTCAATCAACAATCTCCACTATCTTAAATTTCACCAACCCATTTTCATTGTGCGACAAGGAGCGACTTTATAACTTGGCATCCGGTGCTCCTGTTTCTGCAGAGATAGAACATGATGTGCTTCGTGCTGAGGAAGTGGGGAAGAAAGCCAAAGAAGCGTTCATACGTGATCGTTTTCAAAACGATTCAAGGGAAATGTTCTTTGAACCAATAAAAAAGCAAAGGTTAAAAACAATGGAAGCTTCCAACAAAACTGTCAAGTTAAAGTCTCCACAAGGAAAGGTAAACGAAACTGAATTACTGTATACATTGCATGAACCGTATGCTACTTTGCATTTTATTACAGTTACTTTGTTTGCAGGTAATACAATATCGGGAGCAAAGTGACCTCGCTTTTATGCTACTTATCAAGTCACAGCAATTTGATGAAGCACTGAGTATCGATGAGCTCATGCGGTACTCACTGATTCCAGTACCATCCAGTCTTGGAACACCAGATGGCTTTTTTAATAAGACCAACAAAGCTGCGATGCTTCATTTCGTATTGAAAGATATTCCTGAGATTGTCTCATATCCAAAAGATGCTATTCATATCGAGGATAGAAATGCACTTTTTCACGTTCTGACGAATTTGCCTCCGACAATTGGCGATATCTGCCTCCGAATTTTGGATCAGATGGTAGCCAAGAAACATTTTATCTTCTCAACAGATTCTTATCATCCCAACTCCATCAAAGCCCAAGAAAGGTTGCGTCGTGATGTTTCTCAATCCCAAATCATTGACGGGCCAGCTACTCGAAAGCCAGTCGATTTCAAATTGTTTTTGACTAACGACAGGAATAAAACGCAACTCTGCCATCTTCTTCTTCGTGTGTGGGGAAGCGATTCAGCAGTTTCTCGATTGACGAAATGTGAAAGAGCTGTAATTGTCGTTCAAGGAAAGGCGTATCACCTTGATTCAAAAGAAGGAAAAGTGTGAAAACGTACAACTAAATCGATCAGCTTTCATGTTTTGGAAACTGAGGTACTGACGCTTGAAAGTTTAAAACCTATCCTCTTGCAATTTCAGGTGAGAGTAAGCGAGATTCATGAGCTAATGTTGAACCAGGAAGAAACGGACACTCAAACAGTGATCTATCTAAAGTATGCTGCAAAGTTGGGATACGAATCTGCTGTCGTTAGAACACCTGACACTGACATCTTTTTTATTCTTCTCTATCACGCTCCGCATATCGCACTCACAATCTACCTTGATGTTGGCATAGGCAAGCAGCGCAAAGTTGTAAATGTTAGCGAAATCGCTGATAGGAATGGTCCAGAGTACTGCGATATGATGCTTGGCGTTTACGTTTTCACTGGAGAAGATGCAACAAGTGCTTTCAAAGGAAAAGGAAAAATTGGGCCTTTGAAAATGCTACTGAGTAATTCCAAGTATCATTCAGCATTTCGGTGAGGCTTGCTAATGGTCATTTTAAAAGCAAATACTTATAAATTAAAATTTTGTTGAATTAGAAGAGATTTTATATAGTCTATTTTCATTGCGACCAGCATTGCACATTGCATGCTGTCAGTTCTGACATTTCACTCATTAATGCTACTTTTGTTCTCAACAGGCAACTCGGAGAGGAATGGTCGATAAAGCAAGAAGTGGTTGATGACCTGGAAAGTTTCACTTGTCTGATGTATGGCTATGCTCGAGAAGCGTCACTAAATAATGTTTGTAGCATCACGCTAAAATCAATGGTAGGAGAAAATGAGGTATTAACATCCAATTCAAAAGTGGATCTTTCGCGGCTCTCACCTTCCAGAGACAACCTTATCCCCCATATCAACCGTGTGAATCATCGCCTTGCCCACTATAAGAGAGCGGATAAAGCAATATACTACAGCCCTGAGCCTCATGATGAACAAGGCTGGAAGAAAGGTGAAGGCAATACCTTAGAGCCGGAGTGGTCATGCGGTCCCATTCTCCCTTCTTTTCTCATTGATTTGCTGGAAAAAACCGTTGAGGAAATCGAAGAAAGGGAACCAGATGATAACCAAGATCCGAGTTATGACGAAATTTTCAGCGAAGAGTAGAGAACGCTCTGCAACTGACCATCGCTCAGGCGCTATCTTCAAACAATGTTTTGTGCTGTCTTTTTACTTTTGTGGTTATCTAGCCTATGCCAAACAGGCTTAAGAATTTATTTCATAACAGCTGTTCAATTTTATGACTTTAAAGGAAGGAAGTTGATTTCTTGAAAAGATACGATTTGATGACGTCATAAAAGAATAAACAAACAATATTTTTGCATTCTAATCGGTTGCTTCATACAAAACGATCGTATCTCATAAAAACTAGCGTTTCATTTCGAAAAATCGTTTTTTCTTCAAAAATGCAAAGTTGATGACGTCATAAAAGAACAAACAAGAAAAAAATCGGTAAAATATTTTTTAACTTGTTTTTATTTTATTTCATGCTACAACGTCTTTCTTTCGCGTTAAATGTAGATATGACACCACCTTATGGCGAAATTCCACGTTTTTGGTTGAATTTTGGGAGGGGGTAATTACTTTTATTTTGTGGGGTCGAAAGACTTGAAAGTCGAATTTAAATGATAAATTTCAATTAAATATAACCTGAGGACTCTACCTAAGTCGTTAAAATCGTTAATATGGAAACAATATCAAGTCTAGAGTTAAAGATAGGTAATGCAAAAGTAAAATTTTAAGTAAATTTACAAATAAAGCTCAGTTGATGACGTCATAATAAAACAAACCAAAAAAAAGTTGCATAAAAATTTTTTTGGTCCTTCCTCTTTCAGTTGCAATATTAAGTTTTGTTCTACGTTCACGAGAAGTTGGTTAATTTGCACTTATTTCCACGCAGTTCATGAGCAAAAATTTAGGGGTGCCGATCGGAAAACCCCCGAAATGACCCCCATGGGACAAAAATTTTTCTTGGGAACATCAAAATTCGTTTATGGGATGCTATAAGGATTTCAAAAATGTAGGTTAAAAAAATATATCTTTGGGGTGCACGGGAACCCTACTTTCCAACTAGACTAGAAAGTAAGGAGAAAATTACATCAGTCAATTGGCGCGCTACCGGTTTTGAACGTAAAATATTTCAATTATTTTTCTCCCATACCGCGTAACTTATATTCAGTTTTTGTGCGTTTAGATGAATGGTTACAAAAGATGGGTATAAAGTTGCGGTAAATTTTTCGCTTAAACCAAAATTGATTGTAGTTACTGCCTAAGTTAATTATCATTTCGATATTCGACACAGGAACAAATACAAGGTTAAATATGCTTATAAATAGCCAAGGTGCCCATTTGACCGGTGCTCAACTACTCATTTGCCCCAAGTGCCCATCAACAACACCACTAGAAGCCGCCACGACGAACATTACAACGCAGAGTGGTCAGCGCATTGGATTGCGAATCTATTTTCCCCAAGTCGATGCTTGGCTAAGTCATCCACCATGATGCACATACGTCACCATAAAAAATAATATAAAGAAAAAATATTCGCAGTAAGTTTCGAGACTAGGTAAGAAAAGAACTACATGGTTTATCACTGCGATCAAGCTTCAAAAAAGTTGATGCTGACGCCGTCAATTTTAAAATTTTTGACGATGACGCTGACGGCGCTAACATTTTGGGCAATTGACGCTGACGCCGTCAAATTTTTTGTTGACGCGCACATCACTGACTACATGCACATTGCACAGTAGCTAAAACAGTTCCTGAATGTGACAGCGCAAAATCTTAGTATTATTTTGACGAAATTTTGCGCTCATGCTATGCATAAAGCGAGAAGAAAACTCTGTCGAGCGTGTGGCCTGCGTCAGCGGTGCGATTTTACGAGTAGGAAGCAATCGAGTTAACCAACTTCAAAAAACTATATTAATCCTTCGTTATACTCGCGGTATTACGCGGAAGCATGTCACGAGTGGTGGAGCCCATTTCTACGCCTGTGCAACAGTTTCGAACCCCGAAAAAAACGTCGCAACGGTGGCGAACCTCCCACATCGATAGCGATGTCTTTAACCACTACGCTAAGCCGTCGGTAAAAAGCAAATTTGAATTTTCACATGTTTTGCGCTATCATCAAAGCTACTAAAAAATGCAAGGATTACAGTTTATAAATACCATATTACCATAAAATTACTGCAAAATATCGACCCTGCGGTAAGTCTGCAATGATGGGTATTTTACGTCAAACTTTAACATAAAAGCCGTTTGATGAACTAAGGACGTTGAATTAAAGACTTCAACTTACATAACGTTACGAAACCGCACAATATTTAAAAGTAGAAACACATCCATTACAATGCTACTTGTACCTTGAAACGTCGTTTTTTGAACGTAGAAAACAGAGTTTCTATAAAAATTCTCTCCCCCTGCTGTTTGCCTTCGAGAAAAATTGACACCTGCGTCGGCCGCTCATTGTTTTTTTTTTTTTTTCATTTATAACAAAAGACGAACATCCAAGTTATAGAACAGAAGACAGGCTTTTAAACGTAAATTATTTTCATGGTCTTTACGGATGAAACAACGATAGTGGTCATCGAACTTATACCGTCTCGGTTTAAAGCCGTTTGATTACAGCTACAGCTACACCATCGAAGTGGCTTTACTGATAAAACTCACAGCGCCAAACGAAAAAAAAACTTCTAAACTAAATTTCAATCCACCAGATCAAAAAAATTACCAACGTAATCTAAGGTTTGGACTCGGTTTTACTTTTCGTAGTGAGTCTAAACAAAATTCAAGTTTTCAAACTTGCCCCAAATTTTTTCACACAGATCGAAAAGGCAAATTTTATTTTTACCGAGTCTACTCTACGCAATTCCCTGAATTTTAAAAATATCCGGTATCCGGCCGGATAGGGAAGTACTATCCGGCCGGATACCGGATACCTCAAAAAGCGCCGGATAGTGCCGGATACCGGAATATATCCGGATACCGGATACAGGATGTGCCGGATACCGGATATATCCTATAAAATAGTACAGGTACAATTCCTTGATATCGCGTGGTTATTGTCACGTTGCCGGATCAAAGTTGAACGTCAAAATGAAATAAAAACAACACATTGGGTAGTCGTGTTGTCGCTTGCCGCGTATCGGCAAACAAGCCTTTACTGTTGTTATTGCTGAATCCTACTGAAGTGCATCATGCACTGTTTATTACGTCAGTAACTGGTTCACGTTTTCAGTCATGATGAAATAGCCAGGAGGGAAGAGCAGGGAAACAAAGGATCTATGTTTCGGGCTTCAAAACCTTCCAGCATCGATCGGCTTGCAACTCAGCACGAAGCTATGAAATGCCTCGATAAAAGTGGCGTAAAAGGAAATCTGAATTTTCCCGAAAAATCCGTTATTTGGATCGTTTGCACATAATCATTGACTCAGCGCAAACAAAAAATACTGCACACCAAGAAACGATAGAGTAAAGTGCAAAACTGTTTCTTAACTTGAGGGACATTACAAATTTCTATCAATGGAACGCTGTTAGAGGACACTGGACATACAAGACAAACAACACACACACATCAAACTTTTCGTACTGAGCGCTTGTACTTGGTACCTGGCGGGGAAGCAGCGAATACTATTCCTTAAGTCTTTGAATTTTACTGGACCGGTAACAAAACCTAGTCTCCCGACTACAAAGCAATCAATGTTAACCTATACATCAAGCAAACATGTCAATCAAATGCCGTAAAAAATCAAGTCAAATCTTTATATGCTCGTGGTATAGCGCAAAAGCGTGAAACATATAACGTGGCTCATCTGCGCGACTTAACGCCGAGGCAACGCAGCTTCGAAGAACATCGAAATGGTGGTGAGCGGTTGGAGACACTGCCGGATTTAACTGACAGGGAATCTAACCCAAGACCTCTCGCGCCGAGAGCGGTGTCTCTAACCACTACACCAACTGGCCAGCTGCTTAGCCATAAGTTTTCTAAATGTTTGTACTTAAAAAAAAAACTTGCTCCTGATAAGTATATAAGAAACCAGTTTTTAACTTAATCGCTACCTCCCAAACATAATCATCCGATGTTCCTTTTGCAACCAGGTAATGAATGTTAACGAGATCTCGCTGGCCGATTCGATAACACCGATCCTCTGCTTGAACTAGAATCTAGAAACAGAAAGGATTAGCAGCGATTTTTACCGACGAAACATCAAAATCTTCATTATACTCGCGATATTACGCCGAAGCGTGTAACGGGGCCCATCTACGCGACATAGCGCCTGGCAACATACTTCCGAGGAAACGTCGCAGCGGTGGCGAGCCGTTGCAGCTGGGTCCGGATTGACCGGCCCGGGAATCGAACAACTGCGCTATCGACCGGTCCTCATCAACGAACAATCGCGAAAAACTTCCGTGTACAAAATGTTAAGATCTGCTGTTTCGAGCACAAAGAAAATTAAGGAGACAGTATTCCACTTAAACAAAATCAAAAAAACTTAGGGCCCACTTCTTAAAACCATTCAAGTTTCAATTGTAAAAAGGACTCAATCAACCCTCTGAAACGCCTAGACTTGTGGTTGAATCTTTACTTTACGCTTTACAATGATGTAGTATGATACAATAAACTTACCCCTGGATTCCAAAACAGCTCAGCGAAAACAACCAACGACGCTGCATGAAGATTAATGCCCATATTTGCTGCAGTGATGCTCAGGAGCGCCACCTTACAGGAACTTTTTTCTTGGAATCTCGCTACTTCAAATTGACGTTTTTCAGACGCAGTGTTGCCATCGATGCGCATATAATCGTAATTCTACAAAAAACAGTATCGTAAAAACAAAAAAGGGAACCCGCCAGAAAACCTATCGATAAGCCAATCTTGCAAATTTTGATTGATTTATGTTCCCTGACAAACGAACTACACACTAGCCCGTTGGACTAGTAGCTCAGTGCGGGAGGTATTGGGTTCGATTCGCAGGCCGATTAAATGAGACACAGAGTGGCAAACGGCTCGCCACTGCTGCAATGTTCTTCGGAGCTGCTTTGCCCGAAGCTAAGTCGCGGAAAGGTGGGCCCCGCCACTCGTTACACGCTTCGGCGTAATAGCGCGAGTATCATGAGGATTTTCATTTTTGAACAACTACACTATCAATTACAACAAACAGTGATTAACCGACCTTTTTATCCAACTCATTCTGAAGAGAATCAAGGACTATCTTGTGATGAGCAAACACCAGAAACTTGCGTTCGCCTTCGAGAAGGTCAAGTACATAAGATTTGATAGCTGGGAGTTTGATTTTAGCTGTTTCCGAAAAAAATTGAAGGAGAGCCCCGTGTTTTTCGCCAGCCTGACGAAAGAAAATGCGGCTGCCAATGCATCAAAAATAACTTTCTATAGTAATAAGTACGACAACGCTGTTCCATTGTTAAAACTTAATTTATATATTCATTATTTATGTACATTACTCTTTAATTTGCGTCAGTAGTGCATGAATTTCAAATGCTAAATAAAATTACAGCGACGTAAAAAGCGTGCAGTGACGTTATTGACGTTTATATGAAAATTGTATACCAATGCCACCATCCAGCGGCAAGTTGAAAAAATTTTTACTGCTAAATATACACTGCTGATGATGACGTGCATCATGCACTGTTATCCATCTCGTGGTCGAAACGTTCAGATACAACTTACTGATAAGCCTTTCTTTTCGATGGCCTGATGAGCTTTATCAAAAGATTCTTTTAGCTTCAGAGTTTTTCGGGAATTTCCCACATCAATGGTGATTGAACAGCGCACTTTGGGAGGAAGTTGAGATAGAACGTCTTCCTTAGTTCGTCGCAGCATTATGGTCTCCTCCAAAATAAGACGCAATTCTTCCATATTAGACGAACCAGAATATTCCCAGCCCCACGGTGTCTAAAATAAAATATCCAAAACGTACGATTGCACATCAACGCTATGAAAATCTATACCCAAGACTGCAAAAAACCACAGGATGTCAACGAAATGATTTTTTTGATTTCTTCATCTTTACCCTCCTATCACGAAAAGCGCTTTTTCACCAATACATCACTGTCTTAATCGGTTTTTCATCAATACATCAAATCGTGATTTAGCAGAATTGTTAAATGCTGGTAAGGTTGCACAGCATGGCCAATTTCCGGTGGTTTGGACCAAACAAAAAGTTGCCAAGGTCTTACCACTAACTGCAATGTTTACGGTTCAGCTACGCTAATTAACAGTTCACATTAAACATCTGGCTCAAGAGCTGTACACTTAGGTTTGATCCCGACTTCCGAGTCAGGTCAAACCAACGACAGTAAAATTGGTATTCACAGCTTCCCTGCTTGACGCTCAGCATTAAAGGGGCAGTGTGGAGAACAAGCCAGCCAGCAAGTTTACTTGTTGTGCCCTTGGGAAAAGCACTTAGCGGATTACCCCATTTCGGTGGCCGGCAACTCCTAAGCGAGCTCGCTATAGCGCTTTGACCGCTTTCTCGTGATAGGAGAATAAATAAATATGAAACTAAATACAATATTTGTGATCTGAATCAACAAATAAAAAAAATGACAAGAGGTTGTTAAACTAAAGTAAAATACCAGGATTTCGCCTCGTTCTCTCCTTAATTCTGAATCCTAAAAACACTACTTTGCAAAGCGTTTGATCGTTTCGTTTTTTGTTATTTCAACCTGCCTACGTTTCGAACCCAGCTTACCTGTTTCGCAGCACAGTATCGCACACCAAATTGTTGAAACTGAGGAAATAAATCACGACGAAGTAGCGAAAGCTGGGTGTATAGTTCAACAGGCCTTGATAAGGCAGGTGTACCAGATAGCAGAACTAAGTGCTTTGAATGCTTCACCACTTCGGTAACTGCTTTCGTTCGAGCTGTTTTAAAATTCTTAATAAAATGCGATTCATCCTAGAAACACAAAAAATTTAAAAATCAAAATTTTCGTTAGTCTCGAAGTATACGCCGAAAAGTGTAACGAGTGGCGGAACCATTCTCCGCGGCATAGCGCCTGGGCAACGCAGAAACGTCGCAGCAGTGGCGAGCCGTTGACAACACCGTATCTGACTTGACCGGATCGGGAATCGAAGCCATGAACGCCAGCACCAATAGCGATTCAATCACTCGGCCGAGCAGCCGGCTTAACAATTAACTTTTGCGTGTAATTGAGTCTCTACTTACTATGATTGCAACTTGAAATTTTTTGTCGACGAAGTCGTTTTTGAGTTTGGTCAACAAATCATAACTGACAACAGAGACCGAAGAATTTGAGAGTTTGTCTCGACTTGAATATAAAACGTTAATATCATCTTCGTTTAAGCGAATAGGTAGCCATTTCAAGAGAGCCTGCAACAAAAAAATCGTTCAAAAAAAAAAAAAAAAGAACACTTAGTACAAGAAATGAAGAACGTATCATCTTATCATCTGATATGTACTTCATTTCTTGTACTGTACCTATCATTTGCTAAACTCCTACATTCTTCCACACTAAAACATAAATTCTCACGTTTTGCCATGCTTTCCTTATAAATAAATCCAGTTGCAATCAACTCATAACATCATTAACACACGAATGATAAACCTGGTCATACAATGACTTACTTCTTTCCACATTAAACGAACTGACGAAGGGCAAACAACCAGCAGAGGCCACGATTCACTGAAATAAGCAGCGATACAAATACTTTGAACAGTTTTTCCCAATCCCATATCATCAGCCAACAATATTCGACCTTTCCGCGAAATTGCAAATCTGCAAGAAAAAGTGCACCGAAATAACGACATCGTTATCGGCGAGGGAGGTTCTGGTTGCGATTCCCACGCCGGTCAATCGGACCCAATGTTACCAACAGCTCGCTATCGCTACCATGTTTCTTCGGAGCTGTATTGCCCGAGGGCTAAACCGCGGAAATGGGCTTCGCCACTTGTTACAAGCTGCGGGGTAATACTGCGAGTATAATGAAAACTTGACTTTTTTTAAATCGTCAAGCGTCGAAAGTTGATTGCATAGTGCGCAAACTTACTGCGTAAGAAACTTCATTATCAAACTAATGCTGATACCAATATGGATCTAAACACAACTTTTCTATTTCAACTTTGTATAAACTGTTACAAAAAAGCAATGCATTTACACACTTTACGCCTTCTTTTTGAAATGGCATCAACGACATCACCAAACTGCTACCCAAACTTGCTAAATCGGAATCAGACACATTTAATTCCGATTCCTTCGCTTTTCCGGTTATTTGACTTTTAAAAACTGTCAGCACAGTAGCAGACAAAGGAACAATTTGCACATGGACAATTTTTTTTAGGGCATTATCTGTAAAAATAGATTAAAAGTCATATACACTAGGCCTACCTTCAAACAAAATACATTTTAACAATGAAAAAACTTCTATTTTAAGCAATGAAAATACTTTCAAAGAAAATGCATAGGCCTATATTTACTGTCTTATCCTCGCACGCTACCATCAGCATTTCGTATGCAAAAGTTAGAAATGAATGCACAACCGCGATAAGATCCGGTTAGCATTAGATATAATTACGGTACTTCAAATAGTTTTACAGTGAAGTTTCATGACAAGTTTTGACATCTCATCACACAAAGCTTGAGGAGTAACGCCAGCGTGAAACATTTGCTGCAGCAACAAAAAGCAACAGCAATAATGATTGTATTTTCAGCATTGCGACATCAACAGAGCCCATACAAAAATTTCAGCTTGAGCGACTTGGCTCTAATTTTGCAATTAGTCGCATATTTATCTTTCTATTACAAGAAAACGATCAAAGCGCTATGAGCTCGCTTAGGAGTTGCCACCCATCTGTTTGCCACTCTTCACATAACAGCAGCCTCTTTTCCAACGGAACTATAGCAAACTTGCCGGCTTGTTCTCCTCACTGACCCTTTAATGCAGAGCGTCATTTAGGAAAGCCGTGATTACCAATCTCAAAGTCAATGGTATGACCCGACTCGGAATCAAAACCCAGGTTGGAGCTCCAGAGATGGGCGCTCTTAGCAATCAGCCATTTCAGCTTTTAAAGTTTGTGTTTGGACCAACGCCGTGTTTCGACGCCTAGTTGATCACGTCCAGTTATACGTGTAAAAGTTCAAAACATCAAAACTTCATTATACTCGCGGTATTACGCCGAAGCGTGTAACGAGTGGCGTGTCCATCTACGCGGCTTAGTGCCTGGGCAACACAGCTCCGAAGAAATGTCGCAGCGGTGACAAGCCGTTGGCGTCCCTTTAATGCTGAGCGTCAAGCAGGGAAGCTGTGAATACAATTTTAAAGTCATTGGTTTGACCCGACTCGGAATCAAACCCAAGCCTACAGCTCCCGAGACGGACGCTCTAACCACTCGGCCATTTGAGCTGTTAAAGGAATAGGAAAATAAGCTCACGAAGCGGGCGGACGCTCTAACCACTCGGCCATTTGACATAAATAGGAAAACAAGCTCACACGACCTAGAAGTAGAACTGATGTTTGTAAAAAAAAGCAGGGCATCATCTGTAACATCAAAAAATATGGGATATATATGAGAATTGAACCAAGTTTCACGCATTCGTAACAAAAGCATTGCCTTTCTCACTCACAAAGTTGATGATAATCAGACAAATGAAAACTCCATTTTCTGGTCGTAGCATCGTAGGATTTGCTCGAAATGGTTTTGAATAACCCAACACAGTCAGCGTCGAAAGGAATGTCGATTTCAAATCGAGTACGACTAATCAGATAACATCTATGAAATTAGAAATAAATACTGTAAAACAAAACTTCCTCAAGCAGTTGACAGCACACACAAACGTTGCCTTTTTTAATATACGAAGCAATGAGGAAGAGCATGCAAAACAAAGTTATCTGTATTTCAATATAAAATCAATCTGTTGAATTCAGCAATCCGCAACACAGTACCGTACACCATAAAACACTTCTAGCTTTACACACGCAAAGTATAATTGCTCAATAGTAAATCAGTTTATCCGTTTAAAATGCAAACTTTTGCAATTTAATGTTGTTTCAATGAGGACTTCAGCAGCCAGGGCCGCCTACAACTTTTAATCAACCGTTACCATGATGGCTTCGTACTGGAATAATTCAGAGATAACACTTACTTTCCATTTTTTAAGTCATTTCCACAATTATTCAATTGAACAGCACTTTTCGCTCCTTCTGGTGTTTTAACAAGCACAGCGTTGTTGGGTGCAGGTAATCTCTCTCCACAACTTCGAACTCTACTTTCTACAAATATACAACTTAGGCACATGGAGTAGGGCAACTAGTTGGTGCATAGGGCTCCTGAGTTGGTTTTTCCTGAGCTTCCATCATGGATATAATTCAATACCATAAAAAGCAAAGCTGCCTTTAATGATTCAAAAAAAAAATTCAAAAAAATATGACTTGAATTCAGCAATGCTAAACTTCTTTTGCAATACTAAAACTGTGAGAAGCACGTACAAAAACTGCATCATCAAACCAACAAATACAAAATTGGACAGGTACTCTAGAAAACTTTTACAATCATTTAGTTCCTCAACTATTAAGTACCGGAATATATGTGTAATATGTAAAGAATGTTTCTAGATTAGTAACGCCATGTTTGCATTTTAGCGCAAAGGCAACACAATCATAAATACAGAGAATTACAATGGTAAAGTCGTGAGACTGGGAGATTTACAGCCAGGAAAATATAATTTTACTACTTCAGAAGCATAAATGGAGCAAAGGCACAATTACATATATGATAAGATAGAAAATGACAATAATTCATGCATATCTTACCCAGTTGTTCAAAATGTGACAATGCAAAGCTCCAATTCTTAGAACTTGGATCATATTTTCTTGAAGGAATTGTTTTGAATATTGAAATCAACTTGGGACTATATTTACAAGAAACCATGAATCGATTATCATCCACAATACTGCATCGTAAAGTTTCACTTGCATGGCCTTCATTCGATGTAAAACTCGTGTCTTTGGAAAAAGCATTGCTAGTACCAAAAGAGCTTGAAGAGGGCAACGACAATGATTTTTGCTGCTTTATTTTTAAAGCTTTTTGTCTATTTTCTTCAATCCTTTTCAACTGTTCTTCAGTTAAACTAGTCATGGACACAAACAGTTTGACATTAAAACACAAACAACACAAGTTCTGCTCACATAATAATAATAATTAATACAACATCAACCTGCAGAAAAAATAAAAGTTTGATAATTTAAGCATCGCAAAAATTGCTGAAAACAAAGCAATATGGCTTGACATAATACACCATCAAGATTGAAAAAGCACAAGAACACTAACGAAAGAAAGCACCATTATGCAACTAACATTTTGGCAATGAAAGGCAACATATGAACAAAAATTATTTGCAACTTAAATGTGTTTAACAAACTCATTCAACAACCTAATGCTCCATTGGACCACTGCCACTAGAATCTTCCTCTTTTGAATCGAAGTCCGCAGGAATTGCAAGATAATTCTCCATCATTTTTATGCACTTCAAAGTTTCACCAGTCTTCCTATGTTTTTGCTGCAAGCTTTCAATTTCCGGTTCACTTTCTGTCTTTTCGTCTTCATCTATCTCCTCTTCTTCATCTGAGAGAGTTTCTCCACAATAGATTGGATCAAAATCATCATCATCATCTGACATCGCATCACCTTCACCAAGATTCAACAGCAAGGATCTATAGTTGGAAAAACTGGCTTTGGATATTTGATCAGACATTGGGTCAGGCTCGCTGGAAGAGCAGCCATGCTTTTCATCTGGTGAACTGGCTTCTTCCTTCTCCAAAGCTTCTATTTTACTGAGATACTGCTTTCTTTTTTCCTCAATGTCAGCAAATTTTAATTTGTAAAACTTGGAACCACCATAAGCTTTGGAAACCACAGTAACACCCTGTTCTTCTGAACCACTTGAATCATCGTCAGCATCATCGCTGTTTGCGCTTGAATCATCACTAGCTGAAGGAACATACTCTTCACAATCACTACCATCATCCTCTTTCTGCACATCATCCTTAATATTTTCCAGGGAAGTTTGAGATCCCTGTTCATCTTTCAAACAGCCATCCACATCTTTAGAGCAGGCAGCATCACCAGCTCCATTTTTGTCTTTTCGAGAACCATTTTTGCTTGGTGAAGTTTCCAACGAAGACATAATAAACTTTATGTCCTAAAAAATAAATTCCAAAGCTTTTGCTAATGAATGAAGTATTTGGATATCAGATTCACTAATCAAACCACTGATGTTTACAAGCAAAATCTAAATAAGTGAAAACCAATTTACTAATAGACTTGAACAAATCTACCTGCAGTTTATACCTAAATCTACTGATGGGCCTAAATGGCTGATCAATTTTTTCTACTGGCATAAAAGAGCTTTCATACATTAATTAAAACTGCTATAGGTAGTCTGGTAGGTCTACTCAGTGACAACCACCAATGAATCAGAAAAAGATTGCTTCATCTGTTGATTTTTTAATCGATAAACAGTGGTGGGCAGTAATGAGTTACAACTGAAATTCACTACTGTAACGAGGTACTTTTTGAGCAACGATAACGCCGTTGCATTTGAAAAGAAGTAACGAATTGCGTAACGAAATTACTTCATTGGCGATATTTCAAAGTTATTAGTTACTATTGTACAATGTGCTATATTGTACGTATTACATGAAAAGTTAAAATAATAAAAATTAAGCAAATGTCATTTTTCTGTGGACTTTCGGAACGATTTAACTTCACGCGAATGAGTTTGAGTTGTAAACAAAACAGTTTTGCAATTGATGGACAGAAAGTCCAGACCAGACTCCAGCAGTCTAGCACCTTTTGAAAATCTTCATTCGAAGCAACCTGCAGCTGCTAAAAGTGTAAAGTTTCACACTTTACAACGAAAAGAAGAAACAAAAAATACAATAAAGTGAGAAAGCGATAGAGCGCCAGATTTTTTCAATGTCTTTCATGTAAAGCAGAGATTTTTTTGAAGTCCTTTCAGAGTTGCCAGATGCACTACTTTTCCGCCAGATATGTTCTTTTTTGAATTTCTTTGGCGGGTGAAATATGCTTTGTGCGAGTGAAAAAATTGCCATACAGCTCAGATGGCCAAGTGGTATAGAGCGTCTGTCTCTTGAGCTGTAGACTCGGGTTTGATTCCGAGTCGCGTCAAACCAATGACTTTAAAATTGTATTCACAGCTTCCCTGCTTGACGCTCAGCATTAAAGGGACAGTGTGGAGAACAAGCCGGCAAGTTTACTTGTTGTGCCGTTGGGAAAGGCACCTAGCGGGATTCCCCCATCTTGGTGTGGTAGACAGATGGCCGGCAACTCCTAATCGAGCTCGTATAGCGCTTTGATCGCTTTCTTGTGATAGGAGGATAAATATGCAACTAACTAACTAACTAATTATGGAAGGGTTTGAAAAAAACACTTCACAGTTTTTAAAGATTCACAAGGCTTGATTGATGAAAAATACATGATCAAGCTCAAGCAAATTTGTTTTTTCACCAGTTCAAAATGACTTGTGTTTGCATACTGTTAATTGTCAGTATAAAATCTTTGGGTATATCTTTTACATTATAAGAAAAGAGCTATGTTATTCTAGTTGGTAGGAGTGGGTTTTTAAATTGCTCTTGGGATTTGCTGTTATTTATTGCAAAAGCAACAAAGTGGCATTTAATTTTGTGAATACAAACGTGACTATGATATTTTCTTTTTTACTGTAGGCTTCGTTAGGCTAATTAGTTGAAAAATATTTTGTTATTAATAGCGGTATTTATTTTGGCAAAACAGCTACTAAATGTGCATTTGTATGGTTTTTCAGGTTTGAATATTTTAGGCTACAATTTTTTCGTGTGTCGGCCCATCTTGGCTGGTCTTTTTGTGAGTTTTGGTTGTGTCTTTCAAAATATGGCAACACTGAAGCCCTTATCCGACTGATTTTCAGCAGAGAGCTTCAAAATAGTTGCATTTAAATTTTTACACATCTGCCAAAAAAGAACCTTTTAATGTCCAAGTTTTTCTGCTGTAAAGTTAAGAGAAACTTTTATAAAATAAAACACTGCCCAACCAAATAGCGCCGCTGTGAAAGGTTAATTTCACTTGGAAAAGACGTTTTAAAATCGAAACCTTCAGGCTTGATTGATCGGCATTTCGAAACGCTGGTCTACTTATGAAGAATCGTTGTGGACTGTTGATATTTAAAAGGCTGCTGCATAGCCTACTGGTTTTACCGGTCGTAATTTACTTCAAAAAAATTTAATTTCATTATACTCGCCATATTATGCCGAAGCGTGTAAGGAGTGGCGTCGTCCATCTCCTTAAGTTAGCACCTGGGCAACACCCGCTGGTACTTGGAAGAAATGTCGCAGTTACGAGCCGTTGGCGATGCTGTGTCCGATCTGACTGGCTGAAGGAAAAAACCCCAGACCTACTGCACCGATAGCCACTCTGCCGTCATCTGGCAAAACCCATTATCTCCACTTATACACTTTTCGAGAAAATCAAGTTTCAGTTTTCAGGTTTTTTTAAGAATGTTCCTGATTGTAGATTTTTTTAATTTTCAGTTTGATTGAAGTGCTTAATCAGAAAAGTTTAATAATAAAGTTTAATGTCAATAATTTTAATCAATAAATGTATAAACAGCGTTTGAGTTTTGTGTTCAATTTTTATCCAAATTTGCATTAAACTCAATTAGCTATTACGTCACTATTATTATTGTTTCATATTGTTACGCACAATTTTTTCACTAGTGAGAAGAAAATTTTTGAGATATGCATTAAACTTTGTTTATGATGCAATAAGACATCAACAATTACGAGTGGGGTTAATAGGTTTTGCTAGATACATACTTTTTGAAATTTTTGACAACTTTTTGTACAGAAATGGAGTTAATGGGTTTTGCCACCTTAAATAACTCAAAATCGGTTAAGAGTACAAACTCAGTATTTGCACACAAGAAGAACATTGGTGTAACAATTGAAAAAATGCAAAAAAACGAAATTTCAAAATTTTGGAGTTAATGGCTTTTGCCAGATGACGACAGCACTGTCGCTGTATTGTAATGTCAACTGGCCGACTCGTTACTAACTTTTTGGTATTAAAATTCATTCCTACTACCAGTGTTTTTTTAAGACGTTTTAAGGAACCAAAACAATCTCTCAAATGTTTATAATGGTCTCTTCAATATGCTTCTTTTCCATGCTTTCTAAATAGGCACACTTACAACATATTTAATCACAATAGTTTTTGGTCTTTTAAAACTTGTAATTGGTCCTTTTTAAAGTCGAATTAAAATTCACTGACGTATTTTTATTCTCTGTTTATTTCATTCTCCGCGCTACTTAATTGCCGAGCATTTAGCAAGTCTAACAGCAGATACCAGTCTTAAAGTCTTTGGTTTGCCCTGACTGACAATAGAACCCAGCCTACCAGCTTCCAAGGCGAACGCTCTCAACTGCTCAAATGGCAAACGCTCTTAATCACAACAGCTCAGATGGCCGAGTGGTATAGAGCGTCTGTCTCTTGAGCTGTAAACTCAGGTTTGATTCCGAGTCGGGTCAAACCAATGACTTCAAAATTGGTATTCACAGCTTCCCTGCTTGACACTCAGCATTACAGGGACAGTGTGGAGAACAAGTCGGCAAGTTTACTTGTTGTGCTGTTGGAAAAGGCACTTTGTGGGATTCCCCCATCTTGGTGTGGTAGAGAGACGCTGGCAACTCCTAAGCGAGCCCGTATAGCGCATTGATCGCTTTCTCGTGATAGTAGGATAAATATGCAACTAACGAACTAACCACTAGGCCATGGCTAGCGTGTTGAAATAAAATGTTGACTGGTTTTATGGCGCTTTATAACTACTAAGGTCCTTTAGCAGTTTAGCGCCAGGACTAAATTTTGTCAAGAATTCACTGACATATTTTTATTCTCTGTTTATTTCATCCTCTGCGCTACACTTAATTGCTGAGCGTTTAGCAAGTGTAACAGCAGATACCAGTTTCAAAGTCTTTGGTTTGACCCGACTGAGAATAGAACCCAGCCAGCCAGCCTACCAGCTTCCAAGGCAAACGCTCTTAACCACTAGGCCATGGCGTGGCGGTGGTACTGTTGATTGGCTTGCGTCTACATGCATAAATTTTGCCGTTAGCAGCAAAATAGACGAATCATTTCGGCAAAATAGACACTTCTTTTAACAATCCTAACCTTCACAAAAGTAGCTTCAACTTAACTTGCGGCACAGCACAAGTGACAGACGTTAATTGCAATTAAATTCGCGCTATTTGGGGGAATTTTTAGTTGTGTTGCCGAATATTTCAAGCAATTTATCATATAAACGTTTTAAAAGAATTGACAGCAACAATCAGACATACTGGTATTGCAATTTAAATGTTTAAAATTTTGGGTGATCAAGATTTCAAAAATATTTTTGTTAGGTCAAAGCTAAGTTTGTCATTTGCATATGCTTAGTAGGCTAAAGCAGTGTTTCTCAAAGTGGGCGATATCGCCCCTTGGGGGCGAAAGAAAAACTGACTAGGGGGCGAAAAACGGAAAGAGGGCTATAGGGGAGCAATAGCACATTCTCGAAACATTAACCCTTTGCGCCCATATACCTTATCACATACGGTATAAACTACTGTCCTGGGATCTGCATATCGTATGAATCATTAGTTTATTGTTTGACTACGCTTCAGCGAGTGTTGAGTTTGCCATTTTATTATTGTATTGACAACGCATTGCCCTCAGGTTTCGTTTATATTTATCACATTTACGTCATAAAGTACCCACTATTACGTCACAATGCTTTAGAATGGCAATTTATCTGTCTTTATTCTTTCGTTATCCCGCTATGGGATCACAATACCGGTAGGCCTACTAGGTAACAGAAGCGCATTTAGGGAGGGGGTCATTGTGCCATGCTTCCCTCTTTTGACCAGAGCTGCGAACTCGAACTCGAAAAAACTCGATCATTTTGCCGAACTTGAACTCGAAAAAATATTTTTTCTGAACTCGAACTTGAACTAGCATAAAACTGTTCGAGTTCATTAAAAAGATATTAAAATTGTTGAAAAGAAATAAAAAATCGCTACGAAATATAGTTTGTTGTTCAACTAGTCACGATCCGTGTAAATTGAAGTTATGATTTAACCAAAAGAAAAGCTGCATATCGCTTATTTGTTCATGCCATTGCGACCTACAAAGTCCAGGGCTGCGAACTCGAACTCGGTCATTTTTGCCGAACTCGAACTTGCAAATATCTCTTGAACTCGGTTGAAAATCGATCGAGTTCGCAGCCCTGCTTTTGAGTTTGTCTTTTAGTAAAAAAGAACAAAAGTAATAGCAAAGAACTTTTAGTAAAAAAGACAGCTCAGATGGCCGAGTGGTATGGAGCGTCTGTCTCTTGAGCTGTAGACTCGGGTTTGATTCCGAGTCGGGTCAAACCAATGACTTCAAAATTGGTATTCACAGCTTCCCTGCTTGACGCTCAGCATCAAAAGGACAGTGTGGAGTATAAGCTGGCAAGTTTACTTGTTGTGCCGTTGGGAAAGGCACTTAGTGGGATTTTTTTTTTTATTATTTTAGTTTCATATTTATCCTCCTATCACGAGAAAGCGATCAAAGCTCTATACGAGCTCGCTTAGGAGTTGCCAGCCATCTGTCTACCACACCAAGATGGGGGAATCCCGCTAAGTGCCTTTCCCACCGGCACAATAAGTAAACTTGCCGGCTTGTTCTCCACACTGTCCCTTTAATGATGAACGTCAAGCACGGAAGCTGCAAATACCAATTTTAAAGTCATTGGTTTGACTCGACTCGGAATCAAACCCGAGTCTACAGCTCATGAGACAGACGCTCCATACCACTCGGCCATCTGAGATTCCCCCATCTTGGTGTGGTAGACAGATGGCTGGCAACTTTGAAGCGAGCTCGTATAGCGCATTGATCGCTTTCTCGTAATAGGAGGATAAATATGCAACTTACTAACTAACGAATAACTAATGGTGCCAATGACTGAAATATGCCAGACTCTTTTGATGGTTTCTGTAGCTTATGGCCACGGGCGGATCCAGGGGGGTAAGATGAGGAATATGCATCCTACCATTAGCCATTTTCAAAAATGTTTTTGATGAATACAATTTTTTCATAATTTCGAATCGCTTCGATAGCATATAAGCCTTACACCTTAAGCAGGCATAAGTTGAAAATATGCGAAAAAATGCATCTTACTTAACGAAGCACTCAGATTTAGGGTCAAAAATTTAAACCAAATTTGCCTGAAAATTCTTCAAAAAGCTCTAAAACAGCCATTACAACAAATAAATTTTCCGGGGGGCTTGCCCACGGACACCCTAGAGCCTTTTCTTGTTTTTCAATTAGCTCCATTTGTTCTGCCGAAAAAAGTACGGTACGCTTAAAAAATATGGAAATAATGCTAGGTTAGTATAATAACATGTTTTAAGCTTCAATCCTTGGAAATTGAGGTTGGTTCAAGTGTCAGCACCCTTAATTTTAGTTTTCCTATTTTTACCAATTTTATTATTGTAATGCAAGTTCAGAGGTCAGGTAGTATAGTTATGTACCAGAGTACAGTTTAGTTTCTACTCAAAACGGAAGTTCCGTAGTTTAGTTTGAATTTCGCATAAGCTTATTCGTTTTTTCGGCTAGAGCTTTTCTCACTTTTATCCCGTTTTTTCCCTGAAACTATCGTTTTACACTCCCCGCAATGATGAGCCTCCTTGAGATAAATTTGTTTGAACTTCGCGTCATGTTGAAATGCTGGAGAGGGGGGCGATGATGATATGCAGAATAACTTAAGGGGGTAATGACACGAAAAAGTTTTGAGAACCACTGGGCTGGAGCGTACGCTTTCTGAAACAACCACACTCGTTTTAACATAATTATTGGCAGCGTGGCGCAGTGGTTTGGAGCGTCGGTTTTACGACGACCATGGTCGCAATTTAATGGTTCAACTCTTAACCTAGTCACGTTATAGCGTCCTTGGATAAGATGCTTCATAATGATTAGGCTATCTGTGGTTGGTGGAATCTGGCAAGCAGCAATTAAATTAAAGAAGTCATAAGAAAATTCAGACGTAAAACTTGGCAAGGCACAAATCAATGTTACTTTATGATTGTGGAAGGCTATTATTACACTGAAGTGTGCAACGAGTAGCGGGGTCCATCTCCGCGGCTTAGCGCCTGGGTAACACACCTTCGAAAAAACATCGCAGCGATGGCGAGCCGTTGATGACACTGTACCAATTTGACCCCCCGGTAGTCGACATAAGACCTTCCGCACCGACAACGTGTGCTCAACAAGCTTCCGGACTGACGTGTGCTTAACAACTGAGCTAACTGACCGGTTGCTTGTTTCAACATTCTGATCGGAAAAATTTGGTCCTCAATCAACCCTTAGCCGGTTCGACTTTTCGGTACCTCACGCGTCGACTTCAATACCGAAGTGCAGTAAAATTCAAATTACGAAGACCCGCGGCGACTGGTGTGACAAATATTCTGCGCTGTTGTTAATAAGTTTAAAAACTTACAATCTACAGTCAACCCTTAGTTCTGCTCAGTTGACCAGTTCTGAAAAGAGCTCAATGTTTATTTAAAAATGGCAGTGATTTTATTCAAAAAAAAAAAAAAAAAGACGTACGCTGAACGATTCACAGCTGCCTAAACATATTAGGCCAATCAGCAATCTAACTAATCATCCACAATAGCAGTCTAGTATTATTGAACCAAAAACGATATCCGGTAAAAAAAATTTCGAAAAACTGCATAAGAATTCATAACAGATCCGCAACGTGAATATTTGACCAAACGCCGCAGTTCAAAATGTCTCGGTAAAAATCAATCAGCAAAGCAAAAATTGCTGAGCCGCAGATGAGACAAGTTGCAAGCTGGTCCAATAATTCAACTTTCTTGTCACACATATTGTGGCAAGGAGTTTCAAAAGTCATAGAACAAATGTGATCATAATATCAGAAAAGATTCAGACAAACTCAACCTCAAGTTGAGGAACAATTCTGCACTTCACACAATCGTTTCAGTATTTTTTGATTCTGCCGAGTCGATGATTTTCTGCAAACGATCCAAATGAACAGATTTTTCGGAAAGATTTAGATTTCCTTTTACGCCACTTTTATCGAGGCATTTCACAGCTTCGTGCTGAGTCACAAACCGATCGATGCTGGAGGGTTTTAAAGCTCGAAACATAGATCCTTTGTTTCCTTGCTCTTCCCTCCTAGCTATTTCATCAAAACTGAAAAATTAAAACCAGTTACCAACGTAATAAACATAACGTAATGCACTTCAGTAGAATCAGCAATAAAAAGAGTAAAATGATAAGATGCAATCCAGCCAATGTACGCACTACCTTACCATGAAAACCATTTGGCTGTTCGCAGTAGCAAGTTAATAGACGTCAGCGGAGAAAAAGAGTAGAAGACAGAAAATTGAATTCTTTTCGAGTTGAAACTAAATTGCATCATTAACTGATAAACGTTTAGCTCCTAATCAAAAAGTTCAACTAATGGGTGAAATACTAAATGTTACTGAAACAAACATATGTTATGTTCTTACTGCTGCATCAATGCAAGAAGAGCTGAAGTTTTAAGGACACCAAAATCAACCAAGTTTGTGAGATGAAGCAGCAAGTTTCGTCGCAGATTATGCTCGTGGATCACGAATCCGTAAGAATTCAAGAAGTTTCGACACGTATCCGTCATTTGCCCGTCAGCAATACAGCTGTTAAAAAAGTAATTCCACAATTAACAGTTAAACGAACCAACCGAGGTTAAACCCAACAAGTTGTAAGGTTCTGAATAATTGAAAACCATATTGCAAGTGCCGCAACGACTTACAGCAACACATCATAACTGTCTCCAGCAAAAGAGTTACTGCGGCACTGCCCCTAACGTTGCTAACACAACCATATTTTTAATACAATACTCTCCCCTACTACAGCGATCTAAAATCTAGCGGGCTGCGCACAGCTCAGAAACATAAAACACTCAAAACCTAGTTGGGAAAATCATTCGTTACCTGCTAAAAATACAGTTGTTAGCAACACTAAGGGCAGTAACCGCAAATGATATGGTAACCATAAATACATAATACAGTGAATATGGGACGAATATAGCTTAAGGTGAAAAAATAAAACCAAAGCAAATCCTATAGCTGGACGTTTCGACAACATAGATTGAACTGTCATCATCAGCAGTCTAAGCAAGTTTCAATTTTGTATATGCTTTGCTTACATTGCTGATGATAACAGTTAAATCCATGTTGTCGAAACGTCTAATTCAAAGAATGATGTCGGGTTTAGCGAATGAACCGAAAAACAACAGGCGAAAAGGTGTCAACCTATTTTTCATGATGAAGAGGTTCCACAATTTCATGATTGGTTTCTCGCCATCATTCACATCAGTGAATTCATCAATCATCTTCCGGATGTGATCTTTGAGCCAGTCCGGATCTGGCTCCTCTTCAGAATCGTTATCGAATTCACAAGGACGGATGGGAATGTTAGTGCCACTGTGGAAGTAGAGTCGATGGTGCCCTGTAATAATTCTTATTAATTTATACGAATTAAGTGAAATGTCAATCACAAGAAGTAACTAGTCAGGCCACAGTGTATCTACTACTAACAGTGGAACCACTCTCCGAGCTCACTGTCCGGAATGAAAATCACAAGGAACCTCACCATGGACCCTCATATTGTGTGGCCGTTTCTCATTTTTATCTTAAAAATTTTTTTGAATATTTTCTCCATGTTTATCACATTCTTTCGCAATATACTGAAACACGAAAGTAATTTGCTTCAGCGATTATTTTTTCTTCAGTTGAATTTATGAGATAAGTGTATGTATCACTTTTGTATCTCATTTTTAAAAAGACATAGTATTAGTAATGCTTGCTCTACGTCTATCGCAATTAGCATTTTCGTGAACATACGTAACAATGCTTTTTCGTTGAGTGGGTCCACTTTTAAGTACACTGTGGTCGGGCTTTTAACCTAGCTTTGAAGGATTTAGCAGCCATCAATAGAAGCTTAGTTAAATGTATAACCGAATCATCAATAGCGCTTTCCGTGCCATAACTTGTTCCCTTTAAAAACTTATTAAGTCTAACATAGTAAAAGACGAATATTGTTCAAATGCAGCAGCATAAGTATTAAACTTCACCAAAAGATGAAATGCCGTATCGTAAAGAACAAAAAAGCGGTAATAGCGAATTTTACATCAAGTGAACAAAGACTATGCTAAAAAATTACTATTAGACAAGATAGAATACTACAAAATGATAAATTACGACATGCCTGCCGCATAGTGCGCCGCTGGTGGCGGCTCATTCTCTTCTCTCTCTAGAAGTTCATTCGGGTCAAGCTTGGTTAAACTGCGCTCTTTCTCAGATCGGTAGAACAACGTATCCGTGACAGGGATTCTGCGCACCGGACCCCGGCGACTAAAAGCCATGCCTGGCTGACTAAAGACAAACTGAAAAAAGGAATGAAAGTAATAGTTCAATTGCAATGGTCCTCATTTTTTACCGAGCGATAGCGTTATCGACAAAATCACAGGTACAATTTTTTGTTTGATACAAATATTGTAATACTTTCCTGCAGTACCTGCAGAGCCACTGAAAATTGTTTTGCCAATAAGACACGCAAAACCAGACAGTTACATGCAATACACCATTAATTTATTCTCGCACCTGGGGATTACCGCAATACGACCCATCATAGCATTCGTTCACAGAGACCTCAATACAACAGCCTTCGCTTTGCGGGTTGTAACAGAAATGAAAACGAGGATGAGTCATTTTCAAATGCTGAAATGTAAAAGTGGACAAAAGTAGATTTATCATTTCTTTTCAGTTTAACTTAAAATTGAACAACAGAGAAAGAGGATGCTATGGGGCTTACGTTCTTCGAATCAGCAGCTATCCTTGCGAAGTATGCGTAAAATATGCTAGGGCACAGCCGGGAATCGAACCCGTCACGAAGTATCTTTCCTACGAGATACCACTACGCCAAGTTGTTAAATAACAGAAACAAACCCATGCAATCTCATACAGCATAAGGGCAAGTGGTCGGCAAAAAACACTGAGATTCACGTAAAATTCTCTGTGTAAATTACCTTTATGAGACCATACAGAGATATGCAGTTGAGGCGGCACCAAGGACAATGCAAATCGTTCCTCGCTTCAGTTTGTTGCTGGCTTTCATTGTTATAAATGAATTGATAATATACCATGGGCTCATGAAAACCATTAATATCACCATTGACATGATTCTGCTTCGGTTTTTTCGACGATTTTCGATAATTTATCGAATCAACAGCGAACTGCGGAGGTTGTGGAGTTTCAGTTTCTGTATCAACAAAGTAGTGAAAACAATTCAATGATGACAAGAGCGATCAATAAAGCGCAGTTTTTTTTAATCAAACTAAACCGCTTTTAAACTGTTTGCGATAAAAAATATTTCCTTACTACGATAAAGGGCTACAAACTTCATCACAGTATTTAACACGCCCGAAAATAAACCATCCTCGACTTACAAAAAAACACAAAGCATTTTAGATGGCAAAGTGGTAAGAGCGTCCGCATCTGCAGCTGCAAACTCGGATTGATTCCGAGTCGGGTCAAACCAACTTAAAAAATTGGTATTCACAATTTCCCAGCTTGACGCTCAGCTACCAGTATATTAAAGGTAAAGTGTGGTGAACAAGCCCGGAAAGTTTACTTGTGTCATTGGTAAAGGCACTGAGCGGGATTTCCCCAATTTAGAATAGGAGACAGATGTCCGGAAACTAGTAAGCGAGCTTGGTATAGCGCTTTGATCGCTTTCTCGGGATAAGAAGATAAAATGATACACAACTAAAAAACAAATAGTAATACCAAAGTTTCAAAAAGGATGATCTTGGACCAATAGTAAAACACAGTGAGCTGGTGGTGCGATAACTCAGCATGTGTGACCACTAGATATTGAATCTGATATTATAACTCTACGTGGCCTTCAACTTCATATTATTTTCCTGAAAATAACGTATTACATTTTGCAACTTACCAGTAGCTTCATCATCTGTCTTCAATGAAGCTTTTCTTCTTGCTCTCTTGGCTTCTGGTTCATCGCTCACATTTTTATTCTCAGAATTAATCTCAGCTAAAGGTCCGGCCTTGTCACATTCCGTCCAACTGCCAAATTTCCAGATTTAATACAATACAGTACCCAGTAAGGTGCTTGTTATTTCATCAGTAACTTTATTTTACTCTCACCCTGTGTTTAAAGTGTTCCTTTCGGAGAAAAAATGACTTCTGTAAAAACATTTTTGAAAACTATTAATCCCCTGGGGATCCTCCGGAGCGATTTCATGAATCGTTGTGAAAATAAGCATTTTTGCTTGTAATTTTTATATTTTTGACATTAGAAACATAATTTTTGTGTATAGCCCCCCTAATTCGTCCACAAAGATGCCATTTTTGCCCATAAGAAGGTTCCACCGACATGCATTAGTAACAATTTTTACATTTTTGAATTTTTGCTACAGAACACTTAGCTATCAGTATCTCCTGCTAAAACAAAGCAATCAGTGTCTTACCCATGTTACGAGTAAACTTGTACTAGCAGAAGAAACACACTGTTTATGCAAGAGTACTAACAATATACATATCAAAAATATGATTTGCACAGCAATCACAAATATAAAACGCTTTCACAAATGCTTTGAAGATGTCTGTGATAATCTTCTACCACTTCTAGAAGATCGTGCGTATGGTGCAAAATCTGCGCCGAGTTTCACTGCCCATTCAGCACAGTCATTTACTACTTTTATAGCACCAATGTTTTTCAGACCACTTTGGTATGAAATAAGGCTTCGCCAACTTGCAGGATTTTCAAGCAGGAAACTACAGTCCATTTGCATGATATGAAAAAAAACAAAAAAAAACATGAATCTTTGTTAATTAGTTCAATCAATAACGTAGACTTATCCCCCATTGGAAGGAAAGTGAGATATTCCAAAGCCTGCACCATAACGGGGAGATGGACAAACCACTGGTTCAAATGGTTTAAACAGTAAAAGCTTTTTCTGCAATCCTTTCTCTTTCATTGGTGGAAACCACAGAACTAAAAAGAGAAAGAAGACTAATTTCTGGCACAACATAAAGATGTCGCAAAAATGCCTTTTCTGCGCCGTTTGCGTGAGCTTATCCACTTCAGCATAATCCATGATAGATTTCAACAACATCAAGTCATTGTAAGAAGCATCTAGAGCAGAAGTGCTCAAAAACCATCATGGGTAATTTTTCAAAGCTGAAAAATTTATAAACCGCTTCAACTTTGCAAACAGCACCATTGTTGTAATTGTACCTGGTGGTAATTTTTCAATTGCAGATTGAAGGAGGCAAATTTTAAAGTTGTAGAATAGCTTTGCCATCCAACTAGCTTTATGCAAAGCTCCAGGTGTTTTAAAATTGAAAGACATTTCTCCTAACAAGAACTTAATACAGAGATTAATCCGTTCCTTGTAATCGTCTCTTGCTGAAATAAAATGACTTTGCGCTACTGACAAAGAACGGGAAGTAAAACTCGGCGCAGATTTTGCACCATACGCACGATCTGAAGATCATTATCAAAATCTTCTGCAAGTGGTAGAAAATAATCGCAGACATCTTCAAAGCATTTGTGAAAGCGTTTCATATTTATGATGGCTGTGCAAATTAAGGCATTGTTATCTAATTTTTGATTTCGTTAGTACTCTTGTGTAAACAGTGTGTTTCTTCTGCTAGTACAAGTTTACTCGTAACATGGGTAAGACACTGATTGCTTTGTTTTAGCAGGAGGTACTGATAGCTATGTGTTCTGTAGCAAAAATTCAAAAATGTAAAAATTGTTACTAATGCATGTCGGTGGAACCTTCTTATGGGCAAAAATAGCATCCTTATAGTCGAATTAGGGGGACTAGACACAAAAATTATGTTTCTAATGCCAAAAATGATGAAATTACAAGCAAAAATGCTTATTTTCACAACGATTCATGAAATCGCTCCGGAGGATCCCCAGGGGATTAATAGTTTTCAAAAATGTTTTTACAGAAGTCATTTTTTCTCCAAAAGGAACACTTTAAACACAGGGTGAGAGTAAAATAAAGTTGCTGATGAAAAAACAAGCACCCAGCTTAATCAATTCCAGAATGCTGGCGCCGATTTTCTAAATAGAGACAAGTCGAAACTGTACGCCCAAAGCAAGACATTGAAGAAAATTAGCGATTAGGAGTAGGTAATTAAGGGTAAGTTGTATGAACAATTGAACATGTTAGCCTAGTGGTTATAGAAAAAAAAAGGCCGGTTGGAAGTGTTAGTGGTTCAAGATACAGTTGTCGGCACGGGAGGTCTGGCGTTCGATTCTCTGGTCGGTCAAAAAGGACACAGTGATGCCAGCGGCTCGCCACCACTGCGATGTTTCTTCGAGCAGTGTTGCCCAGGCGCTAAAACGTGGTGGTTGCCCAGGCGCTAAGACTCGTCACACGTCTAGGCGTAACACCGAGAGTGCAATGAAGAGTTGATTTTGTACGAACTTTAATTTGAACTTCAAGATTGGGGCACTGGTCATTGTACTAAGCACTTTGATCTCTCGACCGCCATCCAGCGCTTCCCATGTTGCATTTTTTCTCCCATCACAAGCCTTGGTGTGCTTTCTGTAAATATAACTCTAATTAATCAATTCTCTACAAAGCTTCGTTCGCATGTACCTAATTGCTCTTACATGCATATTGCTTCCGTCGTGAAAATGTCGAGACACTGTTTGTGATAAGATCAACAAAAAGCTTAAGAAAATCTCTAAACGGCTTAGTACATACAAATTTGTGTTGCCGAATTTGCTTTTAAATTTAATGAGATTTTGAAAGAGTTATCATAAAGAAGGATATGTTTTCGCCAAGTCATGACACATAAAACGTTTTCACTGTTGCCTCGACTCTTGTTAAATTGTAATAAAAATTAATAAAATTGCATTTTTTTTAGCAGCGCATATTGCTGCTACTTTGTATTTAGCTATACGTACGGATGTTATGCCGTAGCGGATACACACCACAAAAACGTACTAAATTTCGGGTCTAAATAAGACATGTCTAAAAACTTGAAAGACACAAGTATGGTTAAGCGCATGCGTCAGTTTAAAACAATAAAGCTACAGTTAAAGAGTAAATTACTGCTTCAAATTCAGTAATGTTCAAAAGGTAAGATGCATCCCATAATACCTCGTCAGAGAAAGTTCGTAATCTCCATCCACTAATAAAATCTGTCTTTCGTTGGTGTAAATATCCAGTTCAGCTTCATATATCGCTGATTGAGAACTGCAACGTAAATATGGAATGCTACAAATCACGTATTTGAATCCTTTCCACTTCTATGCAATTCGTTTCAGCGACATTCTTACGAAATCAAAAACCTCCATCATACTCCAAATATTACTCGAAGTATGTAACGAGTAGCCGGGCACATGTACGAGGATTAGCGCCTGGACAACACAGCTCCGAAGAAACATCGCAGCGGTGGCGAGCCGTTGACGCCACAGTGACCAATTTGACCCCCTTGGGAATCGAAACCCGAACCTCCCGCGCCAATAGTGATGTCTCTAAGCAATACGCCAACAGGTCGGTCGCATTGTTCTGGCCCCACAAAAAATTATCATTGCAAGGTGAGACGCGCAGGTATCACCGCATTTATTCAGATGTTTTAGTTTTGAAAACAAACAGGGGTAGATCACCTTTGGTAATACTGCATATACATCGTCTGCTTCAGACTTAAATTTCTCCAGTGCGCAACTATTCGGCGTTGACACACCGTATCCCCAATTCTATACCCAACCAGAACTCCGAAACCTCGGCCGAGTGGGTCACGTGGAAATACCTGTATCGAAACTGGCCATTCTATTTTCAGATGTATGCAAACTTGAAAGGAAGTTGCGTAACCTACTTAAAATTTACTTCAAAACTTGCAACTTGCTAATATTATCACAACGAAATCTTTTTCATAAGCAGCCACTTACCGATCGCTGGAGACTTTTTTGATTTTTCGAGGAGGTTCTGAAGAGGGGATTCGACTGCCATCTTCATCGCTCTTGTTGCCTATAAAATGCAATAACTAGCGCTAAGTAACACAACAATTATGCAGCAACGTGTACGACTCATAAAACTTAGTTCAGTTGTTGCCACTGAAATGATAAATTTTGTAAACGGCACAAAGAAATGCTCTGTTTTTCATTTTTACCTACTGTATATCTATTGACAGAAAAGCTTGCGCTGTGGTTAAAGACAGTTTTCGACGAAGGAGTTTGGGGGTTCGCCTCTCGGGGTGTTCAAATCGGCAGAGTGTTGCCAACGACTCGCCACTGCTGCGACATTTCTGCGACGCTGTGTTGCCCATGTGCAAAGCCGCGGAAACCAGCCCCGCTACTCGTCACACGTTTCGCGACTTCAATGATTTTTTTGGAGGTAGGGAAAAAATAGAAGAGATTGCGAGCGTTGCTCAATCAAAACCTGGCACTACCGATAGAAAGGCGGTTTTAAACAATAACTTACATAAGACTACTTTCATAGCAACCTTTGGCTTCAATAAATGTTATTTTATGATCTTATCCACACTCACCAACGATAAGCACACCTTCATTGACTTGACGTCTCCTTGTTCCCGAAGTTAAATTTTTTAAAGAGACCGCAGCGGGGTCATCTTTTGCTTTCCGCTTCCTCCCTTCTCCTTGTGTTGAATCGGACACCTTTGAAATGCCAAGAAATTAACCCAATATACTCATCTTTTAGTATTGCTAAACTCGCACAAAAACAATTAGAACAACGGAATACAACAAATATGGAACAAAACAGCTTTATGAGGAAAATGAAACCACAATAATTCTTTAAACTGGACGTTTCGACAACATAGATTCAGCTCTCATCATCAGCAGTGCAAGCGAGGTTGATTTGTCAACGGGCCGAAGATGTTGAGCTCGACCCAAACTCGATTTTTCAAGCCCGAACCCGAATCCTAATTTATCAGTCAGTCTGAGCCCGATTTAAACCCGCAATCAAAAACATCACTTTAAATTTTGAAATTTTAATAAAAAAGAAAATGAGTTTACCCACTCACAGTCACACAAGTTACGAACAGCAGTAGGCTTATATTATACAGACAAGAAAACGGAATTAACCAGTACGCGACGTATAAGATGTTTTTTTTGCATTGTTCCAGCAATCGCAAAAACCCTATCACTCACTAAAAATCTCGATTTTGCTCCAGCGTCCGACCCCATGAAAGCCCGACAATTTGTCTAAGTCCAAGCCCGAGCCTGGCCCGAACCTAACCCCGATTGACAACTCTGATGATGACCTGCCTTGCTTGCGCTGCTGATGATGACCGCTGAATTTATGTTGGCGAAACAGCCAGTTGTACGAATTATTGCGGCTTTATTTTTCTTCCATAAGAATTAGAACACTTATTTGTGAATGAATTAAGCGCACGAATTAGGTAATTTTTTTTAGAAAAAACCTGACACTGCTTCAAATACGTATTTTAATTCAATAAATATGAATTTACGTGACGTTTTCAACACAAATACGCCACGGTACAAAACTCATCTCACCGATTCGGCTTCGCTGTCTGCATCATCTGATGATTCTGAATAGCTGTCAGACATATCGCCGTTTGACTCATAAACACGAAACACAAGCGTATAATTTTTAACTGAATGGCCTTCCACCGGCTGGAAAAGAGTGGCAGTTTGCAACACAACCGGTTCGTTTACATAAGCCTCCGCATTCCTTGGATTCACAGGAACTTCAACAACACCGCATTTCTCCTCACTTTGAACCGTATCTCCATCTTTACGTCGAGATCTATAAATTTTACGCACTGATACCTCAGCGTCTATTGAATTGAGCTGAAAAACAAAGGGTTTCATTAACAACTTGCAACACTCAGATGAAATAATTAGCAAAGGTAAAACTTATCGTACGCAAAGATTACTGAAGAATCTAGCACAGATAACCCAACAACATAGAATTAGATTCATGTAGGTATTAGAAAGAAATCACACAGCTTCATCTAAATTTGTCATCATGTAAAATTTCCTGAAGTTCCTTCCGCAAAAACAGGAAACTAAGCCGATGCATTTTGTAAAACAGTATCAATCGTTTTTGATTTTGACAATTTTTTACGTCAGTGGATTGGTTGGTTTCAAATATAGCAAACTTAAGATGCAGAAAAGCCAGGAAACGACGAATGAATCTAGTGTTTAAAGCGATCTAAAATTTGCATTAGGAAAAATGCAGTTTCATCTACATCAGTGGTTCCCAACCTTTTTATCTTGGTGACCCCTTTCAAAAATTTTTGTAGATACCGCGACCCCCACTTATATTCTTTCCTCAATGCATAATTAGAAATAAGCACTAAAATGTTTTTCTTACATTTATTGACAAAGCAATGCGATGGTTGATCTTGTAGGTCAGCAGCTGATCGCGAAATTGGTTAATAGATTTGCAAACCGCTTAACTGATCTTTGTTGTAATAATTAAATAATACTGGGCTGCTTCGTTCATAGATTTTAATTTGCAGCTACTGCACACTTAATCCCACAGTTACGTGGTCATAGTTTATTACATTACGGTTGACGCATATTGATGCATTAATGAGGAAAAGTAAAGCCACAGTGAATTTTCGTCCCATAATAATTTTATTGTATTCTGATGCAATAATGTTGTGCTACAAAGCCACCCAAATGAAATGACTCAATGAAAAGTGACGCACTACAACAGGCATACGAGTACTACTAGCGGACCGAAGCGCATTTTTATGTAATGTATCAAACACCAGCAGAACCATGCTTTTTTTTGACAAAGCGTGGGTTTATAAAAGCGATTACTTACAAAATTACAGCGACTTTTCTAATGGCGCGGTGACTTGAAGCGCAGCGTGCAGAGAGAAGCGCTGCACTAGTTGTGGGTTTGATGCTCTTCGCGGCTTCGCTTGTGACATGTGATCAACAATCGGGTGAAGACAGGCAAATAGATAGGTATACAAGATACTCCTGGTGTAGGGCACATTACATAAATATGCGACTGGTAACTAGTACTACCGATAGGCTTACTAGCGCGACCCCTTTAAATTACCCCGCGACACCATTTGCCCATTTGGGCGACCCCATTTGGGGTCGCGACCCACAGGTTAGGAACCACTCATCTACACATTATCATAGACGACTTGCGTGAGTATTTAGTAATAGAGGTGAAACATATACTAATGACGAATCAAAATGCACATCATACCTTTTTACCCATACTGTTTTCTTGGTTGACTCCTGGATCGATATAAAAACCAGAAATAACAATTTTTAATTGATCATAACGAGGAATGGATGAATGAGCTGACGTACAATTCTGCAGATTGCTTCGTTGCAGCATATCAGCAACGTGGAAAACCTAAAAAGTAGCAACAAACCTATATATAAATCAAATCAAATCTTCATTATACTCGCCGTATTACGCCGCAGCGTGTAACGAGTTGCAGGGTCCATCTCCGCGGCTTAGAGCCAGGGCAACACAGCTCCGAAGAAACGTCGCAACGGTGGCGAGTCGTTGGTGACACTGTGCCGATTTGACTGGCCCGGGAACCGAACCCTAGACCTCCCGCACCGTTAGCGTGCGCTGAGCAACTGAGCTAACGGCATCAAATAAGCTACTTGAGATACCGTTTACTTAAACTAAACTAAAACAAATTCAACAAAGATTATTTTTTATTAAACCTGTTTTCATCTCTACGTGACGGGTGATGTTAAGGAGAAAAACTATGTTTTGTCAAGTAGAACATATTAAAATTAAGATAGGCATTGGGCATTCAATACTTTTTAGCCGCTCAGATAGCCGTGTAGCAAGAACGACTGCATCTGGAGCTGCAGATTCGGATTTGATTCCGAGTCGGGTCAAGCCAATGAATTTAAAATTTGTGTTCACAGCTCCCTGCTTGAAGCTTAGCATTAAAGGGACAGTGTAGAGAACAAGCTGGCAAGTTTACTTGTCAAGCTGTTGAAAAAGACACTTACGAGATTCCCCTATCTTGGTGTGGTAGGCAGATGGCTGGCAACTCCCGAACAAGCCCGTTATAGTGCTTCGATTGCTTTCTCGTGATACAATAAATATGCATATGTAAAAAAATTTTCAACCAGAAATAAGCTCTTGCAAATACGGCTGGTGCAACATAACTTGAGAGTGAGACCTTTGGCAAATTTTGCATTTCAAGGTATGCTAAAAAGCCTTACATCATTTTAAGCTTATGACTTTCTTTATAACGATAGGTCAGTGTGTAAATGGCAGAACAAGTAATATTGTTTCAGATCACAACAATTTTAAATTCAGACGAAATTTTCAAACAAGATTTTGGCAGTTGATTGATGAGCTTTGAAGAGAGTAGTGTATTTGAAAATTTCTTATGAATATGAAATTATTGTGATGCAAAAACAATATTGTTCATTCTAACATTTCCACAATGACCTGTGACCCTTGATACATTAGTGAATCACAATTGCGCAAAAAATTTCTTTAAGCTAGAGCTTTATAGCACTCCTTAAAATGCAAAACTAGCTACCGATCTCAAGTCACTAATCGCCAGCTGTAATTAACAACGCATTTTTAAAGATATCATACAAACATAAATCTAAATAAATTGCACCTTTCTTCGTTTGTTGTTTCTCGAGCATCGCTCTTGCATATAAAGCAAAGTTCTGTGCAAAAATAATGGCGATATGCAGTGTCGAGCCCGCAAAAATCTGTAGATTTGAGTTGGTTTTTCAAATGCTCGCAAAAATTCTTCTCGATCCTGAATATAAATACTTACCAGCAATAACCACAGTGACACAAAACAGAACAAACACAAACAGGCTTAATTTAATGGACATGCAGATAGCAATTCACTGATCATGTCTAAATACTAAAACGATAGAGCATATGCCCTTAAAGCAGCGCACTGAAGGGTTTTACAGCAAGTGGGATCAAAACAATGATTTTAGAATTGTTATTTATGTCTTTCTTTGGAAGCTAACATTTAACATCGAAAGGACAGTGTGGAGAACAATCCAGCAAATTTACAAGTTGTGCAATTATTCCATTTTAAAATGGTAGAAACCAGCAACTCCTACGCTCCAAACAGCTACAGAATGCTTGTCGCAATTATTTCATTGCATCTTTGTTGCTTTGTTTGGATAAGAAAGTAAACATATTATGTTACAACTGAAAATTAAACTCAGATCATTAAGCTTTTGAAGCGTAGACTTGATACTTGCTTAAGTTGCAGGAAAATGTGCCCAAAACAAGTACACACAGATCAAATTGAACAACACAAAATATCACGAACATTATAAAAATAACTCTATTTTTAGAATTTGAAAAGCTACTGATACTTGAAGTCCAAAGTTTTGTGGACTTAGACTAAAATCTTGTAACGGTATATTAAATAGGCCTTACCAGTACATAAATTTCTGGAAACAAGAATAAAAATCTAAAAATTGACAAAAACTGAAGAAAAATCACCAGGAACAAAACCAAAACAAAACTTGAAACTTTTTAAAATCGAGCTAATCATTTTCTTCTGATCTCAAAATCAGATAGCATACCAGTTTTAAGATACCAGTACCCACTGGTACAGTAATTAACCAATGCTATGTTAACTACGGACCAATTATGATATTGGTACCTGTACCGGTACTGTACCCTTTAAACCTTAAATTATATTTAACTATAGACAGCAGTTCTAACAAACTAGTGGGGGCTTAATGGTTATATAATTGTTTAACACATTAGTAAAAGAGCATTTTTCTCTAGTAGCTATCAAACACATCGTACCTGACGTAAATCAAGAACAACTTCTTCCTTCTTTTGCTTTTCTACTTTCTTTGGACGAGGCATACTGGTACCGTAATCCTGCTCCACTTATTATTCCTTAATCCAAGAAACGCTACTGGTAACGTGTTCCTATGCTTACCACGCCAATGCAAAAAGTTTGACAGACTATCACTAGCCTAAAATACTAGTAGACAATCAAAGTGATTTTAGCGTTTTGACTATTGGGTCTAAGCTATTTACCCTACCGATACCTTGCTATACTTTGGTTGGTTTTCTTAATCACCCCCAACTTTGCACTTAACAGTAAAATGATGATAAAATAGAAGCGGTTTTTCAGCAGTCGTATCATGAATAGATCTCTCGGGTATTTCCTAGCTAAAAAACCAGCCTCAGATAAAATTAACAAAAGTGCAATAAAATCCAATCAAAGATAAAATTGATTTCAACCTTATAGGTCATCGTCAGTCATCTAAAAAATATTACATGTTTCAATAACTGAATATACTACTAAAGAACAATGCAACACACTCAAAACTGAGAATTGAATACTCTGCTCTAGTCAAAGCGTATCACTTAATTTGATAAAGATATCTAACCACAGTAAATTGTTTGATTTCGAACAGTCACAGTGCAAACTGCAGGCCTCAAATTAAAAGTGAAAACACGAAAGCAGTGAAGAAAGAAAGCAGAAACCATTTAATTTTACCGGTAGGTAATGCGGTTTTAACGATGTTGATATTAGCATCCAAGGTCAAAACCCTTATCGACTGGAGATTCTTGTAAAAAAAGTGACTTTGTAACATTTGTGAAGTTGTCGGCAGCGTGGTGCAGTGGTTTAGAGCGTCGTTTTTACAACGACCATGATTGCAAGGTTAATGATTCAGCTCCCGACCTAGTCTCGTTGTTGCGTCTTCGGATAAGATGCTTCATGATGATTATCTCTGCTTGGTGAAATCTGGTAAGCAGCAAATTAAAGAAGTCAGAAGAAAATTCAACCGGAAAACTCGGAAACAAAGGCAACTCCTAAGTGAGTCTGGATTCGTCCTATGCATAGCACCTCTATCGCTTCTCATGGTAGAAGGACAAAGATGAAGAAATCATTAATCATCATCTATGAGATAATTATGCTTGGATTTGAAACGAATAAGTAGCGCTGCTTTAACTGTCGGTCAATACTGGACAGTTTGGACCTTGTTTTAAATGTGCTTTATGCGGTAATTTTGGTAATCACAAAACATGAAGATTGCCACATCTTTACTTTTAAATAAAGCAGATCATTTGTTTCATCTTCGGCAGGGTTTCTCAACTCGTTTTGGGCCATGGACCATATGCCTCTTGAAATAACTCTGTGGACCCCCAAAATAAAGTAAAAACAGAGTTTTTGCTGCAGGAAAACCTACAATGGATGTGAAAGGGCAAAAAAATCTTTAGTGCCAGAGAAGCCGTTTGTAAATCAAATTCAAGTAACCAGAGCTGGGCATTCGGTTCATTAAAAGTAACAACAATATCGAGAGTGATACTTTGCTAAAAAACATATCACCGGTACCGATGATGATACGTTTGTTAAAAAGTTACCACGATAACAGCACTCGATATCGATTTTCGATACTTCTCAAACAAAAAATTTCTGATCTTTGTTTTGGCAAAATTATGCCTTGGGAGCCTTTTAAAAATTGCGTACCGGTATCAATAATGGATTCATTCTCAAATTTGTTTGAAGGCGCTCAGACTGCTTTTCAATTAATTTTTCATAAAACGAGTACCAGTAGCAAAAATGTTGCCTTCTAGTAACCCCTATAGTTCATTTCTTATGATAAAAAAGCTTGCCAGAAATCCTGATGATTTCCATGTTGATTGCTGTAGCTGAGGTGATATATAAAAAAATATAATTCAATCTTTGCTGGCTGTTAAGTGTTTTAGTAAATTGTAAAAGGAGGGGTGTAACGGAAATTGACATCGCCTTTTTTTGATAGCTTATGCAAGTAAACTGTGCTGACATGCACTTCACGAAAAAATTTCAACAAAATAACCACTTGTTTTCATTTTATGGGCCATTTTATACCCGATTTTATAGCCCCTAATTTTCTACTACAGGAAAAATTGTCTGACTGAAGGTAAGGCTACTGCGATAAAAACAATTGAAATTTAGCATAACAAAATTGTATGTGCCCGCTCATGCACACATTTTGCATTGTTCTTGCATGTGGCGTGAGCATTTCTGTAGTTGCAGTTGCTAAATAGGTACAGGCCATATAAGAAGATTAACTTCGTATTTCGCTTAAAAATATCGCTTAACAACTTAAATTCAAATCAAAACTGCATCAGTCACATAACACGTCGCTAACATAAATCACTTCGACAAAATTTGCTTCATTAGGACATCTTCAACAAAAGGTTGCTTTTAAAAAAACTTTGCTTTGCCAAAACTCTTTTAAAAGCGTACGCGTTATTCCACAAAAATTTATCAATGGCAGATTGGTGATTTATCAATAAATGCAATGTTTCAATTGGCATTGTTATGTCATAGTAGCCTTACCTGAAGTCAAAAAATATTTTTTACCACGAAAATTGGTTGTTTTTTCAAAGCTCAATACCTCAAGAGGTAGTTAAGTTTTTTTTGGCAAAATGGTTGCATTTTGTAGACATAAAATCCTTTACCTTACACCAAAAACATGAAAACTTTTGATTTCCGTTACACCCCTCCTGTTACATTTAGCAGGCAAACAGGTGCGTAATCACTAATCAGAACTTTTTTATGGGAAAAGGTGTGATTAACAGTACATAAAAACTTTTTTTTAGGGATAACTGTTTTGGAGCACTAAGTAGCTTTTTCAAACATTTGGTCAATGAGGGGAGCTGTAGTCTTGATTTAGGCATGATTCTATGTAAAATCAGTTAAATTTAGATTGAACTCAAAAAAATATTAGGATTGCGTTTTTGCTGGAAAAGCAATGAAACCTTTTTCAATTATTTCAGTTTTATTTCATGCAAAAATTTCATTTCCAAACACTTTTTGTCATATGGCAGGGCCAGCCTTTAGGGAGGGGGGGGAGACTGGCTTTACCAGTCATTAAGCTTGCTCCCCCCGATCAACAAGCAAACTTTTGCTGTAGTGCAAGATTTGACAAATTATTCCAAACTTTGGCCGCCCCCTAAATCAACTGCTCTGGCACGGGCTTTGTCTTGTGATGAAACTCGTATTGAGTATTTTGTACAACACATCCTGCATCACACACAGACACAAAAGCCAATACTAACAGTTAAAAGATAAGTTACATTTTTTAAAAGCCCCGTTTCAGTTCTACCTGAAATAATAACGTATATAATACATGACAGAAAAAGTTGCAAAATTTCTTTTGAACTTGAAAATTTTGTGTACTGAAAAATGATTTTTAGTCTATCTTGTATCACAGTAAAACTGATTCGCTTCAATTTCCTTGTTCACACATGGTAGCGTTCACAGTTTATCATTCATCTGTGAAGTTGCAAGTGTAAGGTGTGCATTGGATGCAAGAAATTTTCTGATTTTGCGCCCTAAGTTTAGGCCTATTCAAAAAAAGTACCAAAACATGGGGTAAAACAGTCAAAAAAGCAACGACGATATCAGTATCAAAAATGGTACATTTTTGAAAAGTATTGTCGTCACTGATAATGGCACCAAAAAAGTACTGCATCGCATTACAGTACCATGGTACTTTTGTACCTCAGTACTGCCCAACACTGGAAGTAGAGGTCATACAACATTTCCACAGGCAGGGTGGACAGCTTTAACAGGTCTCACCATGGACCCCTAAGGGTCTATGGGCCCCAGTTGAGAAACACTGGTTGACAACGTCTTGATTGCTCGAATTTTGGGATTAATGCTGCACGGTGAGAAATCTGTGTCGAGTTTTATGTTAGTCAGACCAAAAGCTATTTTAGCGTGTGTTGGTCTGGTTATCGTACTTCTTAGGAGTCTTATTGTTTGGAGAATCAAGATAAAGCAGTGCCACCGCACCAGTGTTCCCTCTAGAGTGAGAAATTTGAGAAAAAAGCGAGAACACTGACCGGCACTAATTCATTTCAAATCCAAGCATAATGATCTTAGAGATTATCATACAACACTCAAAGTCACAAATGTTAACGACATCATTTTATACAAGAACCTCCCGTTGATATTAGTAAATTAGACCACTTTAAAATTATATTCATAGGTGGCGGAACCGGGGGGGCTGAGAGGGCTCTGGCCCCTCCACTTTTTTTTCAGGGGGGCCCTAATTTACGCGTTTATTTCTACAATGTTGCCTCTGCATGAATGTATTTGAAACTTAATAGGCCTACCATTGAAATTAAAACCTAGGAAAGAGCTTAAATCCAGAGATGTCTTATTTAAAATTTTGTTTGTGCGGTGGGGTAACAGAAACTAGAAGCAAGAACTGTTGGTCTGAAGCCCACATAAATTGGACATGTCACATGTGGACAGGCTAAATATGGGTTGTAGGCATAGGGCCCAATTTACCTATAGGCTAAGCAGGCTGAAACCGAGAGCCGCGTAGAAAATGGGGGGCCTCATCACGAACAATCAAGACCTTTTTTTGTTCTCTTCACTGATACTTTCACAGGAAAACAGAACATCTGAGGACGTGTATAGGCTACCTTTTTTTGCTCTTCACTATACCGATATTTTCAGTGAAAACAGGACATGTGAGGACGTGAAGACCTTTTTTGCCCTTCCAATCAGTGTGATCAAATAGCCTAGGGCCTCTCATTGTCTCAATCCGGTCCACAGGAGCGTAGTTAGGGATGGGGCCATTGTGCCATGCCCCCCTCCCTTTCGACTCTGCCTTATACCAATAGTTAGAGTTAGTTGCATATTTATCCTCCTGTCACAAGAAAGCGATCAATGCGCTATAAGAGCTCGCTTAGGAGTTGCCGGCCATCTGTCTACCACACCAAGATGGGGGAATCCCGCTAAATGCCTTTCCCAACGGCACAATAAGTAAACTTGCCGGCTTGTTCTCCACACTGTCCCTTTAATGCTGAGCGTCAAGCAGGGAAGCTGTGAATACCAATTTTAAAGTCATTGGTTTCACCCGACTCCGAATCAAACCCGAGTCTACAGCTCAAGACTCGAGTTTGATTCAGAGTCGGGTCAAACCAATGACTTTAAAAATGGTATTCACAGCTTCCCTGCTTGACGCTCTGCATTAAGTGATGCCAAGTGAAAAAAGAACAATACTAATGGTGCCAAGTGACTAAAATATTTAATTTAATTTAATTTAAGATACAACACAATGGTGCGTGGTCACAAGCCAAAGCACACTTACAAGTGAGGAAAAATAACACAACAAAATACAACTACAAATAAATAAAGTAAACTATAAATAACTGTAAAGAATAGCAAAATATAAATAAAGAAAAGCAGCAACTGTGCAACAAAAATAATTCAAAAAGTAAGAGAAGCAATAGAATAAAGGTTAAACTGTTAAAGTTTTTCAAACGGTTTCTGAATATAACAATATTGGGTGCAGAAACTAGGTCTTGAGGTAGTTTATTCCAAACATTAATAATACGAATGAAAAAGAAATTACGAAATTGTTCAGTATTGGTGTAAAGTTTGGATTTAATTTGAAAGTTATGAGAACGGAGGTTATACTTTCTATCACAGTGTTCAAAATAATGGTCAAATTGTAAGTCAGAAAGCTTGTGATAAATTTTAAACATAAGAATAATATCAAATTGTAATCTACGATACTCCAAAAACTTAATTCCTAATTCATCTAGTCTGATTCTTTTTGCCAGATTCTTTTGGTAGTTTCAGTAGCTTATGGCCAGGGGCGAATCCAGGGGGTTGTCAGTAACTTTGCCACAGAAACTTCGTCACATGGTAACTTCGCCACACTTTGAGAAGGTGAAGGGAGATGTGGGGATAGTAGGAAAATGTGTTGGGGTGTGGGGGGAGGAAGGGGAGATGTGGGAAGAGGTATGAGAGGAAATGTAGGAAAGTGTGATGGGGTGTGGGGGAAGTAAGGGGAGATGTAGGGAAAGGTGAGGGTAGGGAGGAGATGTGGGGAATTAAAAGTGTGCTGGGGCCCCACACCTCAACACATTTCCCTACATCTCCCCCATTCCCCTCCCCACATTCTTTCCCCACACGCCAACACACTTTCCCACTCACCCCATAAACTCTCCCACATCCTCCCCACACATCTTTCCTTACCTCCCCCCACACCCCAACACATTTCCCTACATCTTCCCCCACACATCTCTTCCCACAGCTCCCCTGACCTGTTGACCTCCCCCTACACTCCAACACACTTCCTTATTCACCCCATGCACTCTCCCCACATCTTACCCCACAGTTTCGATTATGTGGCGAAGTTACCATAAGACGATGTTACCGGTACCTTAATGAATTTACCGGTAACTCGAAAAGCCCGATAAAATTTTTTACGGCAACCGTGAATTTAAAGTCTTGTTTCGGTGTAGGCAATGTAAATTTACGATGCATGAAAGTGTGGCGAAGTTACTGTGGCGAAGTTACCATGTGGCAAAGTTACTGGCAACCAATCCAGAGGGGTAGGATAAAGGATATGCATTCTCCCACCAGCCATTTTCTAAAGTGTTTTTGATGCATACAATTTTTCTATAATTTCGAACCCCTTCGATAGCTATAAGCCTTTCGCCTTAAGCACACATAATTAAAAATGTGTGAACAAACTACCGGTACATCATATTTGGCGAAGCACCCAGAATTACGATCAAAAAATTTAAACACAATTTGCCTAAAAATTATTCAAAATGTACCAAAATAACCATTACAGCATGTAAATTTTCAAAAATTTCCGTGGGAGCATGCCCCCGGACTCCCCTAGAACTTTCCTGGTTTCTTCATGAGCTTCAAATTGGTTCTGCTGAAAGAAATACGCTGGAAAAAATGTGGAAATTATGCCATCCCCCCCCCCCTTTTTAAAATTTCTTGCTATGCCACTGCCATCCTTGGTTGTAGGCTAGATGAAGAAAATCTGGTCATTGGTTTTGGGCCCCCCCCACTTTAGAAATGCTTCTGCCATCGCTAGTAACAATGCTATTACTTCAGTAGATTTTTAGGACACCAGCTAGACTTTGACTACCTCTGACCGTACTTTATTTGAAATAAACTGATTAACTTTTAATGTTTTGCAATAAGTTGGTAACTGCTAATAGCCTACCAATATTGGTAGTCTAGCACACTGCACAAGGCCAGCAACTGGTATTAGTATATACTAACAGACTAATGTAGACTACCGGGGTACTTAGTAACGCTGTACCACCTACAAACCCACACTGCTCATGCCGCTACCGGCAGCCTCTGACCCGTACGGGTACCACACCGGTAATAATCGTCTATAACGATTCGCGCAAAACTTTTCGGAGTTCTTGCACAAAAGATCTAAAATCGGCGACTCTTGTTAAAATGGCATAAAAATTATGGCACGCTGCATGGCGCTGACGCGGCCAACTAGGGCCAATTTTACATACCACGCTGCGCGGCGCTGGGGGTCGAACAGCGTAAGCGGCCGCGTACGCTGCGCTGTTGCCATTTCTACAGCAGAGTGGAACGAGAAACTAAATACGCGAAAAATCATTTTCAACAGAATGGCTACAGCGACTTCAGTATAATGCGCTGACAAAAAATCAAAATCTAGGAGGGCATTGATCCCCTGCCCTGCGAGTGGGAGTCCATCACACTAACCCCTAGTCCCCTACATCACCTCACTGTTGCCATGTTAATCGTAAAATTTTTGTACTTACACTTTCTGTACGCATCACGTGACTCTCAAAAACTCTGTAGCGGTTTTGTTGAAAACGATTTTTCCATATTTAGCTTCTCGTCAGAGTGGAGCTTGGAGCCGGACGAGGAGCGGAATCGAAACCGGAGTCCGCGTTTTTATGCCGGAGTTGGATCAGAACCGGAGTGCCAACAAAAAAAAGGACTCGGAAAGGAACCGGAGTCTAACTTATAAAATAGTTTCTAAACGGAAATGATAGTTGGTAACTAATTGGTAGTAGATTTTATTAGATTATCGTGCCGAGAAATTTTTGCTTTCTGAATAGGAAATAAGCATAGATGGGCAAGTTAATACAAAACGTTAGCTTTGTTAACCACTACTTCGTTAGCACAGTCATGCACCTCCGTTAACGTTAATTCGCTTATAAATTCTGCTCCAATCAACGAAAGTTAATTAAATCAATGTAGGCTACTAAATTTGTTAAATCGTTAATTTTAACTTAAGACGCTATTTCTTTTATAAAAAGCTTATAATTTTTTAATATCAATGTTTGCGTAAGCATTTAAGCAATTTTTCTGCTCGCAAGCAATATGTTTTGTTGTTTTTATTTCGCTTTTTGACCTCATTGGTCGTATTTTGCAGTGGTGGGCAGTATAGTTACTTTTGTAAACAATTACTGTAATTAGTTCCTTTTTTGGTAACTGTATTCTTTGCTGTAACTAAGTTACTTTTCTGCAAAAGTAACGGAGTTTGGAACTAGTTAGGCCTACCACTTTAGAACCTTAAAAGTTGAACAGTTACAGTTACTTTTATGAGGCGTCTTCGTCCGCTAAAAAAACGGGAAAAATTTATTTATTTTCACTCCATTCACAAAAATGTGCTTAGATCTTTGACGACCGAATTGAAAATAAAATTGATCAATGTAGGTTACTAAACAAGGCAACCGACAATGCTCTAGACTAGATCGTGATACTTCAACGGGAGCGACCAATTTCGGCCTTCAGAGGGGCGATTGTAACAATTCTTGAAATTAGGTGGGCGAGTTTGCTTGTTAGAGGGGGAAGGAGGTAATTTCAGAATTACCAACAACATATGCAATGCTCTTCGGAAAGAAGCTATGCAGACGCTCTTCACCTGATGGTAGCGAAAAAATGGAGCTCTGCGGAAGTGAAGACCATAGGCGCACGCAGGGGGGCACGGTGCCATATGTCCCCCCTTTGGCCCGGTAATATTGAGCTAAAACCAAACTTTCCGTTTATTGTTTTTCAAACTAATAATGGTTGCAGCCTTTTTTTACTCATTTTAGCCAATTAAGCTTCTGCTTTTAGACATAATTAAGCTGCGAAAATATTTTAGCATTGACAGCATTTGTCCGTAATGACTGCACTGACTGCATGCCGTTATTCGGTAAAAAAGAGTGTTAAAATGAGTGTTTTTTATGCGAAAACTGTAAAAATTTGTCGGCGACTGAGGGCTACACTCCCAGACCCCCTCGGCCTCCGGGGGTTGGGAGGTTCACCTCCCCACACACGGTTGTAGCCCCTTCTTTGCCAAATCCCGGGAGCGCCTCTGGTGAAAACCTTTTATGTTTACTTTTCACCTAATTTTAGTGGTGAAATGGGACGTGAAGACCTTTTTTTGCTCTTCACCTGATTTTAGTGGAAAAAACATTAATGCGCACAGGGGGCGATTTTGTCTCACGTTTACCAAAAAGGGGGCCGATTGTGCAAAAAAGTTTGAAGACCCCTGCTCTAGATTCTTCGACAAATAGTGACACATACAACGACCGTGATGCAAGCTCAAGTGAAAGTTTTTTGGCTATTTGTTCGTGCAATCAAAGCGACGAAGATCTAGCAATGTCGACAAAGTAGAGGAGTTCTTTTTCGCTCCGCCCTCACAACAGGCCCGCAGCCAGAAGAAAATGCTAAAAGGGGCAAATCTTTTTGCAAGGGGGGTGAGAAATTTTTAGGTAAAATTGGTTTAAAAGAACTACATCCATCTGGTAAACCATCCTAATGCCTTTGCGAAAAAAAAAATTGATGTCGCTGAGGTCGAGCTGGTAAAGCAAAACACGAAGCCGCGATGGAGGAAAATCATGCAGAGGAAAGAGTTCTGGTGACAAACTTGTCCATTAGGTTGTTCAATCTAGAAGAAGGCCTAACCCAAAAAAATAGACCTCGCCCAACAAGGTCATGATTAGGGACGAAAATTTTGTAATTTCGGATTATGACATCATAGATAAAAACCGAAGGAACCCTTTTTTTCTTGTTCAAAACGGACGTTAATAGAAAATATACCTAACCATTCGGTAGAAATTTAATTCAACTTTGACGCATTGCTGCTAAATTTCCGGAAAGTCGAAGTTCGCACACTTTGCTGTTATTTACCGAGAAAGTAGGGTTATCTTCCAAACCGCAGAGGCATTGATTGCAGTGATTAGTATCTACCCGTTTACGTTATATGTATCTACCCATAATTATGCAGCAACGGTGAAGGGCATCGAACTCTATAACTTTATGACCAAAAATCGAATGCTTTACTGCTGCGCCACACAGTTTTCATTTTTTCCTCTACAATACTTGGAGTCACTCGGAAATAAGAGTGCAATGCAAAATGAATTGATTTTTTTACCTTAAATTATTATTGGTGACTGTGGTGACTCCCAAACTGAGCAAACATACAGCCTACAGACCTAAGCGATTAAGTGTTATTCAAGCAGCTCCCATTATTTTCTACAGGGCATTTATCAGGATATGAAAAAATACCATAGTAAACTAGGCGAGCTTGTTGGTAATGCGACTTTTTATGAATTGCGGGTTTGCTTATTTCAGTTTATATTTTATGCAAACAACATGAATTATATAGTACCACTCTCAAAGTAGTTATTAACTGAGCAAAAAACAGCGCAACAAGTTTTACTTGCCCCTCCACCTAGCTGGGGGTCTTGAAGACAGTCAGAGATGGCCACGATAAACCTATTCGTACTAAAGCGATAACGATAATAGATAACTTCAAAAAAGCTCTGGGTGATGCCGATAATCGATAAATCTCAATTTTTAAAGCGATATCGGTAATCGATAAATTATCGCCGATCAATTTTTCCGATAAACTTTGCGGTAGATTTTAATGATTTTGACGAAGTTTTTTTTGCAAGTCACTTTGCAAAAATGTGTTTCTAGACTTTTCAAGAAAAGAGAGCAGTTCATGGACTCTGCCGTGGCATTAAACAAAACGAAAAGAGATGTTTTTAAATTGCAACAGCACTTTAGGAACACAGTGTGTTTTTCTATAGCGCCAACTCACTAACTTTGATCACTGTGTGCAACTGTGCATTAAGAATCGTTTATCGCGATAATGCATTGGCGATAACCAAAATATCTCAAAAGCGATATCGGTAATCGATAAATCAAAACTATTTTCAGCGATAACGATCATCCGTAATAAATTATTGCCGATTATTATCGCCGATAAATTATCTGGATGAATGGCCATCTCTGAAGACAGTAACACGTACAGGTGGAATGAATTTTTGATGCGACTTATTTATGATAAAAACAAAGGTTAATACCCCAGTTTCGGGTTATACAAGGAGTTTCTTCGAATAATTAATTTTCCATCACGCATGCAGCAGATATTTACCAATTTTTGTCGAGTTTACCACTCATTGGAACACCAATATGTGCACGTATATATATAGTTGATTTTCTTTGGGGGGCGAAAAAATTTTTAGGGGGGCTCCCGCGCCCTTCACCCCCTGGCTGCGAGCCTGCCTCGCAAACTGTTGATGCAAACGCTTTTATGCATGAAGATTGAAGAACTCATGGAACTTTTAATTCTTACAATACTGCTCTTCATTCTATAGTGCTGCAGTTGAACAACTTTTTAGCATTAGAAAAGACATTTTAAAGCCGAAGCGCTGTGAGCTTACAGCAGTGATAATCACTTTGAAATGTTAGCGTTTTTGGAAGGCAACTAATTGTTACTACTGAAGCGTTTATCGTATTTGAATCATACTTTCGTTTGGTTTCAATACAAAGATAAATGACTTTGGTTTGAATGCACAATGGAGCTTTACATGTTAAGAATTGATAGCAGTGGCGTACGCACGGGGGGGGGGGGGTTTGGGGGTCGGAACCTCCCCCCCATTGAAGATTTTAAAAGAAATGAAAACCTCTCTTTTTGGAACGAACCGCCTTTTTTCATTCACAGATTGCCGAAATTGCTCTCATGTTTTTCTGTGCTATCCAACTTGCTTATAAAATCTTGAAAAACTTTCATTGTGATGGAATAATAGACCTACCAATAGTCAAACTTTGCTTGTGCGCTGCGCTTGACGTTGACAATTGCAGAATCAGTGAAACTTTTCTTGTTATTAAGGTAAAATCGTTTTTACGCACCGTAACTGTCTCAGGAGCTGGAGCGCTCCGTTTCTTAGACACCCCGATTATGTGCTTGAGAGTATCACAAGATATCGACGTTGTGATTTGGGTGGAAAATATTTAGATATAATCGACGCTGCTTTTGACCTTAATCACATGATTAGAGATTCCTCTCGCGCGTGATTTATTGTAATTTATTGCTTCACTGTCTTCAGTTTTCAAGACAGGGAAAACTGCCCCTTTCATAATGAGAGCATATTAAATGTTTTTATCAATGTTTATATGTGTTGTTTAATGTTGGTTGTTGAAAAGATTTTTTTGGAGGGAAGCAATTACCTGTTTTACCCCCCTGGCTACACCTTGTTTGTCACGTTGCGAAAGCTAGCTTACTTTAGTCAGTTAACTTCACGGCCCAAAAAATGAAGTCAACTAAAATTTTTTGGAAAATTTTGAACCACGCATTGACAGTGTTACATTTTTCGGTTGTATCTGGTTTATAAAGCTGAGAACTCGTAAGGAATTGTACCCGGGATTTACGTTTTCGAGTCGACTGTTGAGTTGATTGATTGCGCCTGTGTCTGAACCTCGTGATTACCTGCTCTGAAACTTGCGTCTTTTTTGTGCTTCACTGACCTGTGGGATGGCGTGATTGTTGAATACTTGCTGGTGCACAATAGCTTGGTGAGCTATTGGCAGATTGCAGTCTGATTTGGTTGTCCACAGAGTAGCATGGTGTGAATGAGTGAGTGAAGTAGGAGATTTTTCGCAGTTTTGCAGAACTTTACGGCAGTATAGGTTTTTTTTTGGGCGTGGTTAGTTAAGACAGGGATCAGGTAAACCTTTGTCTTTTTTGCAGCTCGGTTTCCCGGTATTGCATAAAATTTAATGCTTAAGTTTTGAGAAAAGCATCTTTTTTGTGGTTCGAATTTCTTAGTTGTAGTTTCGTTCATGCTTGTGGGAAATATCGTTGGTCCGTCAAAGATTTGGTAAGTTTACTCATTTTACGCACTTTATTTAAATTGTTTGTTTCTCCTAACATTGCTATAAAATCTATACCTGTAATTACGTCGCTGAATTTTGTGAAAGAAAATGACATAATGCTCGTTTTTTTTGCTGTTATAAGTATTTTCCATTTCAACTCAGTTACTGTTAAAATGATATTTCTGCGTGTTTATTTTTGTTTGTAGCTTAATTTAATTATTCATTGTTGCCTTGTGTTTAATTTATATTATCACAGGAATAAAAGTCGAATGGTGAAATTGATTGCGGAACTTGAAAGTTTTTTCACATTCAACGATATACCATCTCTGAACTCCAGCGTTAGGCCAACGAGGCGTCGCCTGTGATAGAAGCGACGCAATACAATTCCAAATCTTTCTCGATCTTGTCAAAAGGCGTTGGAGTCAATCAAGATCATCGAATCAAGCAAACGTTCTGTTCTACGTTGCACTCTTCGAACTGTATGTATGTGTTATGCATTTTATTTCTGTAATTATCCGCTTGCGTTGGTGCGCAAAAACTTGAATTGAACTGATCGCTTTGTTGTAAAGAACATCGCGGTGTGAAATCCGTCGCCGAAAACTGATTGATTGCAAGTGCCCATTGAGTATCTGTAATTACGTTGATAATCGTTGCTGTGTGTTGTTACACCAGCGCAAACTTAGCAAAAAACGTTATAAAGCACTTGTAGTTGCGAGCCAACTTACCTTTTTTATATTTTTTTTTGGTTGCTTTAAAGTGATACGTAATTTTTTTATTGCTGTTGATTAATATTGTCTGCTTCGATACTGTTATGTCGTCATCGGAGTTGAGTAGTGGTATTGTGCTGAAGTTACAGGCTCTTAAAGCCAGCTGCGCTAATGTCGAATCGCTTGTAAACAAAAATGGTAAACCTGAGGATGTTCGCCATAAACTTGAGGATATTAATAATGAACTTGATAACTTGTTGGCGTCTTGTGATAAAACTGATGCTGATGCGACCATGCCGGGAAACTCGTTGGCTAAAATTGAAGCTGCTGCTGAAAACGCTAAGCAGGTGCGCCGTAAAGTTCAGTCTTGGCTTGATAGTGTTGAATTGCCACGTGCGAGTATTGTGCCGTGTGGATCGAAGTCTCGAGTGCCTGTGGAGTGTGCGTCGTATGAGCGTGGTTCAGTAAAATGTCTTGATAACTTAGAAATTGGGTCTAGAGGTAGCTCACGTTGCAGTTCTCGTGTGAGAGAGTGTAGGGTTAAATGGAAATTGGCTCAACTAGAATGTCAAATGGAAGAGGATAAATGCTTTGAAGAAGAGCGCTTTGCGGAAGTTGTAGCCAAGAAAAAAGAACTTGAATCGAAGCTTGAAGCGCAGAAAAAAGAATTTGAATTAAAACTTGAAGTAGAGAAAAGAGAACTTGAGCTTATGTTGGAAGCGGAACAACGAGCAATGAAGGCAAAGGCCGCTCGACGAAAACTTCAGTTAGCGGAGGCAGAAAAATCAGCTTGGGAAGAAGAATCAGTAGGAAGTCGTTGCAGTAAAACAGCACGAGAAACCTATCCCGCGAAGTCGTTATCGGCAAAATCTACTCCATTCTTTCCCAATCAGAAAGTTCCTTACCTAGAAGATTCGACTCCTCTTGTTAGTAAACCTGAATTTAAACCCATCGTGAATGATCACTTCACCGAATCTGTTCCCCTGTTGCGGTCTAGTGGCGGCATAGCTCATCAGTTAAATTTAGCTGGAGAAGCTCAAACTTTATCTAAAAGAGAAACTCTTGGAATGGCAGACGTCGGTGCCAGTGGTTTCGTTAGCACTAGTCAACCTGCAAATCCGGAAGGGAGAAGGAGTTATTCCGAGCATACCAATCGACACCTGCAGGAAGACTTGAGAAGTGTTCGTTTCAATGCACCACCTCCAGGATTTGAAAGACCGAGAACAAAGATTTATGCAGCCCCAGAAGTGAGTGAACGCTATCTTCCTAAACCATCGATTGAAGAATTTGATGGCAATCCATTAGATTATTGGGCTTTTGTAAATCGATTTCAAATACATGTGGCTGAAAGAGTGAATAGTGACGACCTGCGTTTGGTATATTTGCTGCAGCACTGTAGCAAGCGTGTGCATGAGAAGTTGAAACATTTTGCTGGAGGTCCAGATGCTCGTGTGTGCTACAGGGCAGTATGGCAAGAACTTTATCGTCGATATGGTCAACCTCATGTTATTAGTCGATGCTGTGAGGAACGCCTTATGAATGTGTCTAAAATAAGTCAGCATGACGCTGAAGGACTAGAAAACTTTGCCGTGTTATTAAAACAATGTTGTGCTTCATTAGCTGGTACTCGTGAGCCGTCCACAGTTAATTCGGTTAATTTTTTGGCAGCACTAGCACAGAAACTTCCATCGAATACTCGGCATAATTGGATTTCGAAAGCGCTTGAGTTTGAGCAACGTAATAGCCGTTTAGCTACTTTTGTTGATTTTGCGGAGTTTGTCATTAATGAATCGGAAAGAGCTAACTCTACCTTCTATAAAGCGATTTTTCATTCTGAGCAACGCAAGGAGGAGCACTCGAAACGGGTGCAGGGACGTTCGTTTGCTTCCACCTCGAATGCAGTGAAAAAGGCAGAAGTCGCTACTGTTCACAAGGCCGCAGAGTCTAATAACAAAAGTAACGAGTTTGTTTGTGTTTATTGCTCTAAAAAACATGGCTTGGAAAAGTGTCCAGAGTTTAAGGAATTGAGTTTTCGTGATCGAAAGCGTTTTATTGTCGAAAAAAGATTGTGCTTTCGATGCTTGCTTGGCTGCCATTTGTCTCGAGATTGCGATTCCAAGGTGTTGTGTAAAGTCAAAAGTTGTAAAAGAACAAATACCCACCATACCTTGTTGCATCTTGATCAACCAGTAAAAGCTTCGCAAGAGGTTAGTGCGGCGACTATATGTGGGACTACCATTCCAGTGGCAGATAGCGACAATAGTTCCGATTGTGAGGAGACTTACAAAACGTACTTAGACATTGTACCCGTGCGTGTCCGCTGTGACAATGTAGAAGTGTTGACTTATGCCCTCTTAGATTCTGGTTCATCTCTATCTTTTTGCAGTAGTAAACTTATTGATGTTCTAGGAGTTAACGAAAATGGAATACCGACTAAAGCTCAGCTGGAAACTCTGACCATAGAGGGTCCAAAAAGTGTTGATACCAAAGTTTTTGATTTGGAAGTTTTGTCGCTGAATGGCTCTAATAAGTTTAAATTGTCAAAGGTAATGCTGGTAGAAAGAATACCTGTGAATTTAGAGTGTAGAAATGTGGGAAGAAACTTAAGTAAGCACGAGCACCTACAGGGCGTAGAATTACCTGTAATTAAAGGTGCAACCGTGACCTTGCTGATCGGATGCGATCACGCATTATTGCGTTTTCCTGTAGAAACCAGACCTGCTCCTGATCCAGATCAAGCTCCTCAGGCTGTTAAGACGCCACTAGGGTGGATTCTAAAAGGTCCGGACCGGGAAAAAGAGCAGTCTTTTGATGGATCCTCGGCTCAAATAAATATGTTTATGAGCGGGTACAGAGTCCCTGGAAACCTATCGGATCTGAATGATTTATTGGTTACTGATGATGGAGAAGTGTTTCCGTCGCCCTTTGAATTTGACACTACTAACGTCGACGAACTGATGCAGTGGTTAAAGTCGAATCGTGAGCTTAAGGAGTTTGGCCTGAAGTACTCTAGAGAAGACACTGTGGCTTACGATCTCATGTCCAGATCCGTGTGTCAAGTAGACGGCCACTATCAATTACCACTATTATGGAAAAACGCTGCTGTAACGTTTCCTGATAGTTTGCAGATGGCTCAAAATCGCTTAAAGGGAGTTAAGCGAAGGTTGCAGCGAGACTCGCAATTGAAAGACAAATATCAAGAGCAGATGGACATTGCTCTAAAGAAAGGTTATGCAGAGCGAGTGCCGGATGGTGATGCTGAGCAAGGTTTGTCCGAACGATTGTGGGTAATACCTCACCATCCTGTTATAAATCCCAAAAAGCCTGAAAAGGTGAGAGTTGTGTTCGACTGCGCTGCTCGCAGTCATAATACATCGCTTAACGAAAACCTCATGACAGGGCCAGACTTGGTAAATAAGCTGGTTAAAGTTTTGCTACGTTTTCGTAAAGACAAAATTGCGATTGTTTCTGATATCGAAGCAATGTTTTATCAGGTTCTTGTTTCACCAGAAGACCGGGATTCTTTACGTTTTTTATGGTGGCCTGAAGGAAACTTAGATGCAGAACCCGTTTTGTACCGCATGAAGGTTCATCTGTTTGGTGCCACATCTTCCCCTTCTTGCGCAGCATTTGCGTTACGACTAACTGCAAAAGAATATGGCAAATTTTTTCCGCCTAACGTGGCTGAAACCGTTTTGAAGTCCTTTTACGTTGACGATTTGTTAACATCTGCAAATAGCGTAGAGACAGCGGTAACGTTGATCCATCACTTACGGAACTTGATGCAAAAGGGAGGTTTTAAACTAACAAAGTGGATCTCTTCATCCAAAGAAGTGATGCAAACCGTTCCCTTAGAGGAAAGAGCAAAAATTGTACAGGACTTGTCTCTAAGTAATGTTGAAAATAGGGTGCTGGGAATGAACTGGAATATTGACAAGGACGCGTTTACGTTTGAAGTGTCCATTGAAGATAAACCGCCGACTCGTCGTTTTGTATTGTCTGTTACGAACAGATTGTTTAATCCGCTTGGCCTGGTGGCGCCAGTAATAGTAGAAGCTCGTTTGATCTTTCGAGATTTGTGTAAATTAAAGGTAAAATGGGATGAACCACTACCAACACCCCATACATCTCGCTGGACATCGTGGATAAACTCTTTGCATGATTTGCGAAAGCTTAGTATTAGACGCTGTTTTCAATCAGAGTTTGATGATGTTACTAATGCGCAGATCCACGTCTTCGCTGATGCTTCAACTTTGGCTCGAGGTGCTGTTTGCTATATTCGTGCGGAACATGGAAACGGTCACGTGGATTGCAATATCGTCATGGCTAAAGCTCTGCTTGCAAGTTCAGAAAGCATGACCATTCCTCGAATGGAATTGGAAGCAGCCGTAGATGCGGTTAAGCTCGCTTGTCTCGTTAAAGATGAATTTGGGTTACACTGCCAATGCACTTACTGGACGGATTCTTCCATTGTGATCAAAAGTATTCAGGCAGACTCCAAGCGATTTCCTGTGTTTTCTCGCAATCGTTTGGCTCAGATTGAGAAACGTTCCAGCATACACGAGTGGCGTCACTTACCTTCGGAACTGAACCCAGCTGACTTGATTAGCCGTGGAGTGAGAGTGTCAGCACTGCTAGAAGATAAAATGTGGTTTGAGGGACCAAATTTTTTAAAGCTACAACCAGATCAATGGCCGAATCAGTTCGTGAAGAATCAATCATGCGATGAGGAATTGGTGCATAGCTTCGATTTGCCTACAAAGGGTAAGGTTTCTATGCTTGTGAATGACGATGAGTGTTGTGGAACTGATCGATTGATTGAGTTTTTCTCTTCCTTTTATCGTTTGAAGCTAGCCGTGGCGTGGTTGTTGCGAGTGAAACTATGTATGCGTGAGCGATTGAAGTGTTCTGAGAGTGTATTGAATATGTCGGCTGTGTCAGTGTCAGAGTTAAATGATGCGGAAACCAGTCTTCTCAAGTACGTACAAAGGACGTGTTTTTCAAAATGTTATGACAGTCTGCAGAAAGGTTCACTTGAACATGTCACTAAATCTTCTCCGTTGTACAAGCTAAATCCTATCCTTGTGGACGGCCTGATAAGGGTGGGTGGACGATTAAACAAAGCGTATTTGGAATTTGAAGTGAGACATCCTGCTGTCGTTCCAGAGAAGCATCACTTGACCGAACTAATCGTTCAGGATGTTCACTCCAGGGTGGTTGGACATTTTGGTGTCGAAGCTACATTAAACCAGGTCTGCAAACGCTATTGGATTTTAAATGCCAAGGTAGCAATACGCCGTGTTGTTAAAGAATGTGTAGTATGCAAACGGCGAGATGCGAAACCAGAAAATCAAATTATGGCGGAACTTCCTTTAGCTAGATTGCAAATTAATGAGGCCCCATTTTCTCAAACAGGTGTTGACTACTTCGGTCCTTTCATGGTCAGACAGCGCCGCAGTACCATAAAAAGATATGGCTGTCTTTTCACGTGCCTTACAACGCGGGCAGTTCACCTAGAAATGGCAGCAGATCTGTCGACATCTTCCTTCATAAACACCTTAAGAAGATTTATTGCTCGTCGAGGACCGATAAAGCATATATTCTCGGATAACGGAACAAACTTTGTAGGCAGCAACAAAGCATTGAAAGCTGCAGTCAAGGATTGGAATCAACGGCAAATTCACGTTTGCTTACGACAAAAAGCCATCGATTGGTCCTTCAATCCACCTGGAGCCAGTCATATGGGGGGTTCCTGGGAAAGAATGATTCGAACAGTGCGCAAAATACTGATGGTATTGCTTCCTCGGTATACCATTGATGACGACACTTTGCATACGCTCTTGCTAGAGGTCGAATCCATGGTAAATTCGAGACCTTTATGCGTGTCTGTTGCACCGGGATCCGAAACACCACTAACCCCAAACCATCTACTCCGAATTGACACTTCTATTGGACTTCCTCCTGTTGTCACCGATCCCTCTGATTCTTTTGTTCGTCAGCGCTATCGCCTGGTGCAGCACGTAGCGGACCAGTTTTGGAAAAGATGGGTGGATGAATATGCAAGGACAATCCTTCTCCGAAAGAAATGGTTCGAAAGAAAAAGAAATGTGACGGAAGGTGACATCGTGCTGGTTCTTGAAAGTAACACCCCCCGAGGGCATTGGCCAATCGGAAAAGTTTTGCGATGTTTTCCGGACAAATACTGTGAAGTAAGAAGTGTGGAGGTGAAGACTGCAACCGGAGAGTCCAGAAGGCCTATAGCAAAATTGTGCGTGATTCTTCCAGCCGACGATGAAGGTAAGTCAACTGGTGGTGGTGTGCAACCGAAAAATGCGTCTGACTCTTGTTAAAAAAATAACTTGTCGTGAAAGTTCATTTTTTGGCGGGGAGTATGTTACATTTTTCGGTTGTATCTGGTTTATAAAGCTGAGAACTCGTAAGGAATTGTACCCGGGATTTACGTTTTCGAGTCGACTGTTGAGTTGATTGATTGCGCCTGTGTCTGAACCTCGTGATTACCTGCTCTGAAACTTGCGTCTTTTTTGTGCTTCACTGACCTGTGGGATGGCGTGATTGTTGAATACTTGCTGGTGCACAATAGCTTGGTGAGCTATTGGCAGATTGCAGTCTGATTTGGTTGTCCACAGAGTAGCATGGTGTGAATGAGTGAGTGAAGTAGGAGATTTTTCGCAGTTTTGCAGAACTTTACGGCAGTATAGGTTTTTTTTTGGGCGTGGTTAGTTAAGACAGGGATCAGGTAAACCTTTGTCTTTTTTGCAGCTCGGTTTCCCGGTATTGCATAAAATTTAATGCTTAAGTTTTGAGAAAAGCATCTTTTTTGTGGTTCGAATTTCTTAGTTGTAGTTTCGTTCATGCTTGTGGGAAATATCGTTGGTCCGTCAAAGATTTGGTAAGTTTACTCATTTTACGCACTTTATTTAAATTGTTTGTTTCTCCTAACATTGCTATAAAATCTATACCTGTAATTACGTCGCTGAATTTTGTGAAAGAAAATGACATAATGCTCGTTTTTTTTGCTGTTATAAGTATTTTCCATTTCAACTCAGTTACTGTTAAAATGATATTTCTGCGTGTTTATTTTTGTTTGTAGCTTAATTTAATTATTCATTGTTGCCTTGTGTTTAATTTATATTATCACAGGAATAAAAGTCGAATGGTGAAATTGATTGCGGAACTTGAAAGTTTTTTCACATTCAACGATATACCATCTCTGAACTCCAGCGTTAGGCCAACGAGGCGTCGCCTGTGATAGAAGCGACGCAATAGACAGCTTGAGCTTTTGTGAAACCTTTTCGCTCCTAAATGAAGCGCAAAGAATCAAGCGAAAGTGTGAATGAAATATCTGGATTGTTTTCTTCGTTATGGCATTATAATAGCTGTGACGTCACTGAAACTTACGTCATCACAATGTAACGTCACTGAAACCCCCCCATTGAAAAATCCTGCGTACGCCACTGAACGACTATTAACCATGACTACCAGCTCCGCAAGAGATGCTAAGACACTAGCAGAACTTGTGTTTTCAAAGCTAGAATGTACAGGATTAAAAACTTACAAAATACTTGCTCAGGTTTACGACGGTGCTCCGGTGATGTCGGGGAACAAAGGCGGGGTCCAACGTCTATTGCAAGAAAAAGAAAAGAGGGAGATCCCATACATACACTGTTTTAACCATCAGCTTCATTTGGTTGTGGTACACTCCATTTCCGCCGAAAAAGAAGTGTCGGATTTTTTTTGATGTTTGCTCGGCTCTTTACAACTTCTTTAAAAAGCCAAGTGTAGCTGCGAATTATAGTGGCATGAAATTAAAACGACTACTTGAACAACGCTGGTCCGCACACCTTGCAACCTTGTCAAATATTATAACATCATTTAGTGACATATTGACGGTAGGCTACTGCAAGACATTAGCACCGCTAGAACCATGGCGAATTCCGATTGCTGCATTGAAGCAACCGGACTTTGAAATCGTCACATTTACAAGGTAAGCCCATTTCACCGATAATTTTAAACTAAAAAAGGATTCATAGTGACAGTGCAGTTAGTGTACTAATTTATAATTCTGCGTTTTTATGGGCATTTTTGATTAAATATGGCAACCCATTTTTAAGTTGCACAAAATATTGCATTTCTGTTTTACGTTTTAGGTTCTTGCCCTTCTTGAACCAGCAAACAATGTGCTACAATCCGAAAACGCTGATCTGTGCAGCGGAATAGCTGTTATACAGACATCCATGCAATGCGTAAAAGAGCTTCGCACCGCTGAGGCATTTCAAGAACTTTGGAACACTTCCAAACCATGTGACACCGCCTCTGCAGTCCCACAAAAGCGTCGAAGATTGCAACCGAACTATCAAGATGATTACTTGATGGAAGGAACCAGCGCAGTGACGAAAGTGAAGGAGCTTTACGCAGTCTCTACTACAATGTAATTGATCGCATACTCAGCGAGATGGAAAATAGATTTTCAGAAAAAAACACTGAATTAGCGACTGCGCTCCAAGCGACCGACCCTAATAACCCCAACTTTTTAAGCGTTTAATTGTGCTGTGAAGCCATTGATTGTGCTGTGAAGCCATTGACTATTAGTAGAGGCCTATTATTGCATCACAATGAAAGTTTTTCAAGATTCTATAAGCAAGTTGGATAGTACAGAAAAACATGAGAGCAATTTCGGCAATCTGTGTATGAAAAAAGGCGGTTGGTTCCAAAAAGAGAGGTTTTCATTTCTTTTAAAATCTTCAATGGGGGGGGGGTTCTGACCCCCGAACCCCCCCCCCCCCCCCCGTGCGTACGCCACTGTAGTCGTTCGTAAATTTCGTGTTATTATTGGTTAAAAAAAACGAACTACAATCGACACATTTTCTATTCTAACTGGATCTTGGCTCCGTCTACTTTTAGGGTGCACCAAGAGTCGCCCATTTCTCGTACGATTTCTTCAGTTAAAACTTCACTCTTACATGAAATCATTTGGTTTTGAATATCATGACTAGTGTAGGTGGCATTTTTTGGAATTGTTTTAATGCACTCTGCTAGAAAAGGATCTTTTTTTATTGCAAACTCCAATAACGACATAAACAAGCCGCGTTGCTGATCTTCCCTTCCGCTTAAAGTGTCCACACTCCCTCTTAGCGGCAGCTGATGCAGGACCAAGAATTGCACAACTTCGATCAATGTGGACTCGTGAAAGCGGTTTTTCGCTATCTGGTTGGTGTTGATAAGCGTTGAAATTTTGCTGTTTTGCTCTTTCCTTAGTTTTTTTTCTTCCACGCTTTCATACAACGTATATGCTCCAGCGACTTTGCTAAAGCCTTTTCAATAGCATTCTTCCAGTTGGTATACCCCTTTTTTGTAAACGTTTCGTCAAAGCGCGATCTCAGACCAGAAAATTTCCCCCAAGGCAAGCAAAACGCTGCATTTTTGGTCACTGAGTACTCAAGCCATTCGCACTTCTCATACCAGCCTGAATAGAAGGAGCGGGGTCGAGTGCCATACTGGGTAGGAGGAAATAACCCCAGCTTTGCTCTCTTTGGTTCGTCTTTCCAAAATCATCTGGTTCAGTTGCAATTTCCTTTCCTGTCTTATTTTGTTGTTCCTGTTGTGCACGAAGTTGCTTAGATGTTTTATCATTAGTTCTACCCTCATCAACAGTCTCACCCTCGTTAGTCTTATCCCCATGTAATAACCATCGCCGCAATCCCATAATCTCTCAACCATGCACTCACTAGTAAACATTATGTGCAACAAACCTTGTAATCAACGTAATGAATGGATTCAAAGACCGTCCTAATTGAAGGTTGACAGGATTGGCTTTAATGTTATATCACAATAAAAATATGTTTGGTCTATTACGTCACAACCATTCAAATTTTGCACTCAGATTCGTAGCGTCACAATAAGTCTCAGCATTCTAGTTGTTTCAGGACGCAAGAAAAGCAGTTCACAAACGCAATTTCTATATTTCATATTTTTGAATTCGATCGATGACGCAAAATAGTTCAGGCGAAGCTGTTTCAACAAGGCATAAACCAATAAAAATATGCGCTAAAGCTGATGCCTTCAAAAAAGCAAGCTTGTTGATTGGAGGGGCCTAGTCCCGCCTTGGCGCCGGCCCTGGGTCCTAGAATAGAGCCTTGGGGACTCCAATGTTGATAGGTCTAATGGTGAAGTTGTAAGAATTTGCAGAGACGCATTGTTGACGATTTGAGAGATAACTGCATAATAATGATCGAGCAGCACTGCAAATACCGTAATAATTTTTTTTTAGCAATATTTTATGGGATACAGTACTGTGTCAAACGCTTTACGAAGATCCATAAGCATTACAGCATAAAATTTTTTGTTTTGGATTTGATCAAGTTTCCGCTTACTTGCTATTGAGTGAAACTTTTTCTACCTTTGAACCGGATTATCCTGATCCTGTGGGCAATTTATTAGGATTTGATCCGAAAAAGATTCCGTAAAAATCTTGAGATCCGGATCCATGTGCACCTCTGACATGCATCCATTTACTTTCGTTTCCGAATACCCTCGCTGGGAAGGCAAAATCTTAAATCCAGCGGTATGTGTGCGAAGAGTCTATTCAATGATTTGTATTTTAGCATGACTATTACTCACGAAACTTGCCTTGCTAACGATCACATCAAGTTGACCGTTTGCGGTTCTTACATGGTAAGGGTTCGTTTTAAACTTAAAAAACTTTGAACATTATCTAGATAATCATTCAACTATAAAATCAACAGCGACCGACATAAGTTCAGAGTTGAGCTTAAAGCAATTTACACTAACCACGTATTCAAAATAGGTATAAAAATCTGATCGGATCTAGTCGTCACGAAAATATGCTACATTGCCCCTCAACGATAACACAGTAAGACCTTTTGGCATTGCATCAGCGAAAGCGAATCACGTTCACCAGCATCGCAGCTGCAACTCCTGCAAGCCTTTAATGCGTAAACAAAACCTTAAGTTGTCATCTTAAAAATTGAACCTCCTTTCTATAGTTACCCCAAAATATTTATTTTCTCTCAGTTTTGAATGCGTTGCATTTTTTCACACTTTCACCAAAAAATACTACTCCGATGTTTGTTCCACTTTAAACCATGTTGAAAATAACGAGTTAGATCGAAAGGAATTATTGATGAGCACAGAATGGGTACAACCAACTTTAGAATCAGAATAATTAATTTTTTTCTATTCGATTAGTTCGAGCTAACTAACATGTTAAATTAAAAAAAGATCTTAAAACCGACGTTGATGCAAATCAACATCATACGCAGAGATGGCTACTTATCGAGAAAATTTATCGGCGATACTTTATTACCGATTATCGTTATCGCTGAAAATAGTTTTGATTTATCGATTACCCACATCGCTTTTGTAACATATTTCGTTATCGCCGATAAATCATCGCGATAAACGATTCTTTTGCACACAGTGATCAAAGCTAGTGAGTTGGCGCTATGGAAAAAATACACTGTGTTCCTAAATTGCTGTTACAATTTTAAAACATTTCTTTTTGTTTTGTTTAATGCCAAGGCAGAGTCCATGAACTGCTCACTTTTCTTGAAAAATCTAGGAACACATTGGTGCAATGTGACTCGCAAAAAAAAAAAAAACTTCGTCAAAATCATTGAAAGTTTATCGCAACATTTGTCGGAAAAATTGATCGGCGATAATTTATCGATTACCAATATCGCTTTAAAAAATTGAGATTTAACAATTATCGGTATCGCCCAGGGTTTTGTTATCGTTATCGCTTCAGTACAGAAAGGTTTATCGTGGCCATCTCTGACTACGAGTGTAAAACACAAAAACTGATACTAAATAGGTCTGATGTCGTCAACAACATCTATTGAATTTGAACGGCAACCATGAATTGAAAATGGCTGGCTGAAAACAAAACAAGGAAATATAAATGCAAAACTTCAAAAATGAAAACAGACACATGCAGCCAGAAGCAAAGGCAGACAAAATCGCAGTTCTGAGAATAAGCAAACATTATCATAAAAAATAGAGCGAAATTTACTGTATATCCAACCATTTCTTAACATATCGCAAAAATACGAATATTGATTGGGAGAATACAAAGCATCACCTGCGCAACAACGAAGAAACGTACGATTAATGCTTAATGCAATTGTTTTTACCAAGGGAAATTCCGAAGCTGTCACAAAACATCGGCAAATCATGTGCAGCTGTATTAAACTTCATCGACTATTGATGAGTTGGGTGAAAAAAAGATTTTCCAGGATATAAAGAGTTATCCATGCCTTTATGCAGAATTTGCACTCAATTTGTTTATATTACAGAGGTATGGGCAACCAGCTGGTGGAGTTGAAAAAAAAAAAATCAAAATGACGCTATGTGAATAAACCTCATACAAAACTTTTCAATAAAAACGGCTTGGAAAAAACTGAGCAGGAATGCGAACGTTCACCAGTGTGAATTTTCATGTGCTTGGTAAGGCTGCATTTGAGCGAAAACGAATTGCCACAAACTGAGCAGGAATACGGACGTTCACCAGTGTGAATTCTCATGTGCTGCGTAAGATGACTTTTCTGTGAAATTGGCTTTGCACATACTGGACAGGAATACGAACGTTCACCAGTGTGAATTCTCATATGCTGTGTAAGGCTACGTTTGACTGAAAACGAATTGCCACAAACTGAGCAGGAATACGGACGTTCACCAGTGTGAATTCTTATGTGCTGGGTAACATGACTTTTCTGTGAAAATGACTTTGCACATACTGGGCAGGAATACGGACGGTCACCAGTGTGAATTCTCATGTGTTGGGTAAGATGAGCTTTCTGTGAAAATGACTTTGCACATACTGAGCAGGAATGCGGACGTTCACCAGTATGAATTCTCATGTGTTGGGTAAGATGACTTTTCCTTGAAAATGACTTTACACAAAATGAGCAGGAATACGAACGTTTATCAATGCGAATTTTCATGTGCTGTGTAAGATGACCTTTCAGTGAAAATGGCTTTGCACTAACTGGGCAGAAATATGGACGTGCAACAGTATGAGTTCTAACGTGCTTGACAAGGTCACTTTTTCGTAAATATGACTTTCCCACAGTATATATTAACCAACGTCATTTATACACATTTATCAACCTTGTTCTAAACCAGGTTCAGCCTGGCCCTAAACAACCTTATATAAATAGAATCATTTTAATTATTAGTAAAAACAATACACTTCCTTTGAAACACGCCTACAAGATCATGGTTTCTTACAGTTTTCTATGTTCACAACATTCTTTGCTGAAACACCCAAACTGCGTTTCTAAACAACATACCCAGGATACTGCACTTCACAAATACAGTTCAGCACAAGCTTTGCAGTATAAAAAAAAAAAAAACGCTTTCATACTGTGCTTTTTCACAACTGTAATCCAACAACCAGCAGTTTGCTTATAAATTACAAGTTGCTGTTTATACAGAAATCTTTCAAAGGCTGCACACACAGTGTAGGAATTGCAACTCAATAGATCACCTGCCGCAATCTCAATCAAACTACGGCTCATCACAGGAGCCAAAACAAGCATCATAAGTCAGACTCGATGGTATAGGATCGAATCCATACGAAGCTAACACACACCGGACATGTCTGTGAAAACAACTTGGTACAAACTGAGCAAGAATCCGAACGTTCTCCAGTGTGACTTCTCATGTGCTTGGTTATGCTACTTTTCCATAAAAATGACTTGCCACAGACTGAGCAGAAATACGGACGTTTACCAGTGTGAATTCTCATGTGCGTGGTGAGGCTACTTTTCCGTGAAAATGACTTGCAACAGACTGAGCAGGAATACGGACGTTTACCAGTGTGACTTTTCATGAGCTGGGTGAGATGACTTTTCTGTAACGACTTGGCACAAACTGTGCAGGAATGTGAGCGTTTACCAGTATGAATTCTCAAGTGTGTGGCACAAAGACTTTTACTTGAAAAGGATTTGTCACAAATTGAACAAGAATATGGACGTACAACAGTGTGACCTTTCATTTGCCCTATAAAGGTAGTCTGATGTGAAAATGAATTGCCACAAAGTAAACAGGAATATGGACGTACATTAGGGCAGTCAGAATATTATTATCTTTCAGAGTCATTATTATCTTTCAGAGTCAGTCAGAATATCAGAATATTTGCAAGGGCAGTCAGAATATTATTTAAAATGTAAAGCATGTTTCTCCACAAAAATACTAAGAATGCTGTATTTTTCCCTAATGTACCCACATCTCACTCACAGCATAATTGCATGGGGATCCTCATTTAAATGTGATGTAAAAAAATCAAGGTTTTACGAAACGAAGACATTCGAGCAATTGCAAATGCAAAATTCAAACAAAGACTTCTACCACTGTACCACCAACTCTATATTTTACCTCTAAAACAAATATATGCTTTGCAACTTGGAAAATTCAAGCACAAATCCTCCACCTCTTCTCTACCAGTCTACCCCTCCCTATATCTCATCTTTTCTCACAAGTACAACTACCCACTCTTACTCAACTAGAAACTCTTGCAACTTGTCCCTAGCTTGCTATTCTTCCTCCCAATTACAATCATCATTTGTTTATAAAGGCATAAAATTATGGAATGCCATACCTCCCTTACTTCGGAAATACAATTTTAAAAAGTTCAATGGAGAATTGAGGAAACTACTTGCATCTAAGCAATTATCTTTGTAAAGTTTCTTTATACCGATACTAAACTAAATGTCCTTCTATTATATTTGTGACTTTGTCTATAACTTGTGACTTTGTGGTGTTTTTTTTCATCTTTTTTGTTTGTTCTAGTTGCTTGATGATTTTTGCCGCTCAATGAGTGATTGCGACTCGAAGACCTTGCGATCACTCCGGGACCCATATGCTTGGGAAAGTCTTTTCATTTTACTGTGTAGCCTATATTGTGGTGCCATAAAAATAAACTTGAAATTGGTATGGTGGCATGTTACATCCCAGGGGGACGATGATAATGTATTTATCACCCCCAATATTGGAGGAAATTTTTACGCGATTGCTATAAAACAATCAATGTTGGCAGAGGATGGAGTAATCAGAGAGCAATCGCAGTAAGTGCACCAGTACGATTAAGCCGATAAGTTACCGGTATAGTATATAGTGATCTAAGATTTTGTTGATTGTCACTACACAGTACATGAATAATGACGTCCTACTATTTTACTTTCTAGTAATAATTTGATTATTATGTTTCAATAGGTTTGCTTCTTGCAAGGTAAAGTTTCGTCACAATTAGTGACCATTTTAGCCAAAGCCAGCTTTTTGCTTAAAACATTCATGTACTTAACTGTTCTGCTTAACAGCTTAACCTAACGTAAAACTCTGATAATATTCAAAATAGCTTAGCTCTAAAACAAGATCAATTTAACTGCAAACGATAAAACAGTTCTAGCTCAAAAGTCTCCTCAGCTTTGCTACGCACAGCCAATCCAGGCTAAACTCATTCCAGACTGTAAAGACTCTTTTTTGCATTGCTTTACCTGGACATCTAGACTTCATCTCTTTTCTAGGTTGTGCCCTATTTTTAGCAGGCGACTGGCCCCAAACAACAATACCCAATGAAAGAGCCTATAACAGTATAACTACTAACCCCAAACTAAGTTACCTGCAGCCTAACTAGCCCACATCCTGAAAAAACGGAAGGTAGGAGGTTGCTATGCTGCACTGATGAGACCATAATAAGGTCGAAACGCGTCTGCAGCTGCAAATGAGTGGGTTGCCATGGGGGCTTCTAGTGATGTGGACTAGTTAGGCTACAGGTAACTTCATTGGGGTTAGTAGTTACACAGTTATAGGCTCTTTCATTGGGTATCGTTGTTTGGGGCCAGTCGCCTGCTAAAAATAGGGCACAACCTAGAAAAGAGATGAAGTCGAGATGCCCAGGTAAAGCAATGCAAAAAAGAGTCTTTACAGTCTGGAATGAGTTTAGCCTGGATTGGCTGTGCGTAGCAAGGCTGACGAGACTTTTGCTATAGTTGAAACATTAAGTTCTAGCTCACATTCACAGTTTAACAACTAGGGCAGTGACTTCTTATAGTAAGAAGTTAATGACTAGGGTATTCATTAGTTCAATTCTCTTATGATATGACGTAATTCTATTTAGGGTTAGCTCTTATTTCGAGCTGTTTAGACAAAATAATTTATTTTTATTTGTAAAGGAGAAACAAGCAGTGGTCCAATTTATCTGGCCAGTGGCCCATTCGGTTTTTTATCAAGCTTTGCGTAGAGTTGGCGGCGTGTTAAGATAAAATCATAAGTCAGTTTTACAGCAGCATTGAGTACGCATCAAAAATAATTTGCAATGTGCAAATGCCAACTACTGTAGCTGGCGACTTGGCAAAAAATTGAACATGGCAGTGCTGCTGCTAGCACGGGAGAAAGAATGGAAGTTCAACACCAACGCTTGCTCGAGTTGTCTCTCAAATCGCGTCGCTAGTTCTGTCAGAAAATTACCATGCTAAACTATTTCGCTATAACAAGTAAATGTGCACAATAGCAAAAGTTGTCAACTTGTCAGTACTGTCGAGAATAAAGAAACGTTACAAAACAAATAGAAGTTGACATAAAACCGGTAATCAGCAAAACAATTTTTGTCACGTTCACATAGTACGTCAATAAAATTTTAAGAAAAATTATGACGAAAATAGCTGGAAAATTAATGTGTGGACAAACTTTTTCAAATCTCCACAAACTGCACTTCCATTGTATTTAACTGTTGTAGCCATTAAACATTTTTAGGTACTTTCCACGGCATTTGATTATATTCCAAAAAGTTGCAAGATGGCTTCGCATGGTCAATTAAACATTAAAGTATAACAAGACAGGGGTAACAAAATCGTCGCTTGTTGGTGGAAGCAGCTTTGCATCTGTATCTTACGTCGATATTTGCTTCTGTAGGCCTTATCATCACTGGTATCTTACGTCGGTGTATCTTCTCGGTGTATCTTACGTCGATGTAGGCCTAACTGTATCTTGCATCGGTGGAAGCAACTTTGCTTTTGTATCACTTGGTGAATAAACAAACAGATTGATTGATTGATTAGCCGGCACTAATTATGCTCATAAAACAAAGATTGAATTGACGCATTCTTAGCGAATTACGTTAATTTGATGAATGTGATGGAAGGAATGAACGAAGATACAACTGTTTACGGATCTGTCCGTTCATCAACGTTTCCCCACTTTTTCAATCTTGAAAAGTTCAAAACACATTTTATTTTTCGTTTGCTACAACGACTTTTTGGCATTATTCATCCCATTCACGTCAAATGCCAGTCATGCTGAGCTCCCACCGGAAGTTGAAATGGGTGGATTCAAGAAGTTGCTGATGCCTTGACATCTGATCTGAACACTTTCTGCAAGCAACTGTTTGCACAAAGTAAAGTACAAGCACTGAATGCGAAGATAAATTTGCCGCTTATTCCAAGATTCCGTCGTGCCGTTACTGATGATGAGGTAGAAGAATTTTACTTCACTTTATGCGAAAAAGTTTTTCAAGCTACTGCAAATTTTCTCTTATGACGCTACCAATTATGGATTTTTTGCGAAGCTAGTCGAAAGATGAAACTATATCATGTAACGACATAAAAGCTGTGAGTAAGTTTTATGGTGATTGGAATTCTGCGGATATTGTAGGTCAACGTCTACTCTTAGTTTTTCGGTCAAAGAGATTGAAATGTTCGATTTCAGTAACCGAATGCTAAAAAGGAGGACATGTTCTCGAAAAGGAGGACGTATGGTAAGCCTAAATATGCAATGCTCAAATTGCGTCGATGAAACGGTCGAAAGTAGCCTACAAAAGCGGCATTTTGATAAATGTCAGTGATTAAAAATATTATATGGCTCTCAGGAAAATACAAATAAAAATATGTGCCTTTAATGGCTCTCTCAACAAAAAAAGTTCCCGACTCCTGGTTCGTCTTGTCCTAAATCATCTGGTTCAGTTGCAATTTCCTTTCCAGTCTTATTTTGTTGGTTCTGTTGTGCACTAAGTTGCTTAGATGTTTTATCATTAGTTTTTTTTTTTTATTGTTAGTTTTTCAAAGGCACGCAAAATGCAATATTACACACATGCACCTTAAGGAAAAACGTGACAAAGCCAGAGGGCTTAAAACATACCGATACGTCAGCGAGAAAAATAAACACAAAACGTAAACGTTGGCATGGTCACAAAACCTTTCCAACAAAAGTAAACAGGCCAGTATGATGTAATTAAGGCCTACTCATTACACTGATCAGCAAAATTTTGATTTTTGAATATTGCGGAGACTTTAACACCTTAATTTTATGAAATCAATCACGCTAATTTTGAATCTGCAAGCTATATTCGTCCAGCACGTCAGATTTCTTTATTTTTATTTAAAACCAAAGACTTTTGTTCAATTACAATATTCACATTATTATGACATAAGCAAAACCTTTGTAACGTCACAGAAGTGTATTGTGACACATTTTGTGAACAATCAAAAATATGACTTCAATTTTAACAGCAAATAATTTCCTTGAAAACAACAATCAAAACCCTCACGTAATTTCATACTACTGCAGGTAGCATTTATTTTGTCATAAACGCAGTTTTTATCAACCAAACCTTCTATGCGGTAACAGTTCTGAAAAAGTGAAAAGGTGTAAAAATGAAGTCTTAAAAACTAGAATTTGTGATTTAAGTTTACCTATAGTAAAAAGGTTGCTAAGCACAGCGTTGTTAAGACTAATCATGATAGTAGATGATCTGAGAGTAGTAAAAAATTCAAGTTGATTGGTAATACCTGATACAAAAATTCTTCTGCATGCTATTGAAAAGTTCACGTCAAGGAGAATTATGACGCTTAGCTACTGACAAACGAAAAACTGTGATGTCACAACCTAATGCTTTGTTTTGCGAAAAAGGTAAATTGTGGTGTGACAATCACGTTTTGAAAAGTTAACCACGATAAAAAACCGAAAATATCTGTTAAACCTGACGTGATTGACAAAAAACGGCAGCAGATTTGGAATCAGCGGAAAAAATTCATTTAAGAAAAAGTTGGTTGCCATTTTTGTTTGAATTTTGTTGTTGACCAGTGTTATCATAGAAAAATAAAAGGACAAAAAGGATCACAAAAACTATTACAAATATACAAGAACATGCAACATTATGCACGCACCTAACAATTTTTAATTTAGCTTAGTGTATTATACATTAGCTTAAGTTACATTCTGCAGTAGGTTTACAAAATAAAACATCAAATTGTATTGAAAAGTACCACGAAAATTTGCGTTGAAGTCAAAAAGATTAAACTGACTGGGGATCAGTTTCAGTTAATAATATTTTTTTCAATGATGTATTAAAAGAAGCGATATGTTGCGCTTTTCTAACTGCATTTGGGATTAAGTTCCATGTTTTAACTCCACTGAAGGAGATAGACTGTTGCCTGTTGGGTATTGATTTTGAAAAGGGAAATAGTAGGAGTCACTATTACGTGTTGCAATGTTATGAACTTGATGGTTGCATTGAAACAGAGGGAAAAGAAAAAAATGCTTGGCAATTGTCGATGTTTTAATTTGTACATAAACATACCTGTTGATAATATGTATAAATCATGTACAGAAAGAAACTTAACAGGTTCACCATAATTATTTTTGTTAACAAAAGAAGTAAATTTATCGCAGAATCTTTGTATTTTTTGAACAAGTGTTTTGTGTCCATGATTCCATTGCGGATTTGACTTTCAATCAAAGAGTGGTTGATTTGGATTAAATTTTCAATATTAAAATGATATTTCAATCTAGAAATAATTCCTAAATACGATCGTAATAAGCTCTACCCTCATCAACAGTATCACCCTCATTAGTCTTATCCCCATGTAATAACCATCGCCGCAATGCCATAATCTCTCAACCATGCACTCACTAGTAAATATTATGTGCAACAAACCTTGTAATCAACGTAATGAATAGATTCAAAGACCGTCCTAATTGAAGATTGACAGGATCGGTTTCAATGTTATATCACAATGAAAATAAGTTTGGTCTATTACATCACAACCATTCAAATTTTGCACTCAAGATTCATGGCGTCACAATAAGTCTCAGCATTCTAGTTGTTTCAGGTCCTCATAATAAGAGTTCGAAGACGCACGAAAAGCAGTTCACAAACGCAATTTCTATATTTCATATTTTTGAATTCGATCGATGATGCAAAATAATTCAGGCGAAGCTGTTTCAACAAGGCATAAACTAATAAAAATATGCGCAAAAGCTGATGCCTTCAAAAAAAGCAAGCTTGTTGATTGGAGGGGCCTGCCCCCCCCCCCTTAGTCCTAGAATAGAGCCTTGGGGACTCCAATATTGATAGGTCTAGTGACGAAGTTGTAAGAACTTGCAAAGACGCATTGTTGACGATTTGAAAGAGAAGTTGTAAGAACTTGCAAAGACGCATTGTTGACGATTTGAGAGATAACTGCATACTAACGATCGAGCAGGACCGCAAATACCGTAATAATTTTTTTCAGCAATATTTTATGGGATACTGTGTCAAACGCTTAACGAAGATCCATAATGTGGCGAATTTATCAAAATAAAGCTTTTGCCGCCTCTTCAATTTTATTCACTATATTTTACGTCTAATCATACAAATGCTTAAACTGTGAATTTCAAGTCATTTTCGATGATGATGTCACAAACACGTCAATTTCGATGTCTCATTTGCATAATAGAAGTTTTTGCCTAATTTTTCACTTTATGTCTCGCAGCGGCACGTCTAACATACAAAATGCTTAAACTGTGAATTTCAAGTCATTTTCGATGATGATGTCACAAACACGTCAATTTCGATGTCTCATTTGCATAATAGAAGTTTTCGCCTGATTTTTAACTTTATGTTACGTAGCGGCTCGCTGGCGCCGCAGAGCGACCATGCTCATCTTGCAACTTCCTTCATATTACATCTTCACGAAAAAATTAATATTTCCCGCTTCGCTGCAATTGGCCAATTTTGTGTGTGACGTCATTGTCCATTTCAATGTTTAAAAAAACTATAAATAGAGGTAGCTGGCGGCATTCAGTAAGTCTAGCTTGTAGGGGCGCTCTATGTGTTCTGATTTCTTGTCTGTTTTGGTTAAATTTTAATTAAAAGTTGCTGCTGAACTACTGTCTGAAAATTGAAGAAAAGAAAATCCAGAAGTTTCCGAGCAATCCATTTGGCAATCTATTTTTTCCAGCAACCCTAAAAGAGTTTGGTAGGCTACTTCGCAGAAGCTAGTCTACAAAAGGATACAGCTATCTATCGGGCCTTCCATCCATTTCCATCGAGAGTGTTAACGCGCGGCTACGGCCGAAGATTGCGCTTTCGCTAGTGGGACCTATTACTGAAACCCCCTACTGAGTCCATAACCGTTAACCCCACAATAAGCATTACAGCACAAAATTTTTTGTTTTGGATTTGATCAAATTTCCACTTACTTGCTATTAAGTGAAACTTTTTCTACCTTTGAACCGGATTATCCTGATCCTGTGGGCAATTTATTAGGATTTGATCCGAAAAAGATTCCGTAAAAATCTTGAGATCTGGATCCATGTGCACCTCTGACATGCATCCATTTACTTTCGTTTCCGAATTCCCTCGCTGGGAAGGCAAAATCTTAAATCCAGCGGTATGTGTGCGAAGAGTCTATTCCAGTGGTTCTTAAACTGGGTTCGACCGAACCCCAGGGGTTCGGTGAGGCTGTAGCATAGGTTCGGCTAAGATCAGAATAAGTTTTTGCAAAAAGGCATACAGTTGTAGTAAATGACTATCTCTGCGTGGAATGATGCATCCCCCACCATACTCTTTCAACGCTGTTTTTGATGAATACGATTTTTCCATAATTTCAAACCTATTTGATAACAATCATCTTTACGCCTTAAGCACGCATAAATCGAAAATGTGCGAACAAAATGTATCATATTTGGTGAAGGACTTAGAGTTAGAGGCAAAAAAATTAAACAGAATTTGCCATAAAAATTGTTCAAAAAGCTCTAAAATGGCCATTACAGGGTCTAAATTTTTGAAAACTTTCCGGGGAAGCATACCCCCGGACCACCCTAGAGCCATATTTTTGTTTCTCAATTTGCTTCAAATTAACTTTCCGGAAAAAAAATACGCTTAAAAACTGTAAAAATTTTATGCCACCCTCCACCGCCTTAAGAATATTCTGAATACGCCCCTGACGTGAAACATTTTCAAAGAGCTTATGCCCTTTTCCGGTTTAGACGTCTAACGTCTTTGCACTCATTTAACATTCAGCCTAATTCAAAACTGCATCCCCCCTCTAAAATTTTCTGGATCCGCTCCTGGTTATAATTAAGGGTTCGATGTATGCTTGCATGACACCTGTTGGGTACGATACTTCCGACAAGTTTGAGAACCACTGGTCTATTCAATGATTTGTGTTTTTGCATGACTATTACTCACGAAACTTACCTTGCTAACGATCACATCAAGTTGACCGTTTGCGGTTCTTACATGGTAAGGGTTCGTTTTAAACTTAAAAAACTTTGAACATTATCTAGGTAATCATTCAACTATAAAATCAACAGCGACCGACATAAGTTCAGAGTTGAGCTTAAAGCAATTTACACTAACCATGTATTCAAAATAGGTATAAAAATCTGATCGGATCTAGCCGTCACGAAAATATGCTACATTGCCCCTCAACGATAACACAGTAAGACCTTTTGGCATTGCATCAGCGAAAGCGAATCACGTTCACCAGCATCGCAGCTGCAACTCCTGCAGGCCTTTAATGCGTAAACAAAACCTTAAGTTGTCATCTTAAAAATTGAACCTCCTTTCTATAGTTACCCAAAAATACTAACTTTCTCTCAGTTTTGAATGCGTTGCATTTTTTCACACTTTCACCAAAAAATATTACTCCGATGTTTGTTCCACTTTAAACCATGTCGAAAATAACGAGTTAGATCGAAAGGAATTATTGATGAGCACAGAATGGGTACAACCAACTTTAGAATCAGAATAATTAATTTTTTTCTATTCGATTAGTTCGAGCTAACTAACATGTTAAATTAAAAAAAGATCTTAAAACCGACGTTGATGCAAATCAACATCATACGCAGAGATGGCGAGATAATTGATTGGCGATACTTTATTACCGATTATCGTTATCGCTGAAAATAGTTTTGATTTATCGATTACCCACATCGCTTTTGTAATATATTTCGTTATCGCCGACAAATCAACGAGATACGATTCTTTATGCACACAGTGATCAAAGCTAGTGAGTTAGCACTGTGGAAAAAATACACTGTGTTCCTAAATTGCTGTTACAATTTTAAAACATCTCTTTTTGTTTTGTTTAATGCCAAGGCAGAGTCCATGAACTGCTCTCTTTTCTTGAAAAATCTAGGAACACATTGGTGCAATGTGACTCGCAAAAAAAAAAAAAAACTTCGTCAAAATCGTTGAAAGTTTATCGCAACATTTGTCGGAAAAATTGATCGGCGATAATTTATCGATTACCAATATCGCTTTAAAAAATTGAGATTTATCGATTATCGGTATCGCCCAGGGTTTTTCAAAGTTATCCATTATCGTTATCGCTTTAGTACAGAAAGGTTTATCGTGGCCATCTCTGACTACGAGTGTAAAACACAAAAACTTATACTAAATAGGTCTGATGTCGTCAACAACATCTATTGAATTTGAACGGCAACTATGAATTGAAAATGGCTAGTTGAAAACAAAACAAGGAAATATAAATGCAAAACTTCAAAAATGAAAACAGACACATGCAGCCAGAAGCAAAGGCAGACAAAATCGCAGTTCTGAGAATAAGCAAACATTATCATAAAAAATAGAGCGAAATTTACTGTATATCCAACCATTTCTTAACATATCGCAAAAATACGAATATTGATTGGGAGAATACAAAGCATCACCTGCGCAACAACGAAGAAACGTACGATTAATGCTTAATGCAATTGTTTTTACCAAGGGAAATTCCGAAGCTGTCACAAAACATCGGCAAATCATGTGCAGCTTTATTAGGCCTCATCGACTATTGATGAGTTGGGTGAAAAAAAGATTTTCCAGGATATAAAGAGTTATCCATGCCTTTATGCAGAATTTGCACTCAATTTGTTTATATTGCAGAGGTATGGGCAACCAGCTGGTGGAGTTGAAAAAAAAAATCAAAATGACGCTATGTGAATAAACCTCATACAAAGCTCAATAAACCTCATACAAAACTTTTCAATAAAAACGGCTTGGAAAAAACTGAGCAGGAATGCGAACGTTCACCAGTGTGAATTTTCATGTGCTTGGTAAGGCTGCATTTGAGCGAAAACGAATTGCCACAAACTGAGCAGCAATACGGACGTTCACCAGTGTGAATTCTCATGTGCTGTGTAAGGCTACGTTTGACTGAAAACGAATTGCCACAAACTGAGCAGGAATACGGACGTTCACCAGTGTGAATTCTCATGTGCTGGGTAACATGACTTTTCTGTGAAAATGACTTTGCACATACTGGGCAGGAATACGGACGGTCACCAGTGTGAATTCTCATGTGTTGGGTAAGATGAGCTTTCTGTGAAAATGACTTTGCACATACTGAGCAGGAATGCGGACGTTCACCAGTATGAATTCTCATGTGTTGGGTAAGATGACTTTTCCTTGAAAATGACTTTACACAAAATGAGCAGGAATACGAACGTTTATCAATGCGAATTTTCATGTGCTGTGTAAGATGACCTTTCAGTGAAAATGGCTTTGCACTAACTGGGCAGAAATATGGACGTGCAACAGTATGAGTTCTAACGTGCTTGACAAGGTCACTTTTTCGTAAATATGACTTTCCCACAGTATATATTAACCAACGTCATTTATACACATTTATCAACCTTGTTCTAAACCAGGTTCAGCCTGGCCCTAAACAACCTTATATAAATAGAATCATTTTAATTATTAGTAAAAACAATACACTTCCTTTGAAACACGCCTACAAGATCATGGTTTCCTACAGTTTTCTATGTTCACAACATTCTTTGCTGAAACACCCAAACTGCGTTTCTAAACAACATACCCAGGATACTGCACTTCACAAATACAGTTCAGCACAAGCTTTGCAGTATAAAAAAAAAAAAAACGCTTTCATACTGTGCTTTTTCACAACTGTAATCCAACAACCAGCAGTTTGCTTATAAATTACAAGTTGCTGTTTATACAGAAATCTTTCAAAGGCTGCACACACAGTGTAGGAATTGCAACTCAATAGATCACCTGCCGCAATCTCAATCAAACTACGGCTCATCACAGGAGCCAAAACAAGCATCATAAGTCAGACTCGAAGGTATAGGATCGAATCCATACGAAGCTAACACACACCGGACATGTCTGTGAAAACAACTTGGTACAAACTGAGCAGGAATCCGGACGTTCTCCAGTGTGACTCCTCATGTGCTTGGTGATGCTACTTTTCCATAAAAATGACTTGCCACAGACTGAGCAGAAATACGGCCGTTCACCAGTGTGAATGCTCATGTGCGTGGAGAGGCTACTTTTCCATAAAAATGACTTGCAACAGACTGAGCAGGAATACGGACGTTCACCAGTGTGACTTTTCATGTGCTGGGTGAGATGACTTTTGTGAAAACGACTTGGCACAAACTGTGCAGGAATGTGAGCGTTTACCAGTATGAATTCTCAAGTGTGTGGCACAAAGACTTTTACTTGAAAAGGATTTGTCACAAATTGAACAAGAATATGGACGTACAACAGTGTGACCTTTCATTTGCCCTATAAAGGTAGTCTGATGTGAAAATGAATTGCCACAAAGTAATCAGGAATATGGACGTACATCAGTGTCGCTTCTCGTGAGGAGGTAAAAAAAAACTAATTTAACTCTACTCTTCGGTAATTCTGGAATTATTTAAGGTTTTTGCCACTTACACAATCCAAAACAATGCAAAGCAATTTCTGTTCTGAAAAACACACAACACAGAGTAAAAATGAGTAAAAATGTAATCACTTCAAGACATGATGTCAAAACCAATGAACACATTTATAACGTCATAAGTTCAAAAAACAAAAACATAACACTAAGCAAAATGGCCAACTACACACTACCTAAGTAAGAGAGCAATATCAGTTTGATGAAAACTACTACATGAAGATCTAATGTTACAAATCTGTTTTGTAGAGACAACTAACTGCGCAATTGAAGAGTTACAGCGTAGAGACTAGGCGTGCTGGGAATTTGTTTGTAGTGTTAGCCAGGCGCACAGTGATTTACTCTGCAAACTAATGCGATGTTTCTTACATTTGGAGTTGTAGTATTCTTTTAAGCATACACTTTTCTGTATTCAGCAAAACTTTATCTTCTTGAATTATGTTTAGTACAACATAGGCCTACAGAGCCACATGCACCGACAGCTTGCAGCATAGTAAAAAACTTCCCCGTAAAAGTCTCTCCCAATTACATGTTTAAGAATGATACCTTGTTCAAGGGCGTAGCCTACCGGTACATTAAAGCCAAATTGGCAAGGGCAGTAGAAATATTATTTAAATGTGAAGCATATTTCTCCACAAAAATACTAAGAATGCTGTATTTTTCCCTAATGTACCCACATCTCACTCACAGCATAATTGCATGGGGATCTTTATTTAAATGTGATGCTAAAAATATCGAGGTTTTACAAAACAAAGACATTCAAGCAATTGCGAATGCAAAATTCAAACAAAGACTTCTACCGCTGTACCACCAACTCTATATTTTACCTCTAAAATAAATATACGCTTTGCAACTTGGAAAATTAATGCACAAATCCTCCATCTCTTCTCTACCCCTTCCTATTTCTCCTGCAACTTGTCCCTAGCTTGCTATTCTTCCTCCCAGTTACAATCATTATTTGTTTATAAAGGCATAAAATTATGGAATGCCATACCTCCCTTAATTCGGAAATACAATTTTAAAAAGTTCAATGGAGAATTGAGGAAACTACTTGCATCTATGCAATTATCTTTGTAAAGTTTCTTTATAACAAACTGAATGTCCTTCTATTTTATTTGTGACTTTGTCTATAACTTGTGACTTCATTGTGTTCATTTTTTTTTCATCTTTTTTGTTTGCTCTAGTTGCTTGATAATTTTTTGTCGCTTAAGGAGTGATTGCGACTCGAAGACCTTGCAGTCACTTTGCGATCACTCCGGGACCCATATGCTTAGGAAAGTCTTTTCATTTTACTGTGTAGGCTATTGTGGTGCCATAAAAACAAACTTGAAACTGGTACGGTGGCGTGGTACATCCCAGGGGGATGGATCCTCCCCAATATTTTTTGTAGGAGGATGATAATGCATTCATCACCCCCAATATTGGAGGAAATTTTTACGCGATTGCTATAAAACAATCAATGTCACGTGACGGTTGGCAGAGGATGGAGTAATCAGGGAGCAATTGCAGTAAGTGCACCAGTACAATTACGCCGATAAGTTACCGGTATAATATATAGTGATGTTGATTGTCACTACACAGTACATGAATAATGACGTCCGACTATTTTACTGTACTTTCTAGTAATAATTAGATTATTTACAAGGAGTCCAGCATTCATTTTTTCTGAAACCAATATTAGTTGAAGAAGTAGTTGCTCATATAAATAATTTGAATAGTTCTAAAAGTTCAGGACTAGATGGTGTTCCTATTAAATTTATTAAAATGTGTAACATAATAATAGCACCGATCCTCACTAAACTTTATAATATTTGCATATTGCAATCCACTTTTCCTTGTATTTTAAAAATAGCTGAAGTAATTCCTATTCATAAAAATGGATCAAAAAATGAGTGCTCAAATTATAGACCAATTTCGCTGTTGTCACCCTTTTCCAAATTATTTGAAAAATGTCTTTACGGTCAGTTGTACGACTACTTTAATAATAATAATATATTTTATATAAATCAATTTGGTTTTAGAGAAAATTTGTCCACTGAACTAGCTGTGGCCCAAATATATGAAGACTTCGTAACGTGTGTTGATAATAAAGAAATTGTCTGTTCGGTATTTATAGATCTAAAGAAAGCCTTTGATACTGTTGATCACAAAATTCTTTTAAACAAATTACATAGATACGGTATTCGAGGTTTGCCTTTGAACTTGTTAGAAAGCTTTTTATCAAATAGAAAGCAATGTGTTGTAACACACCAAACTAAATCTTCTATTCAACCAGTAACCTATGGAGTACCCCAGGGTTCTACCTTAGGACCTCTACTATTCTTGATATATATAAATGACTTACCATCTTCATGCACCCTGCGTGTTAGGCTGTTTGCAGATGATGCCAATCTTACATTTTCTTCTAAATCCATATCCGCCCTGGAACAAAAAATGAATGATGAACTGAAAAATGTAGATGCTTGGATAAAAACAAACAAGCTGTCCTTAAACCACAATAAAACTGAATACATGATAATAAACAAACCTAAGAAAGTAGGTAGTACATTTAAAATTCATATTAATGATATTGAAATTGCTCAAAAAACTCAAATCCGTTACTTGGGAGTCCTACTTGACAATGAGTTATCCTGGAAACCACATATTCTTAAACAATGTTCTAAAATCTCCAGTGGTATTTGGGCTCTCTCAAATCTACGAAAGTATGTGTCTGAAGGTATCATGAAATCTGTCTATTACAGTCTTATCTATCCCCACCTTCAATACTGTATATCAACCTGGGGTCAAGCCTCAGCAACAGCATTGAAACCCTTAAAATCTCTTCAAAACAGAGCATTACGAATTATTACACGAACTCCCCTATATGTTTCTGCTAAACCGTTGTATAGCTCGCTTAAATTATTGAAGTTAGAAGATATTTTGAAATTACAGATTGCTAAAATTATTCATCGTTGTTATAAAAGAAAAGTGTCCAGAGATTATTTTGGACTTGTTCAAGTAAATCTGATTCACAAATATGAAACGAGATGTTCAGCAAACTTTAATTTTAAACAAATTTATGCTAGAACAGAACTAGCTAAAAAAACAATTACTTTTACTGGTCCTAAAATATGGAGAGCAGTTCCAAGAGACATAAAATGTTATGACATAACCAAGTTTAAGTCTGAATACAAAAAATTTTTGATTAATCAATATTGCAATTAAGGTAAATGTTTCTCTTAAAGTGTAAACAAAAACATAATAGTGTAGCCTGTAAGTTACAGGCTATATGACTTTTCTGATAGGTAATGGAAAAAATCTTTAATTTCATTTATGTCAATACCGCATTTCATTTCATTAAGTTGCGGATAGTGGTTTGTGTCAAAGAGCAGATAAGATTTTTTTTTTTTTTTTTTTTTTTTTTTTTTTTGTTTGTGTTCTGTTTTTTGTTTTCATGTCAAAACAGTCATACCTGCTAAGTAAGCTATTTGTCTGGTGGTGGCAACTGACTTTGATGACCAACTGGTCTTTTCGTTGTCTCCAGTTTGCAAATCTTTCTGCGACATATTTTATATGCATCACTCGCTTGCAACGAATAAACATGATGATTCTTCTTCTGATTCTTTAGGCTATCAGTACCAGAACTATTGTATGTTTTAATAGGTTTGCTTTTTGCAAGGTAAAGTTTTGTCACAATTAGTGACCATTTTAGCCAAAGCCAGCTTTTTGCATAAAACATTCATGTACTTAACTGTTTTGCTTAACCTAACGTAAAACTCTGATAACACTCAAATTAGCTTAGCTTCTAAACAAGATCAATTTAACCGCAAACGATAAAACAGCTCCAGCTCACATTCACACTTTCACAGTTCAACCATAGTTCTGTTCAACAACTAGGGCAGGGTTGCCAGATTATTTTTATTTCAAGTAGCCAAAAAAGTAGCCAATTCCATTTAAAAGTAGCCCAAAATATTTAGTAACCACGAAGTTGAGGAAAACAGCATAATTTTTAGTGACCATTTAACATTTTTGCAAACCATGCAGATGAATTGTAAGGCAAGCTTTTTAAAAGGCATTAAAATGTTCTCAATCTTGTTATTTGTCTTGAAAACAAAAATTCATGCTAAGTTAAATATTCTTGTTTAGTCACGTGACTACAATTTGATTCAAAAAAAAAACCTTAAAATGTTGAATTAATTTCTAGCAGCTGCCGCTCTCACAGCTGCTTTATGCTCAGATGTACTTGCATGCTTTAGTAGATCTGATTTGTGAGCTCTTAAATCAACTTTAAGGTCTGTTTACACTGAATGCGATTTTAGTCCGATTTGTTGTCGTACGAAATTTCATAATATTTTTGACGTAAGCAATTGACGAAAATATTTTCCACACAATTTGAACCCAAACAATTTTGCTTTCTACCGGTTGTTTTGCAAAGCACCTTCTGATTGTTTTCTAGAATGCCACGCAAAGTGACGTAGTTTTTCGTCATAACCTCTAACTGTTTCGTAGCCTACGTCACTGTACGTACGAAAAATTTCATGGTATTCTGTGTAAACCAGGGAGTCGAACCGAACCCGAACCTGAACCGCGAACCGGTAAAAACCGCTTTTTTTCGGTAAACCCGAACCGAACCTGAACCGTTTAAATTTGAGATCATTGAACCTGAACCGAACCCGAACCTTTAAAATTTTATGCAAGTGAACCCGAACCGAACCCGAACCTATAATATTTTATTTTCTTAAACCTGAACAGAAATTGTTTAATAATAATGTTTGAACCAGAGCATATTCTTAAAAAATATTAATAAAAATCTCTAGACATGTGCTGCGATGCGTAACATTCTTTCTGCTTTTCAAAATTTAACGAGTCTGAAACAGAGGGAGTCGAACCGTACCCGAACCTGAACCGGTAAAAACCGCTGTTTTTCGGTGAACCCGAACCGAACCTAAACCGTTTAAATTTGAGATCATTGAACCTGAACCGAACCTTTAAATTTTGGTGCAACTGAACCCGAACCGAACCTGAACCCAAATTTTTGTAAAGTCTTGAACCTGGAACGGAACTGAACCGTTAAAAATTAAATTTCTTGAACCTGAACCGGAACCGGAGCGATATTTTAAACGGTTGCAATGTGGAAGGCTTAAATGGGAGGCGGCACCAATTTTTGTCACTGTTTCAAGCGTAGTTTTTTCGGCAGAATTGATTTTAAGCAACTTAAGTACCAAAAACGACTCCAGGAAGGTCCGATAGCATGCTTCCCCGAAAATTTTTGAAAATTTGCATACTGTAATGGCAGAGATGGAGGTTTACGCCGCATTTTATGCGCCGTAAACGTACGGGGAGTTGGGGTCTGTCTGTTCATCAACGTTTCCCCACTTTCTCAATCTTGAAAAGTTCAAAACACATTATATTCTTCGTTTGCTGCAACGACTTTTTGGCATTATTCATCTCACTCACGTCAAATGCCAGTCATGCTGAGCTCCCATCAGAAGTTGAAATGGGTGGATTCAAGAAGTTGCTGATGCCTTGACATCTGACCTGAACACTTTCTGCAAGCAACTGTTTGCACAAAGCAAAGTACAAGCACTGAATGCGAAGATAAATTTGCCGCTTATTCCAAGATTCCGTCGTGCCGTTACTGATGATGAGGTAGAAGAATTTTACTTCACTCATGCGAAAAAGTTTTTCAAGCTACTGCAAATTTTCTCTTATGACGCTACCAATTATGGATTTTTTGCGAAGCTGGTCGAAAGATGAAACTATATCATGTAACGACATAAAAGCTGTGAGTAAGTTTTATGGTGATTGGAATTCTGCGGATATTGTAGGTCAACGTCTACTCTTAGTTTTTCGGTCAAAGAGATTGAATTGTTCGATTTCAGTAACCGAATGCTAAAAAGGAGGACATGTTCTCCAAAAGAAGGACGTATAGTAAGCCTAAATATGCAATGCTCAAATTGCGTCGATGAAACGGTCGAAAGTAGCCTACAAAAGCGGCATTTTGATAAATGTCAGTGATTAAAAATATTATATGGCTCTCAGGAAAATACAAATAAAAATATGTGCCTTTAATGGCTCTCTCAACAAAAAAAGTTCCCGACCCCTCAACTAGAATGAGAATAATTAGTCACTTGTTCGATCCACCCCCCCGACCCCAACTCCCCTGACTCCAACCCCCCGACTCCAACCCCCCTACTCCAACCTCCCCGACCCCAACCTCTCGACCCCGACCCCCCACTCCAACCCTCCCGACTCCAACTAAAATTCCAAATTTAAGCTCCCCTAAAAAGAACCTTCATTTTAATAAAACTTTTTGCAGTGAAGCACAGCACTCTCAAAAAATGGCCCTTTGAAAATAAGGCCTCCCTCAAAAAAATCAGTGCGGAAACTCCAAAAAACATTTCTCTTATTCTGTACTTGGAACCAAAGCATTAGAATTGATTTTAGTTCTTCCAAATTTAAGCTCCCCAAAAAAATCTTCATTTTAATAAAACTTTTTGCAGTGAAGCACAACACCCTCAAAAAGAATCCGCTTTGATAACAAGGCCCCCCCTCAAAAAGAATCAATGCGTAAACTTAAAAAAAAAACTTCTCTTTATGGTAACTTGAACCAACCCATTTAAAACTGATTTTAATTATCTAAAATTTAAGCTCCCCTAAAAAGAATCTTCATTTTAAAAATAACTTTGCATTGAAGCACGGTAAACAATTTGTCTGAACCATTTTTTTTAATCTGCAATCGAAGCTGAACCACCTTCAAGTGAAACTTGGCAATTTGTCACTAGCAGATGCAGCAATATTGTATATAAGTTGATATTAAAATCAATTAATGCGAGTATACCAAAACTGATTTATCGAAAATATAGCCAACTACCGTAGTTCGTGGTTTACTCAAGCTACCAATATTGCATAATATACAGTAGAATAAGCAAATCATTCCAGGGGGGGTACTCTGTTCAACTTTTGTGCACTTAACGCAATGCGTTAACTTAATGAACAAACAAAGCAACAAAAGTTGAGCAGTATACCGCTTCAGGTCTTTAATTTTTCCAATGTTCTGGGAGATTTTTAATAAACCCTAACCTTGTTGCCTACCAATTACTGGCAGTAAATGATGTTTCTGCATTACATGCATTAAATAAGCTTGCTTGATTGATTGGTGCTTCTCCCGTAACTTCCTATGAAATGCCTATTATAACGTGCTTTAGTACACACTACAGCAAACTTGGAACTTGGATCCCAAAAGGCCCCCCCTATAATTGTCGTACAGCCCCCCCCCTTTGTCTAAGACCACCGCTGGTTGCACCTTACGCAACTTTTAGGACTATCACTGGGCCTGTACAATACATCAAATGTAAGTTTTTTCCACAGAATTCGGACATCACTCCGATCATGCGCGGATTAACCTGCAGTCATCGCGGAACTGGTGATGTCATAAATAGTAAAGACTAAGTGTCTTTCTAGATCTGTCATGGGGACCCGCACATTAAGTATGATTTTTTCCACAAAATGTCGGACAGTTTATGGCATTATGCGCGGATTAAGTTGCAGCCATTGCCGAACCGGTGATGTTACCAGCACCAAATGCAACTTCTAGAACTATCATCGGGGCCCGCACAGAGTGCGAGTAGGCCTATATCACTTAATTAGATCATGCGCTGAATAATCTGCAGTCCTGCACCTCTCGCGAAACCAGTGATGTTACCAGCATCAAACGCAACTTCTAGAAATATCATCGGGGCCGGCACATCAAAATAAGTTTTTTCCACAGAATTACTAGCTCGTAACCTTTGCTGAGGGGGGTTGACACGTACTACATCTTGCCCAAGGATGACCTGGAGGGAGTTGTGATAAGGTACCCTCATTAATCCGACCCATCAAAGATGAGCTCACAACCGGATGCAGTTTGAGCTCATACCCATGAGCGAGTTTGAGCTTATACCCAGTTTGTGCTCATAATATTTATGCAAATAACATTTGAACGTTTCTGCTTCGTCCATAAGTGCTCTGAAATTTCCTCAAGTCGGAATCATATGCGAAATGTCCAATAAAGTCAGAATCGCAGTTCATTTTATGATAAAAATTCGTTTGAAACGGTTTTTTAAAAAAATTTTCGCGTTGATCCGGTAGGATTAATGTGTCAAAACTGGCTTGCTCTCTAGGAAATGACGTGATCTACTTCCACAAACATGGTAGGCCTACTACGAGTCACGCGACTTAACCGAGGGGCCGAGGGCAAATCAAGTTTATTTTGTTGCTGATGAGACACTGAACAAAATGCGACATTGTAAAGTAAATTGAGTGAATAAGAGCTTGAGCCTATACAACCCTATGCTGTCAACATAAGAACCAAACAAGCAGAAAAAATCATTGCGTTGCAAATGAAAGAATTTTCTTCCCAAACGGCGCCCCAGATGAAAGCGCAGTGAGCAGTGATCCTACTACCATTTTGCCGCAGGGCCAGGGGGGCCTGGCCCCCTCAGTCGACATGCATGACCCGTCCAATCAACAATCTTTCTCTTTTGAAGACAGCGGTTTTTGTGCTTAATTTCAAACTTTGGGGGCCCCTCCTGATAAAGCAGTGGTTCTTAAACTGGGTTCGACCGAACCCCAGGGGTTCGGTGAGGCTGTAGCAGGGGTTCAGCTAAGATCAGAATAAGTTTTTGCAAAAAGGCATACAGTTGTAGTAAATGACTATCTCTGCGTGGAATGATGCATCCCCCCACCATACTCTTTCAACGCTGTTTTTGATGAATACAATTTTTCCATAATTTCAAACCTATTTGATAACAATCATCTTTACGCCTTAAGCACGCATAAATCAAAAATGTGCGAACAAAATGTATCATATTTGGTGAAGGACTTAGAGTTAGAGGCAAAAAAATTAAACAGAATTTGCCATAAAAATTGTTCAAAAAGCTCTAAAATGGCCAATACAGTGTCTAAATTTTTGAAAACTTTCCGGGGAAGCATACCCCCGGACCACCCTAGAGCCATATTTTTGTTTCTCAATTTGCTTCAAATTAACTTTCTGGAGAAAAATACATTTAAAAAATGTAAAAATTTTATGCCACCCTCCACCGCCTTAAGAATATTCTGAATACGCCCCTGACGTGAAACATTTTCAAAGAGCTTATGCTTTTTTCCGGTTTAGACGTCTAACGTCTTTGCACTCAGTTAACATTCAGCCTAATTCAAAACTGCATCCCCCTCTAAAATTTTCTGGATCCGCTCCTGGTTATAATTAAGGGTATGCTTGCATGACACCTGTTGGGTTCGATACTTCCGACAAGTTTGAGAACCACTGTGATAAAGGCTTGGCCCTCTTAAGTCGACTGCTTTGCCTACGGCTCTGTTTGGCCGTTAAAAATAGAGTCACTTGGTAAGTACAATGTTTTTATAGTGGTGCGTTACAACTACAAGTTTTTTGGCACCAGTAAGTGCATCGTAAAAGAAAATTAACAAAATTTGAAGACTCACTAGGCCTACAAAAACCTAGATTTTCCTTTTTTTTATGACGCTTAATTGCAGCTTGGTTTTTATATGAGTGAAGTATATGCATCATAGAATATGACCTAGCTGAGCGTCGAACCCGCGAAACCAGTTCCAAAGCTCTACGCACCAACCACTCGGTCAACTCCATGGCCTACAAAAACTTATTCCGAATGTTCGACAAAATGCAAACGATCAACTGAAAAGGTTTGAACCGATGAATTGCGCAGAAACTTCTTGCGCAACTTCTTCATTTCGTGATTGAAAAAGCGCTTTTTGCGTTTTTGCTTCCCAACGTTTGATTGCTTTTCGCGTTTTCACAGTGCTTTGCGTAAAAAAATTCAGCTTTTGAACTGGTAAACACAAGGAAAGGCAATGATATGCAAAGTGCAGCTGCTGATTTTGGTAGTGCCAAAGGTTTATGCTGTAAATCAGGTCTGAAGGAAAGAAGCAATTCAAGAAGCTGTTTGCAAAATTTAGAAAACGTTGCAACGAAGTGATAAAAAAGCCAGGTTAGACAAGAGACAGCTTAAAAACTTAGGCTGCGTACTCACAAGCATATATAATCGACTTCAAGTTCGAGTTCGCAAAAACTTTGAAAGACGAGTTTGAGTTCAAGCACGTGATGTTTGATTTTTCGAGTTCAAGTTCAGTATTTTAACCAAGTCTATGCTCAGATCAGACGAGTTTGAGTTCAAGCACGTCATGTTTGATGTTTCGAGTTCAAGTTCAGTATTTTAACCAAGTCTATGCTCAGATCAGACGAGTTTGAGTTCAAGCACGTCATGTTTGATGTTTCGAGTTCAAGTTCAGTGTTTTTTACCAAGTCTATGCTCAGATCAAACGAGTTTGAGTTCAAGCACGTCATGTTTGATGTTTCGAGTTCAAGTTAAGTATTTTTTACCAAGTCTATGCTCAGATCAGACAAGTTTGAGTTCAAGCAGACGAGTTTGAGTTCAAGCACGTGATGTTTGATGTTTCGAGTTCAAGTTCAGTATTTTTTACCAAGTCTATGCTCAGATCAAACGAGTTTGAGTTCAAGCACGTCATGTTTGATGTTTCGAGTTCAAGTTCAGTATTTTTTACCAAGTCTATGCTCAGATCAGACGAGTTTGAGTTCAAGCACGTCATGTTTGATTTTTCGAGTTCAAGTTCAGTATTTTAACCAAGTCTATGCTCAGATCAGACGAGTTTGAGTTCAAGCACGTCATGTTTGATTTTTCGAGTTCAAGTTCAGTATTTTAACCAAGTCTATGCTCAGATCAGACGAGTTTGAGTTCAAGCACGTCATGTTTGATGTTTCGAGTTCAAGTTCAGTATTTTAACCAAGTCTATGCTCAGATCAGACGAGTTTGAGTTCAAGCACGTCATGTTTGATGTTTCGAGTTCAAGTTCAGTGTTTTTTACCAAGTCTATGCTCAGATCAAACGAGTTTGAGTTCAAGCACGTCATGTTTGATGTTTCGAGTTCAAGTTAAGTATTTTTTACCAAGTCTATGCTCAGATCAGACAAGTTTGAGTTCAAGCAGACGAGTTTGAGTTCAAGCACGTCATGTTTGATGTTTCGAGTTCAAGTTCAGTATTTTTTACCAAGTCTATGCTCAGATCAAACGAGTTTGAGTTCAAGCACGTCATGTTTGATGTTTCGAGTTCAAGTTCAGTGTTTTTTACCAAGTCTATGCTCAGATCAGACGAGTTTGAGTTCAAGCACGTCATGTTTGATGTTTCGAGTTCAAGTTCAGTATTTTAACCAAGTCTATGCTCAGATCAGACGAGTTTGAGTTCAAGCACGTCATGTTTGATTTTTCGAGTTCAAGTTCAGTATTTTAACCAAGTCTATGCTCAGATCAGACGAGTTTGAGTTCAAGCACGTGATGTTTGATTTTTCGAGTTCAAGTTCAGTATTTTAACCAAGTCTATGCTCAGATCAGACGAGTTTGAGTTCAAGCACGTGATGTTTGATGTTTCGAGTTCAAGTTCAGTATTTTAACCAAGTCTATGCTCAGATCAGACGAGTTTGAGTTCAAGCATGTCATGTTTGATTTTTCGAGTTCAAGTTCAGTATTTTAACCAAGTCTATGCTCAGATCAGACGAGTTTGAGTTCAAGCACGTCATGTTTGATGTTTCGAGTTCAAGTTCAGTATTTTTTACCAAGTCTATACTCAGATCAGACGAGTTAGAGTTCAAGCACGTCATGTTTGATGTTTCGAGTTCAAGTTCAGTATTTTTTTCCGAGTTTACGCAAAGTTTAAGTATTTTTTCCAAGTTTAGATAAGTTCAAAACTCAACTTTATTCGAGAACGAGCTCAAGGATTTTTGCTAAATTCGAGTTCAAGTTTGAATTCGGCAAAAAAAAACAAAGTTCAACGAGTTCGAGTTCGCAGCTCTGCTAAAAGTTGATAATACTGTATTTACTGATTTTGAAGCTAGAGAAAGTTTCTTGTGTCGATGGAAAAGGCACTTAACGGGATTTCGTCATCTTTGAATGGTAGTCGCGCCACCTTTCGAAGGATAAAAATGTAACTTTTGTCGAGTAAGCACGGAGCTGCCAGCAACCATTCTCTTTGTTCAGTTGTTCGTATATTGGTGTGTTAATGGGGACTGCTAACTGCAGGAGAAGATCTAGCCTTACGCTCTTTCGAAGTATATGGTAACGCACGGAGAGGTCAACTAAAATTTTGTAAGTTTGAGTTCTTGTTTTTTTTAATTTTCGAAGTTCAAATTCTAGTCGAGTAATTTATATTGAGTTCATGCTAAAGACAGTTTTTCTGGAAGTTAGCAACGCTACAAAAATTTTTCTGAATTTAAGCTAGTTTAAACCTCGATTCACTGTTTCAAGGCTGAGTTCGAGTTCAGACATTTTTGTTTTTCGTGTGCAAGTCCTGCAAGTTCGGGCACTCAATAATTGGTATTCGCAGCTTCTGTGCATAACGTTTTTTAGGAGACTGTGCGGAGAATGAGTAGACAAGTTCACGTTCTGTGCTGTTTGAAAAGGGCACTTAACCAGGCTCCCCTATGGTAGAGTGCTAGACATATTGACGGCCTATTTGCGTGCTTGTTAGAACGTCTCGGTCGCTTTCTGGCTGAAAGTGAGGAGAACTTGGTCTCGAAAACAATGCTACCAGTGTCTATACATCGTTGTAACTTTCTTCTGTGTTCGTAAGTATGGGACTTATCCGTCGAAGCGCGAAGAAGCAACATAGGTACCGCAATCACTGTCAAGTTTCAGCGCATCATTAGAGCATAAAAAAAAAAAACAAGGTGCAATGAGAGAAATAGCAGATCTAATAATAACACAAAAACGGAAAAATTTCTGAAAGTAACAACTTTTTTCTGTTTGCCTGCTCTAAGGTTCACAGCTAAAACACATTTTTTATACTCAAACCAAATTCTGAATCAAAATACAATGAAAAAAGTTAATTTTTTTTAAATTTTAAGTTTTTTCAACTTAAAAATTTTAAAATTTAAGAGAACTTAAATTTAAAAATTTTAAAACTTAAAATTTAAACTTTAAAATTAACAACTTAAATCTTGTAAACTTGAAACTTATTCTTGAAAATTCCAAAAACTTTAAACTTAAAAATTTCAAACCTAAAATTTAAACCCAAAAAAATTAACAACTTAAATTACAAAAACTTAAAATTTAACCTGAAACTTAAAAATTTAAAAACTTAAAATATAAACTCATAAATTTAAATTAATAAAATCAAACTTAAATTTTAAAAATCAAAAATATAAAAAACTTGAACTTAAAGAATTAGGCGTAAGCGTTTAAAACTTGAAATGTGTTATTATGTTTTATAAACTTGACAATTAAAAAGCAACACAATTGCTTCAAAAACGTTTCCGTTCTTGTCATATTATTAGATCTACTATCCAACATTGTATCTCGTTCTTTTTGTGTTCTAATGATGCACTGAAACGTGTCAGCAATTCACGGTACCCATCTTACTACGCTCGTTGACGCATAAGCCCCCCATAGCTATGAATCTAGACGAACGTACAACGATGTTGAGTCATTGCTGGGAGCATTATTTACAAGACCAAGTTAGTTATTTTCACTTTCAGCGAGAAAGCGATTGAGGCGCTCCTGCTCGAGCACTGATTACATATCTACCACTATGAGATGGAAGAGTTTCCACACAGTACAATACGTGAACTTCGCCGACTTTATCTCCGCACAGTTGTACCTTTAAGTACATGATACGCGCAGATGTGAATGACAATTTTTGAGTTATCGATTTAACCTGGCGAAGTTTGAGTAAGCTTTGCTCATCGTGGAAGTCGACAATAAGAAATACGAGACTTTTTCATTCAATTCTGTGAGCCAGGATAGAAACGATCGAAGCTGCAGTGCGAGCTCATCCGTGTTTTACAGTATATTTCGTGGAAACAATGTTAAGATAATTTTCTAATGTGGCAATAAATGAACGTCCAATTTTAACAAAAGGCAGAAAGAATTTTACGTAATTTTGCGTAGCGGTATTGTTATTGTTGTATTATTAGGTCGGATTTGACCTTACCATTTATTTGCGCTGTGCTCTCGACTTAGCTGCAAGGCAACCCACCTTGCTGACAGCACTGTGCTTACTCGGCAGAGTTATAGCAGCCCTGTCTACCACTTTAAGATACAGTATTTTCTCGAAGCATGGGCTTAAATTTTTTTGTTGCGCAACTTTTTCCTTTACTTTCTGCGTAGTTTGTTTTGTGAATGTCACAGTCAAAGCCGCGAACTCGATCGATATTTTTATCGAGTTTAAGTTTGAGTCCAGTAAAAATTTATCAAGTTCTTCCGAGTTAAGAAAAAAAATGGTTATCTTAAGCATGGCGCTTTTTAATTTAATTTAAATTTTTGAGTTTTGTCTTGTTTGAGTAAAAACAAGTAATTATTAAGTAAAACATCGAGTTCAAGTTCTCATCCCTGAATATTTGCGAGTTCGAGTTCTCAGCTCAGACTGTATTTGAGTTGAAAGTTCTGCAAAAAAATCGATTTTTTTTTAGTTTAAGTTCTCAGCCCAGAATATTTACGAGTTCGAGTTCTCAGCTCAGGCTTGTTTTGAGTTTAAGTTCGGCAAAATAATCGAGTTTTTTTGAGTTTAAGTTCTAGGCCCAGAGTATTTACGAGTTCGAGTTTAAGTTCTCAGCCCAGAGTATTTACGAGTTCGAGTTTAAGTTCGAGTTCTCAGGTCAGACTGTATTTGAGTTTAAGTCCGGCAAAAAAATCGAGTTTTTTTTGAGTTTAAGTTCGGCAAAATAATCGAGTTTGTTTTAGTTTAAGTTCTAGGCCCAGAGTATTTACGAGTTCGAGTTTAAGTTCTCAGCCCAGAATATTTACGAGTTGGAGTTTAAGTTCTCAGCCCAGAATATTTACGAGTTCGAGTTCTCAGCTCAGGCTTTTTTGAGTTTAAGTTCGGCAAAATAATCGAGTTTTTTTGAGTTTAAGTTCTAGGCCCAGAGTATTTACGAGTTCGAGTTTAAGTTCTCAGCCCAGAGTATTTACGAGTTCGAGTTTAAGTTCGAGTTCTCAGCTCAGACTGTATTTGAGTTTAAGTCCGGCAAAACAATCGAGTTTTTTTGAGTTTAGGTTCTCAGCCCAGAATATTTACGAGTTCGAGTTCTCAGCTCAGGCTTTTTTGAGTTTAAGTTCGGCAAAATAATCGAGTTTTTTTGAGTTTAAGTTCTAGGCCCAGAGTATTTACGAGTTCGAGTTTAAGTTCGAGTTCTCAGCTCAGACTGTATTTGAGTTTAAGTCCGGCAAAAAAATCGAGTTTTTTTGAGTTCAAGTTCTCAGCCCAGAATATTTACAAATTCGAGTTCTCAGCTCAGGCTTTTTTGAGTTTAAGTTCGGCAAAATAATCGAGTTTTTTTGAGTTTAAGTTCTAGGCCCAGAGTATTTACGAGTTCGAGTTTAAGTTCTCAGCCCAGAGTATTTACGAGTTCGAGTTTAAGTTCGAGTTCTCAGCTCAGACTGTATTTGAGTTTAAGTCCGGCAAAAAAATCGAGTTTTTTTGAGTTTAAGTTCTTAGCCCAGAATATTTGCGAGTTCGAGTTCTCAGCTCAGGCTTTTTTGAGTTCAAGTTCGGCAAAATAATCGAGTTTTTTTGAGTTTAAGTTCTAGGCCCAGAGTATTTAAGTTCTCAGCCCAGAGTATTTACGAGTTCGAGTTTAAGTTCGAGTTCTCAGCTCAGACTGTATTTGAGTTTAAGTTCGGCAAAATAATCGAGTTTTTTTGAGTTTAAGTTCGGCAAAATAATCGAGTTTGTTTTAGTTTTAGTTCTAGGCCCAGAGTATTTACGAGTTCGAGTTTAAGTTCTCAGCCCAGAATATTTACGAGTTGGAATTTTAGTTCGAGTTCTCAGCTCAGACTGTATTCGAGTTCAAGTTCGAGTTTGGCAAAAAGATCGAGTTCAAGTTCGAGGTTAGCATTTTCATTTTTGCAAGTGCAAGAGTCCAGCCAAAATGTATCAAGTTCCTTCGAGTTTAGAAAAAATGTAATTATCTTGAGAGAGTAAACACAAGTGAATATTGAGTAAAATACTTTCCAGTGAAAATTCGAGTTCACAACCCAGAATACTTGCGAGTTTAAGTTCAAGTTCTAGTTCTCAGCTCAGACTTTTTTTCGATTTCGACAAAAAGATAGAGTTTAAGCACGAGTTGGCATCCGTGTGTGCAGCTAACTAACCTCCATGAGCCGGGCCTCGTCCCGAGCAGTGTTTTTGTGTTCCCAGAATTTGTTTCAGAGGTTTTAGTGTTTAAGTTATTGGCCTACTTTTGCTAAAATATAAAATTTTTGTACCCGAATAGCAGAAGGATGTAATGGGCTGCCTGCAAACCTCGCAACATCCCATTCCGGGATTTCCGGCCCCAGCCGTGTTGGAGACCGGCAGGTGAACCTCCCCGGCGGGGACCACTGGAGAGTCCTATCTAACGCTACCGAGGTTCACCACTTGGCGGTGTCGAGAGTTCCAGACGCCATCCCTTGAGGTTTGCAGGATGTGCTCCGTTACATGCTGCTACAACGCTCCTCAAGATGAAGCACCATTTCTCATAGCTCAAAGAATAGATGTCACTCAATCGTGTCCTACAAAGTGTCAGATCTCTCGACAATTTTTGAGTTGTGCAACTGAAGATGTGCAAAGTTAAGCTTTTGAAAGATGTCAAGAAATAATCGCATTTAATCGTACAAGTTACTTGGATCAACAACCTACAACAAATCAGCTGATGCATCACCGAGCCGTTTCTTGCTCCAATCACTTCAATACGTTAGCAGCAATCAATCGAATGAAGAATATTTTCAACGACGCTCACGATTCTCTGCTGGAAAAACCAGAAGTATTTATTCTACCTCAAAATACATCAGTTTTGCGCCACAAAAAAGGTTCTCGACGTCAATCGCTTTGTAACAGTCGCAATTTCGGAAGGATGTGTGGTTACTGGGCTTTAAATGCTGTGTGTTCACAGGTATTTTTATTTTGTATAATTTTTTTTCATTGGTTTATTTCATATCGACCTGGTGGTAAGCTCTAAGCAGCTGGTAAGCTCAGTTACTAAACAAACATTTTCGGTGAGGGAGGTCTGGGACTCGATTCCCGGGCGCGTCAGATCGGCACAGTGTCGCCAACGGCTCGCCACCGCTGCGACGTTTCTTCGAAGCTGTATTGCCCAGGCGCTGAGTCGCGAAAATATCCACTCGTTACACGCTTAGGCGAATTGCCGCGGGTTTAATGAAGATTTGATTTTTTTCGTTTTTGATTTTCCAACAAGCAAACTGACTAATGTTATTTCCGATTAAAAATGCAACAGCGCAGCAGGGGATGCTGAGGTGATAGCACTCACCCGAGTCAAGTGCGATTTGCTCGCAGCTATGAATCGAACTCAATTCACTGCATCTGTGACTTTTGCGCGTCACCGCTAGAGAGGTCCTAGTCATCTCTCCGGTGCGAATTGAAGGTTGTTTAAAACTTTCTGATTTTTTATGCACAGCGGAAACACCTATCAAAATCAAAATCCAGTGCCATTTCGGGTTCGGCCTGCCCAAGTAAGTCGTCTTGGGTGCGGGTGCACATTGTGGAAGAAGATTGCAGGTATTCTTTTCGGAAAACACAATACGCCTCTTAATTTTGGTCGATCAATGCTTGAGCGCTCAAGAGGAAAACAGGCTTATGTTTTTTGATAGGAACTAGAATAATGTTATCATAATTATGATTTATTCTTGAGTTCGCTAGCTCAGTTGCCTCTACAGTATAAAAAAAATGACAACTCCTACCGCTACAGTATATCCAATATATCCACACTCTCTGTTCTGGGCTCAAACTAGGCCTCAAATTTTTTCAAACTAAGCCTGAATCTGGCCCGAAAACCCTGACTTGACTTACGATTTGGAGACGATCTGTATGCGTCTCACTCGTGTTTGTTGGCAAATCTTTCATAAAAAAGCTCGAAGAGAAAAGGACAATAATACTGTATGTGCCGCGGTACTTAAAACTTCTTTTAAAAATATAATCAGTTTTACCAAATCTAAACAAAATTTAAACTAATTTTTTTATTGATTTAGTTAGTTGCATCACGAGAAAGCGATCAATGCGCTATACTAGCTCGATTAGAAGTTTCCAGCCATGTGTCTACCACACCAAGATGGGGGAATCCCACTAAGTGCCTTTCCCAACGGTACAACTAGTAAACTTGCCGGCTTGATCTTCACACTGTCCGTTTAATGTTGAGCGTCAATTAAGCAGGGAAGCTGTGAATGTCAATTTTATAGTCATTGGTTTGACACGACTTGGAATCAAACCCCCTGTCTACAGCTCCCGAGACTGACGCTCTTACCACTCGGCTATCTGAGCTGTTTTTATTTGCTTTAAAAAATCAAACACTTAAAAATACATATTAAAAAACTTAAAATATTAACACTCAAAAAATTAATTTAACTTCGAAGTTTGAAATTACCTCGAAGCTTGAAATTACAGTGCAAAAATTAAGAAAAAATTAAACCAATGCTTACTACAAAAAAAAAAAAAAAACACTAAAAATTGGAACCTACGAGTTTCATTTTGAAGGTATCAGCTGTTTTTGTTTGATCAGTCATAGCTTTTCGTGAAATTTTTCATTGACAATTTTCAAGCAAGGCAATGTTCGAACTGTTGCCTTCAGCAACAACATTTTGTGTGTGTGGGTTTTTGCATGCTTGTTGTGCGGTGTGTTAGAGCAGAGCAGCTAGTGGGGTCACGGAAGATTAGTTAGTTAGGGGGGAGAGGTGACAAGTACCTTCACGTGGTCTCTCCTGTCAGTAGCATATGGAGTTTCATTGCCATATGCGAAGCTGAACTTGTCTTGGTGATGAGCTTAAGAATGCGGTTTAATATTTGTCTTGAAAAACATTCAGTGACGCTTCAATTCAAAGCAGTAGTAGTAGTAGTTTATTTTATTTAACGACCAGAAAAGCTCTTAACAAAAACAAGGAACAAAAACAATGGCCGAAAAACAGGTTACAGCGATAAAACGATATACGCTGAAACGTGCAGGAGTTAAAAAATAAACACAACTTTTTTTAAAAAAATGCACGGTCGCTGCACCTTAGGAGTTGCAGTTAGGAAAGCCTTTCTAAACAGAGAATCGGAAATTTTTGAAGTAAAAAATAATCATAATAAATAACTGAGGTTGTTGGCAAATTATATTGTACTGAAAATTCAACAGCAATTGAGGGAGATTGCGAAGTGAGCTAGCGCTCTTCGAGTTATGTCAAATGCGAGTTATCACCAGTTACGTCAAATGCGATCGGCTCCAGCCCTGAATCGAAGCCGTCATGTAGGATCTGCCACCTGAGCGCGGTACCGCTAGCCCATGTCGCTGACTTATAGTTGCTTACAAAATTTAAAGTTGCTTACCGGTATCAACACATGTTTGGGACTGCCAGTAACTTTTTTCTCTGCCCTAAGGAGCGCAATGTGGTAAATTCTCGGCACACAGGTAGGTTTGTCTCGTGACTTTATTCAGTGCTATCATGGTGCTATATTCAAGCATGTTACTGTGCAAGCATAAGAACAGATACTGGTCCTGTAATCTATCGACCAATCAGCTTTAGGCTATGCTAAAAATTGGTGTAACTGGTGACGACTAAAACCAATATGTATCTATCTTACGGCAATCGTTTAACGGTTGCTTTTTCCAACATTTTTTAGCTTCATTAACTCTATTATACCGTGTAATAGCCAATAAACGCCAGAAATGATAAATTTTCTAACCGCAATGCAGCGAAAATCAATTTGAAATACGAAAAACGAAGTGCGTCCTAAAGAAAGGACGACCAGGAGGGGTAATCCTACTTTTAGGATCCTGTAAACGATTCGTTTTTTTTTTTTTAATATTTGATAGCATTGTTAACTCCATTATAGCAAGTAATAACCAATAAACACCAGAAAAGTTAGGCTACATGTTCAAATCGCAACGTTTACAAAAATCGTTTTACGTATTAAAAGTTGATAATTCGTTACCATAGGGTTTGAAAATTTAACATTTCTGGTGTTTATTCGCTATTACTCGTTATAATTAGACCATAGACGCCTTGAACAGAAAGGCTGGCGGCTGACAAACTCTGGTTTTTAACTTTGGTCCCAAATTTTTGGCATGGTTTTGTAGAAAAGTATGTTTAGGAGCATATAGGGGCGTCAAACTTGGTACTGTATTTACCTTAAGCAATACATGAATGTTCCAAAATAGATACTGAGAAGTAATGACGTCACAGTGAAGGTTATGACGTCACTTTAAATCCAATTTTAACGTAGTTTTCTCAAGCTATCTGTGAGTCTCTTTTATATTTTTTGATGTGCTTTGGGAGTTCAAAACTTTGTCAGTAGCGAGTTCGTTTGCTATAAAAAATCCTTTCGCGAACTAACCTGTAGAAAGTATAAAAAATTGAGGGGTAATATCTGCTGCCCCTAAAACTTTGATAATAATATATAACTCATTCCTTTGCAACTAATGTAAAATTAAAACTTTATTTTTAAACTATCTTTAATCTTACCCGATGACGTCATAAAGCAATGATGACGGCACTTGAAAACGAACATAGTCATAATTTTGCTACATTTTCTTCCATTCTCTGTTAAGTTTTCAGATTAAGTCAAACTTATCTTATCGCGTTTTTTTAGCTCTAACGTACTTAAAGCACTCTATCGGGTTGAATTATGCAGTAGGCCTACTTTATGTAACAAACTCCTTTCTCTGCTTAGAATAAAGTATATTATCAAGATACTGCCTGTTATAAATGCTGGAACTGGAAAAACACGAAAAAGTAGCCTACTGATTACCGTGTAGAAGGAGGCTTGGCAAAATTAAAGTCAATCAATTGCCTCTGCCCAATATGTGGGCCTATACAGGGTGTCCATAAAGTCCGTGTGCACAAATAAAGTTAAAATTTTCTAAAGTGCACACGGACTTTATGGACACCCTGTACTTGACACATGAATAAATTCTGAATGAAAAACGTCTTAATATTCGTCTTAATATTAATATAATCACATACTGAGTGAAGTAAAATATTCGTTTGTTAACCTAGTGCAAATTTAATTGCCAAGTTTTTTCTCTCCTTCTCAAACACCCAAGCTGTTTCTCTCTATCATTCTTGTCCCTACTTAAATTTCGGTATATCACATATTAAACCAGCGCCAAGCTGTGTCTATTGAGTGGGCCTCTGCGAAGTGGAAATGTTCCTCATATTTTTTAAGTTTCTTGCGATTTGCGACATGCCAAGCAATAAATAATACCGTTTATACTTATGGCATTGACGCTACATGCAAAAAATTGCTAGGTTGGGTTTTCTGCATTATCACCAGCGAAAGTTGGGTCAGCAAAATTCAATGCATTCCGCAATGCAATGAAGGATGGGACCAGAGTTTTGGACTGCGCAAAGGCGAATTGCCGCTCTTCTGCAATATAACGGAATATGCATAGGCAAAACAAAAAGCTATTATGACGTCATTAATATGGAATGAAGATAATTCATAATATTATATTTTTAACTGCAACAAAAGTCTCGTCAGCCTTGCTACCCACGGCCAATCCAGGCTAAACTCATTCCAGACTAGGGTTGTAATTCCGGAAAATCCCGATCCCGAATTCCCGGGATTTGGGGTATTTTTTCCAATCCCAATCCCGGGATTATATGTCTAGAAATCCCGGGACTTATTAAATTTACTATACCCCTGATTGACCGTTTTATGTCAGCCTACGGAAGTGAGCATCATGTAATGTTACAATTCTAAAGCACAGAATTAAGTTTTACGTACCCTAGCTCAGCGTTTCTCAAATGGTGCACCGCAAGGGTTAGCTAGGTGCGCCAAACTTGTATTTCGTAAATTTACGACCTGTTATTTGCACTATTCTTTATTTTCGGAATTTATACAATTGGATACGATGACCATCTTGAAGTTGTAAGATATCCGACATTGCAATTATTACAGTCATATTCTTGGCGCAAAACCCTTTTCCTGGCATGCTGCTCTACATGAGTGAAGTCAGAGAGAGACTAAATAAAGTTACTATTTTCTACACTCGATAAAGTTGTTGATGGAAACAGTATGATGTGCTCTAATGCCTCTAATACTTATAGCAGCTAACAGATAGCTCAGCTTCTGCCCAGAGAGATTTTTGTTCTTTCCATACTACTTTTTTTAATTATTTGCTCAATCCCGAATAATCCCGGGATTATAAGTCTAAAATACCGGGAAATCCCGATCCCGGGATTGTACAAACTGGTCCCAAATTTACAACCCTATTCCAGACTGTAAACACTCTTTTTTGCATTGCTTTACCTGAACATCTCGACTTCATCTCTTTTCTAGGTTGTGCCCTATTTTTAGCAGGCGACTCGCCCCAAACAACGATACCCAGTGAAAGAGTCTATAACTATTAACCCAAAACTAACCCCGGTAGCCTAACTAGCCCACATCACCAGAAGCCCCCATGGCAATCCACTCATTTGCAGTTGCAGACGCGTTTCGACCTTATTATGGTCTCGTCAGTGCAGCATAGCAACCTCCCACCTTCCTGAAAAAAAATCTAACCTTCAAAAGAACTATAGCCCCCTACTCCAAGTCTCTACTCGTTCTGCTCAAGGTAGAACATTTGAAATAAAACCTTCAAGGAATTAGTACATGCTGGATTATGATGTTACAGATTCCCTCCAAACAAACGAAAAGAATAGAAATAACCGGTTGGTGTAAACTTTATTTTTTCCGGTAACCTGAGAAGGAATTTTTTGTTTACGGTTTGTAACTCTCCCAGTTACCAAAACCTGGAAAAAATTCTCTGCCGAACCCGTTCGCCCGTGAAAAAGCGGGGGACCAGGCAGGCACTGCGTCTGCGCATGCAGCCCAGAAAACACAGTGAACGTCAGCGCTTATCGGTGGTTTAAACACCAATATCCCGGTACGTTTATCGAAATGCATGTACAGTTTGAGGATCCAGCAAGATGATACAAAAAAGGATATGTAAGTCAAATAGAATTCTTCTATTCTACACTTCTCCGATAGGCACCTGCAAAGTCAGCCAACAAAAAAGCCCAATGTGTCAGGGTAAGAATAGGTTTTGCGGCTGCGTACGCAAAATCCTAAAGATCCTAAAAATGGGATGACCCATTGGCCATTGACCCCATTAAATTAACTCTTGTCAAAGCTGCGCTGTATTTATGCTTTAAATTTTAAAATAACAAGAAATGCGATTAGTTTGAAAACCGCTTCAAAAATGCATGTCTATGTTGACGGTGCGGAAATAAAGACACTACTGCTACTATTAAATTATTTACCATGTAAAGTGCCTAAAACCACTATCAATTTTCTTGAAGTTTCTGTTAAACGATAGCGTAAGTCAAGAGCTTCATGATGCTATTAAAATTTTTAAAATCTAACAAGCTTAACTGAAGTTATGACTTTTTTTGTAACACTTTAAGCGTTTCTGCGTTTTGAATTATGAAAGATGGGCGGTAATTGTCTTTTTGGAACCAGTTTGCCCTCCATTGTCGCTGAACAATGTAGCTAATGATCTGCTCAACTTGTACTCAGTTGAGGCAGTTCTACGGACTTCGATTAAAGTTACCGTAAGTGAACAAAATAAAGTAAAGTTCCGCGCAAGGACTCATCAAAAACACTAGAAGCTGAATACGCGAACATCTTTTTGAACAAAATCGCTACAGCCTTTTTGATAATCACGTGACGCTTAAGGAAACTGCGTATAATAACGATGTAGATATGAAAAAAAAAGTCTTGCGGCAAGTGGGCAACGAGGTAGATATGAAAAAAAAAAGTCTTGCGGCAAATGGGCAACGAGGTAGATATGAAAACAAAAGTCTTGCGGCAAGTGGGCAACGAGGTAGATATGAAAACAAAAGTCTTGCGGCAAGTGGGCAATTGCGGCGTAGTGCAGTGCAGGGGTAGTACGCAGCACTGTCAGATGCACGACAGGGGTTCAGTTCTCCCGAAGATTTACTTTTTTCTTTGCGTAATTTGTTGATTTTTTGTGGGCTAACTGAAAATTTTTTGTTTATTCGGAATGGGGAAGAGCAGGGGTAATAGAATAAACAAAAAATTCTCTGTTAGCCCACCAGGCATTTTTGCGCTGGATCGTTTTGTTATTATTATTAAAAACTGCCGCCAGTAAGCACAAAATGGCTATAGCGCTGTAGCGATTTTGTAGTAATTTTGTTGTAGCGATTTTGTTGAAAATGATTTTTCGCGTATTTAGCCATTCGCATCAAAAACCACCTGATTGCTTTTGGATCATCGCTCTCGAAAGCTAAAGAGAATGAATGGTGCTGTAATCCATCGGCTTTGAAAGCCGAAAAAGTACAGACTTTCGGAGTTTACAGATGATCGTTTCGGCTTTCAAAGCCGAAAAAGTACGTTTTGGCTGTCAAAGCCAAATTACTTAGTAGACTAGCGAGAGTTAGATTAGATTAGTAGACTAGAGAGGGTTAGGGTTAATTTAATTTAAGATACAACACAATGGTGCTTAGTCACAAGCCAAAGCACACTAACAAGTGAGGAAAAATAACACAACAACTACAAATAAATAAAGTAAACCTATAAATAACTGTAAAGAATAGTGAAATATAAATAAAGTAAAGCAGCAACTGTGCAACAAAAATAATTCAAAAAGTAAGAGAAGCAATAGAATAAAGGTTGAAGTTTTTCAAACGGTTTCTGAATATAACAATATTGGGTGCAGAAACTAAGTCTTGAGGTAGTTTATTCCAAACATTAATAATACGAATGAAAAAGAAATTACGAAATTGTTCAGTATTGGTCCAAAGTTTGGATTTAATTTGAAAGTTATGAGAACGGAAGTTATACTTTCTATCACAGTGTTCAAAATAATTGTCAAAGTGTAAGTCATGCCAAATCAGTTCTACTACAGTGCCAAATTAATTCTACAGTGCCAAATTAGTTCTACAGTGCTAGTCTAAATCAGTTCTACGTACAGTGCCTATCCTACAGTGCCAAATTAGTTCTGCAGTGCCTACAGTGCTAAATCAGTTCTACACACAGTGCCTGCAGTGCCAAATTAGTTCTACAGTGCCTACCGTACAATGCTAAATCAGTTCTACGTACAGTGCCTACAGTGTCAAATTAGGTCTGCAGTGCCTACAGTGCTAAATCAGTTCTACACACAGTACCAAATTAGTTTTACAGTGCCCACACTGCTAAATCAGTTTGGCGTACAGTGCCAAATTAGTTCTACAGTGCTAAATCAGTTCGGCGTACCGTGCCAAATTAGGTTTGCAGTGCTAAGTCAGTTCTATGTACAGTGCCTGCAGTGCCAAATCAATTCTACGTACCGGTACAGTGCCAAATTAGTTCTACAGTGCCAAATTAGTAGGACCCGTCTCTGTACCTGTGTACCAGCTGTACTTATGAATTCTTTTGTGCTGAAAAAATGTGTTCGTTATGCACAGTCCATTGGATTGTACCTCTCCTATGCAGTATAAGTTTTCAATAATCCTTAGAGCAATGCAGTTGGTAGTGTTTAATCACTTCCATCAGGGTTACTCATGGCGGTAAGGTAGAAGGAGAGAAACAGACCCAAGTAGCAATCCAATGCTGTAGCTAAATGGAAAGTTGTATCTACAATATTCATACTGCATCAAACAGGTCAAATGGTGCACAAGATAAAAAAGTCCGCGTATGAGTTTTAGGCAGAGAGACTCATTTGAAAAGTAAGCTACAGTCTCCCCCACAAGCTGATCGTCACCATAAACCCACCAATGCAGTCGCTAGGCGTTTGGGGAGGCAAACGGGAGCAGCTCACAGAAAATGTACTCGAGTTGGATCAAACTGCCAAGATCTAGCTATCAGGAACTGGAAAGTTTCGTCACTGACAGGAAAAGAGCAGGAGCTTGTTTGCGAAGCCCAGCAGTATCGTCTTGATATTGTGGGAATTTCATCAACAAAGTGCCGGGGTTCTGAAACTCTCAAGTTGAACGGTTGGTGGGATGTTATTAACTCAAAATTTTTGGGGTTCTGTGAATTAAGCCACTTCATATTACTATGGATGGTTTACTTTAAAGCTGATGAGAATTCCCCAAAATGTGCAATTTAGACATGCTCTTACCCTAACCCAATACAAGTCTCGGTTATGCAATGATGCGTTGGAGATTTTCTGCCCAATGCTTTAAAATGAACCATACCTTGTGATATAAGGCAACTTAAAAATGATTAGCCCCAAAATTTCTTCTAAAAAATGCCTGTATTAGGAAGTTAGCTAATAAATCTATAGTTGCAGATATCTTCGTGGATAACTCATGCATATTTGTTCAATTATTTTGCATGTGATTTTGGAATAATTACTGATATCCTAGATGTAGCATTATCTTCATCGATGCATTAAAGCCGAAGAAAAAAATGAAGTTTGCTTTCAAGGTAATTTTTGAATGATAAAACTTCTGAAGTCATACAGCTCTGAATTTTTTTATTTTTTGACTCATGCTTTTCAAATTTTACTTTGCAATGCTTTGGACTTGTGATGTACAAACTGCTTTACTTTCATGAATTATTGGATATTCCACAAAGCAACTTTTGTTGTTTATACTCCCATGTTGTTGTTGTAATTATGATTTGTTTCATGAAGCGGCTGTTCTTGCGGTCCCATAACATTTGATGCTTGAGTTTATTACTTCGTCACGCTCTTGCGCAACTGGGAAGAGCATGGAGGGATAATGAAATAAACAAAGCAGTTATTTTTGCGGTCACGTGACCTTAGCCACTGTCTTTGTTTTAAACATTTTAGTGGCTAGCTTATACTTCATGCACATGTCCGGTTTAGGTAGGTCTAAAAGCCCACACGATTTTTGCATCACAATTAGATTTTTGATGTCATGATAACTTTTTAGAATTATGACGTCATGACATTAGGTTATGATGCAGAAAGCTTTCAGGCTTTTGAAGCCACTTGAAATGGACATGTGGACGGGGTAATTGTGGGGTGGAAGATATTTGAATAAAAATTTGTGAGAGAAAATTTGTCAAATTACGCTACGACTTTGTTGTGCTATTTTAAAAATTTTGCATTGTAGTTTTCTAATCTCCTTGGTACAGTTTATCAAAGAGGAAACATAGAATTTATGAAAGATGGCAACACTGTAATCAGTCCTGTTGGAAATCGAGTTACGCTGTTTGATTTAAAAAAGTATGAATTTATTTAGCATTTAATCTGTTCAAATATACCGATATTCCCTATGTTTGTCTTTTAAACTACTTATGTCCTGTTAAACCCATTGTCCAGATATCAAGTACAATGTATTTAAAACGATTGCACTGATCAATGGTCATTGGGCAAGCTTGTAAGGTTTCTTCATTACTGTTGCTTGTAAGGTTTCTTCATTACTATTACTCGGACTCCGTGTAACACGTATTCGCGACATTACTTGGCCGAGTCCGAATCCGAGTATCTACGACGTCAAAATATGAACTCAAAATCAGATGAAGAGCAAAAAAAAAAGGTCATCACGTCCGTAGAAGTCCTAATTTTAACTCAAATTCGGATACAAGGCAAAAAAACGGTCAAAATGATAATGGTTTAATACTCGGCCGAGTATCAATTAATACTCGGACTCGACTCGACACATCCCTAGTTTTTATTGGGAAGTGTAGCTATTAATCAAAAGAAGTGATTCCAAGATAAGTGATGTTTTTTTGGAACTGTGTTGTCCAGTCACTTAGCTGCAGAAATGAGCTCCGCTACTTGTTACACGCTTCGGCGTGATACAGCTAATACAATGAAGATTTGATTTTTTTAGTTATACCGTGCTGTATTACAAACCTCAACTTAGTGAATAAATATTGTGTTTACGCACTGCTAATGATGCTTAAGCTCCATGCATTTTGTTATTTTTTTGTGTTCAGAAACAAATCCGAAACTCTACCTATCGCTACCAATAGCAACATCGTGTGCTTAGCAGTGGCTCCTGATGGATTTACTGCTATTTTGGTTGATGAAAGTAAGGTGTTTTTGGATGAAATTGTAGCTTAATCATTTATAGTTGTTTCTACAATTTGCAGGTCATGAAGGCTTTTTAATCAGTTTAGTAAGCAAAGCTATATTGCATCGATATCAATTCAGAAAACCTGTTCATTCAATTCGGTGAGTTTCGGTGTATAGAATTATTAAAGGTTACCTATTTTCTACATTCGAAATCGTTGTATAGCTCTCTCAAGAGATCAAGCGTAGTAATCGATTTTAGGCCAGATTTGCGGTGCAGTTTTGTGTGTACAGTGTGCTTATCGTACTAGTGTATAAGTGTATAGTTGGTGATAAAGATGCCCGATCAAATATCAAATCTTCATTGTACTTGCAACGAGTGGCAAGGCCCATCTCCACGGCATAGTGCGGGCCTGCGGGGGCAACACAAAAACGTCGTAGCGTGGAGAGCCGTTGACGACAGTCTGATTTAACCAGCCTAGGGAATCGAACCCTTGACTTCCCGCCCCGATAGAGTTCAACAAATAGATGTCTAGCCAATAAACCACTCTGCTGGTAAGTGCTCTGCATTGAGACTTATTTTCGTTTTAGATTCAGCAACGATGGGAAAAAATTTGCTGTGACTAGAGACGATGCTACGTTTGTTTATCATGCACCTGGAAAAACAAAAGAAATTAATCCTTTTGCACTTCATCGGAAATATAGAGGTGGATATGGCAAAACAACTTGTATTGACTGGACCAGTGACAGCAAGTAAGGTTGATACGTATGTTTTGGTGCGAGAAAACAATAAAAGTATGAATTTTTGATGCAGAAATTTGCGAAATGGGTATTTGGTTATCTTAATAAATGGTGTTAGTAGTGGTAGTTTTCATTAGTAAGGATATTTTATGCAAAGAAAATAGAAGCTTACACTCTCTTTACTTTTAGGGCATTTGCTGTTGGCTCCGAAGATGCAACAACAAGAGTGTTTATAACATTAAAAACTGGAAAACTCAGTGTCAATTCATTAGGAGGCCACAAAGATGAAATAATAGGTAAAAATTTTCTAGCTATTTGCATAATTATTATGTTGTTGGTAGTGATATTTTGTATCTTTTTCATGTAATAGAACGTTATGCAGCCCCTTGCCATGTACTCACTAACTACGAACAAAGGGATCAAATTTAATGATCGACATTGTTTTATAATTTCTCACTCGCGCCAAATCTTATGACGTCACTGAAGACAGTGGTGCTAGGTACCAATAGTCTCTGTGATTGTGCCAGTTGATAAAATGTGGTAATGTCTGTCGTGCGTGGGTACGCGACGATTCTGCGTGACTGACTTAGCGTTGAAACTCATAACCCTGGCGCTCACACTAACCCCTAACTCACGGCCACACCCAAATCCTAAAATCCTGTGTTTCAGGCCGAGTCATCTCCCCGAAAATTTCTGTCTTGGTCATTTGTTGCATCAAATAATATCAGAAATTTAATTGTTTGTCTTTCTGTAGGATGCTTCTTCGTTAAAGATTCTTTAAACATTTATTCTATCGGAAAAGACGGGTCTTTAAATGTTTGGGAATGCACTACGGAGTTGGAAGATATTAGAACAGTTGGTGAAAAAGAGTAAGATTAGTATTGATTGTATTTCCATAAGGTTGTTATATTAAGTTTCGCATTAGAGGACAGCATGACTTGTGATTAGCTTACTCTAGTACAGGGGATCTTAACCTTTTTTGTCTCGTTTACCCCTTGCTGAAAGAAAAAAGTATAATTTACCCCCAATGTATCACTACTGCTTTTTCTCTACTGAAAATTAAAGCTTTCTTTAGTCTTTAATTCAGAAAATTTACCCCCTCGCTAGGCAAAATTTACTTCCAGGGGGTAAATTTACCCCCGGTTATGAACCCTTGCTCTAGGATAACTATGATGAAACTGCTTCGTAGGGTCTTTTTATGCAAAATGTTGAAGTGGTGCGCAGGTAACAGATCCTACCTCAGGGTTCGATTCATAGCTGGAGCCGATGGCATTTGACATGTAGGTCGGGTGGCTGCTGACTCGAAAAACGCAAGGTCATTTCGCTGTCTCTTTCCGTTATTAGTTTAATTTAAAAATAGCCTCAGTTAATTACGGCAACACGTTGGTATGGGCCAGTTTTATACTAAAAATTTGCCATAATCTTTTAAAAATGTTAGAACTTTTAATTTTTGCTTTAGTAAATGGGCATATTCATTGGACTCGCAAGAAATAAACAGTGAAAAAATTGATATTTCGAAGTCAAGAGAAGAAACGGAAGACAACACAGATTCAGCGTCTGTGTTTTATAGTCGACAAGCAAAGTAAGTAAAGGAAAAACAGAATATATTAAGCTCCTAAAATTTACTGCACGCCTGCTGGGTGAGACTAGTTTCAACTTGAACCTTTCAGTAGAAACACCTGATTTATCTAGTTTTTCATTTAAATTCGACTTATTTAGCGCTTGTATTAACTGACTTTAGTGAAATAGTGTATAAGAGAAGCGAATCGTTTTCGTGCCTTTGCATTGTTGAAGACCTGGTTTCAATTTTTGAGCAGGTTAATTCGAGCTCTGGTGTTACGATATGGGCTACATTTTGTGTTTATTGAGCTCGATTCCGCAATGCTGTAGTTGTCGCGGCGTTCTTGGTTTGTTCTATACCATTTATTAGCGCAGCAAGTTATTAACCCCAAGTGCCAACACAAATTCATGAAAATGACTACCATCGCTTGGCGTAGTCGTTAAAAGCACCACTATCGGCACGAGAGATCTCGTGTTCGATTCTGGTGAGAGGCAAAATGTAAATATTTGTCCACGACACGCCACCGCTGCGACGTTTCTACGGGGCTGTATTGCCCAGGCGATAAGCCGCTGAGCAGGGCTGGCGCCTAGAGGGCACGGGTCCTACCCCCCTAATCGACATGCTTTGCCCCCCCAATCAACAAGTTTACTCCTTTGGAGACAGCGGCTTGTCTGCTTAATTTCAAACTTTGGCCTCCCCCTAAGTCGACTTCTCTGCCTCGGATATGGGCCCAGTCACTCGCTACACGCTTCGGCGTGATGTGATACCTTGAGTACAATGAAGATTTGATTTGTGATTTTGATTGCCATCGCTTCTTTGCGGATATTGTGCAGCTAACTTAAGCTTTTATAATTTCAGATACTTTTTGAATAACAAGGGTGATTACAACCTTGTGACGTCATGTGCTTTTCATAAAGCGACCAACATTCTGGTCACTGGCTTGTCATCCGGGACTTTTTATATTCACGAAATGCCTGATTTTAATCTGATTCATTCTTTGAGGTGAGTTTGTGGCATCTTTTTTTACAAGCGACAGTATCACTATAAAAGATTTTTTAACTCAAATTTACTACTGTCAATTCCATATTCATGGAAAGTCAACGCTTCGCACAGTTGTATTTTACATTTGCACTTACTTTCATATTCCTCCTCGTATCAATAGGAAGCGATCAAAGCGCCATAACGAGCTTGCTTTGGAGTTGCCAGCCGCCTGTCTACCACTCTTAAGATGGAGTAATCCTGCTAGTACCTTTCCCTACGGCACAACAAGTAAACTTGCCGGCTTGTTTTTTCCACGCTGTCCCTTTTAATGCTAAGCGTCTAGCAGGGAAGCTGTGAACACCAATTTTAAAGTTATTGGTTTAACCCGACTCGGAATCAAACCAGACTCTGCAGCTCCAGAGGCAAACGCTCTATCCACTCGGCCGTCTCATCTGAGTAAACTCAAAGGCCTTGCTTTGTATGAAATGACCTGAAGCTTGAGGCGTACGGTTATGTTGTAACTTATTGTTATTTCAGTATGTCTGAGTACAAGATTTCCTCCATCTCCATCAATTCAACAGGAGAATGGTTGGCTCTAGCCTCAACCAAGTTGGGCCAGCTGCTAGTATGGGATTGGCAGAGCGAGTCTTACATCATGAAACAACAAGGTCATTTCAGCACCATGTCTTGTCTGGATTATTCTCCAGATGGCCGATATTTGGTGACCGGAGGAGACGACTCAAAGGTGATATTTTTCACGAAATCAACTTGATTTTTACTGCACTGCTAGTCTCGAAGACATTAGATATGGTGAATGCTTTGATATTGTGACCCCAGCTCATTGTCAAGCAGATTGCTCTAATATTTATTTCAATTTTCAGTTGTTCTCGTACTCATTTATCATCCTTGTTAATTTGGTGAAGATTTAGTGGTGCCGCACCTAAGTTGCAGTTTCGTATTGGCCGGTTCGATTCACGGCTGGAGCCGATCGCATTTCACATGCTGCTGGCTCGATGAGTGAGGCTCACTTTGCAGTCTCACTCAATTACTGTTGAATTTTCAGCTCAAATATTAGAGAAGAACCACATCTATATTTGTCTGAGTGGTTTGACAGTTTCTGTACGCGTAAGTCTTTTTACCCCGCGTTTTTTTTTTGTGAAGGTCAAAGTTTGGGATACTCGAAGTGGTTTTTGCTTTGTGACGTTTTCCGAACATTCGGCTGCAATTCGAGGTGTTCAATTCGCTTCTACAGGTCACGTGATCATGTCTGCGTCATTGGATGGCACCGTGCGTGCCTACGATCTGCACAGGTTCGAGTTTTAAAGTTATGGAAATGTATCGAGTCAAACATTTGGTTGACCATGACAGAAGTGTCGGAATAAAGGGAGGCTATGGCCTCGGGCCCGTGATAGGGTGAATCGCGTCCTGTAAAGATAAAAGATCTGCTGAAGTTAAAATCAGGTTTGCAAAAAGCATAGGGCCTCACGGAAAATTGGCCCCAAGGCCCCCAGGGTTTTAGCACGTCCCTGGTTTGAGTTATGAAGTAGACCGGCGAGTTATCACGTGATGATTGGTTGCGATATGGCGTTTTTTGAAGGTCACAATAGTATAGCTTGTTTGTTGAACATTGAGACCGCTTAACTTTAACCTAAGAGAAATGTATAAAGAGGTATTCTTTTATATAAAAAAAATTGGTGATTGTAATTAAAATGGAGTTAAAAATTTGGTTTATTATCATGCCATGCAGAATGTACGCGAATTACCTGAGCTAGATAAAACTCTGTTACAGTTGCTTCGTTATTCACTTACTTATAGCATCGAATGGTATTTAGGGGTATTTAAGTAAGTATGCAACATGTATAATTTCCAAATGTCTGCATTTAACATTAACTTTAATTGAGCTGATGAGGATTGAGCTGTGTAATTTCCAAATGTCTGCATTTAACATTAACTTTAATTGAGACTTTAACAATAGTGGATAGAGACATCGTTATCGGTGCGGGAGGTCGTGGGTTCGGTTCTTGGCTGTTCAAATCGTACGCAGTGTCGCCAACGGCTCGTCACCGGTGCGACGTTTCTTCGGAGCTGTGCTGCTTATGCGCTAAGCAGTGGAGATAGCCCCGCCATTCGTTACACGCTTCGAAGTAATACCGCGAGTATTAATGATTGTTCGTACAACATAAAGCAACGTAACAACTAAAAAGCAATGTCCTTCCTGGCCTACCGGACGGGAAGTCGTGACGACTTCCTCTTGTTGGGTCAGAGGCTATAACAGCACTCCATCACCAACAGTGCAAAGCACTCCAGTAAATCGCACCGTAGAGCGAGACAGCGCTGTTTCTGGCTATTAGCCTTCATCAGCCGCCCTCAGGTAAGAAACATCTTCCAGGACGAATGATCTTGTCAGGATCACTCATCCCTTCGGATAAATATTTCTTAAAAGAATTTGACTGGAATGGTGACGTAGCCATACGAGTGGATTGCGTACCACAAAGGTTAAATTCTTTAAGAAATGTTTATCCGAAGGGATGAGTGATCCTGACAAGATCATTCGTCCTGGAAGATGAATGTTTCTTACCTGATGGCGGCTGATGAAGGCTAATAGCCAGAAACAGCGCTGTCTCGCTCTACAATAAAGCAACGTACATACTTATGCTGGCAGTCATAACATGTATGATGTCATGTTTCAGATATCGTAACTTCCGTACTTTTACATCACCTCGTCCGACTCAGTTTGCGTGTCTTGCAACTGACACCAGTGGAGAGTTGGTTGCAGCCGGATCTGAAGATTCGTTTGAAGTTTTTCTATGGTCTGTTCGCACAGGTCGACTTCTGGATGTCCTAGCTGGTGAGAAGAGGTTATTGTTGCAACTTGCGCGAGTCACCCTGAGCACGAGTTGCAAAATTATAAATTATGCTTTGTTTTCAAAATATTAAACTCAGCTACCATCCAGTATGTGTGCAAATGCAATCGGCACCAGCAATGAATCAGAGCCTTCGTGTACCGCTGGGCCAAATCCCGCTTGATGATTTTTTCGTTTTGATGTTCAGTGGATTATGAAGAGAAAAATTTCAAAGCAGAAAATGTGCTATTTAGATGAGAAAAGTTAGGAAAAAAATTCATTGTTACCGCCATGAAATAGTCTTTTAGCTTCTGGATAAAAAGTTAATAATCAGAGCGTCCTTGTGGAATCAAATCTTCGGCCATTAGACTAATCACGTGATTGCTTTTAGGTCATGAGGCTCCTGTTGTTTCTCTTTCATTCTCTCCTGTTTCCTCTTTTCTGGCGAGTGGCTCGTGGGATCACACTGTAACATTGTGGAAGATAGGTGAGGAGAAAGGAACAAGAGAATCAATTGATGTAGGACACGACGGTAAGTTGCCATCTTCAAGTTATGAGTTGTCCGCATGTCTATTGTCTAGTTTAAGTCGTTTCAAAAGCTTATGGGCTTTTAGCATCACGAATAAATCTGTGAGGTCATAATCACTTTTTTGATGGTGACAACCAAACACTGATGATGATCCAGAAAGCTTTTGGGCTTTTGGAACCACTTAAGCTTAACATCTAGACATGGCAAATGAAGCTATAGCCGGATGAGGGCATCAATTAACTTCCACTTATAACCAAAAGGAATTTTCTTGGAGATGAGTTTTGTTCACTTCCCAGAATTTCTTTAGCTTATTCCCTTTTGGGTGATTTTTGTTTTAACTGAGCAGCAATTTTGTTTGTATTTTCAGTTGTTGCTGTTGCGTTCCGTCCTGATGGGAGCGAGCTGGCAGTGTCTGCGTTAAACTCTGAAATTACATTCTGGACCATTCCAAACTTCAAACAAAGTCAATCCATTGATTGCAGGTTGCTTCCCGATTGATGTTGTTTAAACTGTAATCTCATTGCTTGCTGCGTTTATCGCCTCGTACTTTGCCGTTGCTCAAAAACTGATCTCTTATGGACAAAACACGACCCATCTTTCAGCATTGCAAGCAGCGCATAGGATAATTTCCTGATTTTGTTTCTGCTGAACGTTTTTTTTGCTCATCGTAAAATGAGTCGTTAACTGTGGTATGAAGCTCAACACATGTGCTTATTTTCTTATTCTTAGATACGATATTGGATCCGGACGAAATGAAACGGATTTAGTGTCCGCTAAGACAACACGATACGGAAAAACTTTTGACTCTATTTGTTACTCCGCCGACGGAGAAGCAATAATTGCGGGTAATGTGTTTCTATTCTGTTACTTGCGCTTTGCTCAGGCGTTACCAAAAACAACCTTTCAACAAGTCTTTGAATGGACTGGGTGACCAGTCTTGGGTAGTCTCCCACTTGCAGTTTCGTTACGTGCGATTTCGTGGCATCATTATTCGCTACTTAGACCGTTTTGACTTGTTGAGGGGATTAATCTCGGTTAGCAGTGATTTTTATTGCTGGATGTGCAAACGAAATTCATGGTCAAATCTTCATTAAAATCGCGGTATTGCAACGAAACGTGTAACGAGAGGCGAGGCCCATCTCCGCAACACAGCTCCGAAGAAACGTCGCAGCGGTGACGAGCGGCAGACGACTCTGTGTCCGATTTGACTGGCCCGAGAATCGAACTCTTCGCGCACTGACGGCGATGTCTTTAACTACTGCCCCAACCGGCAGGTTGCTGATGGTTTTTGTTTTTTCTAGCCGGTCAATCCAAGAATGTTTGCGTGTACAACATCGAAGAAGGTTTATTGATCAAAAAATTTCAAGTCACCAAAAATTATTCGTTTGATGGCATGCAAGTAAGAGTGTTTGCTCGATTCTCATTTTTCATCGTAAAATACTACTTGCTGAGGCCAGAAATTCTTATCCAGTGGTACGTGTACCCTTGCTTTTGCTGCTTCGTATCTTCGGGGGTACATGTACCACCGGCTTATTTAAATTTCCAAGTAATATGTTTGCAATGAACTAGTAATGGAAATATTTGTTTGCAGTATTGTTTTATGCCTTCCTCATTTAGATTTTACTTGTGTTAATCTGTCAACTGCTGCTAGTAAGGCGTTGTTTGTGTGCAGGAGTTTTTGGATCGACGAAAAATGACAGAATTTGGACCAAAAACATTATTTGACACTGGGATCGGCGATGAAGGGGGCACTGCTATTAAACTACCAGGGGTTCGAACTGGGGACATGTCACTGCGAGCTTTCAAACCCGAAATTCGAGTTTCTTGTGTCAGATTTTCACCTACAGGTCAGCATTTTGTCATAAAGGAAAGATGTTTTGTCACAATATTTATTTTGATAATAATGTCATTTAAAAACTTCAAAATAGTGTAGCTCAATCGCTTTTTGTGTGATATTTACATTGTTTACTAATCCGGACTATCTTACCTGATCATTCGTAATGTTTTTCTACTTAAACCGAATGGGGATGCTTCTAGCCTCGAGCAGTTATGCACCTTTATGTTTAATGCTAAAGCCAGATTTAAATCAGGAAAATAAAGCCAATTAAAATCACTTATTTTTCCTCCTTAAGCTATTTTCGTCACGTACGTACTGGGTTCAGATTTACGTCTAGCTGTGCAGGCACCAGTCTGTTAACTTTGCGGTTAAAGACATCGTTATCAAAGCGGTATATCCGTGGTTCGATTTTCGAGTCGGTCCAATCGGACACAATATCGTCAAAAGTTCGCCACCGCTGCGACGTTTCTTCGGAGCTGCGTCGCCCAGGCGCTAAGCTTTGATGATGGACCCCATCACTTGTTACAGTTTAGGCTTGATAGCGCGAGTATAATAAAGATTTTATTTTTTTGCTCTGTAGGCCGAGAATGGGCTGCGGTTTCTACTGAAGGTCTACTGATTTATTCTCTTGACGCAAACATGACATTTGATCCGTTTCAACTTGACATAGACATCACTCCCACCAATATTCGAAAAGAAATAAAGGTTTAGTATTTAGTTGGTACTTGGACCAGAATTTTTGCCGTACTTTGTCTTGGTTTTATATGTCGAGTTAATGTATTTAGTTAAGTGGAAATATGGTAGCTAGTCTCTTGTTAGTTGATAATTCGAACGAAATCAAGAGTTGTTAAGACCTTTTGTGAAATAGTTGTGGTAGGATTTCTGGAGCAATTTTCTCTAATTCTATGATTGCGCTGAAGTAATGACTGCTTGCTCTCGATGTTGTTACTGGTGTGTACTTGTTACAAACTTTCCATCTCGTGTTTTTTGCGTTCTTGCAGCTTTTTTGTAGTAGTAGTTTCTTGAACGACCAAACTAACACAAACAAAAGCACTGGTTGAAGAATAAGTTACAGAGACAAAACGATATACTTTGAAATATGCTTCAGTTAATAGAAAACATTATATTTAATAAAACATAAAAATATAACCGTACGGTTTGCTTAGCTCAGCTGCTTTCGGTGCGGGAGGTTTGCGGTTCGATTCCCGGGCCGGCTAAATCGGCACAGTGTCGCTAACGGCTCGCCACCCCTGCGACGTTTATTCGGACATGTGTTGTCCAGGCGCTAAGCCGCGGAGATGGGCCCCGCCACTCGTTACACACTTCGGCGTGATATCACGAATATAATGAAGATTTAATTTTAATATTAAAATATGCATGGTCGCTGCACCTTAACCTTGAGTTTTGCGTCGATGTTGAATTGTTGCAATATTATTGGTTGCTATTCTGGAATAATTAGTAATCGTATTGTTGCAGAATAGAGAATATGCAAAAGCCATTATGACGAGCTTGCGTCTCAACGAAGAAGCGTTAGTAATTGAAGTGTTTGAACAAATTCCTGTTCAGTATAGTAAGTTCATTGTTATATTCATTTCATTATGAGAACGAATTGCAAGTATCGCAGTAGCTTTTGCGGTTACAATGTCAGGAAAATTGATTAGATAGGACAAACTTGCTCATGTTCTGTTCAGTGTTCAGTCTATCAAATAGAAGCGGTTGGCATCACTACTCGGTGCGGTAGGTCTTGGGTTTAATTTTGGCCTGGCCAAATCAAACACAGCCGCCAAAATCTCGGTATCGCTGCCACGTTTCCGTGTTGCCCACGCGCTCAGCCGCGCGGAGAATGACCCGCCTCATGCAGTACGTACCACATGAAACCCTGCTGATTGAAATTGCGTGCTGTAAAAGCACTTACGTTTCATGTTTGCAGTCGAGCCCATTGGTCGCAATCTTCCGATTGTTTACGTTGAGAAATTGTTGAATTTTCTGGCCGATCGTCTAGATTCTTCGTCTCATCTTCATTTTTATCTGCTCTGGTGTCGTTGTCTTCTTTATGCACACGGCACTACACTCAAACTCCACTCGTCTCAAGTCATGTCTCACATGACGCACTTGCAAAAAGCTATTAGCAGAAAAATGGAGGATATTGCGAAAGTGTAAGTTGCGGAATTTGTAATAAGGGATTGGCTAATTTGTGTTTTTTGCCTCGTCTGCATTGCTTACAATGGCACAAAGACGCTAAATTGTTACTTAAGTTTCTCTGTTACTGCCTATACCTCACAGCAATACCTAGGAGATGAAGACTTGGAGTTTTAATTCCAGTCGGGTCAAACCAATGATTTGAAAATTGGTATTCACAGCCCCGTGGAGATCAAGCTTCCAGTTTTTTTTTAAGTGATGTTTTAGAAATACGTCTTATGGTTTGTTTGAATGATAGACAGATGGGTGGCAATGCGAAAGGAGCTCGTTGTAGCGCTTCCCTCTTTCCTGAAAAAAAGTTCTAGTTACTTCCTGGATTATTGAATTTAATGACTAGTTTTCTTCATTTAGGTGCGATGCAAATCATTATCAAATCCAATATATTCTCTCTCTTTCAAAGCAAAATCGAAATAGGAAAGTTTTGGGCGAGGAAAATGCTGTCGACGACTTTCAAATAAGCGATAGTGATAATGAAATGAAGTTAATTCCAGTCGATGAATCGTGATATTAAAATTGGATGAAAATATCAAAATACTGGAGTGAATAAGTTTGAAACAACTGTGCACATGAGCGGCTTTGGTGGTCTTCAATCGGATTTGCTTTCTATTTCAGAGAAAATGAACAATGACCTTTTTTCTCAGACCTCGATCAAGAGTTGCATGCATTACGACGATATTTTAATTGCAAATACAATATACGTTGCAAACATGGTAGCTTTTATAAAAATAGTTTTGGGTAGCACAGCACCGGAGAATCCACCAGACTACATTCGCTTATCGATCATGAGACTAATGTAAGTTGAGCAATACAAACACAATAGCTTCATTTCCTTCAAAACGATATCTACAAAATAAGTTTCCCCAACGTTGTTACAATTGGGCAAGTGTTTGCTTTTTTGTCATTGCAAATTGCTAAAAATAATTCTGAAAAATTTCGAGTACTGTGATTAACCATGATTTCGCGAGGATTGTAACGAATTGGTGAATATCGGATCATTTTGACGGCACAGGAGGTTGGTATAAAGTTTTAGACGGTCTCAGTGGGGTACGTCGCTCTCTTTCTTTTGGATAGCGAGTGGGACCCTTGTGACCTCGCCGAAATTCTAATCCACCAGTTGGTCCGGTGTACGTACCGTGACCGGATAACAGGGGTTTGATCTGAAATAAAAAAATAGACTTTGATGACGGCTTTCAAACCAGAGATGCAACCGTCTGGTGTTGTCTTATCTGTTCCAAATAACGATCAATTTCTTTGCTAGTCTATGTACTACGTAGGTCAACACTTCGGACAGCTCAAAAACGGTTAAACATCAATAACTAGGCTACAGTATTTTACAGTAATCAGTATTTCCGTCCCACGCAATTAATCTTGTGATCAACATTAAAGCGCACAGGGCGGACAAGCAGAGTAGTTGCATATCCATATCACTTAATAGGTTACTCAAGTTTGCCACTAAAGGCAGTAGAGCACCTTCGTCATTATTAAACAGTGTGTCCTTTCTTTTTTAGATTTTTGTTTTGTGGCTATAGTTTTCCAAGTCAATATTTTCACCACACCATCCAAAGCTTGACCGGCGAATACACGCGTATAATACGTTAACTCCGCAGAAACTACTACTGCAGCATAACTTTGATTAAAATGATTTCAGGTTTATGTTTCTTGAACTAAATGTGTTCCAATCCATTCTCATACCGTGTCTGGTCGCATGTCTTTGAACAGCACTTCTTCATTATTTCCATATCCTACAAATTCCACCACAGCCGTTGGTTCAGTGGGATGAACGTTCATCACCGTAGCACGGTAATACTAAAAAGTTGTAATGCTCAATGACACATAAGTTGTAACGCTGATAAACAGCGTGGCATTATGATATTAGCATTTGTAAGGTAAGGTATTGCAGCATTTGCAGGGTTGTATTCACAACCAAGGTCGAAGGATCACGTCTCACCAAAGTATGGTCGTTGCGTCTGCAGCCTACAGAATCACTCCCGCTTAAAATATAACCTTGTCCAATTTTCGTGGCTTCAGGTCCCGGGTTCGAATCGCGGGTGCAAAGCTAGCTAATTTTAAACAAGGGGACAAGGTACAAGTCGCGGTAAACATTTTTGTCCAACCTCGTCACACGATTGAAATAAAACAAGCACCAGTTAAGGTCAAAAAAGCACGAGTTGACACCTTTAAAGTTACATGAAACAGCGGATCGTAGCCTTTATTATGGATTAACTTATTTTTTCACCTGTCCATCCTCCCAATACAAGGCTTGGCATGTCATACCAGGGGCCCATCTGCCGCCAATATCTTCTGTGTAGGAGTTGTATTGCGCTCTTTCACCAGCAATGGGCCTACTCTGCTGCCGTTGGTCTTGATATGAATGAGATGAAAGAGGTTTAAGTCGATCTGGGGACTTTTGGGAGTCGTAAACTGGGTACATGTGCTCTGAACCCACAGGAGAATCACTTTTCCTTTGCTGATTTGTGTCACCCAACGTTACGTTACGCTTGTTCCCCAGATCACGCGACTGCGAGCTGGTCGGTCTACGCGCGTCACGCTGCTAGTTGAAAATACATAAATCGATTAGTACATCCCGAGCATAAATGCTTAATCAACTAGAAAACAAGCAAATGGGTGATAAGTATACAAAGGCCACGTAATATGATATTTCATTATTGCTCTGTTAGCTCTACTTGACAATTTCAAGCAACGCCGTATCGTTACTGTGAAATCAACCAAAACTTACTGTATTCCTTGATTGTGCATCCGTAACGGTCGATAAAAAACAAAAGAATATACAAAACGCTAAAAATTCTACACCAAAAGTGAAACCGCAAAAATTAAATTTATAATAGTCTTGTGGTTTTGCCGGTAGCATGGTTCGGAGCAAGATATTTACGACAGCCATTATCGCAAAGCTGATGGTTCAACTCCCACCCTAGCGTTCTTGAAAAAGATGCTTTACGATAATTCTTCCTGCTTGGTGAAATTTAACAAGCTGCAAATTAAAGAAGTCAGAAGCAAAACTCAACCGGAAAACTCGGAAACAAAGACAACTTCCACGTGGGTCTGGATTCCTCCTATGCATTGCGCCTCCGTCGCTTCATTGTGAAAAACAGATCAAGAAATCATTATCAATCAAAAAAAAATCATATGCACCTACCTCTTTCTTTTTTTGAAATCTCGGCGGAACCTTGGATTCGGTAGAATTTCTTGTTCTGTTTCTATTCGTTTCATTTCTGTAAGGTCTATCATCTCCGTGATCATTTTTAGAAAAGTCTTTTCGTAAATCACGATCAGAACTATCCTCCTCGTTGTAATATAATGGTTTCGAAAATTCAACACTTTCTTCGCTTCTCGGTTTCCAGTCGTTATTACGAGGCTGTCTTGCCCGAGAAGGTCCGTTGGAGCGGCTGTAATCGTCTCTGTTTCTATTTGAATTATATTGCCTAGGCTCTTGTTTGTCCGACTTTGAAAACCGGTTTGATCCAGTTTGATCTGGATTAGTTCGGTTTGATTGATAATTTCCATTGTCAAAATCATTATCTCGTCTGTGAACAAATGCAGTTTCATAGAATAAGCTACGTTGCTAGCAACATGTCTGAAAACAAAGTTCAATTTGAAATTACAAATCTGCGAGCTACTATACTTCGAATAGATTTCATTAAACAATCAACAGTCTCACGGGTAGGAAGAATTATTGATCAACTTTTACGATAAAGCGGCCGCCCTTTTTTCAAGATAAAAACCAAACAATTTAAAAAGCGGATTTTCGGGGGCTATAATGAAACAGTTGCAATTACATTTCACATGAAAACAATACGTTAGAAAAAGACGTTGTGCTAACATTATGCTATGCACAATATGATGGGCGTGGGAGGTTTAGGACTCGATTTCTATGCCGGCCAAATCGGACAACAGCTCGCCACCACTGCGATAGTTCTTCAGAGCTGTGTTGTCCAGGCGCTAAGCCATGGAGATTGGCCCCGCCACTCATAACACGCTTCGGCTTAATACCGCGGGTATAATGAAGATTTGATTTTTGTATTTTACAGCTCAGATGGCCCAGTGGTATAGAGCGTGTGTCTCATGAGCTGTAGACTCGGGTTTGATTCCGAGTCGGGTCAAACCAATGACTTTAAAATTGGTATTCACAGCTTCCCTGCTTGACACTCAGCATTAATGGGACAGTGTGGGGAACAAGCAAGCAAGTTTACTTGTTATGCCGTTGGAAAAGGCACTTCGCGGGATGACCCCATCTTGGTGTGGTAGACAGATGGCTGGCAAATCCTAAGCGAGCTCGTATAGCGCTTTGATCGCTTTCTCGCGATAGGACGATAAATATGCAGCTACATAAATAAATAATGCCCGCTTTTACCATTAATGTTACGAACCTGTTATTCCTTGCCGCTCTTCTGCTTCCACCATCGCGATATTTACTAACTCCACGATTTTCCGGATTCACTTCGCTGCAACGAGGTTCTGAAAAAAAACAGACACAATTACCCCGAGTCCTGAGCACATGTCACCTTAAGCGGTCCATAACCCCAAGGGCTTTCCGTATCATAATAAAATTTTTGATGTCACAGTCACTTTTTCAATTGTGACATTTATAGCACGTAAAATCAAATCTCATTATAATCATGATATAACGCAGAAGTGTGTAACGAGTGGCGGGGCCTATGCCCACGACTTAAAGTCCGGGCAACACAGCTCCGAATAAACGTCGCAAGGGTAGCGAGCCGTTGGCCACACTGTGTCCAACTCGAACGGACCTCCCCAGAAAACGCACCCAAAGACCTTCTGCACCAATAACAATGCCTTCCAAGCACTACAGCAATCGACCAAATCAGAGCAAACAACACAGTAAAAACTTAAGGCCAACCTTCATGAAGCTGATATTGCTGATTACTTCCATGAGTTTCCACCAAACTGAGTTCTTTGGCGTATTCAACTAAATACTGTTCTTGTAGTGCATCGTCATCATCAGGAGGTTGAGATTTGTTATGTTCTGAAGTTGGAGATTTGGCATTTTCCTGAGACTTGGCTGCAAAAGTTATTGTTTTGCCTATTATAAAATTAAGCTTCGAACATTTTGTTGTCATCTTCAATAAAAATACCGTTATCAGTACAAAACCCATCTTAAGGCGCCCAATTTTGTTTTTACTATTTCCATTACTTGTCACCAATCTCAACGTTAGAGAGCAAACCAAGCACTAAATTCCCGCACTTTTGAAGTTGTTTGATCTTAGTACGAACACAATACGGTTCCCCATACAAAAATAATATCATCTGCGCATGAAAAATTAGTTAAATAGCAATCCAAACTGCAAGGTTCGCAAGCTGAAAGAAAACTTCAATTTATTTTGAAACTTTTCACGCCTAATAAAGGTATTTCAAATTTTGCACCACTAAAAAAATGCTCAAAAATACATCAAAAGCTCGAACCTTTTTGAGCGTTTCTGGTGAACTTTGTTTCGACAAAATCAAATAAAGTGGAACTAGAGGTGTGGTGTGACGAGTCATCATTCCGATCAAACTTCCCGTCTCGATTTGATCTTTTTCCTAAACGAAAACCATTAAGTACAAGACCTCATGATCTTTACGTACATAAATACCTCCTCTGCTCCTATCATTTCCTCGCCGACCTCTCGAGTCGTTTCTGGGGTTATCACTTGAAGATTGAAGCAACGATTCAAGAGCTTGTTCTAGATTATTGTCATGACGCCTCAATGTTCCTATAGCAGCCGGGCGACTAAAACCCATTTGTACGATCTGTGCAACCTTGTCTTCATCAGCTCTGACATTGCCCGGCTAAAAGCATTTGTTTAAAGCAAAATCCAATCTTCATTACACTCGCAGTATTACGCCGCATCGTGCAACGAGTGGTGGGGCCCATCTCCGCGACCTAGCATCAAGGCAATACAGCTACGAAAAATCGTCGCAGAGGTGGCGAGTCCCTTGTGACACTTTATCTGATTTGACCGGCCCGGTAATCGAACCAACAACTTCCTGCGTCAATGGCGATATCTGTAACCCCTACGTCATCCGGACCGTCAAAGCAGATGGCCCCAAAATATTTCAGTTTAAGTGCCTTCACAAAATCAGAATAAACTCTATCAGGCGAAAGTCTCACATTGGATTGATCTAATTGATCTATTCCTTTGTTGGAATGAATTGCGAGAAACCTTCTTTGCAAACGGATTTGCAATGCAGTCGACTCAACATATACTTTGTAAAAAAATAACGATAATTTTTTTCACAAGAAATTCAACATAACCTTAAACTAATGCCACAGAGGCGTACTAAAAAGTATTAGCTAGAGAGGTTTCTGTGGTAAATTGCTGCAAAACTGCTTCACGCCGAACCACAAACACTATCAGGTTTTAGCAACAGTATAGCGATATTTTCAGCAAGCACACCTTTCTATAATTGTCACTTCGACTTTGGCCACGACCGAAATCTCTTCTATTTGGTCTGTCTTCGTATCTATTCGAATTTCCAGACGATTCTGAACATATATGGAACGTAAAAAGAGACCCAAATTTCTTACGGGAAAAAAGAAAGACAGAACCCATACAATATTTATTTCTTGTTCACCACGATGTTTTTACAGACAAATATTAAAGATAAATCTGGAGTGATTGACCCACCACATAATCGGATAAGATTTCGTTTTTCATCAAGGAGGCTAGGGGTTAAACAGAATTAAATTTTTTAAGTCGAAAAGTTGAGCTGGGCCCAAAATTCGAAAGCTGGCGACCAATCATTCTCAAATATTGAAAAATAAATTTTTTGTTATACCTGCGGTATTACGCCGTTAGTGTCGGGGGGCCATCTCCGCGGCTTAGTGGCTGGCCAACACAGCTCCGAAGAAACATCGCAGCGGTAGCGAGCGTAGGCGACACTGCGTCCGATTGGATCGGCCCAAGAACCGAACCCAAACCTCCCTCATCGATAGCGCTGTCTTTAACAACTGCGCTAACAGGCAAGCCACGCCAAACACAGAGTTGTCAACGGGTCGAAGACGTTGAGCCCGACACGAACTCGATTTTTCAAGCTTGAACCCCACCCGAACCCGAATCCTAATTTATTAGCCAGTCTAATACTAATTTAAACCCGAAACCAAAAACATTACCAGATATTTTGAAATTTTGATAAAAAAGAGTTTTACCCATCCACAGTCACACCAGTTGCGCACAGCACGATTAATTCAAAGGTGTTCTTTTTGCTTTATTCCAGCAATTGCGAAAACCCTATCACTCAAAGAAAATCTCGATTTTGCTCCCGCTTGCGATCCGATTAAAGCCCGACAATTTTCCCAAATACTAGCCGAAGCCAAGCTTGAAAAGCCCAAGCCCGATTGATAACTTTGGCCTCGCAATGAAGTAATTTAAGTAACACTGAATTCAGCTGCCGCTTACCTTGATCCGGCTTGTTTCTCGCAGCTGTAAACGATTTTGTTGATGAATCACCCATGCTCTGTTTGACTTTGGCAATGGCAGTTTCACGCTGTTCGCTGAAACCTTTATTGTCTTCATCATTGTCGCCTTTAATATTAGAATTTTGAAGCGAAGGGTTTGATGTATTACATTGATAATCAATTTTCTGCAATGCACGAAAAACAATTCAAACACTAAAGAATGAACCCCTTGCCACATTATTTTGAATTTACCGTTAAGACACCGTTAACGGTGCACGAGGTCTGGAGTTCGATTCTCGGGCGGTCACGTCGGACGTTGTGTCGCAAACGGCTCGCCAACCGCTGCGAAGTTTCTTCAAATCAGTGTTGGCCAGTTGCTAAGCCGCAGAAATGAGCCTCGCCACTCGTTACACGCTTCGGCGTAATGCGGCAGGTAATGAAGATTTGATTTAAAATTATAATTAAAACTATACAGTATTGCAATAAGCAAAAAGATTAAACATTTAATGAGTAAATCACCTTCCCAAAAGGTACAAATGATGGTGGGGCGTCGTCTCCTTCGGTTACGTTTCTGAAAAAACCAGAAGCGTCCTAGAAAAAATAAATAATTAACCTAATTTCCAAGTCTAAAATTGTCAAATCCAACTAACTTTCGCAGTTTTCCATTTGTTATACAGGCTTTCAACTTTTCCTCCAAGACATTGTACGTTGTCTGAATTCAAAAGAAGATATCCATTTTGCACTTTAATGCAACCATTTAAAGAAACTTTGGATCCTGGAGGAGTGTTAATGCTGCAAAGTTTACAACATTAATCATTACCAAGAGAAACCCTAAAAGAATCTAGTTAAAAAAGAAACCGAAACAGAGAAACAAAAACTCGCGATATTTCACCAAAGCATGTAACAAATGGCGGGGTACATTTTCGAGACTTAAAGCCTGGGCAACATAAGAAACATCACAGCAATGGCGAACACTCAGTTTGATTTGACTGACCAGGGAACCAAACCCCAAATTTTCCCTGTCGACAGCGATACGTTTAACCTCTACGCCAATCGGAATTTAGGTTAACGAAGTTAAAAATGTATTAACTTTCCACACCTCAGCTCTTTGCCGATATTACTATGTTCCACAGCCGTACATGTTTTGTGCCCGTCGCTTAAGTGTATTTGAAGCATTCGAGGAGCCACAGATGACTCTTCATTCACTTTTGGAGCAGATGCATTGCGTACTTTTATAACTTGAAGCACACACGGTCCATTAAACTAAAATCAAAACACTGCTTTCGAAAAGGTTTTCCTCTCACCGTTGAGAAATAAAATCCTTATTATCCTTACATATATACTGTAATACCAATTCAAATTATTCAAACTAAAACTTTATATCTGGGACTTGAAGCACAGACTGTTTTTATATTATCAATTATACATTTTCTGCAAATGCTATTCAGTATTCATTGAGCCCTTACAAAATATGGAACATTAAAGAAAACAAGCAATAACTTGAATGTAGAATAGATGAAACACCAATAAGGTGGACAGGAAAACAAAAAAATCAAATCTTCATTATACTCGCCGTATTACGCCGAAGCGTGTAACGAGTTGCGGGGCCCATCTCCGCGGCTTAGCGCCTGGGCTACACAGCTCCGAAGAAACGTCGCAACGGTGGCGAGTCGTTGGCGACACTGTGCCGATTTGACCGGCCCGGGAATCGAACCCTAGACCTCCCGCACCGACAGCGTGCGCTTTGCAACTGAGCTAACGGCCGGTGACAGGAAAACAATTATTACAATAATCTAGATTCAGCTGACATCATTCGGAGTGTAAGCAAGGCAGTGTCAAACTAAAGAAAACGTTTCCGTTCAGTTTTAAGAACTACTGCGGCTATATATTCCTGCTCGAGCTATTTTTGTTCCATAATCATTGTATTCCAAAATTAAAAACTTTCAGTCAGAAGATTACTGATCTTCTTAAGAAGCTGACTACTAATATATCAATGAAATTAAAACCAAATGCTCACCTTATTTAATTTACCCTTGCTCAAGTCATCAGGCAAAACTTTCCCACCAATAAGTGATAAATCAATCTAAGCATTTAAAGAGAAAATCAACTTCAGACAAAAGTAATTCATTTTTTAACTCTGTTTATGAAACTACCGCTTTTAAACAACAACAAAAAAAAAACACAAACACACATAAGCATTTAAATGAAAGTCAGATGGGTTTCCATCCATCATGAGTTAGTTATAAATAATAAGAGTATTATATTTAAGAACATATGCTACGGTAATCATATCATATAGTGCATCCACTTGCTTATGAAGATCATCTTACACTTAATTCTTTCAAAAAGAAATACTGTTTTAGTAATCTGTATGCTCAAAAGCAATCAGTCAGACTAAACATAGCACTTTCCATTTTATCATATTTTTCCTTGCAATTTGTAATAGTCTTCAAGATTAATGTTGCTTACATTAAGAGCAGCATTAATGATGTCCTTCATTGATGCTCGATCACTTTTGCTTCCCAGGTCTTCTTTGCAAATGTCAATGCCTTCTTTAGTAAGATACCTCAAGAAGATAAAAATTTCGAAGTTATTTTTCATCGTAACACAGTCCCTCATCACATAACTAAAAAAATGTTACGGAGATAAAACAGCAACTATGCCCAAAAATTACCAGAAAAAGTGTAAGGTTGGCAGTCAGTATAGACAGTCGAGATTGTGATATCTTAGCATAACAATGTTAACGTCGACACGAAGCACATTATCACAGATCATGAGCAACAAGACTACTAACGGAGTGGTTAAAGCCACTGCCAAAAGAGCAGGAAGTCTGGAGTTGAATAACCACGCTGCTCAAATCAGATGCAGTGTTGCCAACAGCTTGCCGCTGCCACGTTTACTTGGAGCAGCGATGTCCCAGAAATTTCCGGTGAAAAAAAAGCTTTTATTTAAATATCATGATGTCATTATGCATATTCTGCAACCAAGCTCATACAACTGTTAACACTTCATTCTCAATATTTGATACCGGTAACTGTAAAAGTCTACTTGCCCAAAAATCTTTGAAAATTACTGTGACAAACTGCTGCACAAACTGCAAAATTGTAAAAAGCTCAGCACTAACCATCCAGTTTGTTGCAAACTTTCTTTTAATTTAGTTGTTGCTTCATCCATAGTTTAACTCATTAATTCATAAATCCAAAATCAGGTGAACAACAATATCACAGCACCACCAGGGTAATGAAAAATAGTCTACCAAAAACGCAGTCCACTGCTAAAGAGAGTGCAATCATATTCATCGAGATATAATTTACAGTACTGGTACCCAGTACAACTGTACAATAGCAACAGTTAAAAATGAAAGTATGAAAACTGTTCCCGACAGGGGACTGCAAAGGGATTGCACCGCAGAAGGTCTTCAAGTCAAGCAGCCACCTGCAAAGATTTTGACACAACAGATGCGGCACACAGTAATATGATTGCTACATTTTAACATGAGATATTTCTCAACCACTAAATGTATACCGGTATATAATTAATCCAAACACCAAACCACCAGTACAAGGCATGTTCCACACGAGTCCTACTAAACACCGCAAAGGACGACAAAGGACCTCAAATTGATGTACTAAACACTACAAAGTACAACAAAGGACCCTAAAACCAGAGCATGCTATGGAATGGAATGGAAGGAGAATTTTTATATGAAATATGGAAGATGCTCAGAATGGAATAGAAGATTCAAAAAAATGGAATGGAAGGTCGTCTTCCATACTAACTACATACCGGCATATAAAACTTACAACAAATTACTAAGTAATGCTCTAGATATTGCATACCAGTACGAGTATGTAGTATCTATGGTAATATCAGTGTATACGTATATTGCTAATGCTAAATAGGGACCACTTGCTGTGCTCAATATCCGAAATGAAAATCATAATTACGTCATAATAAACAAAGTTGTGTGAAAATTTTTATCTTTGATGATTGACGATGTATATCACTGTTAAAGCCTCTCAGTCTCAGAGGCACTAATTGCAGCTGTTTGCTTAAGTGTTAACCATTTCTCGTCTAAGGTCTTTGCATCGTTGCAAGTGCTGAGGACTGAGCTTGAGGTGGTAGCGTGGCAGTACGATAAGTTTATGACAAGAGAAGTTAATCAAGTCAGAAGCTGCCTAACTAGAGCTCAGGACCATAGTTTTTAGTTGGGTTTTCATTTTTCTCAGATTTTCAACTTCCGCAAGAAACAGGAAATTTTTCAAAAATTTCATGGGAATCCCGCAAAATTCCCGAAATTTCTCTATATTCCTGAGATTTGGAAAATTCCCAGAATAAATTTCCAAAACTTAATCGATTTAATAATTTCTTTTGTTCATAATTTTATTGATATTCTAATACGCAGGTTACTAAAAGTATAATATCAGCTTTTACTTAATATCGATCGATAAAAAACTTTAAACATGTGTAGTAAATTAATTATCATTTTTACTGTATTGTTAAGTTTTATTTACTATTTTGACTCGCGTTTCTTTCGTTTTCAATGAAAATGGGGTTTATACTGCAACAATTTAGAAGATTGAGGGTAGGGGTTCTCAAACTGGGGTACGAAGCAAAGCACCATAGCAGAAGCTAAGAGATACCGTAGGTTATCAATTTAGACACTGTTTAGTCTGTTTCTAAGTAAATTTAACTAAGCTTTCAAGGTGCGTATATGCATTCACCTTATTACACGTTTGCTAAAGTTCGTTGGCATCCTCATTCTAGTTCAGTTCAATTCAACTTTTATTCTCGTATACTTAGAAATTCACATGAACAAAAAGTGCAAGTTAGTAGTTTACCGTACGTCAAGTATCAATTTGAAAGTTGAATTGAAATGAGGATAATTAGTCACTTTTTGGTTCTGCAATGTACCGGTAAGTTCTTAGCATGTTGTGACTGTATTGTTCTTCTGTGTAAAACATCAATAAATACATTGCTTACATATTTTTTTTTCATGCATGTGTTGCGTTATCATGTTTTTTTACAATATAGGATTGTTCAACAAACGAGTATGACTAGTTTTCGGAAGGAAAGCTTATCCTGCAGTTGACTCGCTTTCCGCATAATTTGCTGATAGTGCATTTACCGTACCATTACGTAAATGCACTATCAGGAAAAAAATTTAGTATGGAATGGAAAATTTTTAGCATGGAATGGATACGGAATGGAAGAAATTTTGCAGTATGGAATATGGAAAAATTGTCTTCCATTCCATTCCACAGCATGCCTGCCTAAAACCCCAACCCTAACCTAACCCTAATTTAACAGTTTAAAGTCCTACCAGTACGTAGTGTTATGGTATGATTCCAAGTCTTTTGTTGTTCTTTGCAGTGTTCAGTACTGAGTAGATCAATTTAAGGTCCTTTGTCATTCTTTGTGGTGTTTAGTACATCACTTTGAGGTCCTTTATCGTCCCTTGCAGTGTTTCAGTCCTTTGCCAGTTTGCGGTATTCAGTAGGACCAGTTCTACACCATACAGCTACCAGTACTTATTGATCAGAGGCACAGGGTATCGTTTTGCTTACCCTAAAGCACACTACCGATATAGCCTATACACATAGTCAGCTAGTGCTACTATAAACCTAGGTAGCTAACTAGGCTAATCTAAAAGGTATGCTCAGTGCTGATGAATTAGGAATAGGCTAGCCTATGCAGTTACCGAAACTTATTTGAATTAAGCCCCATCTTACAACAGGCAGATATATCACGAGCACAAGGACCGCTAGTGAGCTTTAGTAGGGGTTAGGGCCTAACCCTAACCCCCGAACCCTAACCTGAACCACAGCTTAATTCAAACAAGCCCCCAGTGGTACCTACCATGACGTTTTAGAGTTCTCACCTAGGTTAAACTAATGCTGCAGGTAACATTTATCCAGTCCACATGTCCAATTTAAATGGACCAAAAACCCTCTGGCTTTCTGCATCCCAGACTCGTGGGCTTTTGGCCTCCTTTAATTGGACATGTGGACTGGGTGAATGACAGCTTAGGCAAACCCTATTGAGACTTAAAATGAAACTGTGAAAAGCCGAGAGAAAGTTATATCATCTGCAATAAATCATTAGGCTTTTGCCGACAAAAGCTGCTAGAACTATTTATCATTCTTGAACCGCTTCCGCAATCGAGTCAAATGTCAACTCAATCTCACTAAATCCAGATCCACCCCCATCCTAAATGTGGGACTGGCCCCAATTCCAAACTTTTCTCTTGCTTTTGGACAAGGATATTAGGCAGGAATCCGCAAGGAAATCGTGAAGATGCTCCATGTATTATTCCTGCTAAAAGCAGCATGCAGCAACTCGACCAGGCTGCAGTAGCCTCGCAAAGATCTTACATAATTTTTACACTCCGCAAAAACAGGAGCATTAACAAATTCAAATAAAACCATAAATAAAACAGCATCAGCAAAATAAATGCAGCAAGAACAAACACGAGTCCAAAACACAAATGAAGTACATATCATCACATTACGAAATATCGTAAATTATAGTAAGTTACAAAGATTAATATCATATTTTATTGTTGAATAATGGTGATAATCCATGACCCATTCCATCGGCAGAAATCCATTCAAATTCAATTAATATTAACAAAACATTTACATACATGTGAAGTATTTATTCAATTTGGCAGCAGTCGGCAGCGTGGCGCAGTGGTTCGAAGAGTCGTTTTTATGACAACCATGATCGTAAGATTGATGGTTCAACCATAGGTGGCGGAACCGGGGACCCAACACTTTTTTTTTCAGGGGGGCCCTGGGGGGGTCCTAATTTACGCGTTTATTTCTATATGTTGTCGCTGCATGAGTGTATTTGAAACTTAATAGGCCTACCATCGAAATTAAAACCCAGGAAACAGCTTAAATCCAGAGATGTCTTCTGTAAAATTTTGTTTGTGCGGTGGGGTAACAGAAACTAGATGCAAAAACCGCTTTACAAAATCGGGCGGTTAAAGTTATCTCTGGAGCACATTTTCGGAATTCCGTTAAACCTTTATATGTTCAACACAAAATATTGCAAATTGATGACCTCTATAAACTTGAAGTAGCAAAAATGGTTTACTGTTGCATACACAATAAAGCACCGAGTTCCTTTTTAAATTATTTCAATAAAATTAAGGGGGTATCCCAACGTTTGACAAGAACATCAAGCAATAAAGATATGCTCTACATTCCTCTATGTAAATCAAATAGACTGCAGAGGTGCATAAAATATCGGGGAGTAAAAATTTGGAACTCCATACCAAAAGAAATAAGGGATACATCATACAATTCTTTTAAAGACGGTACAAAAATTTTCTTCTATCGTTATACAACTAATTACATAGGCCTAATTAACAAAAAGGTATTCTAAAAGCGAATTAACAATACTTTGGCTTTGAGAACTGCCTCGTACCAGCATCCTGCCAATAGTCAATTGTTGACGCGGTTCTGTGTTTTTGGTGCAGTTTTTTTTTTTTTTTTCGTTACTTGTCTCGCTATTATGAGTTTATCAGGCGTATTACTTGTAAAAATTTAACCCAAAATCTTCTGATCGTCGTTCATCTTACCTGACGCTGGGTGGCTGCTTGACTCGATAACCGTAAGGTCCTTCGCATCCTCCCCGTCGCAAAAATTTATCTCTATTATTTGTCTGTCTATTTTTATTTATTGTTTTCTTTTTTTATTAGTGTTTAAATTTTTGCGACGAAATAAAATATGCTGCCAGTCTGTCTGGGTCTGAAGCCCACATAAATTGGACATGCCACATGTGGACAGGCTAAATATGGGTTGTAGGCATAGGGCCGGATTTACGTATAGGCTAAGCAGCCTGAAACCTAGTGCACGAACGATCAAGACCTTTTTTTGTTCTCTTCACCGATACTTTCACGGGAAAACAGAACATCTGAGTTCGTGCATACCTTTTTTTTTGCTCTTCACTATACCGCACATATATAGCGCCTACGCCGCTTTCTCGTGATAGGAGGATAAAGACGAAGAAATCATCATCATTTACATTACAAACACACATATGAAAAAGAAAAATACAAAAATAAATTAGTTTTAGATTTTAATCCTGTCATATAAACTAAATAAAACAAAGAAAAATCTTAAATAGATAACGCTTATTTCGATCATAGGCGTAGCCAGGGGGGCCAAAGGGGCCATGACCCCCCCTGAAACTTAAATCAAATTACAAACTATCATTAACAAGACAAAAGCTTGAAACTTTTTGCGCCTCTGGTGAATGTAATCGTTATTGACTTCGAGCAGTTATGTTGGTGGGGGAAGGGGGGTCTGGCGTGGCTTCACACATTCTTATAGCCTACTTTTAAATTTTATGAACATCGCCAAGCGCCGAAGTTTTACTGCTACGTCGCAGGCGAGTGATGTACTATACAGACAACACGTTGCGGTAATTGGAAGGAATAAACGTCCCGTTGAGCGCACTGTTGTAGTAGTACGACGCACGTTCGCACACTGCTACGAAAACATCGCTTCTTTGATCAAGAAGTTTAACCTACCAATGAGAGTATTATCCTTAAAATTCCGTAACTGCGTGATGCGTCACAATTAAAGTTAAAGTATATGCAAGCCTTTCTTCACAAAACTGTACCAGATCAGTAAAATCGCATTATCATGACGCTGCCCGCAACAAACGTTGAGGCTGAACGGTCATTTTCGTGAGTGAGACGAGTGAAAACTTGTTACGTTCGGCTATGACCTCCGATCACCTGTCAGAATTGTGCGTGCTTCATTGCCATCAAAAAAGGGTAGATGAGGAAAGGCCAAACGAGTATTAGCAACCATGGCTAGCGAAAAGCGCCGACGAATGGACTTCTGAGCGTAATTTCGTTAATTGATATCAGCATTGAACTTGAATCAAAACTTAATGAACTTAGATTTCGACTTTATCTTATGTGCTGACTGCTGACCCCTTACTAACTTAGTAACCTTATCTATGTTATACGCTCTGAATCTCGTCGCTTTCTAATTTTCAACTAGTAAAATAATGTAGGCCTACGTCACGTTCATAAATGATGATAGATTAGTGTGTCTGGCAGGAGCGTATTTAGGGGGGCATAGTGCCATGCCCCCCCCTTTTGACTCTGTCTTTTAGTAAAAAAGAACAAAACTAATGGTGCCAAGTCACTGAAATATGCCAGACCCTTTTGATGGTTTCTGTAACTTATATCCAGGGGTGGATCCATGGGGGTAGGATGAGGGGTAGGCTACGCATCCTCCCACCAGACATTTTCAAAAATGTTTTTAATGTATAAGGCCTACAATTTTTCCATAATTTCGAACCTTTTCGATAGCTGTAACTTCCTGTAAGCCTTACGTCTTAAGCACGCATAATCGAAAATGTGCGAACAAAATGCATCATATTTGGCGAAGCACTCAGAATTAGGGCCAAAAAATTTAAACAAAATTTGCGTGAAAATTATTCAAAAAGCGATAAAAAGCCATTACAGCATGTGAATTTTCAAAATTTTCCGGGGGAGCATGCCCTCGGACTCCCTTGGAGCTTTTCTTGTTTCTCAATCAGCTTAATTAGCCCAGTTCTGCCGAAAAAAAAAATATGCTTGAAAAAAAATTGGAAATTATGCCCTCCCCTTTTTTTTTTAAATTTCTCGCTACGCCACTGGTGTCTGGGTCAACAGCTTAGTGCGTGACGATTGCCTAGTAAAAATTTATCACCAACTGGCTGTTTTGGAAAAAAGTTAAAATTTTAGCATAATTTAGCGATCAGTTTGCGGCTTAGACAGAAATTCGACAAAATGTATGTTTTCATCGATATGAGGGAATTAGGCTGCATTGCTGCTATAAGTAAATGACGTCAGATTTAAAAGTTACAAAATTTGCCCTCCCCCCTCAATTTTTTTCTGGCTACACCCTTAATTACGATTGGTCTACTATTAGGCTATATCGCTTATACTAAGTTAAAAGAAACGTCTGCGATGGGCACAGATTGTTTTTGAACTGGACCTCTATATCCTCTTATTGCTAGAGAGTTGCTTTTAAGGGAGCAAAACGAATCTTCTTGCAAATAAAAGACATAATATCAGAATATGACTCTTTTGTTTTCATGGCAAGAATTTCCGCAATTCTCTTGTTGCATTTTTCACATTCAGGACTCATTCCACCAGATGTGGTAAATACCAATGGTACAAAAGTTGCCTTTTCCACCTCCAATATTCTTTGATTGCATTTTCTCTTCTTTTCTTATTCTTGTTCAGCATAAACCTTTCTGAAGGATTTTGAACAATTAGATTGGGTGTTTGGGTGAGTTACCCTTACTTCAAAAAAGGTCCTTTCCATTTGTCCCCATAATCCCCTTGCTGATATGTCTAGTCGAGCTCCTTGTTCATTACAGCCGTCTATATTTTCTCCCCCTAATGGAATAAGTGTTGGTTCTATTTGCACATCTTTACAAACTTCTTGAAGAAGTTCAGCTTCAGTGTTTCGAAGAACATTGTGACGCATAACCACCAAGCCTCCTTTCTTAAATATAAGACAATGATCCATATCATACATAATTGGTTCGAGACGACTTCATGTCACATTTAACGTTAATTTTAAGTGAATTACCAGAAAGAACTAGAGCTTCGTAATTCATTTCATATCCTCTTTTTAAAACAGCTAACTCACAAGAAGTAATTCGCTTGCTATTTGTCTTTAAAACTTTTATAACTTATTTTGACTTGTTGAATCTTGATGTGATCAACGCTCCACAACCCTTAGCTTTTGCTAACTTGAGAAAGCACTTTTTAAACCGGCTTCTCAGACTTACGGTTTAGTTCATGGGTTTGTTCGTAATCGGATTACTTTCAGCAGGTTATTTGTAAGCCTGAAGTCTATCCGGACATGCAAGTTCAAGTTTATTATTAATTTACCGACGTGCAAAAAGCACAGGAGGGAAGCACCGAAAGACCACGATATCACCTAAGTCTACTGCTCCCAATTGCAGCAACTCACTACTTCCATTTAACGAAAAACAAACAACTTTGCTTGCAGCACTTTGTGAGTGTTCCAGCCTGAGCAACCCGAAGACATTTTACAAATTAACTAGACCAAGATTTTTGAAAAATTGCTGCACTAAAGGCTGTTTGGTTTCACTTTGTTCTTACACACACGAGACGAAGTCAACGAAATGTGTTTTAAAAGAAACAAACCAAAAGCAAAAAAGTAGGCTATAGTGTAGGAGGCTCATTCACTGCCTACCGAACTAACTTGACAGACAACTTAACAACATAATTTATATTTTGGACATGCACTAACAATACAAACGAATTGTCAATAACGATTTCAATCAGTTACACATGAAAACAGCTTATACGTTGAAGGGCTTCTTCACTCATAGCGATGTAACACGTTCACCACCCAAGTAAACTACCCCCAGCATCCTTGCACAGGCCGCTTTGCTATCCTTTTCACAATAAATCTACCCTAAACAAGAAAAATCATTGTTCAAAATTTCAGCAGGCTCCATAATTTTTGCTAACAGCTCTTAAGGTTTTTTGGATATATTTTCTCAGCTTGGAACACATTTTATCTTTAAAAAGAGTTCCGAAATGTAAACTTTCCGCTAAAACAGCAGGGAGTTTTGAAGGGTGAAGTGATAGATGAAAGTTTCAAATCAAATCTTCATTATACTAGCAGTATTACGCCGAAGCGTGTAGCGGGGCCCATCTCCGTAGCTTAGCGCCTAGGCTACACTGCTCCGAAGACACGTCGCAGCGATGGCGACACTGTGCCGACTTGACCGGCCCGGGATTTGAACCCCAGACCTCCCGCATTGATAGCGTGTGCGTTTAACAACTGAGCTAACAGCCGGTTAGATGCAAGTTTTAACAAAGCGAATGTACTCTCATGCAACAAAAACATACTCAAGCATAGCAAAACATATCATAATAGGTGAGCAAAACTGAACATATCAGTTAAAAACAAAAGTCACTCCCCTAACGAACAAAATTGTAGATACAATATTGTTGTACTATAACAAAAGTAGGTTAGTCGCGGCATGATTCACCTAAAACAGCAGCATTTGTATTCAAATTTATGCATTGTATTTTCATAAATCAATATCAGCAAAAGCAAACAAACGTGAGAAGTTACTGCTGTTTTGTCTAAACAAGAACAGCCCAGCAAAAACTTTTGCAAGCACGTTTACTTCAATGTCAGAAAGACGCAAGAAAAACAATGCAAAATGAAGATTATCCGTAAGACTTATCATAAATGCTCTTTAAGGATTAGACGCAAAAAATTATTAAGTGACAACCAAACTTCGGTGTTAATTAAGTCTATTATCTAAAATATAATGCAACAAAAAACCATTAAGATTGAGCTTTTCCCAAATTAATAAAGACCACTTGAGTCAACCACGTAATCTCCGGTTTGCTGCCTGTTTCAGATTCTTTCAGCATTTGGGCTACAGGAACTGTACCGTAGTGGTCATAATTAAACGAAAATGCCATCCATACGTCGTCACCTTCAGTCAAGTCAAAATTGGGTGTAACATGAACGTAAAAACCAAGCTTGTTTGCGGAACGAAACGACACCACACTAAAAAAATAGAAAGGTAGTTGAAAGCTAAGGCTTACAATACAGAAAAACATCACGTAATGCCCTTGCTTTGGATCAGCAACTCAGCAGCAGCATCACGAACAATTAAAGCGCAATACTAATCTTCCAACCAAAAAAACTGTAAGAGTAAACTACTTACCAAAAAAAGATACCAAACCTTCGTTATACTGGCTGTATTACGCCAAAACGTGTAATGAGTGGCTAGGCCTATCTACGTGGATTAGTGCCTGAGAAACACAGCTCCGAAGAAACATTGCAGCGATGGCGACACTATGTTTGCATTTTAACAGGTTCGGAATTGAACCCCAAACCTTCCTCACCAATGTCTAACAAGTGCGCAAACCTGCCGGAATGAAACGAACAGAAAAAGCTCTAAATAAAAATTAACTAACAATTAACAGCATACAAGAGCTAAGATTAACAATACAGGGCTGGAAAATATCCTAAGGAATCACGACTTCGTTAATCACTAACAGAATTAACATACTTGGGATCATCTTCGCCCACATCATCTACATCATCCTGTACTTCACTATACTCAGCAGCTTCATCGTACTTGCCAAGCAGAAGATCAGAGCTTGGAAATTCAACCTATTAACGAAAGCATCCAAGTAACGAAGTATTTTTTTATGATTTGCATAGTTAATTATTCCCCTATCACGAGAAAACGATAGAAGACAATTACGATTAGTTTTCTGATAACAATGACGATTTGCATAGCGCTCTTTTCTGACGGAAATCATCATCATCATTTCTTCATTTTTATCCTCCTGACACGAGAAAGCGACGGAGACGCTACGCAATACGCATACGACGAATCCAGACACGCTTAGGAGTTGCCTTCCTTTTTAAGTTTTGCTTCTGACTTCTTTAATTTGCTGCTTGTTATTCTACCAAGCAGGATTAATATTTCTATCGTGAAGCATCTTATACAAGGATGCAACAACGAGGCTAGGGTAAGAGTTGAACCATTAACCTTGCGATGATGGCCGTCGTGAAAACGACGCTCCAAACCACTCGGCCAGAAAAACCGTAACAATAGAAACATTTTAGATCGGACAAAATATAGCTTATACCCAAAAACAGCAGTTCTTGATCAAACATCTGGGTAATATGTTTGTCTTGAAGTTCCTATTACGAAAAACATAAAAGTGAGGTAGATAAAAAAACAAAAAATTTGGCAAAGTAATAAAATTATAAGAGATACCAGCTGCAAAAAACAAAAAGTGAGATTTACCTCTGCGTTACATCTTTTCTGTTTGTTTCTTTCTTCGTATTGAGACAATGTAACGTGCATGAGGTTGGCTGTGGGATTGATAATCGATAAAATCACTCGACATTTTTTGCCGCGAACCAGTTCTGGCAACTTGTTGATACGAATTTCAGGAACGTGTTGCCTAAAAAACAAGGACCCGATGACAAAAAGTAACACAAATAAAACAAGGTCTCAATACTACAGCACAAGCGTCACAAGTTCGTAGATGCCAACCTTTCTGACAGAGTACGCTAATTTTAAGTCCCTTCACCGGAAGCTTAGCGAAGTGGTGGAAGACATCGCTATTGGTGCGGGAAGTCCCATGTTCGATTCCACGGCCGGTCCAATCGAACCCAAGGTCACCAACGGCTCGCAACTGCCGCGACGTTTCTCCGGAGCTGTGTGGCCCAGGGGCAAACATTGGCGCCACCGCTTGCTACATCTTTTGGCGTAATACCGCGAGTATAATGAAAATTTGATTTTTCATACAGTTCATAATCGTCTCGCAGTAATCTAGCAATGCAATACGCAGTTTGAGTACCAGGTGTTGTCTTTCTTAGTCGAAAGAGCGCAATGCAATGTTTTTACCCGATTTTAAGTATTGCTTCAATGATTGTCAGAGTGCCAAAACATGAAGTAGCAAAACGCTTTTAGCACTTACACAGCGGTCAAGTTGATTTTAAATTTGATCGACGAGGCATTGTACTCGGGCTTGATCACGTTGTGGTCGCATTTCTGGTAAACAAAGATGAAACAATTAAAATTAAGAAAATTGACGTGAATGCTACAACCATACTTTGTAAGAACATGAATCACACTTACCTGTCCACATGTTCCAGTTTGTAGACCTAAATTCCAACGGCTTTCTGCATCATAAATCAAATTTTTAATGTTATCATTGAAAAAAGTGATTGTGACATCAAAAACTTATTATGATGCAGAAAATCCGAGGGCTTTTGTTCTATTTAAAGTGGAAATGTGGACAAGATTATTGTTACCTTGCATCGAAGTGATCGTTTGATATACAATTTCGACTTTTGAGGCCAGAACTTTGACACAGTTTCAGGCTGATGAGTGGGCTGATTAAGACGTTGGTCGATAGATGGAACTAGATCATCAAAATATCAGTTTTTAGTGCGCACGTACACACTTCATGCACAGTATTTTAAAGATAACTCAACCAAGCAAGCTGTCAACTAATTGCAAAAATTGGATTACGAAAACAAGAGGCATTGTTTTGCAGGCCTCCGTGCAATTCTTAGATTAGTAGACATTGCTTTGCTATTCTTCGGAAAAGCCCTGAACACCATTATATGTACCTATCAACGTTATATTCGTTTCGTTTTTGTTGCGTATTTATCCACCTATCACGAGAAAGCGATTTAGCGCTAAAATGAGCTGGCTTAGGAGTTACCGGCTATCTGTCTACCACACCAATATGAAGGAATCCCGCTAAGTGCTTTTAACAAGAACAACAAGTAACCTGTCGGCTTGACCCAACTAGGAATCAAACCCGAGTCTACATCTACAAAGGAAGACGCTCTCACTACTCAGCCATCTATATGGTACAGTTGTTACAAAGCTCCAAAAATTTGCAAATGATAACAAGTGAAAAATAACTCTGATTTGCCATGAACTTACATTGATTCAAGTCTAACGTCCGCGTGTACATATCTTCTGGTAGTTTTGCTAAATCATCCAAGCCAAAAAGCTGGGATGGAGCTATGCTAACTTCTTTGATCTTTTCTTTTAAGCGTATAGGGGCGAGACTCGAAGCAAGAGAAGCGGCAGCGTGCTTTCTCATTTGGGATGTTTTGGAAGGTCCATACTTTTGCTGCAACTACAACAATTTCACATTAAACGTGGTGTAGAGGTTAAAGGCATTACCAAGTGCAAGAGGTCTGGGGATCGATTACCAACACAGTCAAACCGGTCACAGTCTCACCAACAATTCGCCATTACTGCGATGTTTCCTCAGAGTTGTGTTGGCTACGCGCTAAGCCGCTGAGACGGAACCCGCCACTCGTTATACGCTTCGGCGTAATACCGCGAGTGTAACGAAGATTTGACTTTCCTTAATAGCATATCAGACAAAACAATCAGCATGCGCTACACACCTGCAACGCTAAATTGAAATAACTTTTCTTTTGCGACTTTCTTTCGTCATTTTCAGACGCTTTTTCTTTTGAAGAAAGGTACTTGTAGTAATCCATCAAATGTTTAATCTTAAACAAGAAGTAAAACAAATTATATTTTAATCGTACCAAAGATTAAAAACATTTAAAATTTGACCTCCAACAGTAAAACCACAGAACCACTAACATCCGCATAGTATTCAAACTAAACTATAATATTAGCAAACTTACCCTTGTCTGATGAGGATGAGCATTTTCAGACCAAGCTCCACTTCCTGAAAATCAACAAAATTAACATTGATAAAAGCAGAACGATGAAACTGAAGCCTTAGCTTGCAATAAAATAAAAATTTCACAAAGATTAAAACGTAGTGCAAGAAATAAGCAGAAGAAGAAGTTCATGAAGGCTAATATTACAAAATTTAAGCTTGGTCTCAAATCACATTTTGTCTATGTGCAAGACTATGCTAGAAAGGTTTACGTGCATACCAATCAAACATTATTAATCACCAAAGTCCACTAACTAAAACAACAGAAACATCTAAGTCAGGGGTGTCTAACTCAAACTCGCTAACGTGCCAATTTTTGCTTTATAATTTCCTCGCGTGCCAACGCTTGGTAAACTATCATAATTATTTAATATTTTTTTCTGATTTTAAAACCATGTTGTTTACAAAGAACTAAAGTTTAGACATTCACAAAAATACGAAAAAAACAGTTACAAGTTTTTTAATTTTTTCAACAACACGATAAACGAAAGCCCTTTTTTGCCAGCATTTGTTCTGAGCCGACTAGCGAAATTGGGCTTCAACAGCGCAATGGCAATACGCATTATTGCATCTGATAAGTGTCAGTCTGTTAGCTGACTCCACAATTTAGATTTATTAAGTTTCATGATAGAAAATCACTGTTTACACAGGTTTGTGGTTCCAAATTAAGCTAACCAGATACGAGCGTTTATCAAAAAAACTGGATATGCTGCTTCCTGCACCTAAAAATGCAGTAAAACTAAAGATATTGAGGAATCAATGTAGAAAGTGCACGGTAGCTTTCAAGCACGTTAACCTTCAAAATACATTTTAAGCTTTCGTAGTTCAAATTTTTTCGCACAAAAATACTTTATTTATGACAGAATATTCGCTGCCCACATGAGGGACCATCGCAGCCCATCAGTTAAGAAGAGCTGTTTTACAGTAGATCAGATTTTGCAGCTGACGCAAAACCAGTCTGTGGTCTAGCAGATATTTCAGTTTCACATCTCATACGTCTTGAGTCAGGATAGACGAGCAAAAACTGTGAAAATCGGAGACTAATTTTATTAGTACAATACTGCAGCAATAAACTATACTAGGATACTTAAAATTGTATTGCAGCATGTTTACAAAATATGGCAAGAGCTCGCATGCCACTTTCAATGTTGTCGCGTGCCATATTTGGCACGCGTGCCACGTGTTGGACACCCCTGATCTAAGTGGTTCACCTATGTCCTTATCAGGTATTCCAACAGATCTAGAAGTCCACCGACAAAAATGGCAGATTAGATAATAGGACTTCTTTGGTATTGGTTTCTCAGACTCATTTGAGGGAGGAATAGTGTAATTTGTTGCTTTAGTTGATAAACAATTGGAACAGGAAGGACATAGCCATGAATTAGATGATCTGAAAAGAAATAATTTAATGCAAGAATGTGTTGTACACTGCTGCATTGAATGGAAATATTATTGGTAAGAAAAAGCTCAAATCTACGCAAGGTTGAATCTTCACTTACGAAAATTTAGAGCTCTTACTCGCTAAGCTGAATCATATCACAGCGGATGGTTTACTTTTAAGATGAGCCTTAAAATACCTGGCTTTGCTAATGCAACCTATCACAAAGGGTTGCCAGAACTTTCGTCACACTATACATCGACGAGCCCTGTGATGTATGCCAGTAGTTAGCTTTTGCATTCCGGTCATATTCTTGGGTCGAATCCGATCATCACGCGTAACTTTCATCACACTATTGCATACATCGACGTTCATCACGCGGAACTTTTGTCACACTATTGGATGTGTGGAAAAGTGTGTTGGGGTGTAAGGGGAGATGTGGGAAGGATGGAGATGGGTGTAGAGAAGTGGGAAGGATGGGGATGGGTGTAGGGAAGTGTACAGGGGTGTGGGGAGAAGGAAGATGTGGGGGGAGGTATGGGGAACCTCAACACTCCCCCCAAACCCCAACACACTTTGTCACTTTCACACACCTCCCTCTACACTTCCCCACATCCCTCCCACACCCTAACGCATTTCCCTACACCCATTCCCACATCTTCCCTTCCACACCCCAACACACTTTCCCACACCTCTGACCTCTCCCCACATCTCACCTTCCACACTCACTCCATACACCCTCCCACACCTACCCCACACTTTTCCACCATGTCCGCCTACATCGGAATTGATTAAAAAGTATATATGCCCGAGATAAAACAAGAAACACTCGGGAGTCCGATTGGCGTCGTCGAAGTATGATATGACGAAAGTTCTGGCAACCTCACAAAGCACATCTGACCTATGCAAGGATGAATTGGGAACTCCCATCACTTTTGCTTTAAAGTGAACCATCCATATGATCCATTGCAATATAAAGATGCAGCTTAAAAATGAAGAGCCCCAAAAATTTATCAGCAAAGTAGCAATAATACTAAATAACACACTGCAGCAATTTAAAATTGTTTCTCACTTGTTTTTTTTCACAGCAGCTTCACTAGGTGGTAAACTGTCTAAAGTTTGAGGGCAAAAATGGCAATCAATCTAAAACATGAATAATAATTAAGATCAACATCTAAGATGCATGTTTTGTAACACATTTGACCACAAGTATCACGAAATGTAGCAAGCTACACTATCAACCATTGCATTAAATTATTAAACAACACAATCATAAAATGCACCATACCAACATTGAAAATGAAATTATTACCAGTGCAGTACCGTACGAATTAAACCGCATAGCACACTTGCATTTAAAACAAATTCATATCGATAATACAACATTTCTTTCTGTTTGTTTGTGGCAACATATGCCTTTAATCCTCAGAAACAAGAGTATTCCAATATTGTGCTTATTAAAATGGCAGTGTCTTCTAGAGCACCAGACAGGTTTACACAGTCAAAATGCTGCTGCACCGGACTCTGGACTGCTTGTTTGTTTTTGTGATGACGTTGCTGGTTTTTCCGCGCTGCAGTGGACTGCTTGTTTTCATTAAGGCAGTGGCAAAGGTTACGTGACCATAATTATTTTTCTGAATTCAAAGTTACCTGAGCAGTGAGAGTCGTGTAACGAGCGTCAGTTTATAAATGCCATTATATGCAAGATTGCCACAACTTCTTGATAGCTCAGTGATTTAGAGCGCAGCATTTGTTGGGAAGTGCTGCGCTACTTTTGGGTTTGATTCTCCTTGAGGCTTCGATTCGCTTCGCTTCAGCGAGTTTGGTTCGGGCTTCGACTCGCTATGGCTTTGTGTGACATGTAGTCAACGATGGGATTTGTGAAAATAATAGAAAAGAAATAGAATAAAATTGCTTATCACATAACTTTCAATTCAGAAAACAAAAATTACGGTCACGTCACCTTAGCCACTGCCTTCTATAAAAGGCTGCCGATGCTCTAGACACTTTCTCTTAAAATTTGAACAACAAATGTATTTCTTGGAACAATTTGTCAGTTTGTGTGATGTAATACCGGTAAGCAGTACCAGTAATATCTTACCGGTATGTCACAATGCAAAGAAAGCATTACATAGTTTTGCGAATGTCCATGACTAGACTACTAGTCTATTGACCAAGCACAGAGCAGTAGCCTGCCAGTACCGATACATAATAGATTTTAATCAATTTTGACCAGTCAGATATAGGATATGGAGCAAAGTGGATTTTGAATATAGCAAGTCTAATCTACTTTTCCTTAAGCAGGTTTTAGTTTGACTACCAGTATCAGTAGAGTACACTAGTTTTGCAACACCCATTGACCCATACTGACCACAAGGTATGCAGACAAATCAGCATATCGGTAATTAACAATCTTACCTCTAACTGCAAAACATCAGCTGATTTAATGGACATGCAATAAATGCAAAAATACAATCTTGCCAATGATTCTGTCTCTTCATTTTCCGAATTTATCAAATACTGAACCCGATCAATATTCAATAGCTTTGCCATTGTCCTTTATTGTATGTCAACAAATTCCCTTCATAAAATATTCAACTTGTAAAAACATTAATAACAGATACAAAACAATTACCGGATATTGCACCGATTGCACTACACTCCAAACCCAAACTGACTTTTCCAACAAATCTATGGCTAAGCACTATCAAATTGATCAATTCACATTCCACAACCGGTACGATTCACATTCCACACTCACAGTCTCTAGCTAGGCACTAAAATAGACGAAGTTTTTTGATCTCTGGAATAAGATTTTAAAGAAGTAAATCAAAATCAGCTTGATTGACAGGGGAGCAAATCTATATTGAGCATTGAGAGGATGATTTAGCAAAATTGACCATTTTGGGACATTGGGGGGGACGATTTCCCTTAGGCAGATGATTGACAACAAGGTTGACTCTCATCTAAAGGGACTAATAAATCATTACTATTATCATTAGACTATTTAGCAAAATTGATCATTTTTTGATGCTGGGGGGATGAAATTGGCTCGTATGGATAATTTTCCACTTTCATGAAATATATTGGGGGGGATGCTGCCAGATTATTGGAGGGGGTGTAACAGACCCCCCATTCCCCCCTGGATTTGCACTCACCACTCATGTTGATTGAATTTCCGAAAGACCTTGGCAAGTCACGTGACAAATCTTATATCCTAGAGACCAGAAAACTTTCGTCTACAGTACAGTCTATTCTAGTGCCTAACCCAGTCTCTGTTGTAGCATCGGATAGATAGGATTGTTCAATTCATTGTAGTCACTAGTCAGCTATTAGAATTGAATAAACCGTATTCAGTAGAGATGGCTCGGGCTGACTTTTTTGAGGCCCAGACCGCCCACGGCTCGGAACCTCTAGCCCAGTAACCGTAACCGACCCGGCAACCAAAAATAAAGCCCAGCCCGCCAAAAGCCCTTTGTTTTTATTAATCAAACTGAAAGGGATTTCATATTCTGTGCAAACTGCAAACACACCTTTAAGCAAAAAAGTTTTCAGAAGCGAAAAGCGACTTTTAGTACCAGTAAAGAAAATCTATGACACATATGAAATTTGCGTAGAAAAAGAAACAAATTGATATAGGCCTAAACCCACTACAAAAGCGATTCTTTTTCGCATAACAATTGATCCGGCTCCATCGCGGTGTAGCCCGTTACCTCAGTACGGATCCGATCCGATTCTGCTCGAAATCGGTTCAGTCCGGCTCCAATCCGGAAATTAGTTTAGTTGCATATTTGTCCTCCTATCACGAGAAAGTGATCAAAGCGCTATAACGAGCTCGCTTAGGAGCAGCTAGCCATTTGTCCACTAAACTAAGATGGGGGAATCCCCTTAATTAATTAAGTGCTTTTCCGAACGGCGCAACTTGTAGACCAAATTATTCTCCTCGCTATCTCTTAATGCTGAGCGTCAAACTTTTACGGTCATTGGTGTGACCCGACTCGGAATCAAACCCGAGTTTACAGCTGCAGAAGCGGACGCTCTTAGCAGTCGGGCATCTGAGCTATAAATCTATCAAGCACGAAATTACTGATAGCCTACGTGGAATCTATCAAGCAAGAAATCAAAGAAGTCAGAAGCAAGACTTAAGTTTCAACAGCTCAGATGGCCGAGTGGGAAGAGCGTCTTTTTACAAATTACTCAAAACGAAGAGGTAGCACCTGACTAGATAACCTTCGGGTTCTTCTGTGTTTCCTAGACTGGTAGTGTGTGTGCTGAAATACTTTCATTCGTATTAGCCTGCATTGTTTTACCAGCCTTGAAATAAATCTTCTTGTATCTTGTCTGCCATTGGAGCAGTAGGCAGGGCTTTGATTCCGAGTCGGGTCAAATCAATGACTTGAAAATTGGAATTCACTTGGAAAATTGAAATTGGAATTCACAGGTTCCCTGCTTAATTGACGCTCAGCATTAAAGCGAAAATGAGGAGTGCAAGCCGGCAAGTTTCCTTGTACCGTCGAGAAAGGCACATTCTCCCGTTTAAGTGTGGTGGACAGGTGGCCGGCAACTCCTAAGCGGGCTCCTTATAGCGCTTTGGTCGCTTTCACGTAATAGGAGGATGAATAGGTAAGCCACCAAATAGCCTACAAACACACAAAGCTAGAAAACAAAGGCATCTCATATGCGAGTCTCGATTCGTCCAATGCAAAGCGCCTCCGTCGCTTTATCGTCATCGAAGGATAAAAAAGAAGAAATCAATCAACAAATCGCAGGTTAATGCGAAAACGTTTTTGCAGCAAATATCAAGCATGGATGGAAAAAATCGATGTGGCTCTTACCGCACTTGTTTGAAAAGAAAAAAGTTGAGAAAAAGGACCTACGACAGCGACAATGTTTCACGCACCAGAGACTGTACGGCTCCAACACTAAAGCTCAGTTCGTATCCGATCTGGATCTCCTATCCTTCTGGCTCCTACCTTGGCTACGCCTACGCTTCATTGCTGCATGTATCCTACGAAATAGACCATTCATAACCTGTTGCTAGGACTCTCGCTGCGAGGCAAAATTTGACCCTGTTCCATTCCTGAGGTTATCATTAAACGTTTCTGAATCAAACACAATTAATTGCCTTTACCTGAGACTGCTTCTGCATATTGTAAACTATCCAAGAGAATAGATGGTATTCAATCTCGAGATAGGCTACTATTCACTTCGTCCTTAATCAGCAATGTGATAAGCTGATCTTTTCTTCGAATGCTATTCTGACAACGTCGCACCATTGACTTCTTACTATAAGGTCGCACCCTCTTCAAATACACAATGCACAAGTGTGTTTAAGCTAGTCCACAGTCACTGTCATTTTCTATTTTTATGACAATAAGTGCTTTTTCATAAAAATAACATACAAAAAAGAACACTTTAACGATTCAACGTCAGCTCTACACACAAACATTTGCGCAAATGCAACTTTGTCTGATGTCCAAGAGTGAAGAGACAACGACAATGCAAGTCCTAGCTTGTAAAGGGTTATAACAGGCTCTAACTTATCGTGTAAAACAACATATAGGAGTAACTTGACGCATCAAGAATTTGGGCGATGTCAAGAAGAATCTGTTTTTCAGCTAATTAAATTAATGATCATAAGCAACCAAGTGATATCTCATTTTCGCTTCGTCTTGTAAAAGTTAAAGCAATCAGTTTGAAGGACGGAACTGTAAATAACGTAAAAGATAATGAGAAAACATAATTCGTTGTTCAGTCGTCATCTGGCATTCCAACTACGTCCGGTCCATAGCTCGGTGTCCAGTAGTAAAATCTTCTGATACCATGAGAAAGTTCTGCGAGATAAATTCGTCCGTCAACTACGTATGGTTTTACGTCTGTGTTGCTTTGCTTTAATCTTTTTGTTCGGAGCAAAATTCCAAAGGAACGGCTGGCTTCTTCATCTAATTCATTTCCCCAAATATAGATGTTGGTGAGAGTGTGGTTTGATTCCAATGCCGATGCAACAGCTACCACACCATCCCCTTTTATGCAATTACTAGTCAGAACAAGAGCTCTCAAGTTGCTGTTGGACGTTGCTAAAGCAGCACTGATGTGCCTTGCTCCATCTGACTGAATTCTGTTGTAACTAAGGTCCAAAATCTCCAAGGGAGTGTTTCGACGAATTAAATTTGCAAGGACTGCTGCTCCATCTCGACTTATGCGGTTGCAAGAAAGATTCAAGTAGGCTAGGGAATAATTTTCTTTCAGTGCTTCACACAAACGCTCAACGCCGAAGTCTCTCAAGTCGAATTTTCCCAGATGAAGCTCACGGAGGGTGTTGTTGACTCTTAGCATCCTGCTGATGTGAATGGTTGTTTCTTCTTGAAGAGAAAATAACAGAGGGCGATTTAAATTGAGCGCTCTTAAATGCTTGTTTTGATGCAAAACTGTTGCTAGAGCAATTATACTTTCCGTTTTAAGGTCACAGTCACCAAGATCCAACTCTCTGAGCTTGTTGTTTATCTGCAAAGCCTGAGCAAAAAACATCCCTCCTTTATTTCCGATCTTGTTTCCATTCATTTTTAATGACCTGAGTGATTTTGATGTGTGAAGAGCTTCTGCAATATATTCTGCACCAGCCTCAGTAATATCGTTGCACATGAGGTTTATTTCAGCCAACGACTGGCTTTCTTTAATTAACTTTCCAACTGCTTTAGCACCTTCATCAGTGAAGTTGTTGTAGCGAAGATCAAGAGCGGATAATGCTGTGCTTCGTGCAAGAATTTGACACAGTACATCGATATCTTGATCAGTTAAACGAACTTGGGTCATCAATTTGTTGTTTCCAGCTAAGTCTACTTTCAACTCATCAGATACAGAAAGGGTATCTCTGACAATTTTTTGCAAAGATGCCAATACATATTCATGAGGTTCAATTTCACGCTGATTGCATAAGACCACGTACTTGTCTTTGGTTTCAGAAGCTGCTGTTGCAGCCATTTTTACTTTACAATGTAACTCACATACAACTACATTCAACAAAGACCAAACTCATATTGGCCAAGGCATTGACTTAACTGCAAATAAAACTTACGAGTAATTTTAAATATTGGAATACTATAGGCCTAAATATGGAACGAACATAGCTTAAGGAAGAAAAATAGAGCCACAGTAATTCTCAAAACTGGATGCTTCGACAACATAGATTTCACTTTCATCATCAGCAGTGATCAGTTTTGTATGGCCTCGCTATTATGACATGGAGTGACAATAAAATGGAAAAAGTGTTTTGCTTTTACGGGGCTAGTACAAATAGCTACCGGTAATGCCTTAAAAATTATTCCAAAAATTCAACAATACTGTATTAGGTATGAATTGAGGGAGACTGCAAGACCAATCTGTCCAAAGAATCAAATCTGCAGCCATGCAGGCCACCAGCACCAAGTAAATTATACTTAGCGATGTAGGCTAAATCGTTTTTTTGCTTTCGTTTTTTTTTTTTAAACATGTTATTTTTTGCGGAAAAAACATGGCTTAAAAAAACTTATTTTTTTGAAAAATATATTCTGAAGTAGCCTAATTATTTGTATTGGCCACCGAACTGTTATTGTTTGGTCTTTTCGTAGAGATGGATTTATTATGTGGCAAATGAAGCCGCGTTTCTGCCCCTATATCTGTAATTGAAAGGACCTTTCACCAAAGCTAAACTGGAAAGTAACGTGTCCGCGCTTAGTTCTACAGGCGTAGGTTTCATAGGTTAACACCACGAAGCCCAACCTACACCCCAGAAAAATAGTGCACCGCTATGCAAGACGACAAAAACCCTTCTTATACTCTAGGACATCCTTGTTTACTCCACTATGCGGTAGCAGTCGCTCACCATCACTGCGACACACTTTCATTGAAAGTATACACAAACTTGCAGAAACCTCAATGATTGTTTAATTTAACAAAGGTTGAAAAATAAAGCAAAAAGTTGCAACACATTACCGCCACGAAGAAAAGTGAAAGTGCAAGAACAAATTCCTCAGTGAATGTAAACTAAACAGTGGCAGAGCGAGAAATTTTAGAAAGGGGGGGGGCATAATTTCCACATTTTTTCAAGTGCATTATTTTTGGCAGAACTGATTTGAAGCTGATTTAAAAACAAGTAAGGCTTTAGGGGGGTCCAGGGGCATGCTCCCCCGGAAAATTTAAAAAATTTACATGCTGTAATGGCTATTTTAGTGCTTTTTGAATAATTTTCAGCCAAAATTTCGTTTAAATTTTTAGACCCTAATTCTGAGTGCTTTGCCAAATATGATGCATCTTTGTTCGCACATTTTTGATTATGAAAAATATGCGTGCAGGTGAAAGGCTTATTGCTAAAAAAAAAACATTTTTTACATCACTAACCATACTCCAGTATGTCATATGAAATTAGCTTCAGTTTAAAGATATGATTTGAACCCATCGCAAACATATTGCCTGCATGTGGCAATGTGGTTAGGAACTGCAAAGGGCAAAGCCATGTAGCTGATGTTTTAATCAAGTTAAGCATGGGCTAATTTGTCAATTGTGTTTCAATCATATTTTTTGTTTTTGATTTTTGATGCTGTGGACGTGTTAAGCACATTTCTCTTTGACATATTGTGTTTTCTCATAGGAAGTGTCTAGACCACCAGCAGCTTTTTATAAACACAAACAAGCAGTCTGCTGCAGCACGGAAAAAAGGTCCCACATGACAGCGACATCATTATGGAAACAAACAAGCTGCTGGTGCAGCAGCATTTTGATTATGGAAATCGGACTAGTGCTCTAGACACTGCTTTTCTTGTCGATACTACTAATTATGCCCTGCAGGCACTGCATGGCCATGCAGGCCCTGTGTTATGGCACTGGGTAAGCAGACCTCTAGAGTGAAGGGGTTGTGTGATTGAGAAAGGATATTTTTAGGATGTGTCTAAGAAACACATAGGTAAGGTTGTTTGAACTTCGAAGTATTACTGGTAAGTGGGAGGCCTAAGCTGCTAAATGAGCAGGTTGTTAGACATTGAGGCATACATTTAACCATAGACTGAATTACTGAAAGATACCAGTATGCACCACAGTTACTGTACTGGTAGTTCAGATGCAAGAAAGTCATGAATAATAAACTGTTGGCTGGTTGGGCCACTTTTTGTAAAAAGTAGTAAAGTCAGAAATGCTGATTCTCTGTGGTTCTTTGACTTTTTTTGGGTGTTTCCAACTTCCTTGTAGTTACGAACTTACCACTTATGCCTTACAGGTAAACCAAAAGTCTTTTGTGGTTCTGTGTGGTGTTTAGCTGTTTAGTAGTCTACTAGAACCCCCATGAAAAAGCTGGTTCTGTTAAAAGTGAAGGGATATATCATCATCACGTGACAAAATCTGCCCAAGTGCTTACAGATGATTGTGAGTATACCTGTAGTGCCTGCAGTGCCATACAGTGCTTGTGAGTATACCTGTAGTGCCTGCAGTGCCATACAGTGCTTGCAGAGCATAACTAGAGGTACCTCTTTCTTGTTAGTTAGTTAGTTGCATATTTATCGTCCTATCACGAGAAAACGATCAATGCGCTATACGAGCTCGCTTAGGAGTTGCCAGCCATCTGTCTACCACACCAAGATGGGGGAATCCCACTAAGTGCCTTACCCAACGGCACAACAAGTAAACTTGCCGGCTTGTTCTCCACACTGTCCCTTCAATGCTGAACGTCAAGCAGGGAAGCTGTGAATACCAATTTTAAAGTCATTGGTTTGACCCGACTCAGAATCAAACCCAAGTCTACAGCTCAAGAGACAGACGCTCTATACCACTCGGCCATCTGAGCTTTTAAGACATTGCTACCCTATAGGCCAACAGGGGTCTCATCTAGAGTAAGCCGTCCACGTCGTTCATCGCCTTACGTGGACGGGTTATTCTAGATGCGGACGGCTTACTCTAGACGAGACCCGGCCAACAGTATCTTGCGCAGTAATCAGGTGATTGTCTACCACTGATCAAATAACAAGATGGCACCGGTACTGTACAATTAAAGGTTTGCTGTTTCAGTACTAGCATTAATCTACCTTACTCTGTGCAAAAAACACTTCAGAAGTTCAGCCTAGTCTACTTGCCAACTGGATCACAGCATGTTGAGGTACCGGTACTCTAAAATGACATGATATGCTTGTACTACTTGCGCTTAAAAGTTGATTTCTAGTTGTAGGTACTGCCGTTATTTAATTCGGTACCGTAGCCTGCGGTAGCCTACACCGGTCACTCCAACGTCGGGCACAAGATGGTTTTCTCAGCTTGTTGGATCGGCTTTGTGTGCATTACGTTACCAAGGATTATTAGCGACACCTTACGGACACTCGAGGTAAAAGACTAATAAAAAATAAAAAAAGACAAGTATTTCGCACAAATTCCTAATGGCGAAAATTTACGCATAGGTGTCGGAAGTTACCATCGAAATTGAAACCAGGAATGTTTTCTTCAAAATTTTGTTTGTGTGGAAGAGGAAACAAAAGCTAGATGCAAGAACCGTGGGCCACGGTCACTAGCGTAGTCAGGGTTTTGCAATGGGGAGGGGGGTGTGAGAATGACATCACATTTGATCATACGTTGTATACAGGAATGGATCCAGAAAATTGTGGTGGGGGGGAGACGTAATTTTCAATCAGTTTGAGTGTTAACTAAATGCAAAAACGTTTAGACCCGGAAACGGGCCGTAAATAAGCCTTTTGAAAATGTTTTCATGTCAGGGGCGTATTGAGAATTTTTTTCAGGGAGGAGGCACCAATTTTCGTCACTTTTCAACCGTAGTTTTTTCGACTAATTTCAACTAACTTAAGTAACAAAAACGACTCTATGGAGGTCCGGGGGTATGCTCCCCCGGAAATTTTTTAAAATTTGCATACTGCAATGATAATGGCGATTTTAGTGCTTTTGGCACAATTTTTAAGGAAAGTTTATCATATTTTTGACCCCTAACTTTGAGTGCTTTACCAAATATGATGCATTTTGTTAGCACATTTTCGATTATGCGTGCTTAAGGCGACTAAGGCATAGGCTTATATTGTTATAAAGAGGTTCGAAATTAAGGAAAAATTTTATTCAAAACTTGTTGAAAATGGCTGGTGGGGGGATGCATACGCAGCATACCCCACATCCCCCCTGGATCCGCTCCTGGTTGTATAATAACGAAAGATGGCCTCAAATTTTAAGAGAGATGTTTTAAGCCAGAAATACCGAAGGCAGTTAAGGCACGATTATTGTAAGGAAGTCGAAGGAATGCTTTTTGGTGGAACTGGTAAAACGATATTCAAATGTTAGCGGTTTAGTTCTGTTTTGAGCTACAGTACGTAGCCTACATCATTTTTGCTTAAAATCGTTTAGCCTTTTTTCTACGAAACGTCTGATAGGGGCCGAGGGTAGTTACTGCCCTGCAAATAAAAATTGCGTCATTGCTTCATTAAGCATAACGGCAAAGAACAAGATTCAGGAAACAACGCTACATAATTCTTGTTATTATGACAACTACAAAACCAGATTATCAATGACAAAGTATCTAGCACTTCAAAAGAAGTATGACGTCATTTTAGGCTCAATGAGGAGGGTTGTAACCCCCCAATCCCCCCCCCCCCCCCCCGTGGCTACGTCACTGGCCACGGTTCGTCCGTGTGTGTGAAGCCCACATAAATTGGACATGCCACATGTGGAAAGGCAAATATTGGACAGACATGCCACATGTGGACAGGCATTGTGCCATGCCCCCTCCCTTTTGACTCTGCCTTTTAGTAAAAAAAGAATAAAAATCAATGTTCCTAAATGACTGAAATACCGGTATATCAGACTATTTTTATGGTTTCTGTAGCTTATGGCCAGGGGCGGATCCAGGGCACTAGGATGAAAGGTGTGCATCCTCTCACCAGCCATATTCAAAAATATTTTTGGTGTAGGCCTATACAATTTTCCCATAATTTCGAACCTCTTCGATTGTACTTAAGTCTTACGCCTCATGCGCGCATAAATTGAAAATATGCGAACAAAATGCATCATAGCCTATTAGCAGTGATGGGCACAATAAACCTTTCCGTACTAAAGCGATAACGATAATCGAAAATTTCAAAAAGCCCTGGGCGATAGGCTACCAATAATCAATAAATCTCAATTTCTTATAAAGCTATCGGTAATCGATAAATTATCGCCGATGAATTTTTGCGATAAATGTTGCGGTAAATTTTCAATGTGCTTGACGAAGTTTTGTTGCAAGGCACATTGGAAAATGTTTTTCTAGCCTTTTCAAGAAAAGAGAGCAGTTTCATGACTCTGCCGTGGCATTAAATAAAACAAAGAGAGTTGTTTTTAAATTGCAACAACACTTCATGGACACCTTGTCTTTGAACACTGTGTGCATAAAGAATCGTTTATTGCGATAATTTATCGGCGATAACAAAATATATTACAAAAGCGATATCGGTAATCGATAAATCAAAACTATTTTCAGCGATAGCGATAATCGGTAACAGATTATCGCTGATAACTATCACCGATGAATTTTCTTGATAAATGCCCATCTCTGCCTATGAGGCAAAGCACTCAGAATTAGGGTCAAAAAATTTTTACAAAATTTGCTTGAAAATTATTCAAAAAGCGTTAAAATAGCCGATATTGCATGTAAATTTTCAAAAATTTTCTGGGGGAGAATGCCCCCAGAAGGTCGGACTCCCCTAGACTCATTCTTGCTTTTCAATTAGCTTAAAACTAGTTCTGCGGAAAAAAAATAGGCTTGAAAAAAAGTGAAAATTGTGGACCCTCTTCAGAGCCGGCGCCAGAACATCGACTTAGGGGGGCCAAAGTTTGAAAATAAGCACTTTCCCGCTGTCTTGAAAAGAGCAAACTTGTTAATTTGGGGGGGCCAAGCTTGTCGATTGGAGGGGCCAGGCCCCCTGCCTCCCCCCCTTGGCGCCGGCTCTGCCCCCTTTTAAAATTCCGAAAGATTTAAATAAAATTTGCTTGAAAATTATTCAAAAAACATTAAAATAGCCATTACTGCATGTAAATTTTCAAAAATTTTCGGGGGAAGCATTCCCCCGGACGGTCAGACTCCCCTAGACTCATTCTTGCTTTTCAATCAGCTTAAAATTAGTTCTGCGGAAAAATAAATAGGCTTCAAAAAATGTGAAAATTGTGGAGCCCCCTTTTAAAATTTCTCGCTACGCCACTGGACTAAGCAGTCTGAAGCCATAGGGTCTCGGAAAAAATGGGGGCCGTCGGAGAAAATGAGTGGACTCATCACGAACAACGAAGATCTTTTTTTTGCTCTTGAACAACGAAGCATATGTAAAGTTGGGGGGGGGGGGGAGAAACCAATGAACCAATGGCCAGATTTCCTTCGCCAACAACCAGGGCCGGATTTTACCATACGTCTTCCTTTTGGAGGACATGTCCTCCTTTTTAACAAAAAATAATTTGTCCTCCGAGGACGCTAAAAAATGCCCAAATATCCTCCATTTCGGCATTGTGGGCAGTGAAAACATGTCAAATCGTTCTTTCACGAAAAATTGTGGGATGTTTCAGTTCAAACTACGAACTGTGGGCTATAGTAAGACGTTTACCGGTATTTTGTTGCTTCATTCACAAGGTACCTACATTATAGCAAGTATGGCTCATGAATAAACAAGTGATACACGCAACAGGCAGCTGCGAAGGAGCCAATGGTCTTCGAGTCAAGCAGCAGCCCATTTACTGGTATAAACCAATTTAGTAGCGTAGCGAGAAATTTTAAAAGGGTAGGGGGAGCAGTGGCGTACGCACGGGGGGGGGGGTTTCGGGGGTCAAACCCCCCCCCCATTGAAGATTTTAAAAGAAATGAAACGCTATCTCTTGGAACGAACCGTCTTTTTTCATGCAGAGATTGTCAAAATTGCTCTCATGTTTTTCTGTGCTATCCAACTTGCTTATAAAATCTTGAAAAACTTTCATTGTGATGCAATAATAGGTCTACCATGGTCAAACTTTGCTTGTGTGCTGCGCTTGACGTTGACGATTGCAGAAAAAGTGAAACCCAGAACCGAAACTAGGCAATGCGGCCCCCCCCCCCCCGAAATCATCTTTCGGCACCCCCTAAAAAATTTCTCTTGGATGGTGATACAAAAGAGCGAGCCCCGAAGGGGCGATGCCAAGCTAGGGAGTCTGTGGGCATGACCCTCAGAAAATTTTGCGGAATTTGACCTTATTTTGGAGGCTTTTTGTGCGTTTTAAGCCTATAAAATTCCTCAGTTTTAACAAGGTTTAGTAGTCTGTTTTACTAAGTCCCTTCCAAATCCACTGGAATAATGCTGCAAGCAAACCCTACTCTAACATTTCGCTACCTATGCGAAGAAAAAACGTTTTTAAGGCTTATTTTTGCGCCTTTCACTAGAGGATGAAGGGCCTTTGGTATGCTACTAAACGTTTGTTTGCTAGTTTTGCGACTGCTATTTTTGGAAAATTTTGCAGGGCCCCCCTATGGCCAAAAGTATAAATATGGTATGGGGGCCCCACATCGCGCGAGTTAAGACAAAAAATATATTGAATCTTAGAATAGGACTATTTAAGGCACCTTTATCAAACGTTGAGTAAATAGTACTTCGTACTGGCTATTTACGGGCCCCATTTTTGTGCGCCCCCCCCCCCTCGGTTAGGGGGTTCGGGGGGCACTAGTTTCGGCACTAGTGAAACCTTTCTTGTTTTTAAGGCAAGATCGTTTTTACGCGCCGTAACTGTCTCAGGAGCTGGAGTGCTCTGTTTCCCAGACACCCCGATTATGTGCTTGAGAGTATCACATGATATCGACGCTGTGATTTGGGTGAAAAATACTTAGATATAATCGACGCTGTTTTTGACCTTAATCACATGATTAGAGATTCCTCTCGCGCGTAATTTATTGTAATTTAAAAGTTTTTCGGTAGGGAGGGCAGTTTTTGCTCATGCTTCACTGTCTTCAGTTTTCAAGACAGGGAAAACTGCCCCTTTTATAATGAGTGCATATTAAATGTTTTTATCAAGGTTTAGCCTATATGTGTTGTTTATATCAACGTTGGTTCTTGAAAAGATGTTTTTGGAGGGCAGCAATTACCTGTTTTACCTCCCTGGCTACACCCTGTTTGTGACGTTGCGAAAGCTAGCTTACTTTAGTCAGTTAACCTTCCTATGGCCCAAAAATGAAGTCGATTAAAACCTTTAACCACGAATTGACAGCTTGAGTTTTTGTGAAACCTTTTCGCTCCTAAATGAAGCGCAAAGAATCAAGCAAAAGCGTGAATGAAATATCTGAATTATTTTCTTCATTATGGCATCATAATAGCTGTGACGTCACTGAAATTTACGTCATCACGATGTGACGTCACTGAAACCCCCCCATTGAAAAATTCTGCGTACGCCACTGAGGGGGAGCATAGTTTCCATATTTTTTCAAACGTATTTTTTTTGGCAGAACAAATTTGCAGCTATTTAAGATACAAAATAAGCTCTAAGGGAATCCGGGGGCCTGCTCCTCCAGAAAAATTTTGAAAATTTTAACGCTGTAATGGCTATTTTATCGCTTTTTCAATAACTTTCAGGCAGATTTTGTTTAAATTTTTTGACCCTATAATTCTGAGTGTTTCGCCAAATATGATGCTGGCATATTTCAGTCACTTGGCACCATTAGTTTTGTATTTTTTTTTTACTAAAATGCAGAGTCAAAAGAGGGGGGCAAGGCACAATGCTAAAAAATACGGTGGAGTTTTACCTAGCCTATACATCTCAAAACCATTTATTTTTCCACAATCTGAAGATAATGAATGAAAAGGCAATCTTTATTGGCAATTTTTACATTTCTATCAAAGATGATTGAAAAAAAACAAAGAAAAACATTTTTGAGACCAATAGGATACATCTCAGAAATACTCAATAAAACGAAAAACATTTAGGCTAGCGAATGGGCAATTGGGCATAAATTATGCACCATAAACAACATTCGAACAAATGAAAATGTCAAAAATGAATTCAATTGCTCTACTCTTCATCAAATTTCAGAAATAACATCGAATTCGCAATTGGGGCAAATACACTAAAGACGAGGCTTCTTCTTAATATAAACTTCATGATCCCAATTTTGGCACAAGTAGCAATGTATCTATTGTAGGATTCAGTGAAGCAAGGGGCCTCAAGCTCTTTTTACAGCTAAGCTTTTGCTCTTTGTTGTTGCTTTCTTTTGGAGAAGTTCGTCCTTACACATAGAGAAAAAAGGCAAAATTCACTAGGTAATGGGCGTGGTATCCAATAAATTAAGTTGGCGTCACAAAATTGTATACATTGCCTCGACAATTTTTATTTGTACGATAAAAGTTGAATTGTCTTCTTATTTTACCAATGTGGCAATCAACGCTTCCTGGAGTAAAACGCACATGCGGGCTTTCTGCCCTTGGCACCTGGTGGGCGTCTTCCCCCAAAAGCTAGAATAATGATTTTGGCAACTAACAGCTCAGACTATTCAAGTTGACAGCTGATCTAACTATGCGCAATTCTAACTATATAAAATACTGAAAACAACTCACTATTTGTTTTTGCTAGAATCAATAAACTATTTTGCTGACTCATTCCTAAAATTTTTAAAATATTATAATTTCGCCACCTAAAATAAACTTTATGATTTTAAAACTTGAATACCCAACGTCTTGCTAGTTTGCTACAATCAATCAATACGTTTATTCGTGCTGAAAGGAAGCAATCACGTTATATTAAAATAACACCGAAAATACAGCACCAGGAGTTGGCGAAAATGACCATCCGGTCTTCAAAGTCTACCACTACCTGTTGCATGATGTGGAAGCGTTGTCATATCTTCTGAAAGTTACTGCAACACAAATAAACAAAAGCAAAACAATTACAGCGGATGACTGCTTTAAAATAAGATAATAACAAATCAACATGTTACCGGTGCTTGTCGAGTAGAGATATGATAGTATTAAGTTTCATTACGGCCTAATCAAGAATATTTGCTAATAAAATGTCATCTCAATTTCTTATTGAACTGATTGAAAGTTAATAATTTGAAATCATCAGGTTTAATTTGCCACACCTTTGGACCTACAAAAGAAAAAGATTTTTTGCCAAACTCAGTCCGTTTCCGAGGAATGAAGTAGCTATCTTTAGACCAGGGCTGCCCAAAGTGCGGCCCGCGCAACGAGTGCTTGCGGCCCGCGACTGACCTTGTAATTTAAAGTTCTTTCAATTAATGCATGGCAATTTTTTTGTCACCAAATTGATTCTAAAAATCTGTTGGCGCAAGCTTTTTCAACGCTACGAGTAAGTTGTGTAATAGGCCTATGTACTAACGTTTTCCATTTTATCACACTGCACAATTCATTTTGCTTTCATCATCAGAAAGCAATAAATTCACGCTTTGTTAGCTACGAGATAAGCTAAGTAGCAACGTTTACCGTTTCATCGTTTGCTTCGCATTCAATCAGAAATCATCAAAGAGCAATAAACAATAATCAAACAGCAATAAATTTACGCTTCGTTAGTTACGAGATGAGCTGGCTAGTAACTTTTTCCCTTTCATCGTTTATTTTGCTTTTATCAACAAATAGTTAGTATTCAAGAATGCCGAGCTTTATAAACTGCCGCAGTGTTTTATTATCAGAATTTTTTTTCAATTATTAAGAAATCAGAAATGAGTGCCACTAAGAAAAGACGGGTTGAAGATGAGGGGCGTACATTTCAGGAACAATGGACAGACAAGTATTTTTTTGGTGCTCATGCAGAAAAAGCTTATGTTTGGTCTGTAAGAAGAGCATACCTGTGATGAAGGATTACAACTTGAGGAGGCATTTTGAAAAAAATCACGAAGCTTACCAACTACAGTACTTATAGGAGAAAAGAGAACGCAAAAAATTGAAAAAGGAAATGGCTGCACAACAGTTCATGTTCAAAAAGTCAAATCAAGAAGCACAGGCGTCTACTCATGCTAGCTACGTAGTAGCTTATGAAATTGCAAAACGAGGAAAACCATTCGTAGAAGGAGAATTCGTAAAAGACTGTATGCTAAAAGTGGCAGAAATAGTGTGCCCTGATAAACAACCTGCTTTCCAAAATGTAAGTTTATCACGAATGACCATAACGCGTAGAGTTGAAGAAATTGGCACTGACATTAAAGAACAACTTAACAGTGATATAGAAAAATATGTATCTGTGTCATTGGCTTTAGATGAGTCCACAGATATTGGCTCTACTGCTCAACTTCTTGTTTTTATCCGGGGAGTAACAGAAGATTTTCAAATTTCTGAAGAACTTTTCGTTATGGTAAGTTTGAAAGATCGCACGCGAGGTTCGGATCTATGCGATGCAGTGTCTGATGCTATCGACAAAAGTAACTTCCAGTGGTCTCAGTTAGTCGGTGTAACAACGGATGGCGCTCCTTCCATGACAGGAAAGGAATCCGGTTTTGTTACTCTGCTGAGAAAAAAAGCAATGGATAATTCAGGATCAGATTTGATACACTACCATTGTATTATTCACCAGGAAGCACTGGTTGCACGTGTTCTCAACATGAATGATGTTATGAAAATCGAGGTAAAATAAGTGAATTTTATTAAAAAACAGGATTGAACTATCGCCAGTTTAAGACCTTTCTCGAAGAGTGTAACGCAGAACATGAAGACGTTGTGTATTTTGCTGCAGTCCGATGGTTAAGTAAAGGAGCAACACTAATGCGATCCTTTTTACTTCGAAATGAAATTGCTGAGTTCATGAATGCCAAAAAGCAAGATGTACCTGAACTGAAATGCTATCAATGGCTATGTGGTTTATCCTTTTTAACTGATATTATGAGCCATCTGAATAATTTGAATTTACATCTTCAAGGAGTTGGCAAATTTGTTTCAAGTCTCTATGACCACGTGAAAGCGTTTCAAAGAAAACTGGAATTGTTGCAAAAACAACTAAAAGAAGGAGATCTTGCTCACTTCATGGCATGCAAAAAGCTAACTGAAGAAAATCATAACGGTAATGAGGCAATGAAGTTACTTCGTTTTGAGAAATACAGCAACTTAATTGAGAATGTGAAACAAGAATTTCAGCGACAATTTTGCGACTTCCAGTCACACGAGGCGGAGTTTAGGTTGTTTTCCAATCCTTTTCATTGCAATCCAGAAAGTGCACCTACTAACATGCAACTGGAGCTAATCGAACTGCAAGAAAGTTCTGATTTGAAATCATCTTTCCAAGATCTTACTTTGGACGAGTTTTATTCGTCAGTCCCAGCATCAACTTATCCAGCTTTGCTCACGCATGCCTCCAAAATGGCTTCTCTTTTTGGAAGTACTTACATTTGTGAAAAGACATTTTCAACTTTGAACTTTAATAAATCGAAATGGAGGACTGCACTTACGGATGAACATCTTCAAGCAGTCCTCCAAATTTCCACTACAAAATATACGCCATGATACAAAAAACTTATTGGCGAAAAGTCACAGCTGCATACTTCACATTAATAATGTGCTGGTGTGTAATAAATAATTTAACTTTTGTTGTGTAATAAATCCTGTACTGTACTTCCTCAAATGTTGGATTGTTGGTGTGTAATAACGCGGACTTCAATTTTTAGTGTGTTAACAAAACGAATTGTAATTTATTCGGGGTAGCACCGGCTTCAAAATTCTTTGATTTTGTAAGACAATACAAAGCTTAATGAGTAAGTTTCAGAATAAAAATATTCCAGACATTTTACGAGTAATTGTGTGGCCCGCGAAAGCTCATGAAAAGTGCAGTACGGCCCGCCATGCAAAAACTTTGGGCACCCCTGCTTTAGACGAAAGCCTAGTTTGATGTTTGTGTATACGGGATGCAAGGCGGAGGGCTTGATTATGCTGCAAAGTCATTGTGTGATTTATTTGAAACATCTATTTTGCGATTACCAAATTACAAATATCATTAATTTTAATAAATTTAGTTTGAAAAAGAGTGGAGTGGTATGTTCAAGGTAAAGGCTATTAGTGATATTTCTGATGATTCGTTTGTGCATTTTTTCAAGAGGATTAAGAGTATTTGCATGTGCTAGTCTCCATGAGAAAATGCAGTATTGCAAATGTGAATATATCAAGGAAAAATAGATAGATTTGAGGGTCTGTAGTTCATCAAATGGCCTTAATTTCAGTATTGCCTATGACCAGGGGGAAAGTTTAGAACAAACATCGTTAATATGAGATTTCCAGGTCAATTTGTCATCGAAAGTTATTCCTAAATACTAGATTTGTGTCACTCCTTCAATTTATGCTTACCTACAGTAATTTTTTACAAATGTTCAGTAACAGGATGGCTTTCCTTTTCAGTGTATACTCATAGCAATTTGCTAAGAAATAGCTCGTGGGCCTATTAGGCCTACCCTGAATGGGCGTCTTGCACCACTTTACCCTACGCTCCTGCTGTGAACGTGGTGACCTTTTTTTTCTCTTCATTCAACTCTGGGCAGAAAATTGGACATTTGCGGACGTGATGATCCTCAAACAGCCTGTTCTCCTTTTGCGCAGTGAAAATATGTTAGCCCTAGTCAATATATCACTGCAAGACGGACCACATAGGCTACACTGCAAAAAATGAAGATCTTCTTCACTCAGATGCTCTGAAAAAATTGTGCTTTTTTTTGGTACATCTCTTTTACGAATCCTGGAAAATTTCTGCGTACGCCTCTGATACTGATGAAAGCATATTATCAGGTAAACATGATTTTAATATAGCCTACTGATGAATGCATTCCGGAAAATATTCCATGAAATATTCTCTGATTTACTCTCTGAAATATTCTCTGATTTCTAAGACCGTTTCACATAAAACCAAAGTTGCTTTCGCAACTGGACGTTTCGAACTCTCTGAGCTCTCTGCAAGCTCTCTGCAATTAGGCCTAAACCTAATGCTCAATACCATCATGCCAACAAATAAACTTCGGTGTGATTAGGTTCTGAGCTCTCTGCTCTCTGAGCTCTCTGCAATTAGGCCTAAACCTAATGCTCAATACCATCATGCCAACAAATAAACTTCGGTCAATAAGTTAACAGTTTTTGGGAATTCTCTTTTGTAGGCAAAAAGGGTAGGCCCATATAGCCTACTAAATTTTAAAATTAAGCCAGAGTTAGACTGTCATCAACCTCGCATTTTAACATCGATAAAAATAAACAGCTCAGATGGCCGATTGGTAAGAGCCTCCGCCTAGGGAGCTATAGACTTGGATTTGATTCCAAGTCGGGTCAAGTCAATGACTTTAAAATTGGTAGGCTATTTACAGCTTCCTTGCGCGACGCTTAGCATTGAAGGGAGAGTGTGGAGAACAATTCTGAACAACTTGAACAAGCCAGCAAGTTCACTTGTTGTGCCGTTGGGAAAGGCAGTAAGCGGAATTCCCTCACCTTGGTGTGGCAGACAGTTGGCTGGCAACTCCTAAGCGAGCTCGTGTAGCGCTTTGATCGCTTAGAGTTGGCATGGGTCGCTAAGAGTTGGCATGGGTCGCTAAGAGACCCACTATAAACGAGCCTTAACCAGCCTTTTTACTGCTCCGCTAACGGCCCAGTAGACTACTACGGTCTGTTTTTGAATATTTCAGTCCGTCAAAAATAGATAAAAAAAAAAAATTATTATTCTCATTATTATTTTTTTTCCTTCTTTGTTGATTTGTGTGTTTTTCGTTTATTTTAGAAGCAATTTGACATTACTAATAAATGAAAACTAGGGCAGCATTGACGTGATGACCAATTTTTGGTCTTTCACTGTTCTGCTTGTTTGAACTACTAACTTCGTAAGCGCTATTTTGCAAGTCCTTGAATTAACTGGAAATAATTTGCAATTTATCGATTGTAGCCTACTGTAATCCATTTAAAGGTGCTGATTGCTGCATGATACTACATTGTGTAAACTGTTTATTCATGGACTGTCCCGTGTTATAAGCGTTGTTTGAGCAGACAAATAAACGAATTGAATTGAATCGAATTTCTAACTAAGCCGCTAGCAGGCCGGTACCAATTTTTGAAATCTATTTCAACTTTCATTTTTTCTTTAAATGTGTTTTAATTTAGGCTAAGTCGGCTTACCATACGTCCTCCTTTTGGAGAACATGTCCTCCTTTTTGACCAACATATGTCCTCCGAGGACGCCAAAAAATGCTCAAATGTCCTCTTTTACGGCACTATGAGCAATGAAAACATGTCATATCATTCTTCCACGAAAAATTGTGGGAAGTTCAACCTTTTTTTTTGGGTCTTCACTTGCTTTCAGGCGAAGAAATGGACCTTCGCGGACTTTATGGTCTTTTTTTGTGGTCTCTAATTGATTTTGGGCAGAAAGCTGGACATCTGCGGATATGACGACCCTCAAAAAACCTCTCCTCCTTTTGCGAAGTAAAAATATGGTAATCCTTCATAAAAGAATAGGTTTTGGGCGGGCTGGGCTTTATTTTTTTGATGATTTGCCCGGCCGGTTACCGCTACTGAGCAAGAGGTTCCAGGCCATGGGTGGTCCGGGTTGGAAGCTAGTCAGCGCGAGCCATCTCTATTTCTCGATAAATATACTACAAAAATAAAAAAAATATACAAAATATTCATGCTTCATCGAGCACCATTTTAATGCGCAAAAATTTGGCAGCGTGAGGGAATACGTGTTGCCATTTATAATTAAAAAAATGAAAGAAGCCGTTTAGTAATTTTTTTATATCTTTGAAATACAAATGAAACTGAAAAATTTTTTTGCATGCTCATTTTTAAATGTTTTATTTCATAATGAATAATAGATATCAGCACGGAGTGTTTTTCTAAGCAGCGCATTTGTTTTAAAGGAGTTTTTGGTTGAAACTGGAAACGCAGTTTTAAAAATCATAGTCGTTTCAATTGCGTATACTGTACCTGAGTTCAGCAATTACCAAGGATTTCGCTAACCACCAGACCAAACTGTAAAATGGTATACTGGACCTGACTGCAATTCAGTAGACTTTTAACTGAAATCGACGGATACACATAGACTAGACAGCTAGATATAACTGTGTAAGTTTAATTGAAAACATTACCAGTGTTCATTTATAATTTATTAGAGCATTGTTTTCAAGTTAGTCTACCTGTAGAACTACGGTTACCGGTGTATAATGTTTTTACGCATAATTTTGGGTTTCATGTAGAATAATCCGCCACACTTTTTCTGTCTGCCAACCTTAACCTAACCTATGACCTTAACAGCTTAACCTGACCCTAACCAAACTTAAACCCAACTAAATTTAACCCTAACCAAACCTAATCTGCTAATTCTACAGTCTAACAGGTCTAACGAAACTTAACCCTAATTAAACCTGGGGGCTGATGCTAGGCCTAGATCTAACCCTTCAGTTATTCATAGTCTAGATACGTAAAAAAGAACTGAAGAACAACTATATACTCATAAGCACTGAGCCCATGGAACTGGGTATAACTGATATTGTATAAATAACTAAAACAAGGGAGAATGCCATACCAGTATGAATTGGTCTTCAGTTGCTTCATTATTGATTCCCTTGGTATGTTGGTATTTCAGGCAAAATGCTTAAGTGGATCAGTTGTTTTTTCCTTAATGGGCAGTGGGTGTGTTCAGTGTGTATGTGTTAGTAACTGTTTTTGTCATTTTTACCTGTGCATACTGCAAAATGTACGGTAGTTCCTCAAGGTAGCATTCTAGGACCTCTTATTTGTAGTGTTTATTGATGAAGCCATTAACAGATTAAAGTCTCCAATCGCTATGATCACTCTTCCCTCTAAGGGGCAAAATTTGAGAAAAATAAGGAATTTTGGGCAATATTTTTTAATTTTTCTTTTAGCTTGCCAACTGGAATTGTGATTATTAGCCAAATTTGAATTAAAATGTTCAATATTTTGAAACACACAAACATTTGACATTCTGGAAACACAACTTTGAGGTATAAATTCAATCAATCTTTCCTTAATCTGCCAAAAACTTTAGGCAAAACTTTTAACCCAATTTCTATTTGGGCAAATTTGCACTTGCTAAAAACTTAGAGGGAACAGTGGCTATGATTCATGTGCTGGTACCAGTATGTACACTTATATGCAGATGATGCCAAACTGTTTAGCAATAACGTAAACAATCTTCAATCATCACTTAGCGTATGATCTGCCTAATATGTGATTGTCAACCTCTTATCGCCCCCAGTAAATGTGAACATTTGTGTATTTCCCGTTCTTTCCATTCGCAGATTTATAATTTTGTATTGATTCAGGATTTATGCAATATTTGTTCAGTTATTGCTGTTAAAGACCTGGGTATGCGTATGCTGTGTGTATATTTGCAGAAACCTCAAGTGGTCTTATCCACTGTTCCCTCTGAGATTTTAACTAGCTGTGCAAATTTGCCCAAACATGAAAATCGTTAAAAATTTGCCCAAACATTTTCAGGGTGTAATTCTGGGTCTGAAATAATTTTTGTTAAAAATAAGAGTTTTTATTGTAAAACACTTTCATTTGAAACAACAGAAACTTATGCACTTTAAACTAATTTACTTTTAAATCATAATAGCAATGTGCAAAAATTGAAAAATTTTGCCCAAAATTTCTCATGTTTGGCAGTGGCTATTTGTATTGGCCCGTACAAATACCGGTAAGCGCTTTGTTTCTTTTATTATCCCTTTGCGCTCTTCCCAGTTCTACAAAGCGTGACAAAGTAATTAAAATAAACCAAAGAGACAAATGTTACATGTCTGTGAAAATAGCCACTTCCCTCATTTTCTGAAATTTTGCACCTTAGAGGGAACACTGGTGTTATTACACACCGACGATACTGCACAACATATTTATTCTACTGCTTAATGTTTGAGCTTACCAAATTCTGCAGGCCTTTTCTACCAAAAATGTTTGGATCCTACTTAAAACCTTTATCACTTATGTCAGACCTAAACTTGACTACAATTCATTAGTATGGAACCCATATTTCAAAAAAGATGTTTATTTATTAGATTCTATCCAAAAAAATCCAGTCGCTTTGTGTTCATTTCTTGCAATATACCATTTACTTCATATGGTGATCGTGCCCATAAGCTTGGTATTAAATCTCTGGAATATTGTTGATTAGAGTTCGATGTTATTTTGATGTTTAAAATCTACTATAATCTTTCTGATTTACAATTTGATTATTTTATTCACTCCAAAAGAAGGTATTATCTGCGCTCCCATGAGTTTGTCATTCAATCCAAATGTTATGCCAGTTATGATAAATCTCGTAATTTTTTCTTTAATCATATTGTAAGAATTTGGAATAACCTACCTTATGACTTAGTGTCTGCCATTAGCCTTTACGTATTAAATTGTGTCTGTCATATTTAATTAGTGTCTGCCACCAGTCTTCGCATGTATCATTTGAAAATAACCTCATTTAAAAAAAAATTTTGAAAAGCGTCCAAAAAAATTTCTTCTGCACACTGTAAGTTGTCGTAATAATTTCTTTTTGTGTTAATTTACTCATTATTTTAGCCTATTTATTGTTAATTTTTGCAATACTTTGGTTGGTTTTCTGAATCCCCTCAACTCTGAACTCCACAGTAAAATGATGATAAAATTGAAGCGATTTCTCAGCAGTTGTATCGTGAATAGATCTTTCAGGTACCGATATTTCCTAGCTTAAAAAAAACCTCAGAAACAATTTAGTAAAGGACAATGACCTATAAGTTCGAAATCGATTTTATCTTTGATTGTATTCTATTTCACTTTTATTAAATTTCATCTGTGGCTGATTTTTTAGCCAGGAAATACCTGAGAGATCTATTGTTAATTTTTGTGTATATTTTTTCACATGTTAGTGTGCTATGGTGTGATACCAAGCACCATTGTGTAATTGCTCAAATAAATAAAATAAATATTTCCAAACTAGACCTTAAAGTGGGGAAAATTATGCGTAAAAACATTATTTATCCAAGTACCAGTATATTTCTAGTAGACCGATACATGGTACAGTGAAATCCTGCTTATTGGAATTCTTGGAGTTTACCTGGGTTTGCTACTGGTATATCAGTGTATTTGCTCTGAGCTGTCCATGCGTCTTGCCTTCTGTCTAGTTTGAGATGTCTTAACCAGTAACAGTATGTTAATCTAATTATCATATTAAGCTACTGGCAGTGATGGCCATGATACTCTAAATTTGCAGTAAGCGATGCCGCTACGTGATACTTTGAAATTGGGCCAAAGTGATATCGATACGCGAAACTTTGAAACACCACTGTAGCAATACCAATACGTGATACAGTATCACGGATACTTGTATCTTGATACATTTTTGTAACGAGTTATATTCAAGAAATTTGACTTCATAATGCAGTAATGATTTTTTCTCAGTAACCTTTACTTTTTTGTCAAAAGCTTATTATTTTCCCGATGCAGTATTCCTATTTTGAACATCAGAGCAATATGAGAGGTAGGCGTGATTACTGTTATGCCATTACAGATACTAACACTAGGCCTAAACAAAAGTTGACAAAATGATAGGCGATAGCATTGATGGAAGATTGGAGGCGTAGCCAAAAGATGCGACTTAAGACCTTTTTTTTTTAGAGATTCAAACAGAAAAGTGGGTCGTCATAAGTTGTTGTTATAAAAAGTGGGTTCCAACTCTGAGAAGTTTGGGAACCACTTCTCTATCCATTTTATTACTTTTTTTCAATGCAAACAGCCCAGCCCTACTACCCCTACCTCACTTTCACCATTCACCTACTGACCTATGTTATATTTCTTTGTATTTTTCTATTTTGGCCACAAATATTGACTTAAAGAAGAAGTTTAAGCATTCACTCTCAAAACTGTTGTACTCCCATAAGTTATACTCCTTTTATCTGCCCAAATTTTTTGATTTTCAATTTTAAGAGCAGCTTTTTTCCTAAAATCAAAAAGGTTCAGTGTCTGTACTGCGTGCTAAAATTAAGTTCTCTGATTTTGAAATTGCAACATACAGTTTTATGGCGACCAACTTTCAAAGAACAGTGCCTGAACTTTTATTATGTCACTGTAAAGTTGTCGAAACTATTCATGAAGCAGAGCAAAAACAATGCGGGGAAAAATTTTGAATTGGGAAAATTAAGAAATACTTCGACTGCTATTAATGCTGTATCGGCGATACGTAAAATATGAGTTAAGTAATACCAATATACGATACTTTCTAAAGTAGCTAAAGCGGTGCTGATGTTGATACAAAAGTATTGCGTGATACGTATCACGGTTACATGTATCTCAATACTGCCCATCTCTGGCTACTGGCACCAGTACTGTAGTTTGCCTAAAATCTTGTTTTTTTTACTGATTCAGCATTGTTGTTGCTGTAACATACTGTACTGTTCCAGGGCTAAATTAGGTACTGGTACAGCAGTACTAATTTTAGATGTTGAGTCTAGACTTCATGACTTAACACTGGCAAGAGAACATTAGTAGGCCTACTGAGTAATACTACATTTGTCTCATTGTTCTGTGTTTGGTTGATATATGGATGTGTAGGAATCACATTTATCCACACTGCTGAAAGCTGTTTTTTGATGGTGAGAGATCTGGAGATGCTATTTCAAGACTCGATTCAAGTATTTAGAACTGGTGAGTAGACTATGGCTGTATGATGAGTATGATATTGTGAATCAACAGGTCAATCAATACCGGTACTGCACAGTGCAGCTCTGCATCTGTAGTTACTATTGATATCATTTTTTTGACTTACCGGTGTATAGACCAATGTTTTCACTTCAGCACAGTAATTTTACTGTGTTAAAATTAAAAGTTAAAAACCCGACAGCCTGTTTCACCCTATATGGTTCGTCAGAGGTGTTATTTAAAATCTATTTTTGTAAAAATAAAGAGCGTGCAAGAAAACCATTTTTATTTAACATCATTGATATTGAAATCTGAAAACCATCAAATTCATCAATGTCATGCATTGGTGAGTAACGAATGTAACTCTTGTGAGAAAAACATGCAAGAAGAAAAAAAGTTAAGCGGCTAAACAAACATGACTTTATGATTAACTGATATCAGTCGTCTAATACAACCGATATATAGTAATTATACAAACTTTTGTTGAATTTTGTACCTCGTCTTATCTTACGGTCTTCTTACTGTATATGCCGGAATATATGGTAGTAGCCGCAACTTCTATTCAGGAAAATCTGATCTACAGTACTAACAGTGTTATCCCTGCTAGTTTTTATTGAGTAGTTTTGTAGTGGCCTACAGTGGAACCCCGGTTGGCGACCACCTTAATAACACGACAACCTCTTTATCAGGACCACTTCATTGCGGTCCCAAATAATTTACTATGGTAATGCATTGCATTTTGTTTCAATCACGCGATCACCCCGGTTTCCAGACCAGGATCGCCAATTTTTGGTCAAAATCTGCAAATTTAACTCCGCTAAAGCGACCACACGTGCTCAAATAGTTTGCTTTTGTGACCGAAACAATAAGGTTAAATTTCTTTGTGATCAAAACAATAAGAATAGATGAGCGTGTAAAATCTTTTCTGTTGGAAAGAGACGCAGCTCACCTTCTTACACCTCTGTATGAAATGAAAAAGGACTCTGTGAAATGTCAAAGAGTTCATTAAGACAAAAATCCATTCGTGACTTTTTTAATATGTGTAATTGTGATTAAATGCATGCATATTGATATTTTTTCTTCATAAAATAAAAACCAAATTTCGTTTCCAAATTGTGCGTACTTACACGTGCAAAGTAGCATTTAAAAATACCGTCATCACGACCGCTTGATGACGGTCCCATGGGTGGTCAGGTTAGCGGGGTTCCACTGTATTTCAGTTAATGTTCCCTAGGCCTATCGATGGTGCACATGGGTATCCTATAATGTTACAAATGAAACTGTCTATACTTGTGAGTGGTGACGGTTTCTGCTCATTCTTCATTTATTTCAGCATACGCTTTTTAGTTTTTGAATTTGGTAGGCTTCCTTTTTCTAGTGCAGCTGTGGTTTTCTATGCATATTTATTTTTTTGATATATGATACTAGTATCGCTGTTCCCTCTAAGGCGCAAAATTTAAGAAAAATGAGAAATTTTGGGTAAACTTCAATCCTTTTTACTTACGAGCTTCCTATGCAATGGTAATTTTTGGCCAAATTTGAATCAAAGTACTAGTATTCAATACGGTATGTTGATGCAAAACGAAAAGTTTTATGCTCTGAAAACTCTAGTTTAAGGCAAAAATTCGACCAAACATTTTTATACCCCTAAATCCATGTATATACAATTTTTTTATTTAAATTTTTATTTGGGCAATGTCATACTTGCTGAAAACTTAGAGGGAGCAATGGCTAGTATGCATATGTATTAATAGTTGTGTAATTTTCATAAGACTCATTGTAATGTTCCTCCATGATCAGTTGAAAATTTTCATGGCTGTTGCAATTGAATTGTTGCACACACAAACAAATTTTCTGATTTTTTAAAACTCCTACAGAGCTGGATTGATCGAGCATCGTACCGAAGTAGGTATTTTCGCGGTTCAATTGGCAGACGAATAATATATCGTTATTCACCCGACAGGACAATTTTGTTCTTGGTTTGGTAAGCAGTTTATACTTTTTGCAAAATCGTAAAGTGCACATCGCAGTTTTGCTGATGTTGACAAATATTTCGTATTCATGAAATATTGAAAGTGGCAAACAGTTTCCAGTTTTTCGCTGGTAAACGTAAGCCTAGAGAAATCATGTTTATATCACATAGTTGTACAAGTAAGTTCAAGTGGTATTGGGCATAGTTTTCAATTGTGCAAAGCTATCTTGATTGCAAGTAAGTTTGAAATTGATTTTAATATATATCCTAATGCAATAAGGTAACCACGGAATTAGTAGTAAATGACTTTTTGAATATGTGTTTTGTTCATCGTTTTAGACCTACTGGTTTTGTGAGTTTTTGCATTTGCATTAGACTAAAGCAGCTTTTGTTGAGATTATTTACTACTGTTTCAAGTTAATTGCAAAAAGTAAACTTGCTTGTAGATGGTATTGTTTAATTATATTGAATGATTTTATTAATTTCAAGGACTTGTCCTTTTCTGTCTTTGTGATGGCGCTGTGGCAAGGGCAAAAGACATCCAAAGAAGGGGAAAATCAGAAGGAATCATCAGCAAGATGGTGTCCTAATTGTCAGCAAATAGGTCGAAATGTGCAAATCAAGTTATACCAGATCAACTTAGAAGAAGCAATGTTTCTTTGTACCGAAGAAAATGTAAGTACAGTACTAAAAGTTTATAGCAAAGCCCCTAATAGGCTTCGAATAAGATTAGCGAAAAAGACTGTGTTTTCGTAATAAAATTACCAGTATAAATATATCGTAGTTTGATATTTCTGCAATTTGTTTTTATGACAATTTAGTTAGATTTTTGTATACCAACTCCTGATTTACTTGTCTGCTGCTCAGCGCATCTTATTTTTGGTTTCCTATTAAGTGTAATTATATTTACAAATTTTGATTTAGCTTTGGTTTAAAAAGCTTTTTTTAGTTTCCATAGTTGTGTTTTTTTTTTTTTTTGGGGGGGTATTTTCTGGTTTAACTGCTTGTATGGCGAACACGGACAACTGACCGCCGCAAACTGGCCGCGAGACCACTGACCGCTGCAAACTGACCGCCATGCAAACTGACCGCGAAGCGAACTCGCCACCACGACATCTGACCGCTAAAGTACGAGGCTCGAAAAACCACTTCGCACCTCTTACCGCTTCGTGACAATTGTTTACTTAATGTCCATGTTAATTTGGTAGTAACTTCGCACCTTACCGCTTCTCAAACTGGGTTTATTTTTTTGCAGACTAGTTTTGAAAACAAAACTTTAAATCACGCCAAAGCCACGCAAACACACAGAATGCTTGCAATACTTACAGATAAAATAATATCAATGAAGGGACGCAATAACGCACAGTGTTAGCTCATCCGTCCGACACGGGGCGGGCAAAAATCTAACGTACTTTCGTACGTTTTGATTATTTACAAATGAGTATGTTTATGTTTTAGTAATTACAAATATGACATGCTTCCTTGTTCAGATAAAATTTAAAAAAAAAGGGAAATTCAAAGAAGTTTATGCAATATCAATAAGCAAATCATTTAGCTCTTCAAGCGTTGCATCTGCGCTGGAGCAACCGCTGACCTTGTGCCTGCCTCACTTGGAGCTTGATAGCCAGAATGAATATGCTGTGTCATGATTATACTGTTCAAATAATGCAGCAATTGCAGCATTTAGTTTCAATCGCATTAATTTGTCTGCAGTTGATGCAAACAAGCGGTTTCTTATCGTTCGTTGATAAATCTTGCCGAAAAAATTTTAAATGTCCGAAATTCTTTGAGCAAATTTGGACATTTGTCCGAAATTTTACAGCAAAAAAATAAACCCAGTTTGACAAGCATTAAGGTGCGAAGTTACTACCAAATTAACACGAAGATTAAGTAAACAATTGTCGCGAAGCGGTAAAGTGCAAAGTGGTTTTTCGAGCCTCGCACTTTGGCGGTCAGATGTCGTGATGGCGAGTTTGCTTCGCGGTCAGTTTGCAGCGGTCAGTTGTCTAGCGGCCAGTCTGCGTGGGTCAGTTGTCGTGTACCGTCATATGGGTAGGTCATCCATTAGTGTAAGTTTTTTAGGTTCTTGGTAACATCAATCGATTTTCATAGAAATTCAAGAAGTTATTGAGTAGCATAGTTGTAACGTCAGTGCTGCTACGTTTTTTTTTTTTTTGTTGGTATTGGAGCCGATATGACTGAAGCCAAATGTGCTTTCAGTGTCCATTTCCATTTTTGGAGTCTGATGTAACAATGTGGGTAATACGACGACCAAGCTTTCAAATGAAGTTTAAGAAAAAAAGAAAGCAATTGTTTGGTTCCCAAATGGAGCAAAAAGATGATCTTTTCAGTTTAAATAATACTCTTCCTAGTATTGATCAATTGGCCAACTTTCTTTGGGGTGAGGAGAAAAGTCTTCTTGATATGGACAGCCATGAGGTTGTAAATGACAAAAATTGGAATGTGGCGCCGAATTCAGTTGATCAAAATATGAATGATGGCTTGGATTCTTTAATTTCTAGCCTTGCAAATGAGGATGCTAGCATGAATGTTTCCTCTGCAAATAATCAGCAGGAGTCCTCGCAGCAGAACAATTTTTTGTCTGAAACAAATCTCTTTGACTTAACCCAAATCCCAAACAAAGATAGCAACGTATGTGCATCAGAACTTGGTGATCTTGAGCCATATAAAGTAGCTGAATGTGACAAAGTTACCACTCCCAAGCCATCTCTGCAAACTGTTTCATTCTCCGACGATTTATCAGAGCCGAGCTCCTTCAAAAATAGACTTGTGATACAGTGGCAAAATGATAACAGTTTGTGTTGGCTTGACGTGCTATTGAACTGCATTGTGAACAACTCTTGCATTCGAGCGTTTTTGAATGAAAAAGTTGACAAGATCTCAAGGCAAACGCACTCCTTTTACAGGTAGGTAGACTTAATTTTTTTTACAATTTGCTTAGTACAATGTGGGTTGCTAGTGCTGGTTACATGCAGCTACTATTTTCCCATTGTCGAATATTATCACCTAACTTTAAAACTTGTTCAATAAATTGCAGAGAAAGTTTATCGTTTTAAGGTTACTTCTTCGTCAGTATGAGAAGCTACTCATTTATCAATGCAAATTATGTTATGGCAATCTCTTATCTATTTCTGAAGTTATTATAATTTATATGCAATTGTGGTAGTATTTTCTGTGAATATAGGATGACCCTTATAGTGAGCTTAGTTTCTCTTACTTTGCTTCTGATATAGTGCCTTTTGACAAATTACCGTACTCTTTTTAATCAGTTTATTTAGCACAACGTGAAAGAGAATTCACCTTGTGCTACATAAACTACAAATGTGTTGACCTGTGTCGTTGCGTTTTGAAAAATGTTACCAGGACTGTGTGATATTATTTTTGTTTTTTTAAGCAAAATATGTTTACGGAACTGCTACGTAAGCTTTGTAACAATTATTGATGCCATTTCTTGGCTTGTCTTCAGGACCTCGTTCTACTCATTTAGAACTCTGGCAATTTCTGGATGACGTCCAAATAGTTCTTGGTTTCCTTAAGTAACTATCTTTGCAAATAGCTATGATTTTAAAAGAAATTATTTTGTTAGCTTGTGAACAGTGCTATATTGTAAACTTAACGTTTTTAACAAAGTTGTTAATCTTTGCTGACAAAGAACAATAGCAAATTTCAATCACTGAACGATTATGGTGCAGGAAAACTTATTTAAAGTTAGATATGTCTGGTTGGTGCCTAAAAAGGTCATCCAAGCCATATTGCTCATAATTGAGATTTTGTATTCTTATATGAACTTCAGAGGTTTTAGTTGAATATCAATGTTTAGGCTTTGCTCAGTTTACGATTACGTGCAAGAGAGGTACAATGTAAACGTGTCGGAACCAGCTGCTTCAAACAAATCTCAATCTTCACAGCAATCCTACTCTTCAATGCTGAATGATATCCGGAAAGACGTGTTTGGGTTGTTACAAAAGCAATATTCTATAAAGCAAGGTAATACATTTTTCGTATTGTGATCGTCAGCCAAGTTTTCATGGTGTTGAATAGACACTTCAGTGCAAGCAACTATCGTAAGTGAATTACATTTAAAACATTTGGGATTACAGCAATCTGAGTGGCTCCCCAGCTGGTTGGCGTAGTGGTAAGGCACCGTCAACGGTGCGGGAGGTCTGGTGTTCGATTTCCGTGCCGGTCAAATTGGACACGGTATCGCCACCGCTGTGACGTTTCTTCGTAGCTTTGTTTCTGATGCGCTAAGCCGCGGAGATAGCCCCCTTTACTCGTTACACGCTTCGGCGTAATATCGCGAGTAACAAAGATATTTAATTTTGTTTTTGGATCACTGGCTGAAGTATTTTTGAAAAAATGGTGTGAACTTCTAATCAAAATAAAGTAATAATAAATTTTGATGGTATAGAATTTTAGTATTTACTTTAAAACAACGTGGGAAACATCTTTTAATTCATGGGTAGTTTTGAAAAGTATCGTTGTAAACCACACTGTTTGGCTTTCATCAGTGTTCTGTATGTTGTTTAATTTGCTAATGTTTCGTCGAACTGATTCATAACCACACACTGTCGCTTCATGTCCAGTTTTTCATGAGCGCAGGGCGTAGTAGGTCGTGGCAATTTTGGAGCCTGCAATCTTTAGATGACAAAATTTGGCATTCTTTCTAACTGAGCCTTGATGTTTTAGGTGTTGATCAAAGTGTGCATGAAATGTTTTCAAATTTTCTTTCTCTGGATGCACAAATCCACGAGCTATTTTCCGTACAAATAAGGTAAGTTCCACTCGCAAAAATATGAATTAATTCGGAAGAAATTGCAGCTCAAATTAATAAATCTGAGGCAGTTCGTTGGATGGTAGACATTACATACTTTAGAGCTTTACCACCAGTAGTGCGTTTTAAAATAATGGCATAACTGCAACTTCAGCCTCTTTAGAAAAAATAATTTACTTGATAATTGTCTCAATACTAAATATACGATAATGTGTTTTGTACTGCAATATTTTTCGATGCTGTGACTTTTCACAGGTGGGAGTTGGAATGTGGTGAGTGTAAATTCAAACGAATTCGACGAAAAACGACTGATATAATATCGTTTCCATCAACATCTTACACTTTTCATCCGTTGGACGCACATTTCGATCGAACTTGTTTTTCCTGTTCGGCCAAAAATCAATCTATGCATATGATCATGGAAATGTAAGTACTTGGACTTTTTACCTGTCAAAAAATTGATGTTATTACACTGTGTTTGCGGCTGTTTCTTGAGTATTGTACTAAGTTACATGTTTTAATTGCGTAGAACTTTTCGCTAGCCGATCTTATCATTTCCAATGGATAGCTTTCTAGCCGCGTATTGGAAGACGTGGATGTCCATGTTGCCAAAACAAATCAAATCCTTATTATACTTGCGGTATTACGCCAAGGCGTGTAACGAGTGGCATACTGGCATTGTCCGTCTCCTCGACGTCACGCCTTGGCAATCTAGATCCGAAGAAACGTCGCAGCGATGGTGAGCCGTTGGCGTCACTGTGTTCGATTTAGCCGGACCTGGAATCGAACCTCAGGCCTCCTGCGTCCATAACGATGCCTTTAGCCACTAAGCCAAGCGATCAGTTTATTGTTGTCAGTTTTAATTAATCTTTTTTGCAGCGTTCCTCCTTGCCTGTTGATGCATTTTCAGAATGGCTTGCCTCACAATCATTTTAAGACCATGGATTTTGCCATCCAGGATCATCTTTACAGCGTGACTGCCGTCATCCAGTATTTTGAAAATCCGTGCAAACATTTTGTGGTGTGGATTAGGAATTGCAGAAGTATGTAATTAAAAGTTTCCTTTTTCTTAGCTGTGCGGTGCAATTGTTAGTGCTAATAACTCTTTCCGCTTTCAAGTCTAACCACAAAATTAAACTGCTAATACCACCGGTGTTGGAATCTCATTACTAAAGTTGTGATTCAAGTATAGCAGATGTAAATCCATCTATACGAACATGTAAAGACTTGAAAAGATAATGTGGCCAGCCCTATAAAATTTAGTAAATGAACGCTTTAAAAAACTATTCTGCCACTTAATCGTAGAATTGCTTTTCACAGCTTTCATGTAGTACGTCTAATGGGGCGTGCCATAACATCTTTTTAAAACAGAATTTTTAAGTTATAAATTTAAAAGTATTACCGGTACGCATTTTTATGCAGTGTACCCAGCACCTGCAGGACCTTGCTTTTTTCTGACAAACGTGGGTTTATAAACGCCATTTTGTGCAAGATTGCAACGACTGTTCGATGGTGTAGTGGATTGGGTCGGCAGCGTAGAGACAGAAGCGTTGCACTAGTTCTGGGTTCGATTTTCGTCGTGGCTTCGCTTGTGGCATGTTTTTAACAATCGGGTTTGTCAAGATAATAAAATAAGATTGTTGGTTCTGCTGGTGTTGGGTACATTACATAAATATGCTACCGGTACTGCTGTGTCAAAATGGAGATCTTATTGGGTTCAAAGTAATTTTTTTATAAGGGGCTTGATTTCAAGAGTTTTCGGTTGTGCTAAAGAGCAAGAATGAACGAATGTGTTGCTCAGCAGAGGGTTCTTTCTTACACAAAGAATATTTAGAAAATCTCTGGTTGTGCTGCGATGATTTAAAAGGTCCTAAATGTCAGTGGAAGCGGCGCGCTCCGAATATATCTCCTAAACAAATACATATGATCATGTGGGAGAAGCAAGGAAGAGCACCAAGTTCGTCTCCTGAAGACCAGCAGCGGTGGCTCTCTCGACAGTTGGACTTGATCTATAATGAAGATGCGATGCTCTCAGGTAAGAAACACTGCTCTTTTAAGAGAACAAGCTCAGTTTCAAAATCAATTCTTCATTATACTCGCGGTATTACGCCGAAGCGTGTAACGAGTGGCGTGTCCATCTCCGCAGCTTAGTGCCTGGGCTACACAGCTCCGAAGAAACGTCGCTGTGTTGGCGAGCCGTTGACAACTCAGTGCCGATTTGACCGGTCCGGGAATCGAACCCCAGACCTCGCAAACCGAGAGCATGCGCTTAGCAACTGAGCTAACGGCCGGTAAGCTCAGTTTCTTTTTACTTAATTTTATATTTACTGAAGAAACATCGTCATTGAAATTGTATTTTAATAAATAGGAATGCATAGGTTTTTAAAAACAGACATCAATTTTGCATTAACAGCAGAACTGTAAGTGTCTTGCGAGAACTGACCCCTATCTTCTACCGCCAACATAAAATCAATTTTTTTACCTATGGCTCAGCAATTTCGATTTTCATGAACAGCAGAATAAAGTACTTCATTTCAGGTGATGAATTTCCTCAAGAAATTTTAGTGGAGCCCGACTCAGCGTCGATTGTGGATTTGGAAGATCCGTTGTTTATTGCTAAGTTGAAGGGAAGTGGCAACAATCCAACTCTGGCGAGAAATTCGGAGACTATCGATCTTCCAAAGTCTGCCTCGAGCCCACCTAGTCCAGTTGAATTCGCTGAGAGTGAGGACGAATCACCGAAGTTTGAATACACTGAAGAAGATATAGAAATGCTTAGCATTGCATGCGAAGAACTGAAGTCCTGCCCGCCTAGTCCAGTTAATAATAAAAGCTTTATTAAGCCTCTAACTAGATGCAATGACTCAAGACCAATCTTGTCTCTTAACAATAAGAAATGCCATGCTGTTGTCCCTTATTTCACCCCTGTTGCTATGCATCAGCGACACGATAATAGTCTAGTCAAATTACAGAAACCTTTGGCTCCGAAGAAGTTGACTTGTCAAACTTCGTTTAACAGCATTCGACCCTATTCTAGGCTTGGAGCCAGTTTTGAACCTTTCAACGCGTACAATGCCTCGTGGGATTCCAAATTGCGTAATCAAAAATTACGCCTTACAAGTCATCGAAAAAATGAATTGAAAATGTATTACTCCAAAGTTCGCAATTCGAGCAAATCAGAAGTTTGTTACCCGCGATACAAAGCGCTTCTTCCCAGCAATTCATCTTCAGAAAAATCATCAGAACTATCCGATTTATCTGACATTTTTAATGATTTCAATGTGATGAACTTCACGAAAGAACTTATGACGGACGCAAGTGTCACTTCTGCTGTTCCGTAGTTCTTAAAATCTGTACGAAATCACTGTTTTGAGATTTAAGTTGCTGGTTTTGTTGTTTACTGCCAATTCGAAAGCCCCTTTTTTGCCTAATGCCTTGAAGTAACATTTTGCCCACTGTAAAATTGAAAGCCATTTTCAGTGGAACACCAACTGGTGATCTTTGAATTTATCGAAATAGTAATGGCCTGATGGATCGTTCCGATCTTGACTTCGTGGCATTTCTGGGTATAACATTGGGAGTTTATTGATCACAATTTTTTGTTAAGTTGCTGCTATTTATTTATGTTTAAGTTGGTTAATATTTACTGTGCGTGGATGCTGATAAAGTGGTTATACGCCGCTAATCCGTTACATAAAGCGGACATTTTCGAGACGGAATTTCGGTAACGCACACTATTTGCATTATTTAACAAACTTGCTCAACTCTGTTACCTGTTTGCACCTCGTTTTGGTTGTATTTAAATGAACTTGGTTTATATTCAGCGGATCATTTGGTTGGCCGAATGTTTAATAAACCTTCACGATTAGAGAGCTGGGTACGATGCCCAGTCTGGATTGTGCAGTGACTCATCATTACAGTCTATACATTTCAAAACTTTTAACCGATCAAAATCCTGAATAATCCAAACGAAGATATTCGCAATATAATATTTAGGCATACACCGAATAGATTTGGGCTATGTTTTGTTTATACATCAACTTACGGTTCACATACGGGTTCTGTAAACCCGGTGAAATTAAGAGAACAGTCAAATAGAAATCCGGGACAAGCGAACATTTTTGAATTCTTAGTGCAAGATGATGAGGTGAGCGCAGAATACTCATGCTCGCAACTGCGGATCAGTGGAAGACAATGCGAAAACTCAGGTTGTAGAAAAATCAATGAGTTATTCTTTGCTAGATGCAATTTTAATCCGATTTGTACGAAGTTTTCAATTTATGACGAAAGGAATTCCTTCCACACAATTCGAACTCAAATAATTGCTTTATGTCGGTTGTTGCACAAAGCACCTTACGATTGTTTTGTAGAATGCCGCGCAAAGTGACATAGCTTTATGTCTTAACCTCTTACTTAATCAGGGGTGGGCAACATACGGCCCGCGAGACCATTTCACGCCGCCCGCGGGCAGTTACAGCAAAATGAATAGGTCATCTCAGGACGCGAAGACCTTTTTTTGATCTTCACCCGTATTTTCGATGGAACACGGGACATCTGGTGGAAAACAAGTCATCTGTGGATGCGAGAACCTTTTTTTTTGCCTTTTCCTATATCCACCTAATAATCCGACCTGGGTAGGACTTCGTCTTCCCACATGTGGCCCGCCGGCTGAAGAACACCCCTGCTCTAACTGTTTCGTTTCTAAATGTCGTTTTCTAGCATTGCAAATGAGAATGTTAGCAATACGAGCATGGGTATTTACTCCGCAAATAACTAACAAGAGCCTTCGCAGCAGAACAATTTTTTGTCTGAAACAAATACTGTATCTCTTTGACCTAACCCGGATTCCAAACAAAGATAGCAATGCATGCTCATCAGAACGCACCTTCAGACGAATAAACCTAGTTGATTGATTTCTTCATTCTTTCCACCTACACCAGAAAGTGGCGGAGGCGCTATGCGCAGTGTTTTTTTTAATGTTTGGCTTGAAAAAATAAATATAAATAACTCAGGTTATTTTCAAATTATATAGAACTGAAAATTCAACAGTAATTGAGGGAAACTGCGAAGTGAGCTTGCGCTCTTCTAGTCAGCAGCCACCCGTTACATATGTCAAATGCGATCAGCTCCAGCCGCGAATCGAACCCGTCGCGTAGGATCTGTCACCTGCGCGCGGTACCGCCAATTTAATTTACAATGTAAAACACAGCTTTCTTCGCTATTGTAGATGCAGATTTTGAGAGACCGCTGAACAATTTTGAGAAACCATTTCGGCTCCTCAAAACGCCTTAAGAAAAAACACTGGCTATGCGTAGAACGAATCCAGACTCGCTTAGCTGTTGCCTTTGTGTCCCAGTTTTCCGATTGAATTTTCTTCTGACTTCTTTAATTTGCTTGTTTGCCAGATTCCACCAAGATGGGATAATTGTAAAGCATCTGATCCAAGGATGCAACAACGAGTGTAGATTGGGAGTTGAACCACTAACCTTGAGATCATGGTCGTAAAAGCGACGCTCCAAACCACTGCGCCACGCTGCCGACCAATAGGCGAGTCATCGTTAGGTTCGAAGTTTGCTGACTCCTGCCTGTTTTCACTTGGTTTCTGTTGCCGAACGGTTAGCTTAACGTATAGTGTTATAGACTGACCATGCCTATAACACGGAGCCCAAGAGGAGCGCCTGGGCTTTCACCTTCTGCAGATCAATCCACTTGCTGCCTGAACTTGAACCTCAAGAGAATCACCAGAGAAGAACAAATAGAACGACTCTGTATTACTTGAACGAACTAAAAACTCTCACGGCGATGTAAAACCAAGGGGAAAATAGGTAGGGAAAGGTAGGTTCAGATGAATCAGGTAAAATAGCGAGGGATTCAGGTCTTTAAAGGCAAAAAACAACTGAAAGTCACTCGGGTACAAAATAAAATGAGTAAAGACTGCGCCGTGCAGGGCTATAACTTTGAGCGTGCAGGGATATAACTTTGAACATAAAAAAAAGACGTCCTTCCGTCAACTGAACTCAACAAAAAACTAAAACAAGGATGACTGATCACACAGTAAAACAAGAAGTGCACACGTGACCACGTGATCAACGAATAAAGAATTTTCTAGAACGGTGATATGTGAGCGGGGAACTTCACGTGGCGCGCTAACAGCCTAACAGCACAGTCGAGACTGTGTTCACAGTGCAGCGCTCGAGCTAATTAAATGCGCTGAAAGAAAAACATGTGATAAACAAAGCGAAAGACTAACCCCCGAGTTCGTTTCCAAAATCGGTGCTGTAACATATAGTATCTAAAGCCATCGTTATCGGCGCGGGAGATCTTGCGTCCCATTCCCAGGATGGTCAAATATGACGCAGTGTCGCCAACGATTCAACTTTACTGCTGGATACTTTTGAAGAACGCAATTCGCTCAACTTATTTCAGAATGATGCAAATGCACTAATGCAGAGTTAGAATTTGCGCTACTACTGATGGAAGTCTTTTGTTCACGTATAACAGTTTCGCTATTTTTCACACTTCATCACACAAATTGTAGCTGTAGACTTGGTTTTGATTCTAAGTCGGGTCAAACCAATGATTTTAAAAATGGTGGCTTATTCACAGCTTCCCTGTTTAACGCTCAGCATTAAAGGGACAGTGTGAAGAACAAACCGGCAAGTTTACTTTATGCGCCGTTGAAAAAGACACTTAGTGGGATGAGGATTCCCCCATCTTGGTGTGGTAGACAGATGACCGGCCACTCCTGAGCGAGCTTGTATAGTGCATTAATCGTTTTCTCGTGATAGGAGGATAAACATGCAACAAAATACAATATGCACTCTCAGGGTTGCCTTGGTGGGGGGCTTGGCCCCCCTAGTTCTAAAAAAACTGTTTGTAGGGGGGCTCTTAAAATTGGCCTAGTCTTGTGAACGTTTGGACTTTAGAGCAGAGGTTCTTAAACTGGGAGCGTAAAAGGTTTGCAAGGGGGGCGTGAGCACAGCAGTGACTTAATGATTTGATAAAGATCAAAACTTGTGTCCCCGAAACAGCTGCATCCTTCCCATTAAGACGTTGCAAATAAATTGTTGGATTTTCTGCATGTTTTTTGTAGCGTGGTGGGCAGCACCGTATCAAGGCATCTCCGAAGTTCGGTCCCCCCGGTCGAGGGGGGAGGGGGGCATTTGTAGGACCCCACAATATTGTTGTATTAAAATCAGAATTAGAGGCCAAAAATTTTACTGAAAATTTCGTCAAAAAGTTGTTGAAAAAGCACTATAATTGCAATTACCGTACATGATGTAAATTACAATTAAATTTTCAAAAAATTTCCGGGAGAGCATGCCCCCGGACCCCCTTAGAATCCACGGCTGCGAACTCGAAAGAACTCGATCATTTTGCCAAACTCGAACTTGAACTTGAAAAAATATTTTTTCTGAACTCGAACTTGAACTCGCATAAAACTGTTTGTCGAACTCGAACGTGAAAAAACATTTTTTCTGAACTCGAACGTGAACTCGCATAAAACTGTTTTGACATCCCCCGAGGACAATTTTTTCTTCGCTGGAGGAGGGACAAATATTTTTACTGGGGGGGAAATATCTCTCTCATCCCCCCCTACTTCGCACATTGCTAGCCAGCATAAACACAGTAACCAGATGCTGCTTAGATCGACTTTTTTAAACGTGTTAGGCTAATCTCTTTTAAGTGAACATATTATCCGTTCACAAGCTCCTAGTCTCAAGCTCTTGGGCAGGAGCGGCATTGTGGCATTGGTGAGGGGCATTGTGCCATACCTCCCTCCTATTTGACTCTGCCTTTTAGTACAATAGAACAAAACTAATAGTGCCAAGTGACTGAAATATGCCATACTTTTTTGATGGTTTCTGTAGCTTATGGCCAGGGGGGGATCCAGCGGAGTAGGATGAGGAGTATGCATCCTTCTCAGTATGCTTTTACAAAAATTGATGCATTACGGGGTAAGAGGACTGCCTTTGGAATGGTTTTCTAGCTATTTAAATGATCGCACGCAACAAGTTTTATGCAACAACCAATTGTCCGGCACTTTGAAATAAAACTGAGGTGTACCACAAGGCTCTATTCTTGGACCGCTACTGTTTCTGATTTACGTAAATGATTTCAGTTCGTGTATAACTAAAGGTAAGACCATAATGTTTGCTGATGACACAATTTGTTTTTCAGTGAAAACTGCTGTGAAATAGTGTTTCAAGTCGCAAACACTGAGTTGAAAAGTGTTGATACCTGGCTCACAGCAAATAAACTTTCACTTAATATTGATAAAACTAATTACATTGTATTCCGCACCCCGCGTAGCAAACTATCTGTTCAACATACTCTTCAATTGCGAAAAAAAGATATCAAGAGAGTCGCTTCTCTAAAATTTTTGAGCATTATAGTGCATGAACATTTATCTTGGAAACCTCACATGGAAGCGCTGTTGAAAAAAATTAGAATTACTTGTAGTGTTGTAAACAAGATTCGAAATCATCTAAGTCAACGCTTCTTTCTGTTGCTGTATATTTCAATGATAAAAAGCCATCTTCAATATTGCATTATGACTTGGTGTAATGGAAATAAAACGATGATTAAACACCTTCAAACTGCTGTTAATAAGTTTATTAGAATGATATTTGGGCTAAACGCTAGGGATAGTGTAAAAGATGTGATGCAAAAGCATAGATTTTTTCTATAAATCAGTTAAAAGAATTAGAAACGGCCAGCTTTATGTATAAATATTTGCACGGTGACTTGCCCGAAACTTTTAAAAATCTTGATGGTAACTATTTGGACGGTAGCAACTCTTGTCAAACAAGAAATCAGTCTAAACTTTTCCCTCGCTTTTATCGAATCGAATTAACAAAACAGTCGCTAAAATATCGTGGCCCACTGACTTGGAATTCCATTTCAATAACCCCAACACAGATTCTGCTGTTAGTTTTTGTTGTTACAGGTCCCAACTCTTCAAGTATCCTGCTCCAAGACCATTTCAAGACCCTATTGTTTACTTTCATGTCAATTAGTGTACTTTCTATCATTTTTTTTTTCAATCGATATTAGTATTTTTTAAAAACAAAATCAGTTTTGCTTAGCGCATAATAGTAGGGATTTGCATAATTTCACAGATTAGAGTTGTGTCTCCTATCAATAGCCACTCAAAAGTATAAGTTAAAATTTATTGATGTCACTGTGGCTTTGCAAAGTGAACTTGTCTTGGGTACTGACATAAAATGACATCCGGCGACAGGGACTCGTTCCTTGAGACGTAATGGAGCTATCTCTTAACTGTCGCTGCTCCCGGATCACCCTTGGGCAAGGTGTAGCATCAGTTAGCCTCCCTATCTGGAGTTACAGGTTTGAAGTTACAAAAAGTTGTTGGCATAAAAATTTTTTTTGTTATGTGTGTGTGTGTGTGTGTGTGTGTGTGTGTGTGTGTATTACATTCGTTGATTTCCAAAAATACGGCACTCGTAAGAGGTTATGCTAAGGTGCAGCGACCATGCATTTTTATTTTATTAAATAATTCTTTATTAACTGAAGCATGTTTAAACATACATCGTTTTGTCGCTGTTACCTATTTTTCGACCATTGTTTTCGTTTGCTGTTTTTGTTTGTGTTAGCTTGGTAGTTAAATGCAATAAACTACTACTACTACTACATCCTCCCACTAGCCATTTTCAAAAATGTTTTTGATGCATACAATTTTTCCAAAATTTCGAACCTCTTCGATAGCAATATTTGTTATGCTTTAAGCACGCTTACCGGTAATCAAAAATGCGCGAACAGAATGCTTCATATTTGGCGAAGCACTCAGATTCAGGGTCAAAAAGTTAAAACAAAAATTATTTGATATTCAAAAAGCACCGAAATAGCCATTAGGCTACAGCATGTTAATTTTCAAAATTTTCCCGGGGGAGCATGCCCCCGGACCCCTCTAAAGCTTTTCTTGTTTCTCAACTAGCTTCAAGTTTGTTCTGCCGAAAAAAATACGCTTGAAAAAATGTGGAAATTATGGCCTCCTCCTTTCAAAATTTCTCGCTACGCCTCTGTTCCTAGGATAAGGTAGCTATAGCTAATTCTAATTTGATATTTTGTTGTTTCGCTGTTATTTGCCCAAGAGTTTCTCAAAAAATTGGAGAAAATTTAACTGTGACATCATAATAAAGCTCTAAAAGCTTTGCACAGAAAGTTACCACGAATCCGAGAGTTTTTGCGATTTTGTTCACCTTTGTCAAAAAATTGCAAAGTGATTACCGGTACGTAGGCTTGATGGTAGGTCTACCAATGAAGAAAAAAAACGAATAACAGGTGACGCCATAAGCCATCGTTGAAATGCGATAGGGTGTACTGTAGTTGAAAATTTTTGAAAGGGGGACTGAAAAAATGTAGGGGGGGTTTCAGCCCCCCTCAGCCACCACCTTTCAACGCCCTTGTACAAATGTGCGGTACCGTACTCTACACAAAAAACCCATGAGGTTGACAAGTATCTAACAGAAATCAAACACTGCAAGGTGCATTTGCCATAAGGTGTGTTTACACAGAATACGATGCGATTTTTCATACGTAAATTGACGTGGGCCACGAAACAGTCAGAGGTTATGACGTAAAGCTACGTCACTTAGCGCAGCATTCTAGAAAACAATCATAAGGTACAAATTAATGTTTCAACTATAACAAAAGTCTCGTAAGCCTTGCTACGCACAGCCAATCTTGAAATGAATTTAGCCAATCTGGAATGAGTTTAGCCAATCTGGAATGAGTTTAGCCTGGATTGGCTGTGTAGCAAGGCTGACGAGACTTTTGTTATAATCCTAAGGTGCTTGGCAAAATAGCCCATAAAAATCAAATTTGTTTGGGTTCGAATTGTGTCGAAGATATTTCCATCAACTGCTTACGTCAAAAATTGGATGGAATTTCGCACGACAACGAATCGGATTAGAATTGGATTTAGTGGGTAGGCACTATAGAATAGACAAAGTTTGCTGGTATAGAATAAGATTTGAAAAAAAGTAACCAAAATCACGCTTGAGTGACAGGAATGCAAATGTATGTTGAGCATTGGGGGAATGATTTAGCAAAATTGACCATTTTTGGATATTGGGGGGGACGATTTAGCAAAATTGATCATTTTTTGATATTGGGGGGATAAAATTGGCTTGTATGGGGAATTTTCCACTTCCATAAAATAAATTGGGAGGAGATGCTTCCAGATTATTGGGGGGATTCATCTCCCCCCGTTCCCCCTGAATTTGCTCCTTTGTTGATTGAATTTCCGAAAAACATTGGCAAGTGACGTGACAAATCTTATCCTACTGACCTGTAAACTTCGTCTATTCAAGTGCCCACCCATTTAGTGTAAACAGATCTATAGGTCGGCACGTGAAAGTCGGCACAGCCATCAAAATTTGTTTTTAAACCGGTTATTTACGAACAGTGATCTATAGGTTCAGTTCGATATTTAGCAAAATTAATTTAAATGGCAACATGGGTTGTCATCACGATTTGAAGCCATGCTGAGCTTGATTCTTTTTGCTGCTAGAATGTGAAGATCAATGGAGAAAAACTGTAGGCATTCTCAAGATTTTGCGCCGATAGCTCATACCGGTACGTTAAAGTTTTCTAATGAGCTCAAGTAATGCAATTTTCTAAAGACCGACCAGAAACTGAGCTAAAAAAAAAGGCAGAGGCTAAGGTTACGTGACCGTAACATTTGTCTCTTTGGTTTATTTTATTATCCCTTCACGCTTCCCTGATTGTACGAGAGCGTGACGAAGTAATAAAATAAAGTAAAGAGGCAAATGTTACGGTCACGTAACTTTAGCCACTTCCAAAAAAAAAAGAGTGAATAGGCTTATGGTACCAATGTAGGTCTACTTAAGTTCAAACAAAGCTTTGTTTCTTTGCAAACGTAAGTTAAATTCAGTTATGTGCGAAAAGGTAACACAGTAGCAGTCTTGATTTAATCAGTGTATTTGCTTTTAGATACCATAGTTAGGCCTTGACTGCAATAAAAATTTAAGCTTAACTCTAACTTGAATGAAACCACTGGCTTGTCGTTTTTTTTTTTTTTTTTTGGATCACAAAAACAATGCTTCATGAAGTTTGATCGGCTAGTGTGTATTCCAGTAAAATCAATTCATTTTATCTGACATCAACATTACTGCAAACTGGTTAATCATGTTGGATACCAAAGACAAGGAGTTGAAGATTTTGAAACAAAGCCATCTTATGCAAGTGGATGAATTTCACAAAATGGTTCTGGCTTTGCAAAGATTTAAAGAAGACCTTGCAGTAAAAGCAATCACAGGTTAAACTCAAGCATTTCACATTAATCGTATATAATTTGTTGTTGGCTTATTCATTTACAGTAATAGGCAGAGATAGGCATTTATCGAAACAAGTTATCGATGATGCATTATTATCAATTATCGTTATCGCTCAAAATAGTTTTGATTTATTGAATACTGATATTGCTTTTGTGATATATTTTGTTATCGCTGATAAATTATCGCGATAAATGATTCTTCATGCCTACAGTGTTCTAAATTCAAAGTTAGTGAGTTGGCACTATGGAAAAAATACATGGTGTCTTGTTACAATTTTAAAAAAATCTCTCTTTGTTGTGTCTATTGCCATGCAGAGTTTGTAAACCGCTTTCTTTTCCTGAAAAATATACAAAAATATTTTTGCAATTTGATTTACAAAAAAGAACTTTGTCGAACATATTGAAAATTTACGGCAACATTTATCAGAAAAATTTATCGATTACCGATATCGCTTTAAGAAATTAAGATTTACTGATTTTTATCGGTATCGCCCAGGACTTTTTTGAAGTTATCGATTATCGTTTCAGTACAGAAAGGTTTATCGTGCCCATCACTGGTAACAGGGGTAATGTTTTGTATCAGCTGTTGGCATTGTGATGCTATGACATCACTATTGCAACTGTGCAACCATCTGTACCGATAGCCAACACTCCACTTTCCATGTGTTATATACTAGCAATAGGTTTGCTTACTGGTACAAAGACTATATAGCTGGTAGCCTACGTACTGACAGCAACTTTTGAGTTTGCTGTAAAATATTAATTGATTACTTGAATCGGTTATTAAGAAGGAAGTGTCAAGATTAGAGCACCGGCAGCCTTTTATAGAAACAAACAAGCAGTCTGCTGCAGCGCGGAAAAACCGATCCTGCGTGACGGCTACGCATTATGGAAACAAACAAAGCTGCCTGTACAGCAGCCTTTTGGTTATGGAAATCAGGCGAGTGCTTTAGACACTGCCTATTAAGAAGATGTAAGAAAAGTTATGTTGTGTGCAACAGTGCTGTTTCTGGCTATCAGTTGTTCAGTTGCACTTGAAAAAAAAAAAATTTTTCTGAATAGTTGACCTTAAGGATAAACAATCAATCCTTTAGATTTACATACTCCAGAAAATTTCGCCTTTGTTGCAAGTAGAGAGCTACCTAACACTCCAGTTAAATATCGTTTGTGCCCAAGATAGTTTGCAGGCAGTAAATTGGCGTGGTCAAAATCGGTAGACCTAGAAAAATGTCTCTTTTTACAAATATAAAACAGTTTAATTTTTGCATAATCCATTTTTTAAAAATGATTGTTATAATTAAAATAAGAATGATTAATTCACATAAATGATGTGGGTCAGATGGATTAAGGCATTGTTTTCCATCAAAAGTTATTCTAGCTTGAAGATCTTTGATTGTGGAAGATATTAGCTTTAGTTTAGAGTTTTTTGCTCAGATGAAGAGACTAAATTCATATAAAGTCAAAGGCATTTGGTCCTGTTCAAAAATTCAACATGACCCATTGTAATTTAAGGTAAACCTCATTTGCCAGAGCTTGGCCAGCAAAACTTTAAGAAAGCAGGCCGGATATGGACAATGAGAGGACCCGTTTTTACATGCCTTTAGTGATTGATCTCTCAAAAAAGGGGAGACAGTGTCTCTGTGCTCACCTCTGGCTATGCCTTTGCTTATTCATATTGTGTAGTAAAAATTTACACGTTATGCTGTCTTTTAATAGGAAGGAAAAATATTCGAAATCAAAAAACTCCCGACCGAATATTTTTTTCTGTGCTCGAAAAAATGCTGCTGGAAGTATCAAGCTCAAGTCATGACGTTTCTTTCCACAAAGCGGAACAACAACTTTTATCATTGCGAAAAGTTTTTCTGTGGTTTGAAAGCAATAAACATGTGCTTATGAAATCAGATGGAGTAAGTCAAGTCTCTTAGTAAAAATGTTTATTAGTAAATGTGTAAGTATAACACAACCGGCTGGTTAGCTACGTTGTTAAGCACTTTGCTAGCGGTGCGGGAGGTTCGGGGTTCGATTTCCAGGCCGGTCATATTGAACACAATGTCACCAACGGCTTACCACCACTGCAAAATTTCTTCGGAGCTGTGTTGCCCAGGCGCTAAGTCGCGGAGTGGACCCCCCACTCGTTGAACACGCTTCAGCTCCCCCACTCGTTGAACACGCTTCAGCGTAATACCGCGAGTAATCACAATTTTTTATGATGGTAGTAGCTATCCAACTTGTCTTTCTAAAAAAAATTCTAGGAATGTCCTGGAGTTATTTTCCTACTGATAGTGATAAGAAAACCAATAAGTTTTTGATTTTTGCGAAAAAAGACATGACAGTCATCACCAAAGTAATTATTTAAAAAAAAATTTTGCTTACTATTATTCTCGAATTTCTTGAAGAGCGATGCTGTAGAGAGACGTAAGGGAAGGGCAGGTGCCACATTTTTCAACAGTATGTTTTTGTATCGACAATTGATTGTACGTAAACGCTGCACGCTGTAAATGATCAACTTTTTTTTTTCAGTATTTTAAAGCAGCGCGAAAAATTACGGAAGACATTTACGAAAAGCAATTGCGGTCTAAATCAAAAAAAAGCACAAAACGAACTCCTGCTAAAACACCTCCTCATTCAAGTCAATCAATTCTTAAAGTAACTCTTTTTTTTTACAACTTTTTTGTATTTAGCAGCTTATATATCCTCCTGTCACGAGAAAGCGATCAAAGCGCTACAACAAGCTCGCTTAGGAATTGCCGGCCAACCTGTCTACCACCCTGAGATGGGAAAATCTCGCTAAGTGCCTTTCCCCACGGCATAGCGAGCAAACTTGCCCACTTGTTCTTTGCACTATCCCTTTAATGCTGGGCGTCAAGTTTACAAAAGTGTGTAAAACACCAAAGGCAACAATGGCACTATAATCACGCAACTGCCTGTGTGCAATAGTTTACGTATTTGTACAAGTCTGGATATTCCAGTGCAGTTTTTTTCCTAGTTTTTTAGTTTTCTTTTTTCTTATGAGCTACAAGCTCTATTCGTGGTTGATTTTTATATTTAGACAATTGATGTTCACCTGGATAAACTCCACCAAGCTAAGCAAGATGCTGAAAATCGTAATTTTCAAAGTGATACCTCAATGTTCGCTCGTAGTCCAACACAGGACCTCACAAGCATAGATTCAGCAACTGTAATATCAAGGGTAAGTAAGCTTATTAATATTTTAGTGCTTGATGTATTGACGACTGTTATTGGTACCACTTTTATTGCAATTTTAATATTTTTTTTCGTTTATGTGGGTCTATTGCTTGGATTATTAAATAAAGAAGTAAACAATGATCTACTGCAGTAAACAATGTCTAATCAAGCGTTTGGCACACTAGTTCCTAGATTATGCAATGCATTGCCATCAACTAACTGGATGAGTTTTGAAATTTTGTAAATCTATAAAGCCGAATTTGTTGTCTGCTACATTTTGATTCGAATCGATAAGGGGTTGCATGTGTTAAAATGATCTTGACGTAGATGACTGACAAGGTTTATTTTGTGGCAAATCTAAGCTATAACTGCTGGATTTCGTTACTTGAGTTATCATACGAAACCTTGTTGCTAGTAAAGTGAAATAACTGAGTTGATTAATTTTTAGGGTAACTTTGAAGAAGATTTGTACTTTGCCCGTGAAGTTTATGAGCATGAATATATAGGAGGGAATAAAATTGAGCGACTTAATCGTCCCATGACCGCGCCGTTGAAACTCAAATCTGTAGCCCAAGTTGCGAGGAAAAGAGTGGACACTCCTACAGAAGTGTCCTTTCAAAGTCTGCAGTCCCAGGAAATGGTTCAGGCTCGACCACAAAGTGCCTTAACGCAGGTTGGGGATAAATAATTAATGCCATAAAAAATGAAACTTTGGTAATCTTGTGAGTCGTTGTGTCTGTGATTCCAAAAAAAACAATTACCCAGTCCTTACTCACGCTTAAGCATTGCCCAGTATTTCAAGCAACTCCCTCTTTATAAACGCGTTGCAACCAGCAAGTTAGCGCGATTGTTAAAAACATGGCTATCGGTGTGGGAAGTTTGGGGTTCGATTCCGTGCCGATCAAATAGGACACAGTGTCGCCAACGCTGCAACGCCTCATCGGAGTTGTGTTGCTCAGGCGCTAAGCCGCGGAGATGGGCCCCGCCACTCGTTACACGCTTCGGCGTAATACCGCGAGTATAATGAAGATTTGATTTTTGGTGTTATTGAAGTTTCGAAGTGCAAAGTTTCCGACTTTTTAATTTTCTTTCCTGCTTCTTTGTTAGGTTCAACACGACCTGTCTTGGGCAAAAACAGCACCTTTGCCTTTGAAAGAGTTGATTCACCAAGATTCTGAAAAGAAAACTGTTGAAGAAAAAACACCAAGCAGGATGGATTCCCGGGCAGAATCGGTTTCAAAGTCATCAGGTCATGATAAAACAGCTCCGATCGCCAACCTCGCAACTCTAGATGGGAAGAAGATTGCTAACTTGGTGATGTTCAAACAATTTTGTGTTGAGGTTAGTGGCAATTTTTGTATTTGGTTGCATATTTATTCTCTTATCCGTAGAAAGCGACCAAATTGCTTTAAAGAGCTCGCTTGGGAGTTACCGGCCACCTATCTACCACTTTAGGATGGGTATACCGGTAAGTGCCTTTCTCAACAGGGCAACAAGTCAACTTGCTGGCTTGTTTTCCACACTGTGCTTGTAGTGCTGAGCGTCAAGCAGAGAAACTGTAAATAGAAATTGCACAGTCATTGGTTTGACCTGACTCGTAATCAAACCCGTGTCTACAGCTCCGCAGGCGGACGCTTTTGCCTCTTGGGCATTGAAATTGTTAAGCGTTTGAATGTTGAGGATAGATAAATTAAATTGTTTTGTAACATCAAAAACTTTAAAAAAGTTTGTGAAGTACAGCGCTTTACCTTTGCTTTTACATTAAATGCCACCGAAGAATTGGGCAAAAAGTTTTTTAACAAAAGTGATAGCTGCGAAAGCTAGGCGATAAGCTACTTAAAAAGCGGTTAATTTTTAACGTAAGCGCAGTTGGTGGAGCCTAGAACGTCGGGTTTTTATCGAAAAGTCGTTCGGCTACGGTTCGATACCCGATCTTGGCTGAGGTTAGCATATTAATAACAGCTTTATTTCAAATAATTAAACACAAGATTAATATATACAGTTTTTAGTGAGATTCTGATTTTTTTTGTTAATGTAATTAGATACTGAGTCGGTTCCTTTGTTCTTTGCTTTTTGACAAAAGTTATAACAATGAAAATGGTGTTCTTTTCAAAGTGAATGTGTTGTTTAGTTGTGTTGATACTTTGAAATATATCGTTAATTTCTTTGTTTTTTTATTCTGTTTTGTTTACATAGTACACTAATACTTTTGTGTTTGTGTTCTAGTAAATACAGCTTTAGTTTAATATACAGTTGTTGTTTCAAAATACAATCTACCACGGAAAAATGTGAAATTGAAAAATTTTGATCAATACCTAGACATTTCGACTCCTTAATGCTAAGCACTGTATTCCTCTTCAAAACTTGGTGGTTAACTACCAGTTGTTGAAAAACTTTGCCAAATAACTCAACTACAGACCACTGGTAGTGCCTAGTGGTTGATTCCACATAAAAAAAGTTTACAGCCTGGTTTATACTTTTCGTTGAACAGAGAAATACGCCCATTTATATAAAAAAGTCTGAAATTTAGGACCTAAATCAGTGGCGTCGCGGGATAAAGGCACCAGGGCATTGCCGCTCCTTTTTGGCGCATGAAGACCTTTTTTTAGAGAGATCAACCCTACCCCCCTAAATATTTCGGTGGTTACCTCCTTATCTAAACTGTTCACGGCAGGATATCGTAGACCCAACAATACAATTTGTTTTATTTTCATGGCTTTGCTTAGTTGTATTTTGTTGCATTAGCGTTTTGGTATTTGATGTAGACATAAAAGCACCACATTGAAAGGTGAGATTTTGAATTGCTCGTGGTAGATTTTCACATCTAATTGATGCGCAATTTGCAGGTTATAAAATTGTTACGCTCTGCCGCTCAGAGTTAGTGCACGCTGTTAATTTCACTGCCTTTGTAAAGAACTATGATTGCACTGTTTTTTCAATTTGCGTTTACTTTAATTTGTAATTCAGTCGTTTCCAATTACTATTTGATTAAGACAAATTGTTTCTCAATGCAATGGTTCATAATTTTTGGATACGCTTAGCATTTTGAAAATAATATTGATGGCGAAAAATCCATACAAAATTTCAATGTTTTCTTCTTTCAAATTTACATCGTTATTTTGACATTATTTTCAAATTATGATCAATTAGAAAAATGCTCTTGTAAACGTAATGGCTGTTAAAGTTAGTCAGCAATATGAGGACAAAAAAAAGTCAAATCTTCATTATGCTCGGGATATTGCGTCGAAGCCTGTAACGAGTGGCGGATTCACCTGCACTGCTTAGCGCCTTGGCGATTCAGTTGCAACGTAACATCGAAGCGATGGCGAGCCGTTGGCGACAATGTGACCAATTTGACCTAATTGGGAATCAAACCTCAGACCTTCACCAAAATCTTTAATCACTACGCCAATTGGCCGGTTGTACCACCAAGAATATGGGTTTCTATTTCAGCATGCAGCTCAACAAGAAAACACCATGCGACAATACACGAAACACCGGCATGGAACTCGACAACACTTCCTCGAGTTCCCTGAAAACAGAACAGAAAACATAGTTCGGGAAACTGCTAACGTGTTATACGGAAATAATACGACTGGAGACAAGACAAGAGCTAAATCTTCTATATTGGTGAGTCTGGGATTCAGCCAGTTCACACCGGTGTTATAGTACCGTCTCAATCGACCAGCATTGCCGTTTATAGTTGAAACAGAACCAGATGAAAATATGACTTTTGTAGTAAAACTGGCTGACAAGAAATTTGAATTCCACCTTTGGGTCAGTATGTGTGTTGCCGATGCTCGTAGAGTTGAAAAGTGCTTCCCGGACTTTTTGAATGTTTCATGATCATGGTTTTAATCTATTGCTTTTAATAATCTAAAGGATTTTGCTTGTTTCTAAGCAATGGGAGCATGAAATAAACTTGGGCTGATCAATCGAATGAAAAACAAATTAATTTTACCGTTACTGGATCTCAGTTGCTCAACAGCGCTGAAACGATGTAATGTTTTTTATAAGGAAAAACAAGCCATGGTTCTTAAAACTAGGCGCTTTGACGATAAAAATTCAGCTGTCATCATCAGCATTCAGCGCTGTTATGCAAGGTAGCTAAAGTTTAGTTTTCTTTTCAGTTTTGTACTGTCTTGCTTACGCTGCTGATGATGTCAGCTGAATGTACGTATGCTGTCGAAACATCTAGTTTTAAGAATTATTGAGTTTTTGTTTTCTTCTGTAAGCTATTTTTGTTCCATATTTGTTGTTTTCCAAATATTTCATGTATTTTGTTGTGAATCCAGGAAAAAATGGGAGCATATAGGGGAATGTCGCTTGAGCAGTTTTTGGACCGAGATATAACAACAAAGACTGATCTTGAAAACGACAATGGAACTGGAGTGCCATTGAACACTCCTGTAACAGATACTTCAAAGTCCTTGTAAGTGCAATTATGCTGGATTAATTAGATTGACAAAACAATTTGCAAAAAACTCTCTTAGATTTGTCCTTTGATGATTATTACATTACTTTTGCTTTAAATAGATTACAACTTGACCGTTTTGCATTTGTCTCACGACTGTTGTTATGAATTCATTTCTTTCCTATAATGCTCGGCTGATAAATAATATAATCAAGAATGACTACGATTTTTTTGTTGAAATTCAGTGTCGAAGAACGTATACCGTCATTTGCAACAGCGCTTAAAATTATTATTATACTCGCGGCATTATGCCGAAGCGTGTAAGCGGGTAGCGGGCGCATCTCCGCGGCTTAGCGCCTGGGCAACACATCTTCAAAGCAACGTCGCAGAAGTGGCGAGCTGTTGGTGACAGTTAGCCAATTTGCATGAGCGGGTTTGATTATGCGGGTTACACGCTTCAGTCTCAGTTTAGGAGATTTTTTTTGCCTAACCTGCTATTCTTTCTCCCGAATATTTTACCGGGTTGGACCTACCTGTTACAAGCGAGTAATTTCCAACTCGCTATGCTTACGCAAACAGAATGACGTAAATTTTCGTCTGCCGTAAGCAGGTTAGATTTATCGGGTTAACCTGCTTAAATTGTGCATGTAAATTGGCGTACTGTTTCCAATGCAACCGGCCCAGGAATTGAAGCCAACACCTGCAGCATCGTGAGCGGTGTTTCAAACCTTTAGGCTTACCGGCTGGCTAGCAGCACTTTACAAAACTTTAGTCTATTTGCAAACTAACAAATAAAGTTTGTCGAATAAACCAGAACTTTGTCACTGCATTCAGCGAGTAAGTTTTGATATTTCCAGAACACCCCACCCCCCTTCACCAACGCAACAAAGTATTATTCAACCGTCGCAAAATCCTGTCAAGTTATCATCTGTATGCGAACTAGCTTCCGGTACAGGAAGACGAATGAACGTAGCCTCCGAACAGGTTTGTATTGTATTTGGTTGCATATTTATTTTTTTTCAACGACAAAGTGATCAAAGCTCTATAACGAGCTCGCTTAGGTGTTTCCGGCCATCTGTCTACCACTTTTAAGATGGTGGAATGCCGTTAAGTGCCTTTCCCAACGGCACAACAAGTAAACTTGCCGGCTTGTTCTCCACACTGTCCATTTAATGCTGAGCGTCAGGCAGGGAAGCTGTGAATACCAACTGCAAAGTCGTAGGCTTCACCCGACTTGAAATCCAATCGGAGTTTACAGCTGCAGAAGCAGACGCTCTTACCACTCGGCCATCTGAGCTGTATAGAGTTATTCTTACCATCCGGGTCTACACTATGCTAGCGCTTCTGCAACTTCACCTTTTTCTTTTGATTATTTCGTGTCGTAAACGAGGAAACTAGTTGCTCCAGTAACAACACAGTATTCGCAAAATATCGTCAGAGAATGTGGGCTTGCAAACTACAACGCTTAAACTAAGCACAGTGCAGACAAGCATTGGCGAATCTGGGTGAGGAACTAAAGTCCCAAGCCTGCTCCCTCTTCCTCTTTCAATTTTTGATATACATGGTAATGCATTGATATTTCATTACTGAAAGATAGACATTTTTCGTTTTTTATTCTCCGAAGAAGTTTGTTGCTACGCACCAGACTAGGTTTTAGAGATCGCAAATTTTAATCCTTTTTTCCTTTTTTTTAGATCTAAGTTTTACTCAAACTTTTTAGTATTTGGGCAAATTGGTTTCGGCTTACAATCGGCAATTTTGCACGACTTCTATCACAAAAAGGGGTTTGTTTTATATCTATTGGCAGCGTGGCCGAGTGGTTCGGAGCGTCGTTTTTACGACGGCCATTATCGCAAGGCTGATGGTTCACCTCCTATCCAAGCCTTGTTGTTGTGTCCTTGGATAAGATGCTTCACGACAATTATCTCTGCTTGGTGGAATCTAACAAGCAGCAAACCAAACAAGTCGAAGCAAAACCCAAGCGGAAAACTCGGAAACAAAGGCAACTTCTAAGCGAGTCTGGATTCGTCCTATGCATAGCGCCTCCGTCGCTTTCTCGTGATAGGAAGATAAAAATGAAGAAATCAGAAATCAAATCATATACTTGCTTTGTTTTAAGGCACTATCAGCCCCCAAACATGGTTGGCGATACCCCATGGTGCCCATTTTATCATCTGCACAACCCGCGTTCTCTAAGACATCGGGAGTTGTTTTGGCGCTGCAAGAAGAAGATTTAGTGCAGCATAGAGTGTTGATACCTTTGGCTGCAAATAATGACGAAGCTAGAGTGCAGGACCAGGTGACAATTTTGTGATTTTGATAAAGTTTTGATCAAATTTTTGTCATCTTTTTGTTTGCTTTCAACTGAAATTTTAGCTCAGTTTGTTAGCTAAAACTTTTCAAGAAGAAAAGTCAGTAATCATGTCACCAATCTATTTCTAAAACTTCAGTAATGGACTGGTAAACATGATTACTGACTGAATTGCTTGTCACCACGCCACTGCTTGCAAGTGCTAAGCAATTGGAAATTGTTAAAACTAATCTGCTCGAGCACACAAAGTCAAAAAGATCAAATTTTTATTATATTCTAAGTATTACGTCGACGTGTGTAACGAGTGGAGGGGTCTATCTCCGGGACTTAGCACCTGGGCAAGCCAGCTCCGCAGAAACTCAGTGGTGGCGAGTCCTTGGCGACATTGAGTCGATTTAACCGGCCTGGTAATCGAACCCCAGACCTCCTGCGCCGATAGCGGTGTCTTCATTCAGTGCGCCAACCGACTGGTCTGCTCGCCAACACTTTCCACTAATTATTACTTTGTAATGTTGCCAGTAAACTTTTGAACAGTGCACATGAACAATTTAACATTGGTTAAAATGGACGGGGGTTGAGTTGATTTGATAACTGTCTTTTTTATTTTTTTGTAGGGAGTCCAAACGACATTCTTAGATGAAGAATCGGAATACGGTATGTGATTTATGATGAATTTGCACTGATAGCATGTATTGGTTGTTTTGAAAACTCTTTCATGTTGTTGGCGAACAGCTGTTTCGATTTCTCACTTCTGTGACGTATCCTCGAAGCTGTGTTGCCCAGACGTTAAACCGCGGAGATGGGCCCCGTCACTCGATGGACACTTCGGCGTAATGCCGCAAGTACAATGAAGATTTGATTCTTTCTCGATTTGACATATACTAGTTATGTTTGAAGTAACTTAGGTTGTCTTTGAGTAAGAATAATAGTCCAATTTTTTGAACTTTTTAGTTCCGGACCTAGTAAGACGGTTTAGAAATTTGAAAAGTTTTCTCTTGAATTTTACCAAGCCCCATTACGACTTTGCTCTGATGCAGGAGACCGACGACCCAAATCTTCTCTCTTGATGGCGCGGGCGAAGGGGAGCGCTGTGTCCTCACGTCCATCCACTCGCCCATGGTCCAGTCCACGTTATGTCACTGAAGGTAAGGGTCTTAAACATACGCTTGTGGTTTTTTGTTTAATCACGTTTCTTAAGAGCTGCATGGCTGAACTCTTTTCTGTTTTTGATTCACCAGCCGGATTTCGTTATGGTTAATGACATCACTATCGGCGCGGGAGGTTTTGGGTTCAATTTTCGGCCCAGTCAAATCAGACATAGTCTCGCCACCGCTTCGGTTTTTTTTTCTTCGGAGCTGTGCTGCTTGCGCGCTATGCCGCGGAGGCGGGCCCCGCTACTCGTCACACGCTTCGGCGTAATACGGCGAGTATAATGAAGATTTGAGTTGATTTTTTCTTTTGCAGTTCGTGCAATTTTACGCAATCGAACCACTGGGAGTCGCTCTTGCTTTGACATGCGGCCCGATTTGGATTATGGGGAGCATGAAGTCCAACAACGTTCTTTGCGAAGTGCTGGAATGTCTGCCTCACCCAGTAGACCAAGGACAGCAGCCTCATGGGGATCTTATCCGACCAAAACCGAAGTCTCCCGATCAGCTGGTGCAGCAAGTCATCATTCTACAGGCATCTTACGTCACAGAACCGTAGCTGAAACAATGAGGGTCAAGTGAGTTGTATTTATTTGCGGAGCATTCCGAATACAATAAATATGGAGCGAAAGTATAACTTTAAGAAGGAAAATAAAACCGCTGTAATTCTTAAAACTAAACGTTTTGACGACGTAGATTCAGCTGTCGTCATCAGCAGTGTAAGCAAGGCAGTACAAATCTGAAAGAACAAAACTTTAAACTTTGTTTCTTCTTGCTTACACTGCTGATGATGACAACTGAATCTAAGGTGTCGAAATTGCAGTTTTAAGAATTACAGTGTCTTTATTTTTCATCCTTTATGAAGCATGTTTGGAAAAAATCTTTAAGTTCAGTACCCTTTTGCCTCATTGCGAATGGCAGTATCGCACGCAAATTATAGATCCTTTATGACGGGTTCGATTCATGGCTGGAGCCGATCGCATTTGACATGTACCAGGTGGCTGCTGACTCGAAGAGCGTAACCTCACTGCAGTCTCCCTATTACCCTTGAGCTTCGAGTTCAATAACTTAAAAATGACGTGTTTTTATTTGCTGTTTATTACCAGAAATCATGCAGTTGGCTGGTCGGCGTAGTAGTTAAATGCATTGGTAACGGTTGAACGGTGCAAGGAGTTTGGGGTTCGATTCCCGAGTCGATTGAACCCAACACAGTGTCGTCAACGAATTGCCATCGCTGCGACGTTTCTTCGAAACTGCGTTGTCCAGGCCCTAAGCCTTGGAAATCGTTACACGCTGAGGTATAATGCGGCGAGTATAATGAAGATTTGATTTTTTGTGTAATGTTTACTCCAGGAGTGTGAACAAGCGATTATCCCACAGCATCTCTGGAAGATCTTCTGCGAGTTCGTACGTTGCTCAGCTTCGAGAAAAGAAGAGAGCTGGAGCTAAAATTAATCCGCAAGCAAAACCAGGCGAGTTTGTTTTATGAAAATGTTGTTCAGAATTGCTCAAGGAAACTGACTGATTTTAAAATAATTACTAGTCGCAAGGTTTCTAAGTAGTTCTGCTAAGTTTTCAATTTCTATGAACTGTGGCTCAACTTACTATCTCAAAACCCAGAAAGCTGAATTCGATTTGGCGTGGTTCCGGTTGTTCAGCTGAAACTGACATAGAAACACTGTTAATTGCAGCTCAGATGGCCGAGTGGTAAGAGTGTCCGCCTCGAGAACTGTAGACTTGGGTTTGATTTCAAGTCGGATCAAACCAATGACTTTAAAATCGGTATTCACAGCTTCCCTGTTTGACGCGCAGCATTAAAGGGAGAGTGTGGAGAACAAGCCGGCAAGTTTACTTGTTATGCCGTTGGGAAAGGCACTTAGCGGGATTTCCCCATCTTGGTGTGTGTGATAGACAGATGGCCGACCACTCCTAAGCGAGCTCGTTATAGCGAATTGATCGTTTTCTCGTGATAGGAGAATAAATATGCCACTAAATACAAAATACAAATTTTGTTCAGAAGTTCAATATTTTGCAAGTAACCAGCAGATGAATGTGCTTTAAAGGTGAAGTAGAACTTCACGCTGGTTGGTTAGCGCAGCAGCAACGACATCGGTATCGGTGCTGAAGGTCTGGGGTTCGCTTCCCGGGCCGGTCAGTTCGGACGCAGTGTCGCCAATGGCTCGCCACCGATGCTCCCCAGATTCAGAGCTGTGTTACTCAAGCGCCAAGTCGCTAAAGTGGGCCTTGCCACTTGTCGCGCTCTCCGGCGTAAAGCCGCGAGTGGAATGAGGATTTCATTTAATAAGTTGATGTTAATGCAGCGAACAAGCGAGCTTCAGAGCAAGAATATATTCCGACGGAAGCTGAGATGGTGCAGAAACCGCATTTATCATTTATTCAAATTGCCTCTCCCATGCAGATACCAGTTGATCCCGCTGCTCGGACATACGCTAGACCAGGTTGGAAATGATTAAACTGAGATGCTAGTTTATGAACAATGACGAAGATGGATTTGTTAATTTTTTCACTTTTAAACTTTTGTATATTTGGCATGGAAAAGCTAGAAATGGAATGGCCGAATGGTAAAAGCGTCCGCATCTGGAGCTGTAGACTCGGGTTTGATCCCGAGTTGGGTCAAACCAATGACAATAAAATTGGTATTCGCAGCTTTCCTGCTTGACGCTCAGCATGAAAGGGACGTTGTGGAGAACAAGCCGGCAAGTTTACTTGTTGTGCCGTTGAGAAAGGCACTTAGAGGGATTCCCCCATCTTAGAGTGGTAGACAGGTGGCTGGCAACTCCTAAGCGAGCTCGATGTTGCGCTTTAATCGCTTTCTCGTGATAGGAGGATAAATATGCAAAATATATAAGAAGGTGCGTCGAAAAAAAAATTGCTTATCTGTTTGGGATCTTAATATTAAATTATTCTTTCTCTGCTAATGCTTTTCTGCTTCGACAGATGAACAAAAGTTTATGACAAAATTTTAAAATCGAAACACCATTTTATGATCTAATCTCGCAGGCGGAGTTTATTGCGGTTCCACTGCGGCGGTCGTGGTTGCCAGTGAAGGACAAGTGAACGTCATGGATGACAATATGTCGGAAGGTCACCTCAGCTATGAAGGTAAGATTGGATTTTGGGCGAAAAATATTCACTTTGCATTTAGAAAACCTGGTTCCATTTTTAGTCAGTCTTGTAAAATCGAAAAGCGCGACATGATTTTGCATAAGGTTTTGGGCTTCCAACAGAGGTGGTTCCAGAGCTTTTAACGGAGGAAGGGTGAGAGTCAAAAAGCGAAAAATGCTTATCTTTTAGATTTCCAGTATTGTACGTCAAGAAGTGTCAAACTACTAATGTGTTATTATGTGTGTTGAAAAATTTAAGTGTGGAGAGGTTTGTGCTCCCAAGGATCCACCAATAAAATGCTCTTTTAACTTTCATCTTCGTTAGCTTTAACTTCATAAAAGATAAACGCAGCTTTACTTATCGGTTGAGCTTGCACTTGAAGAAGTGAACGAATGATTTGTAGATTTTTATGCAAACACTCCGGTGCAAGGCTTAGAAGGTGGCGATGAAAAAACGACTGAAGATGATTGGCTCTCTCAATGGTTGTCTGGTGAGTTTGAACAATTGTAAAATCTTACAGCTAGTAGCCAGTAAACGAAAAAAATCAAATCTTGATTATAGCCTACTCGCCGCATTTCGCACAAGCGTTTATGGAGTGTCAAGGCCCATCTCTGCGGCTTAGCGCCTGGACAGCACAGCTCCGAAGACACGTTGCAGCGATGGCAACATTGTGTCCGATTTGACTGGCCAGGGAATCGAACCCCAGACCTTCCACACCGCTGGCAGTATCTTTAACCATTACACCAATCGGCGGGTAAGTACATAAATAGTGAAGTTATATCCGAATCAATGAACTCAAAAAATCCGCAATTGAGAGAGACGGAGAAGTGGGCTTTCACTCTTCAAATCCTTCAAATCAGCAGCCACCCGGTGTGTATGTCGAACGTATCGGCCCCAGCCGTGAATCGAACCCGTCACATACGATCTGTGACCTGACCGTTATGGTTTAGCGGTATCCATGCTAACGTTCCGGAAAGCTATCTGTACTGTAACCAGGCTGTATCGCTGCTGCTGCTGCAACGTACGACGAGGGTAAGGTTATTTTCCTCAAAATGGCAGCGTGGCTGAGTGGTTCAGAGCGCCGTTTTTACGACGGCCGTGATTGCAAGGTAGATTGTTCAACTTCGACCCGAGCCACGTTGTTGCGTTCTCGGATCAGATGATTTATGATAATTATTTCTGCTTGGTGGAATCTGACAAGCAGCAAATTAATGAGGTCAGAAGCAAAACTCAAACGGAAAAGTCGGACACAAAGACAACTCCCAAGCGAGTCTTGATTCACTCTATGTGTAGCCCTCCGTCGCTTTCTCATGACAAGAGGATAAAAATAAAGAAATCATTATTAAATCAAGTTCATATTTTGAAGGAGGTCCGCTGGACGGATTGCACGATACAGCAGGCAACGGAAAAACGGCAACTTACGCCGATCTTGTCAGCCGGGCTGCAATTATTGATTCTTCTGATGAAAGATCATATTCTGAGGAGGTACCGTCCTCCACATCTGCTGTCGGAGCAGTAGGAGCTTCACCTCGAGAAAACATCTCTCTTTCACTCAAAGAAGACTTTTCTATTTCTCCTAGGTCAGTTTTTCATCGTTTTGTACCTTCATCGACTCATTAAGTACTTGAGTTAGAACTTAGAGAAAAAAAATTACGGATTGATTCAATGATTTGTGTGCGTTACTTGTTTTCAGTTTTTTTACACAGCGATACTCAAATACGACTCCGGCGGAAATGGGATCAAACCTGAGATTGTTTCTGTGACGACACCATGACGTCATCTTTTGTTTTATCTACGATTATCCCACGGTTGGTATGGTGATTAAAGACACTGCTATTGGCGCTGAGAGTCTGGGGTTCGATTCCCTTATTCCGAAGAAACGTCGCAGCGGTGGCGAACCGTTGGTAACACTGCGTTTGATTTCACCGGTACGGGAATCAAACTCCAGACCTTCCGCGTCGATAGCTATGTCTTTAACCAAATACCAACTGGCCGGGGGCCATTAAGTTATCTTCCTAAAAAAATGTAAACATCTTTAGCTTCGCTTTAACAAATTAGCACGCTCTCGCTTTAACAAATTAACACGCTCTAGGTTAAATATTTTTTTAATCTTTTCATCCAGGACTGATCCTTTGGTATCCCATCGCACAACCACCACTAGTGATGATGAGGAACTAAATTTCGTGGATCCTCATCAAGAACATAGAGGTCAGGAGGAGCTGAGTAATGTTGAGGAAGCATCCAGTAACTTGACTTCCGAATTCGGATCTTCCAAAGCTTCCAACATCAGTTCAGGATACAGTGCAGATGAAGAAGAGACTGGACCGTCTTATCTTGAAGAAAAATCAAGAGATGTTGAATTGTCCTCTTCATCTAACCATGCCGCGATTGAAAATAATAATTTTCACGAAGAACTAAATTCGGTTGATAATTTACGCAGTGGAGATAAAACTTCTTTGCAAAGGATTCCTGAAGACGATGGTTCAGAGATGTTACGAGAAATATCTTCCAGAAAACCGGATGATTCCAATCCCGACCTTGATTCAGACCAAGAAAATGTTCCTTTTGAAAATCCGGATTTAAATAACTCTGAAAGTGGTCAGGATTCTGGAAAGGAGTCTGAAGATGAATATTATGATGAAGATAGTGAAGAGGATATTCCTATCGACGGATCTTTGGGATCTGGATCCCTTTCTTCCTACCATTCGCTGACTGAAAGTGAAGCTGATGTTTTGAGCGATCGAAGCCCAGTTCGGATTGTTGTGACTTCGGCGCGAAAAGTGGAAAGAGAATTACTAGAAAAACAACCTTCGTTTGAATCAAATGAAGACCCTACTTTTGAAACCTCCACAAAGAGTCTTCCTAATTCCAATACTTCCAATAATCAAAGTAACCAATTTTAGTTTCAAATGTAGTTTTTGCCTAATTGTATTGCGGAGTGATTTTTTCAGCAGGGTTCCGCCATGACAACTCTCGGGGTTGCGCATATATATATTCAAATGCGAGAATTCACATTCTATTTTATTAAAAATAACGCGTGGTGGTACACCACTGTGCATAATCTTAAAACGTGTTTTTATTGTAAATATGTCTGAACATAAGTGTTTTAGTTTTATTCTGTAAATCGAGTGCTTGTTTTGCGTAAAACAGTTATTGCACAAAAGTTCGTTAGCCTCTGGAATTTTTCATTAGAGTTCCGCTCCGCCATACAGCTTGAAAATCTCATAGATACCTCTCTGTAGACAAGCTTAGAATTTAACTACGGCGTGTTGTTGTGGGTATTCACCAGCATGAACACACGCGCCCATGACTCGGAAGGCTAATAATTCCTTTCCAATGTCTGGTCGCTCACTTCGATATCTTGCTTAGACGATATATTTTATTTTGTCATTTGATATTACATCCTCACTGCATGAAACGACTCCTACTTGCAACTATTCTTGCTGCAGATGATCCTTCTCGCATGATTACCCGAGAAGAAGTCACAGCAGTTGTTTCCTTATCTCGGCCTCAATCAAGAAGACCAATTCCATCCGAATCGGAAGTAAGAGATCCATTTGTGGATTTGGTAGCCAGCACAAGGCAGAAACAAGTCGATCGTTCTGTCGATGTACATGCAATTTTTAAAGGCAATGTTCCAGGTGATATTTTTATACTTTCAGTAGCATTTGAAATTCAAAGACCTGCTGGTTGGTGTACTAGTTAAAACTTTGCCATCGGTGCGTGAGATCTTTGGTTCGATTCCAGAAGCGGTCTAAACGGACAAGTGTCGCCAACGACTCGCCACCGCTGCGACGTTTGTTCCCAGCTGTGTAGGTCACGTGCTAAGCTGAGGAGATGGACCCCGTCACGCGTAACTCGCTTTAATGTAATGTCGCGAGTATAATGAAGATTTGATTTTTTTTAGAGAAGGCACTTTTTAATAATACGCAATACCAAAAAATAAATAGTTAAGTGTAATATAAAGCTCGTTTAAAATCTCGATTGGCTTGCTTGGGAAACTTAGTCAAGTGTCAGATTTCGCATCGTATCGCAAAGTCAATCGTCAGTTTTTGAATAGCAAGCTCAATTTCATATCGCGTAGTCAGTTTCGCATCGTATCGACGTATAGTACTTTGAGATACGACCGCATTAACGTATGCAGGGGGAATTTTGAAAAAGGCTGAAAATAATCTTTAACCTTCCCAAAAATAGGCTCAGTGCTGGACTAATTTCAAAGCGTGGCTAAAGAGTATTGTTAGAGTTTGTATTTGTCTGGTGCTGCAATTCTTTTTCGATTTTGAAAATTGGGTGTTAGCCTATTTGTTTACTACCGCACTAAACTTTTTTAGCTAGAGAGCTTGACTTGCAATCACTAGGACCTGGGTTAGAACCCGAGTCTACCTGATGAGCGGCCAGACTGCGAAACTAGTAGTAGAATTGTTTTTTGCTGCGTTCATTTAGTAAGTCTTTTAATGAATACCATAATGTCTAACATTCAAACATATGGATTTACATTTGCCCTACTTACTAAATTATTAAACTTCTTGTGTATGCAGACGATGCTACAAGAAAACCGGACCTTGAGTTGGAAAGAAAAAGAGAAATAGAGCTAGAAGCTGCCATCACCATGCAGAGAGCGTACCGCCACCATTTAGCACGAACAAGAGCTGCAAGAAAGTGCCAAGGCCTCAGCAAAGAAGCCTTAGAATGGGCTCGTTCGTATAAAAGTACGTTGGATTACTGCTGACCGGCTGCTCACTGTAGGCACCGCCAACGGTGTGGGAGATCTGGAGTTCGAATCTTGGACCGGTTAAATCGGGCACAGTGTCGTTAACGGCTCGCCACCGCTGCAATGTTTCTTCGGAGCTGTGTTGCCAAACGCTACGCAGCGGAGATGGACTCAGCCCCTCGTTTCCCTCATTAGCGTAACACCGCAAGTATAATAAAGACTCTTTTTTCGAATTGCTGCTATCGACTTGATTGTCGAGTAGGCATCGATCTAACTGAGTTCCGCCTTGGCACCAACTTACGGAAGGTAGAACGGAATATTTTGGATGGAATTTACGGAGCTAGTGGTGTCATAATTTTTTTCACAAGTCTCCAACATCTGGCGGATGTCAAACAGTTTCAAGGGCGAATTCAGGGATTTTTCGAGAAGAGAGCGCGGGGCTTTCAATCAAAGCCTATTTTGCAGTTTTTGACTCCTAGAAATAAAAAAAGTGGCGATGTATTCACGTAAAACTTAAACTTTTTGGGAGATTCCCCTTGACCTTCTCCGGAGCTGCAGATAGAACATTGAGGGCCATATTACGAGTGACTCATTGGCCTCATGAAAAGCGATATGTCTCTCGCAAACGCAATGGCCCCTTTTGAGCGTTGAACTTGGACCCATTTATTTTTCACAAACTCCACAGTGCATCCAATTGAGCCGCCATACGCTTGAAAATAGGCTCATACAAAGTTTTGCACAATTCGGTGTAAAAGCAGGGGCGAATTGAGGAAAAGAGCTAGAGGGGCTATAGCCCACCCCCCTGGTGACTGCATCCTGTAAAAGAAGTCAGCTGCTGACGTCACAATCAGGTCAGCATGGGCCTCTCAAATTTATATCGACTTGATTTTTTGAAGCTATGTTGATGGAAAAAAAAGAAATGCGTAAACGTCGTTTGCGTGAAGCACGTCAAAGTATTCGATCCCTCCAGAGACGCGAAGCCAAAAAAATGAGCAGAATTGGTCCCCATAAAGATGTTTATAAAGTAAGGATTGCATCACCATGAGCAATGTTTACCCTTTTTTTTGTTCTAGCAATATGACGCTTGACAGCTTAACTGTAGGCATAGTTTACCGTTAATGCCTTGGAAACAAAAGATGTATCTTTGATTTCTGCGTCTGTCTAAACGTACTATTAAGATTTGCCTTAGTGCGTAATGAGCAAATCAATATTTCTACTTAATTTGGATACCACGCAGAAGCACATGTCGGTAAAATCATTTATTGCGTTGACATTTGGCCGTAGCTAGAAGATCATTCCAACTCAGATATTGTTAGCTCAGTTGCTAAGCGCACAGTCTATCGGTACGGGAGGTCTGGGGTTCAATTCAGTTCAATTTTTAACGATCTCTTCTTGACAAGTGTCAGACGAAAAACTTCGAAGACATGAACAGTTGAACACTCTCCTAAAAGCAATTCCAGAGTCGGTCGAATCGGCACAGTGTCGCCAACGGCTCGCCACCGCTGCAACGTTTTTCGGAGCTGTGCAGCCCAGGCGCTAAGCCGCGGAGATGGGCCCCGCCACTTGTTACGCTTCGGCGTAATATCGCGAGTATAATAAAGATTTGATTTTGTATTGTGTGTGTGATAAAAACCATCAACCGGCCTGTTAGCGTAGTGGCTGACGACATCGTTATCGGCGGGGTAGGTTGTGGGTTCATTTGCCGGGTCGGTCAATTCGACAAGCGTCGCAAACGACTTGCCACCCTTGCGACGTTTCTTCGGAGCTGCGCTGCCCAGGCGCTAAACCGCGAAGATGGATCCCACCACTCGTTGCGCGCTTCGTCGTAATACAGCGAGTAGAATGAAAATTGTTTTTTTTTTTTTTGAGATAAAAACCATGACGTGGTTACTGGTTACGTTCTCACGCCATCTTTAATTCAAGAAATAGTTTCTTGAATTAAATTTTAGATTTATCATCCTGATCCGCAATTTCCGGATCCAGAAGTGATCCAGGAAAGCGCTGTGGAGTTGCAGAGGATGGTCAGAGGTTGGCTCGTGCGCAGAAAACTGAGCAGTGTTCGGCAGTTAGTAAGTCTTTTTCAGCCTTATGATTTCCTTAATAATTAACAGCTGTAATTTTGGGTTCGACAAGCAGTTTGTGTTTGTTATGATGTCTCTAAAAAAATAAAATAAACTTATAGCTGAGCACTAATTGAGGGAGACTGCGAAGTGAGCTTGCTTGCTTCTAGTCAACAGCCATCCGGTAAATATGTCAAATGCAATTGGCTCCAGCCGCGAATCGAACCCGCCACAATGAAACTTAGTAGGCGGCAGCATACTACTGTATATGACCGGGTGGTCTTTTGGTCCCTTGGCCATGTGAAATTGTAACATTTCTATCGGTTAATCGTTTGAATATTGTTGTGTTTAGGCTTTAAAACGAGAAGATTCTTTGACATCAATAGTCGCTCAATATCGAGGCTTGCTGCAACGTACGCAGAGACGACACGGAAAACTTAAACCTTCATTATATTTGACATACGACGAACTGATAGATTATCTTCACCAGCGATCAAGTAAATTAGCTTACCGGTTCAATCACCTGCGGCGTTGCGTGGTGATTTGGAGCGTCGTTTTCACAACAGTCATGATCCCAAAGTTGATGGTTCAACTCCCAGTCACGTTTCGTTGTTACGTTCTTCGACAGCATGTTTCACAATACTTATTCCTGCTTGATGGAATCTGATGAGCTACGAATTAAAGGACTCAAAAACAAAACTCAACCGGAAAACTCGCAAACTAAAATAACTCCTAAGCGAGTCTGTATTGGTGCTGTGTATATCGCCTCCGTCGCTTCATCGTGATATGAAGTTAAAAATAAAGAAATCAATTAAACTTAAAAAGTTATCGCAGGCTGGGAATTCAGCTCATCAGCAGTGGTCTTGTCTGCTGGACTGCATTTCTTTACGCTATCACTTCATTTTTTGCGAATATGTAATATTAAATTTGGTATGATTTAAATCATGACGTGCTTTTACTCGTTTCTTTTTTTAGTAATGAAAGTTAAAAAATGAAAACTCAAAGGGTCAATATGAAACACCAATTTACTTCAAACCCAAGGCCATGCCCACACTGACAATGCTGCTATTGCGTCAACGGCTTGATCTATCGCTTCTTTTTTCGTGACTGTAAACCAAAATTAACCTACCAAAGGTTGTTCTCTACCTTTTGGCTAATCAATAAAACCGACGTATAGCACAGCAAAAACTGTGTAATGATCAATTTTTTGATATATTTTGCCTTTCAGAATACGAGCTCGCTTTTAAAAAGCGAGAGTTTTGGAACGAGATGGAGTCGTCAGAGTTTAACGCTTTTTTTAATGACTGCGGGCTGTTCCCTTCTCAAGATGAAATATCAGAGGCGGTTGAATCGATTAGTAAAGTAAGTAAAGCATGTCAACTATAGCCGTATGGCCTAGGGATATCATTTATTCTTCAGTATTGCACTTGGCCTGCTGCAGTTATTTGGTCCGACTTTGTTCAAATCAAATCAAAAATCTTTATTACATTCGCGGTGTTACGATGAAGCTTGCAACGAGTAGCGCGATCAATCGGCGCGGCTTAGCGCTTGGCCAACACAGCTCCGAAAGTGGCAGGCTGTTGGCGACACTGTGCCCGATTAGATTCGGGCGGTAATTGAACTCCAGACCTTTTGCATTATAAGCGATGTCTGTAACCGCTACTCCATTAACAAATGAAGTAACATGTGAAAAAGAATAAAGAAACAACACGAAAGCATATCGAAAGATGCTATGGGATTCTTTGCGCGTTTGAGCAGGTGATGGAACGTACTGGTTTGACGCAATTTGTTTTTCATCTCAGAGCTTGGATTTTGTATCCAAAAAGAAAAAACACTCTGCTACTGCTTTGAGCCAAGAAGAGGTGTTGGAAATTGCTTTCCACATTTACGTGCCTGCTGGTGCAAGAATGGAAAACCAAACTACAAGATCGTCCACTTGGATGACTCCAGTGTACGAAGGAGAAGAAGGACTTAAACTAATTGGTTGGTGAAATCAAATCTTCATTATACTCGCGGCATTACGCCGAAGCGTTTTACGAGTAGCGGGTCTCGTCTCCGAAGCTTAGCGCATGGAAAACACAGCTCCGAAAAAAAAAACGTCACAACGGTGGTAAGCCGTTGGCAACGCTGTCCGATTTTAACGACCCGGGAGTCAAACCCTAAAACTTTCGTACCGATAGCGATGTCTATAGCCAGTGCGCTATCCGGCATTTATTGGTTGATAGTACAGTAAAATGCATTGTTGTTTTATTCTTAAGTCTTTATGTTGCTCTCAAGTTTTAACGGGCTAAGAATTGAAAGAAACAAGGGGTGAGCACTTTTCGTGATGTAAAGCCTCAAATTAAAAAGTAGTAGTCGTTGAAAAACTTCTAAATGTCACATTAATACGGAAAGTCGCACCAATAATAAGCAATCCTGAAAACCAAAGCTGGAAACGCGATAAAGTGGCACTCTTGTAGTTTCCTAGGAAACCTATTGTTATGATTATCATGTTTCACGTTGGTCTATTAAGTTTTTAGTCTGTAGCAAGATCTAGCTTTATCTAGTCTTCAAACGGTTTCTTCTGATAGTTAAGGGATTTACCATTAGATCATTTCTAATCGACTTATCCCTTTTCGAAGCTAAACGTACTTGTACAAAGTTTTGGGATGGGTAGGTCTAGTTTAGGCCAACCTGCTGTCGTAAAATCCCGGCACAAAACAGACGGATTTTAATTTCTAGGAGCCGTAGCCGGCGAAAGCCACGAAGTGGAGGCTGCGGATTTTCAACTCGTTTCAAAATTCGTCGCTCAAGTTTTTAAAGAACGTAAAGAAGCTGAAGAATAATTGCCTGACCATCGCTGTTATTGGTTGAAAAATCTGTAAAATTTTCCGATGAAACTAAGAACTGCGATGGGCGTCGCTTGATTCATAGGCCTAACCTACTGTTCAAAAAGACGAAACATTTTTTTAAGTAGATAAACAGCCCATATTTTATTGTTCGCGTACGTGTCAAAACTTTTTGTGTGAGTACTGCTCAATTTAGACTGTGATTTAAGATTGCAGCCGTTTTGTCTTTGCGTTTTCATTTAATCAACGTTTTATTGCACTATAAGCTTTTTACCTGAGTTAAAAATTGTATTTCAATTTTGCTATTAAAGTTCAGGCACAGTGATATTGCCCAGTCTAAGATAAGGTTTTGGCTAGTTCACATTGTACGCTTCGTTGTTAGGTTAGATTAATTAGACTTGATCCCACGATTTTATGAGGGTTACTGTCAGTGCCGAAACTAGCGCCCCCCGAACCCCCAACCGGGGGGGGGGGGGGCCGTAAATAGTCAGTATACGTAGTACTATTTACTCAACATATGATAAAGGTGCCTTAAATAGGCCTATTCTAAGATTCAATATGTTTTGTCTGAACTCACGCGATGTGGGGCCCCCATACCATATTTATGCTTTTGGCCATGGGGGCCCCTGCAAATTTTTCGAAAAATAGCAGTCGCAAAACTAGCAAACAAACGTTTAGTAGCATACCAGGGGCCCCTCATCTTCAAGTGAAAGGTGCAAAAATAAGCCTTAAAAACGCTTTTTCTTCGCATAGGTAGCGAAATGTTGGAGTTGGGTTTGCTTGCAGCATTATTCTAGTGGATTTGGAAGGGACCTAGTAAAACAGACTACTATAAATAAATTTTTTTTTTCAAATTATATTGAACTGAAAATTCAACAGTAATTGAGGGAGACTGCGAAGTGAGCTTGCGCTCTTCGAGTCAGCAGCCACCCGTTATATATGTCAAATGCGATCGGTTCCAGCCGCGAATCGAACCCGTCACGTAGGATCTGTCACCTGCGCGCGGTATCGCTAGGCCATGTCGCTGACTGCGCGCGGTATTACTAAACCTTATTAAAACTGAGGAATTTTAAAGGCTCAAAAAGCCTCCAAAATAAGGTCAAATTCCGCAAAATTTTCTCGGGGGGCATGCCCCCAGATCCCCCTAGCTTGGCATCGCCCCTTCGGGGCTCGCTCTTTTGTATCACCATCCCAGAAAAAATTTTTAGGGGGCCCCGAAAGATGATTTCGGGGGTGGGGGGGCGCATTGCCTCGCTTCGGTTTTGGTTAGTGTTATTTTTTAATACCGGTACCCTTGTATGGCATTTTGCTGTCTCGGGTCAGGGCAACTTTAACGCCTCTCTTGCATCGACAGCGTACCGATAAATCAAATCTTCATTATTCTCGCGCTATTACGCTGAAGCGTGTTACGAGTGGTGGGCGTGGGCACACCTCCGCGTTTTAGCTCCTGAACAACTTAGCTCCGCAGAAACGTCGAGACCTACCGCAACTATAGCGTGCGCTTAACGACTGAGCTAAACGGCGGGTTATTTTTACGATAATCAATACTGTACAGTGTACTTAGGTTGCATGTACGAATTGTGCAATGTGCATGCAACTGCGCACGCCAGCTGATAACTGAGAAAAAATCGACAGGTTAACCAGTTTTATGTCATGAAAGCACGAGCTACGTTAACGATGCTGCAGGCTGTACTTTTTTTCATCAGCTGTTCTTGATTTGCAAATAGCGTATGGGCTGTCAGCAATAGGTGGGCACAGCTAACGCAAAAATTAGCTTCGCTAACAGCTAGTCCGATAATCAAAAAGATTAGCTTCGCTGACACTAATCCGATAACACGAATTTTTCGTTAGCGGAAGCTAACGCGAATCCGCTAATTAATCATAAAATAATAATTTGAAACAGAAACAACGAAAAATCAACTTAGTAACTTGTAGCAATCATTTTAATATCACGTTTTTTAGTTGATCAGCCAAATCTAAACAATATCGTATCAACGCAATTTCCAAAAGTTTATTTAATAGCACGGTGTTATATTGTCAAGGTTTTGGGCCAACGCTGAAAGAACTTACAGCATTGAAATAAACTCGGCAGTGAAATTAGCACAGTACTGAAATAAGCACATTGCCGAAATACGTAAAGCAGGGAAATAAGCACAGTAGGCCTACTAAAATAAGCGTCGCTCTGACCAATCTGACTATCGCGACTTTGCGAAATGCAAGGTTGATAGACCGGCTGCTGAGAGAGGTTAGCATACCTTTTCTAGGTACCAATAACCAAGTATATTGCGACCTGCAATGTCAAAAACCATCGGCAAAAAGTGATTTCTGCCGGGTCAGATTGGATGCGTTTGGCCGTAATAATGGAGGCCCAAAGACCCCCAAAAAGCGCTAGTAGGTCTATACCTTTTCTAGGGACCTCATGAACCTAGTGAAAACGAAAGCTTACATCGACCAGATCACGAAATGGTATGTTACAGGAATTTTTTCGGCTGCATTACCCCCGACAGAATCCCCCAAAATTTGAGTGATGACGTCACAAAGGTATGCTAGCGTATCTTTTCTAGGTACCACATGAAACTTAGTGCAAACGAAAGCTTACTTTGCACTCATTACGAAATGGTATGTAACAGAAATTTTTTCAGCTGCTTTACCCCCGGCAGAATCCCCCAAAGTTTGAATTGTGACGTCACATCGAAAATAATTTCACCACGAATCGCATGAAACTCAGTGCAAACGAAAGCTTACATTGCACTGATTACGAAATGGTATGTGACAGAAATGTTTTCGGCTGCTTTACCCCTGGCGGTAGCCCCCAAAGTTTGAATTATGTCGTCACAGCAATTTATGACGTCATAATTCAAACTCTGGGAGCTTTTCCCGTCTATAACCTGTTAACTTTGGGGGCTTCCGCCAGGGGTAAAGCAGCCGAAAAAATTTCTGTCACATACCATTTCGTAATCAGTGCAATGTAAGCTTTCGTTTGCACTGAGTTTCATGCAATTCTTGGTCAAAATGTTTTGCTATGACGTCATAGATCAAACTTTGGGGGATTCTGCCGGGGGTAAAGCAGCTGAAAAAATTTGTGTCACATACCCCTTCGTAATGAGTGCAATATAAACTTTCGTTTACACTAAGTTTCATGTGGTACGTAGAAAAGGTACGCTCGCATACCTTTGTGACGTCATCACTTGAATTTTGGGGGATTCTGTCGGGGGTAATGCAGCCGAAAAAATTCCTGTAACATACCATTTCGTGATCTGGTCGATGTAAGCTTTCGTTTTCACTAGGTTTCATGAGGTGCCTAGAAAAGGTATAGACCTACTAGCGCTTTTTGGGGGGTCTTTAAGCCCCCGTTACGGCCAAACGCATCCAATCCGACCCGGCAGAAATCACTTTTCGCCGATGGTTTTTGACGTAGTAAGCTACTCATAGTAGGTCGCAATATGCATGGCTATTGGTACCAAGTAAAGGTATGCTAACCCCTCGCAGCTGTTGGACTGGTCTATAACCTCTTAGCTCCTACATGTCGAAACAGCGATTGCGCAAGCTCAGCATTATGATGTCATTGACGGAGTTGTTATTGCTTGATCTCAGCGCCTAGCTAGAAGAGTACCGGTAGATATTTCTCTGGCACAAAAAACGGGAAAATATGGCCACTTAAATACATTTCTTTATTAAAATTGCGGTAGCAACTATTCTTATTCTAGAGGATTAGCGGATTGGCTGAAAAAATCAGCTTCGATAACCATTCCGCTAACATTTTTGAAAGTTAGCTGAACAGCTAATTAGCTAGTGAAAAAATTAGCTTCGCTAACCAGCGGATTAGCTATTTGTGCCCACCTATGGCTGTCAGTTATACTGGTGCACAAAATAGCCTCTTTAATGATATACAGTATGAATGTAAGAAGATTTGTAGCGTATAGGTCTTGTACTAAAAGAAGTTTAAATTAATTCAGCTAAAGTTTAAGCATAGACTTCAAATGTTTAAGCTTTGGTTTAAAGTCACAAGTTTTTTTGATTTTAAGAGCATTAGCTTACAGTAAGTGCATCAGGAACGTATCATTAATAATAATAATAACGAAAAACTTGTATACCTCTTAAGATTCACCGAGAAGAAATTAGTTTATCTGTCTAAGGGGTCTTACTACAAAATCATGTACAGGAGAAGTTCCATAAAAAAGAACAGCCTATAGAAGTCATCTATAGCCTACGGCAAGATAAAAACATACAAATATAAAAGTGAGAAGACACAACACACAGCAGACATAAAGTAGAACCTAGTACAGTACCAAATGTCATCAACACCTTGAAAACCCATAAAAGTACCGGTAACCTATGTGACGCGAGATAGGAAACGGTATTACTTCGCTGACAGGACGATTAATAAGAATTGCATGACAAACCGAAGGCAATAATTCGTTCTTAGATCTGACCTCACGAAAAAACCAAGACCTTCTTCACCAAACGAACATAATAATCGACCCTATGGTCTTTTCTCTGTCTCCTGACCAAGTGAATTTCAGCACTACCATTGATTGTTTCTTCACCTTGCTGCTGTTGCTTTCACTTGGTAAATAAACTGATCTGACCCAACTTAACTCACTCAGCCACGGTACTCACCGTACTACTTTTCAATAAACACGAGCACCACTGCTCACTTCAGTAACACTATACAAGGGCTATACCCTTCAGCATACAACAAAATTGCTTACTCAACGCGCACTAAATCTACACTCGAATAACTACGCTCGAAAATTCACGCCTATTTATAGGCCTACTCTAAATTCAAGTTCGAGAACGTTCTATAACATTCTCAAACAGAAACATAAAGAAAAATCACATGACATGCAAAAATTCACACCAAACTATTGTAAACACAATTGTGACGTCGAAGAGTCATCATATGACATGCAAAAACTCACACCAAACCACAGTAAACACGATTGTGACGTCAAAAGCACAAATTTTGATCCTATGAAATTACGCAATCGAGAGAAAATTATGAATTCATAATGCAACCTTACGAAACAATACCACGAATAAAACTTCGGAAAACAACGCATCGGTTTAGTACAGTGTTTCCCGATTGGGGGTGCCCTCACCCTCAGGGGGTGTGAGTAGCTGTTGCTGGGGGTGCGAGAATCCATTGAGGATGCGAAAGTGTATGTAGAGAGAATCTCAGATATTTTGTTGAACATGGGTGGTAGCGATTACCTCTCAAAAAATTCTAGTTGGGTAGGCATACGTAGGCCTATACCAGTGCTCCGCAACCGGTGTGCCGCGGCGCACTAGTGTACCGCGAGGCGATCCTAGGTGTGCCGCGGAATAATTATATTTTGAACCACTAAACTGAAAAAAAAAAAGAAAAGAGTGTATATGGGTTCCCGATTTATTTCAGAATTGCACCGATCTATCTCAAAAGATCTTTTTGAAGTTTCGCTTAGTAACGTAAGGATTATCATCACTTTAATTAATCTCCACATTTTTCTCGTATTGCAGCAGCATAACTACCAAGAGACCCGCACGTTGTACAACAGATTATTGTTGTTAGCAACCGAACCTTTTTCTTAAATGTATTTAGATTTCCCCGCATTCTTGATGATAAGGAGCGTGTTATTGCCAATTACGAATTATTCACTTAGTCTTGGAAGTATAAACATAAAAAATTCCAGCTTTCACTGGACGCGTCGATCCCGTTGTGCTAACCTTTGACTAACCTCAGGAAACCGCTTTTGTTTGATTTTTCTTCTCACGCAAGCTGGAAGCTGATATTACAACTAACTTTGCTTAATTTTGAAGTGCGAGCAACCTTGAACAACGTTAAGGCGGCTGCACACTGAGCTCGTTGCGATACGCCACGACCAATGCGATAACGTTTGCGTCTAGTCCTGCGACTGCCAACGCCCAGTTGCCCACTGCTGCAATTTTCTTACGGATTTGATGTAACAAAGCATTTGGCTTTGTTACATCAAAAGTATGACAATTATTTTTTTGCAATTAACTCGTAACAATATGATTGGATCCGAAATCCTTTTCTGTTGATGCTGAAATTTCAACGCAAAAATTATCATTGCCTATTAAAGAAAACTTTCTTGAACTGCGAAATGACAGAACACTGCGATTGAAATTCCGTAATATTACTCTCGATGAATTTTGGATAGCTGTTGGAAAAGAATATAGGCAAATTTCGGAAAAAGCTCTCGAAATTCTTCTCCAGTTCTGCACCACATATTTGTGTGAACAAAGTTTTTCGACGTTGGTGTTGATCAAAAATGACAAACGATCATACTTGAAAGAAATTGATCGGGAACTTCGAGTTGCCATTTCAAATATAGAGCCCAACATGCAGCGATTGAGCTCTTTACGACAACCCCAAGCATCCCATTGAACTGCTGATCCCATTGAACTGTAGTTACAGTGATTTGACGTGTAAATTTTCTGCGCTTTTTTGCTGAGGTGTGCCGCAAAAATTTGAACATGGTTTTAGTGTGTCGTGAGTAAGAAAAGGTTGCGGAGCACTGGCCTGTAGGCCTTCAGCACAATGGACATTGTTTCTGTTGTCTTTACAATCGGCTTGTAGTGAGTAAAAATCACAGGGTTGCTCAGTCCGTAGTTTTCTTGCCAACTTGGGATGATTGAACTTTCACTTGGCGGGAAAAAAGTGAGGTCGCGTGTCGGCGTTTTGTAGTCAGCATTTGGCAGTATAATAATAGGCAAGCAGTGCCAGCAAACCAAGGATTTGTCATTAATGTAAATTTTACTAAGTTGAAAGTAACATTAAAGTACGGTAGTTTTTTCTTACTAGCTAATTGCCACTGGCTGTAACCTTCAGGATAGTCTCAACTAGCCTAGCCCAAAGTAATTGTGTTCGACTAGAAGCCCAACTAATTTCATTATGACTAGTACAAAAATTCGAAAGTGGAAAGAAGATTACGTCGAATATGGTTTTACCATTGACGTCTTACTATAAGTCACTGGTTTTACTAAAAAAATTATTGATGGAGTGGACAGACCACAGTGCATGATCTGCGATGCAGTATTTTCCAACTCTAACCTGAAGCCATCAAAACTTGGGGAACATCTTCAAGCTATACACGGAGAAAACAAAAGAGCAGGGAATGATTTTAGTTCCTTGAAGGCTAAAAGGGCACGATATGACAGTAAAGGAATGCTTCCAAAGTTAGGATTTGCTCGCGTGGATAAGCTTCTACTTTTTGCTTCATGCAAAGTCGCATACGAAGTGGCAAAAATGAAAAAGCCACACTCTGTTGCGGAGACTCTTATGAAGCCCTGTGCTTTGGAAATGGTGAAGGCTGTCGTGGGTGAGGAGGCCTCAAAAAAATTGCAACGGATTCCTCTATCAAACAATGTAATCCGGAGTAGGATCGATGATATTGGCGCTGATATTCTTGATCAAGTTGTGTCAGACATCAAAGTTTCTTCTGCCAAGATCTCAGTTCATCTGGATGAATCGACAGATGTCAGTAATTGCAGCCAACTTATGGTTTTTGCTCGTTATGTAAAGGGGAATGCCATCGAGGAACACTTCCTTTTTTGTTAACCACTCCTAACAACCACATCTGCAAGGGACATTTTCAATCTGGTGAAAAGTTTTTTTAATACTAACGACATTGCGCTACAAGCTATTGGATCTATTTGCACAGATGGTGCTCCAGCTATGCTGGGAAGCCGATCCGGATTTGTTGCTCTTATGAAAAAAGAAATTCCAGAGGTGGAGGCTACTCATTGTATTCTTCATCGTCAGGCTCTTGTATCAAAAACTTTGCCCTGTACTCTGAAAAATGTGATGGATTCATGTGTTAAAATTGTAAATTATATTCGAGGAAGAGCTTTGAATCGCAGGCTGTTTAAAGCATTTTGCAGTGATCTTGATGACGATGCTTCTGTTTTGCTGTTTCATACAGACGTCAGATGGCTCTCCAGAGATCGAGTTTTGACAAGGTTTTTTGAGCGCAGAATGGAAATTGAACAGTTTTTGCGTGAACAAAAGAGTTCGCTTGTGCGTACTTCCGAATTTCCTAATTTTGCTCTAGTGTTGGCATACCTGGCAGATGTTTTCCAACATCTGAATGACCTAAATCTTTCGATACAGGGAAAGAATGTGAATATTGTGACCGCTTGTGGCTTGTTGCGTGCTTTCAGACAGAAGCCATTGATGTGGAGTCGGCGTATCAAACAGAAGAATTTCGCTAGTTTTTCATTGCTATACAAAGTCGTTCCGGAATCCAGCAACTTGGATTTGGAAGAAAATGTCAAAGCAGAAGTCAGTCAGCACCTGGAAGCGCTGAGAGAGTCATTTGACGGATATTTCTCCCCAGGAGATCTGGAAGAACCGGAAACTTGGATAGTCAACCCCTTTGCCTTCAAATTGGAGAAGATGGGAGATGAGGATGAAGGTAAGGAACATTTGATAGAGATGCAAGCATCCCAATCGATGAAGCTGCTTTATGAGTCCAGTTCACTCGAAACTTTTTGGTGCAGCGTTCAAACTGGATATCCAGCTCTGGCAAAGAGAGCATTGCAAGTTTTGTTTCCATTTGCTACCACTTGGCTGTGTGAATCGGGATTTTCATCTCTAATTTACCTCAAAAATAAATACCGCAATACCCTGGACCCCGAAAATGATCTACGCATCGTATTATCTCACAAGGTTCCACGTTTTGAACAGATAATTGCTAAGCACAAGCAGGAAAAAAGTCAAGGAACCTAATCACCATTGCATTATCTGTTTATTGTGTTTATTTATTCACTTTTGTGTTTTGTGTGATTGTGTATTGCAGCCTACGTTTCCCCCATAGGTGCAACTAGGGGGGGGCTAAGGGGGCTGAAGCCCCCCTCTTAGCCTTATGAACGACACTGGATAAAACAGCTGTAAAAAATTATAAGTACCAGTACTCGTCGTAATTTGTCAATATTCAACACGCAATAGGGGTGGATCTAGGGGTGTTTGGGGGGATGCATCTCCCTAAAATCCGATTTTAAAACTGTTTTAGAAAAAATACAATTTTTTTTCATAATTTCGGAACTTTTCGATAACAATAATTCTTACGCCTTAAGCACGCGTAATCGAAAATTCGCGAACACGTGCATCATACTTGGTGAGCCACGCACATATAGGGGCAAAAATTTAAATATAATGTACCTGAAAAATGTTCAAAAAGCACTAAAATGGCCATTGCAGTGTGTAGATTTGCAAAATGTTTCCGGGGGAGCATGCCCCCGGACCCCCTAGATTCGTTCCTCAATTTGCATCAAATTCTGCCAGAAAAAATACGCTTGATGAAAATGTCAAAATTTAATGCTCTTGTCCTTGAAAAAATTTCTGAATACGCTTTTGACATGAAACATTTTCAAAGGGCTTATGTTATTTAGGCCCGTTTTTGGGTCTAAACGTCTGACGAATTTGTATGTAGTAAGCATTCAACCTAATTGAAAACTGCATCCCCCCGCCAAAATTTTATTGATCCGCTCCTGACAGATAATACAAATTTAAGTTTTACTGAGGCATTTTTAACAATTAATGAATTTCTATGTCCGAGAATATTGTTAACTGCGATTACGAGCAAGGTTAAAACAACAAAAATGTAATCTTTTAAGCTGATACCGGTATCTGTAAATTAAAATCATTTGTGAATTAAAATCGTTAACCGGTCAGAACAACGGTTAACCGGTCTCGCTTTGCAACCGATTCACCGAGAACGATCAGTTGATAAAGAAAGTGTTTTAAATAAATATGCCGCAAGTGCCAGTGAAAGATCTCATTTTATTGTTTAAATTTGCTTCGATGACGTTGACAACAAGCACCGAGTCCAAGATTGCTGCAGTACCAAGACCTCTCTCTTCCTAATTGAAACTTTGCAAGTTGAACATTGTCGCGCAAGTTTTTTCAAGTAATTTGCATAATTTTTCTTCGTTGAAATAGATAGCAAGATAAGCATACCTTGGCTGAAAAAATGTTAAAAGACTCTTCATGTGCCGCTTTGGGATAGATTATAAACTAAATTTCACAAAAACTTCGCTTGTCTAATGCCTAGTGAAACTAGTTTCGGACATAACACTTAGCTCTCTTCTGTTTTAATGCACAGATATTGATTTGAGCAAAAAACTAGCCGTGGCTTTTCCTTGTTGAAATAGACGATAGACCTACGTCATCTCGCGAGACAGTCAGACATGATACTAGAAAATTACGAGCAATAAGGAACTAATCGTAATCACAAAAATGTATCAGCCCCCCCTTACGAAAATCCTGGTTGCGCCACTGGTTTCCCCTATTTGTTAGCCATACAACGGCCAGCGATCTCTTTTCTGCATTATTTCTATATTTTGAATTTTTTTCAAGGAATTATTCCGATTTAATACAGGTGATGCGAGATTGGCTTCATCAATCCAACGTGGTGCGGGGTGTAAACAGTGATGGGATTCAAAATTTTAAGAACAGGTTCTCTTTTGTATCGTACTTACTAACAACAGGTTCCCTCATAAAGGTTTAACGTCTGTGAAAAAAAGCAAGAACGGGTTCGCTGATTATGCTGACATTCCAAGAACGGGTTCGCACGAACCCCCTGAATCCCATCACTGGGTGTAAAACGAATCGGGAAGCACTGGTCTAGTAGAACCTTCTGCAGTAGACAAAGCATTTAAAACAAAAACACATTAAACAGTTATATCGTTACACTATGTAATATCAATAATAATGAAAGCATACAAACAAAGCATTGAGCCATGCCCCTTTTCTTTTACGACATTGATTATGTTACTGAGTGACTGAAATATTCCACCTCTTTTGATGGCTTTTGCACTTTGTACCACCCCCTCCTTTCAAAATTTCTCGCTACGCCACTGCGGTAGGCTACATCAACATCACAATGCGGTTGCAAGCGCATTAAAAAAAGTGATTATTTATTTATTGTCGTCAGACCTTCAAGAGAACCATTCAAAGTAATAAAAAACAATCAGCACAAACAACACCCAAAATATATGACGCACAATTTAAAAATGCAAGGCAGTAAATGTGATATAGAATTTGGTTTTTTTAAAGTCATCACATCGCACAGTATTATACTGTATATATATTCATTTATGGATAGATAACATTTTGTTAAGAACATATATAGCCATACCTTTTCTTCTGATAGACTGAAAAGAAGGGATGCGATTCTGTAGCATTATAGTTGATATACTAATATATCTGTTATGGCGTACTTAATGCTTGGGGTGGTGTGTGTTGTTTTGGTCTGGTGGGCGTGGATGGTTGCGGTTTGGTGGCGGGGGTGGATGAGTGAGTGGTACTACTAGAGTGCTACTCGCTCATCTGCCTTTGCTGCTGAATTGTGGCCATTTATGTCTGCAGGGCTGGGGCAACACGCATAATTTTTGCTGCTCATGCAGCTTGCTGAATTTTTTTTTTTTTTCTTGCTAATTTGTGCTTCGTACAGTATATTGCTGCTTTGTTCGTTCCTTTGTTTCTTCATGTATCAAGTGGGAGGTAAGATCGTGGGTGAAGCTGACCTGTTGAGCTCTGATCTTTCGCTTCATCCACAGTGTACATCAAATTGTGGTTTTATATGGTACGGTACATTGCAAGTATCTTTATGCGCCCCTTTTTGTGTATGCCGAAATAATAAAATACTGACTGACTAATTTTCCGGGGAAGGTTGAAAAGTATTCTATATGCATTGTTGTAAGCTACTCTAATCCGATTGTGACAAGATTGTAAATATGAAGACCATAAGTCAACTCCATACATTGCAGAACAAAAAGTACGAAATAAGCAGTTTTTCACCACTACAGAGCAACAACTGAATTTACTACGTAACATATTGGCAGTAGCATAAGTAGAACGTCGTTGCCTACAAATATTAGTACGAAAATTTTTATTTTTAAGCCAGGAAACAATAACATAATACACCACTACATAAACACAAAAATAGCATAGCTAAAAAAAGGATACAGCGCCAAAATGACATACGTTCAAACGTCCCATACAATAATAGAAACACAGCAGGTTGAAATGTCAGCTCGAGCTCGGCCGTTGCACTACCCATGCCCTGCTGTAGACCTGTGGTTTGAGTCATCGAATTGTCAGTAGATCCATCGTTGATTTTTTTTAGTCATTTCTTATTATTTTTCGCTGGATGCGCTCATAGGCGTAGCCAGGGGGGGGGGGGTCAAAGGGGCCATAGTCCCCTCCAAAATTTCTGACTTTTGTAGCTGACCCTTTAATAATTTTGTGGCATTCACGAGCAGTTTAAATTACTAGGCCCATTGAGCTGATCGCAGACGCATGTTTATATTGCCGGTACGCTTGTGGCTCGCTCAATTTCTGGCTTACCACCCATTGCCATTGTTACGTCACAGTGGAGTTGGTTTTGAATGTGTGTGGTCACTTGTTTCCGCTCGTGAAAGGACACTACATATTTTTGAGTGCGTAGTTGGTGCGTTACATCCATTTAAGTCAGTTTACGTTGATTGAGGTTTGTAGCCTAGTTTAGCTCCCTGGTTTCGAATTTTAAACGTTTAGCTACTACGCAGTTTTTTTTTTACTTTTAAAAACCGCAGTCTTCTTAGATGGCAAAACCTAAACAAGCAAGATTAAATAGCTTTTTTTCCGAGAAGTCAAGATGTGCAGCCCTCATCAACATCAAGCAGGCCCATGTCTACTGAGGAAACACCAAATACACCTGTTAGAACTGACACCTCTGATCACGGGCAACAGCAAACATATGAAATAGGTATAACCAACGATCTAGGGTTTGTCCTTAAGCATCATTCACAGCTTGCAGATGCTGAGAGATACAGACTTTTAACTTCCGAAGGTCCAAAAAACGTGGCGCTTCTTGATACCGTTAGACAAAGTCGTCGCAAGTTTCTGAAAGCATGGCTTGAGGATGACAGGTTTTCCAGTAGGTTAGTCTACATTCAACTCTCTGGTGGAGGTGGTTTATGCAAGATATGCATTGTAATACAAGCACGTCTAAAGCATGGCAATATCGGCATTGCTGCTTTTATCAAAAAACCATGCATTGACTTCAAGAAATTTATTGAGAAAGCTGTTGACAACCGAGATGTTTGTTACCACCAAGAAGCAACTACTCTACGAAAAACTTTGTCATAAGTATGGAAAGTGGCCAAAATGTGTGTGCGAGCTTGGAGACAGCATATGCTACACAAATGAGAGAAAACAGAAAGATAATTACCTCTATTGTTAAGACTGTGATATTCTGTGCCTCAAAACAACATCCCTTTGCGCGGTCATTCCGAAGATAAAGGGAATTTCATGAAGCTTCTTCAATTTCGCATTGACGCCGGGGATGAAGAATCAAAGAAACATTTTGCTTGAATGGCCAGCAACGCCAAATATACAAGTCCAATGTTCCAGAATGAGATTCTCGCGATAGCCAGCAATATGATAGTGCAAGAGATTGTCACAGAAGCCAACAAATCTTTTGTGTCAGTGATAGCTAACGAGTCGTGCGATATTTCTGGTAAAGAACAGCTCAGTATTGTTTTGAGATACATGATCGGCAAAAAGTCCACGAGAGCTTTACAGGATTTGTTGAAATGGATTCAGTTTCAGCAGAATCAATTTCATCAAGTATTTTGGCCCACCTATATAAGATAGGAGTGGATTTTCAAAAACTTGTTGGGCAGTGATATGATGGTGCGTCAACAATGGCAGGTCACTTGAGTGGTGTACAAAAACGCATTCGCGATAAGTACCCTCGCGCAATATTTGTGCACTGTGCTTCTCACTGTTTAAATTTGGTCATCAATGACCAATGCAAGGTTCCAATCATCAGAAACTCCGATGATGTTATTAGGGAGACTATACATTTCTTCAGAGAGAGCCCCAAAAGACGTGCAAGCTTGGGAATTAACATTCCTTTGTTCTCGCCTACCAGATGGTCCGAGAAGTACAAGAGAATCCGAATCTTCAAATGTAACTTCAAGCGCATACTTGATGCTCTTGGTTTTTTGATGAGCAATGGCAGCAGTGAGTGAGACAAGAGCAAAAGCGTTTTCTTTGAAATCTGCCCTGGAGAAGTCTGGTGTGACTTACACTGTGTGTTTAATGGCGCGATATTCGTCATTTATAGAACCATTAGCGCGTAAGCTTCAGACTGTTGGAGTCAGTGTGCTATCTGTGAAGAGTCTTATTTCTTCTCTTCAGAGCGTTGTCAGTCAAGAACGCACCGACTTGAACATTGCGTCAAAAATTTATGAAGAAGCTTGTGAAATAACTGGGGTGAAGGCGCTGACAAGGCCCAGAGTAGTCGAGATACAAAAGCTTTTCGTGATAACGTCTCCGCTGAATCGACTTCACAGTATTTCCATCGTGCCATATATCTCCCGTATGTCGACGGCCTAAGTTGCTCTCTTCGGGAAAGATTTAGCGACAATCCTTCGTTTTTTGCTTTATTGTCAATCCTTTCTCCAAACAAGCCAACCCAAATCGATGAGATCGAGCGCTCGTATTCATTGGATAAGCTTGATAGCGGAGTGAGCTGTGGAGATGTTCTTTGAGCCCTGAAGTCAAACACGAATGTTTGCAGGAGCTTTTTATGAGTACTCAAGATTACCCAAGCGTGCGCAGCGCAATCCAAATCATCATGGCGTTACCTTCAACAACTGTTGAAGCTGAGCGGTCTTTTTCGTGTATGAAACGAGTGAAGACATGGTTGCGTTCAACAATGACTTCTGATTGACTCTCAGATTTGTGTGTGCATCACTGCCATAGTGCGAGGATTAACGACACCGAGAAGATCAATCGAGTTGTAACGTGTGTAGCTGGTGGGAAGCGACGAATGGCCTTTTAATCGTAGTGGTGCCATACTGCCTTTTGTTATGCGTTGTAAATATTTGTTATGTTAAATTGTTAGTAGGCCTAATACAAATCCAACACCTTGTGTTTCTGTTCCACCACTATTCGAAGGTATCACAGCCACAGACCCCGGCGCTACACTAACGCCTGCCCAGAGAATTGCAGGAGTCAGAGCCAAACGTTCAGTGCCTTCATTTCGTCTGACAACTCACCTAGACCGCGAGGAAATGAATAGAAAAACATGGGGGCAGCATGCCGTGAATGGATAAATTAATGTTCCAAACAAAATACTACTACTCGCTAAAATTTCAAATATTTGGCCCCCCCAAAATTTTTGGCTGGCTACGCCACTGGATGCGCTTTGTTTGCTACTGGATGCGCTTTACAACTTTATTTGCTGATGACACGTACTTAATGCTGGCGGACAAAAATTTAGCAAATCTGGAGCGCAGGGTTAACGAAGAGCTTCAAAACATTGACCATTGGTTAAAAAAAAAATAAATTGTCCTTAAACCGTCAAAAAAGTCATTATATGCTCATCAATAAACGGCCCAGTGTATCATGTATTGCTGACCTACAATTGTCCATAAACTCCCACGTCCTAAAACGGCAGCAAACAGTGAAATATCTGGGAATTTTTGTTGATGAAAATTTGAATTGGTCTACCCACATTCATCAATTGTCACTTCAGCTTGCACGATACTCTGGTCTGTTTTATCGACTTAGAAAATTGGTTCCACCTAACGTAATCAGAATGCTTTACCACAGTCTAGTCCAGTCTAAAGTTCAATACGGCATTGCTGTCTGGGGAAATGCTGCCAAAACCCGGCTACAAGAACTGAATCTCAGACTAAACAATATTATTCGAACAATTACTTTTAGTAGCAAGTTTTGCTCGGTAACACCCCTATACAAAAAACTAAAACTTCTAAAATTGACTGATGTTTACAAATTGGAACTCGCAAAAATCATGTATCAACTCCACGGTGGAAAACTTCCAAAATCTTTCTATGATCGCTTTGCAAAAATTAATGCTGTTCATAATTACTCGACAAGACAAACAAAAATCTTGTGTACTTTAAGCCTCGTGTTAAGAAAACGATAGGAAAAGAATTAATATTACATAGGGGATCTAGCTTATGGAAGGAAATTGAAAATTCAGTTAAAAACTGCAGCTGGTTTTCTTTCAAAAAGTATTATAAAAATTTTTTAATTGACAAATATTAGCTTCCACAACCGAATTGATGTTAAGTAAATAGAAAATTTCAGACTCAAACTATTTAAAAAAAAAAATAAGCATGATAAAGAACCTTGGAAATCAAATTTTCTGCGCTTAGCACCTTCGGCGCGATGCTCGCAAAGTTCACCTTGGCATTTGCCTGTGACCTTCAGTGCTTTGGTTATTGTGAATAAATTGTTTTTCTTTTTTTGTTTCTCATGCAACTTTTTTTGACGTGAATTATTTTTTTTAAAAGTATTGTACCTTCGCTTGACCGTTGTAAGGAACTAAACAACATATTTGTTTTGTATATTCTTCATTTTGTACGTAGCTTTTTCCAACTTTTTTGCTGCTTTTCGTCTTTTTTTGTTTTTGTTTTGTGTTTGTTTCTAGTTTGACTCTTTTACAAATTACTCAAAACGAAGAGGTAGCACCTGACTAGATAACCTTCGGGTTCTTTGGTGTTTCCTAGACTGGTAGTGTGTGTGCTGAAATACTTTCATTCGTATTAGCCTGCATTGTTTTACCAGCCTTGAAATAAATCTTCTTGAAATCTTGAAATCTTCTTGGATGGTATTCATTGCACTATGACAGCTCAGATGGCCGAGTGGTATAGAGCGTCTGTCTCTTGAGCTGTAGACTCGGGTTTGATTCCGAGTCGGGTCAAACCAATGACTTTAAAATTGGTATTCACAGCTTCCCTGCTTGACGTTCAGCATTAAAGGGACAGTGTGGAGAACAAGCCGGCAAGTTTACTTGTTGTGCCATTGGGAAAGGCACTTAGCGGGATTCCCCCATCTTGGTGAGGTAGACAGATGGCCGGCAAGTCCTAAGCGAGCTCGTATAGCGCATTGATCGCTTTCTCGTGATAGGAGGATAAATATGTATCTAACTAACTGCTTCATTTGATGTTACCATAGTGCGCCTGCCACCCTGGTTCCACTGTTAGTAATCTATGGTTTATATGCATGGCTGGCTAAATCACTGATCCGAAGAAACTGCTTCAGTCAAACGGCAAACTGGTAAAGCTCCCACGCCTGGGGTTTTAGCCCCAGATGTTGGGTTTGCAATGTGTTTCTGGGGTGCTGTTTTTTTCACTGAAGATCTTGGGTTTTAAGAGAACACTGCTTGTAGCACTTATTCAAAATAGAAGTTATGATAATTACTTAAATCTAAGTGATATTTTTGTTTGGGTTCTTAACTCCATGCAACTTTTGCTTTTGATTCACATCTTTGTTGAAGTTTTAATCAAAAATGATCTAAATGGATGCAGACGGTACAGCAAGAAAGAGGCGTCAAGTAAGGGTTGAACTGTTGAAAGCCAAATGTTTGAGAGAGTAAATAGGAAGTGATGATGAATTGAGCTAATTGAAGCTGATTGAACTAAACTGATTTCATACAGAGTAAACTTTTTCTTTACCTTTCTTCGTATATTTTCCACAAACAAGTCCTAAGTTGTGTTTAATTAAATTTATACGTTACATACTCAAGGACAGTTGTGATTTTGATTGAGCAGTAAGTTTTTTTTCTTGTTTACTTATTTTTGGAATTAGATGGTGATAGAGCTATTTAGCAATAAGTTTAATTTTGCAGTGATGTTAAAACTTCCTACTCAATTTAGCTTGATTTCTATTGTCTCTGTTTTTCACATTTTTGTTGTTTTCTGTATCATTTTTTGTCTGATTAAACCAAAAGTCACCACCAAAACATCACTTACCTTGATCTGTTGATTTAAGAGCTACATAAATCCGTTGTTGCTGTTGGGATGCATGATTTTGTATCTGGGGTTTTTTGAAGGGATGATCTGGGGTTTCACCAAAAATCTCGATGAGAGCACTGCAAACTGGGTGTCTCTATTTATGGAATAGTATGGCATAGTACTGTAGTATGGAATAGTGTGGCATAGTATGGCATACATACTAAGGAATAGTATGGCATACTAGTATGGAATATTTGCAAGGGACAAATGGCTAAGTCTCGTCAGCCTTGCTATGCACAGCCAATCCAGACTAAACTCATTCCAGACTATAAAGACTCTTTTTGCATTGTTTTACCTGGACATCTCGACTTCATCTCTTTTCTAGGCTGTGCCTTATTTTTAATGGGCGACTGGCCCCAAACAACGATACCCAGTGAAAGAGCCTGTAACTACTAACCCAAAACTAAGTTACCGGTAGCCTAACTCGCCCACATCATTAGAAGCAACCATGGAAACCCACTCATTTGCAGCTGCAGACGCGTTTCGACCGTATTATGGTCTCATCAGTGCAGCATAGCAACCTCCCACCTTCCTGAAAAAAAAATCCAACTTTCAAAAGAACTACCGCCCCCCAACTCCAAGCCTCTACTCGTTCTGCTCAAGGTAGAACATTTGAAATAAAACCTTCAAGGAATTAGTACATGCTGATGATGTCACAAATTCCCTCTAAACAAACGAAAAGAATAGAAATGTAAGGCCAAGGTTTAAACATTATTTTCATGGAATAGTATGGCATAGTATGAAATAGTACCGGTATGTCCAGTGTTCCCTCTATGATTTTGGCTAGGGCAAATTTGCCCAAATGATTAATTCATTGAAATTTTTGCCCAAAGATTTCACTACTTTGAGGACCCCTTTTACAAATTTTTTGCATTAAATTTGCTTTTCCAAGATACAAGCTACAGTCTTGTATTAAAATATTCAAATTTTTTAGGTCAAGCTTTTCAGTTTTGCATTTTATAATATTAATTTCTGGTTCAAAATCAGTAAAATTTGCCCAAAAATTTTGTATTTTTCTCAAATTTCTCACTCTAGAGGGAACACTGGGTATGGTATGTCCCAAATCTCCTATTGCCCCAAATGCCCTGAAGCTCATTGGTCCTAGAGCCCCATTTATGCATATGATATGCCCCAGTGCCCTAAATTAACATCCTATTTCTAGGGCCCATTTATTGCTTCAACCGTCCTGTCCTGAGGTTCTTATGCCCTAAATTTGGCCTAAGGCACATTTACCCTGAGGGCCATTCTCCCCAAATTTAACTCTTTATATAGGCCCTTTTACTCAGCACTCTAGTGCCCCAATCCTATCGCCCAGTTCTGCCATACCACAGTGCCTTGCTTACTATTCCATACCATGCCATACTCCTGATACTATTCCACACTATGCCATACTACTCCATAGCGGTACTGTGCCATACAATTGCATAATTAGAGTGTTCTCTATGATATTTGTGGAATAGTACAGTAGTACTTCATACTATTCCATACTATGCCATACTACAGTGCTACCGGCAGTGTTCCCTCTAGAGTGAGAAATTTGAGAAAAATACAAAATTTTTGGGCAAATTTTACTGATTTTGAACCAGAAATTAATATTATAAAATGCAAAACTGAAAAGCTTGACCGGAAAACTTAAATATTTTAATGCAAGACTGTAGCTTGTATCTTGGAAAAGCAAATTTAAAGCAAAAAATTTGTAAAAGGGGTCCTCAAAGTAGTGAAATCTTTGGGCAAAAATTTCAATGAATTAATCATTTGGGCAAATTTGCACTAGTCAAAATCATAGAGGGAACACTGGCTACCGGTATTCCATAATTAGAGAAACCGAGCAAAACTTCACTTCATTGTGTTGACTTGCAGCTTTCGATGTGCGGTAGTGGATGCATTATGGTACGATGCAGAGCCGGCAGCAGAGCAGTCAACTTAGGGGGGCCAAGCATTTGTCAAGGGGGGCAAAAGTTTGTTATGTTTGAGATTATGATTCCAAGTCCTTTGTCGTTCTTTGCGGTGTTTAGTAATTAATTTTAAGTCCTTTGTCGTTCCTTGTTATGTTCGCAAGTGCTTTGTCGTTCTTTGCGGTGTTTAGTAACAAATTTAAAGTCCTTTGTTGCTCCTTGTTATGTTCGAAAATATCATTCCAAGTCCTTTGTCGTTCTTTGCGGTGTTTAGTAATTAATTTAAATTGCTTTGTCGTTTCTTGCTATGTTCAAGAACGTAATTCCAAGACCTTTGTCGTTCTTTGCGGTGTTTAGTAATTAATTGAAAGTCCGTTGTCGTTCTTTGTTAAGTTTGAGAATATGATTCCAAGTCCTTTGTCGTTCTTTGCAGTGTTTAGTAATTAATTGAAAGGCCGTTGTCGTTCTTTGATATGTTGGAGATTATGATTCCAAGTCCTTTGTCGTTCTTTGCAGTGTTTAGTAATTAATTGAAAGTCCGTTGTCGTTCTTTGTTATGTTGGAGATTATGATTCCAAGTCCTTTGTCGTCCTTTGCAGTGTTTTCAGTTCTTTGTTGTTCTTTGCGGTGTTTGGTAGGACTGGTCTAGTCTAGCCTAGTGGAGAGTAAAACTTTAAATTTTCCAGCCAAAAATAGTCTAATAAGGAAGCATCAAAAGCACAAACCACAGCGAGGTAAAAAATAAGGAAACAGCAAGAAACAAAAAAACGTGCATATAACACTAGTCCAGAGTGCTAGACTAAAATGGTAAAAATATGTTTACGAATTAGGTCTAGACAGTTGGACAGTAGACTCGCAATGCCACTGCACCAGCTCTGAGCTGATGCGAGCCAATAGACTAGGTCTCTACTAGTCTGGTCCAATGACTAATGTTAACGACGAAGTACCAGTAGTAAATTTACCAAATGATAGCTTAAGCTGTAGGCTCAGCTAAGGAGCTAGACCAACCATACTGGCACTGTTCCCTCTAAGTTTTTAGCAAGTGCGAATTTGCCCAAATAGAAATTGTGATAAAAATTTTACCCAAAGTTTTTGGGAGATTAAGGGAAGATTGATCAAATTTATGCCTCAAAGTTGTGTTCACGGAGTATAAAATGTTTGTTTTGCTTCAAAATATTGAACACTTGAATTCAAATTCGGCTAAAAATCACAATTCCAGTTGGTAAGTTTAAAGAAAAGTTAAAAAATTTTGCCCAAAATTTTTCATTTTTCTCAAATTTTGCACCTTAGAAGGAACAGTGCATACTAGTATTTAAAAAGGTTGCCAGAGGATTCGCCCCAAAGAAGATTCGCCACACAGCAGGTGAGACATACAACCCAACCCCAGCTCCTCGACCCCAACCCCCTCCGACCCCTCGACCCAACCCTCTTAACGTTACATGGGGTAAAATGGGTACAAGTTTAGTTTTAATGGAAATGTAGAATTAATCATGTTTCTACTCGTTTGAACTAGCTACTGAAGTAAAATAGGTATTATAAGCTCCAAAAAAAAAAATAAAAAATTTTTTCCAAGAGCATTAGAGCACTATAATTAAAGTTTTGTCAATAACTGGGGTCTTGTACATGACATTATTTCTTGTAAAGGACATTTATGAGCTTTTGTATTAAACAAACTTAATTGAATATTACCCCGCCACCCCCCAAGGATAAACGGGTCCAGAAAATTGATTGATTGAATTGAATATTATTGATAATCATTTCTTTTTAAATGAACTTAATTTGTCAAAACGGATTGTTACCATAGTTAATAGTTGCTTTAGATACCCGTATTCAAACAATATAAGCTGCATGAAACAAACTAAGCAACACTTCGAAACAAAACTGGGCTCTCAAAACTTAACTGAAATGCTTAAAAACTAAAAATCTAATAACACGTAGTCGTAGAGCCTGTGATGATCCTAAATTTTCAATAGTATTGTTTAACATCTTAATAGGATATATTGATAAAAATATTTTTAATACAAGTACGATATCATAATATACGCCAGTATAGAAATTTCATGATCATCGCAAAAAGACTTCTTAAATTTCACAAATTTAGACACACACCAGAGTGTGCTACCATTGTTTACAGTTTTACCAGGCCTACCTATTGCAAATACATTTGCCATTACTTGCAGTACAGGCAATCTATATCAATGATAGCATATTTGGCACATTAATGCAAAATCGTTGCTTTCTCGTGACATGAGGATAAAATGAGGAAATCAAATCGAGTTGCGATAGTGCCTTACCTTGACACTTGTAGATCAAACAATGAAAGCAACGAAGTGAATATTTAAACATATAGACCCCTTCTACCACAAATGAGCATTTAAATCACTAAGCAACAGTTCTCTTCGTGTGGGAACTGGTGTATTTGTCACCCTCCCAATTACATTGGAAAATGACACCTCTGCTTCATAAAGCTGCTAAAGCTTTCCCCAAACTACATTAATACAAGTATCACAAAAATTGTAGCATAAAAACATAATTAAAAATCTGTTTGTTCATATACCCATTTCAACCAACGAAAAAAATCGTTATACTCATTTCACCCCTTTTTACATTATCCTAAAATTTAAAGGTTAAATCACATAAGATGTATGTTGCATCAGACTAATATAAATGACTATGTATTAATGTAAAAACATGCTCAGTTTCACTAAAATAGGTTTGAGTTTACTATGATTAAATTGAAATCAAATAACACTTCACGTTTTGTACCAGTTTTTTGAACAAAAGTATAAAAAGAAATACTCATACTTAAGAAGTACTATAGGGCATATTAATATGCCTACACAATCTTTATATCTACCTGTGTTCAGAAAAAAATATCAAAAAGCTGCAAAAAGTATGTCAGAAGATAAGTCACTTTTAAAAATCAACATGGTAAATTACCCATTTCACCCCACCTCCCCCTACTCAACCTTCGAGTATGAATACAAGTATCGAGTACTTGCCTTGAGAATCTTTGAGTACAAGTACTGGTGGTTGACTGTGAGTACGAGTATTACAAGCTCGAGTAAGAGTACAGAGTACATTTTTCGCAGTTAAACTTTACACTTTAAAATCAGTTGCAGGCATTTGCTGCATAAATTGGAACCACTTTTCTTGAAGTTGTTTATTTAATCTTTTGTCACTTAATTTTGTCTCAGAGTTTATTGGCTGATGATTGACTCCTAATAATATGCATGAAAATTTATTTACATAAATATAGTGAAGTTACAACCAACATCTTCGAGAAAAAATTAAAGTACTGATGTTCTTGACTGATTTTTTGACTGAGTCGGAGTACTTATAGGTTCGAGTACAGTTTCGAGTACAAGTACTCAGAAAAGCTGTACTCAAGTATGAGTGCAGTATTCGAGTACTCCATCGCTGGTAGTATACAAGTAACTATTTGAATGAGAGCTTAGCTTGATTTACACAGTTACAGTAGGCCTTGTTGGGATTATGTGGGATTGCAGAAATGATTTGATGAGCTTGTAGTGCCATATGTATATGCAGATTTTACAGCTTTTTTAAGGTATTTGTTATTCTGTTTTTCAATCAATATGTAATTAGCCGGCGTTTATTTCGATGTTTCAGCAAAGAAACAAAAGATTGTAGATGAAAAAAATTTTGAGCACAAATATCACTAAAAGTTGTGGCACATGCCACAAAACATTGTGGCCTGATATTTTTGTGGCATGTGCTCCAACTTTTTTTGCCATGTGACACAACTTTTTGTGGCATAAGCCCCATATTTTTGTGGCATGTGCCACAACTTTTTGTGGCATATTGGTCACTATTGTGGCATGTGCCACAATTTTTTTTGGGCATGTACCCCATATTTTGTGGCACATGCCTCATATTTTAAGGCATGTGGCATGTTGATCACTACTGCTGTTGGTTGGGAGAAAGGGCACCGTACTGTTGACCTTATTAGGTTATGCAATGTGCACAGTGCTTTTTTTGTTTGCAGGCTCTTTTTGTAAAGTAAATATACTGGTATGCTACGTAATTTTTGTTGATCGAGGTTTTATTGTTTTGATGGATTGTGATTAAAGGCTCAAAAGCCTTTGGATATTTTTGTCCAAATAATAAATTAATTATTATGGGAGAAGAAGCAGTTAAAGTTGGTTTAATTACGAAAAGAGCTCAACAGAAAAAAAGCTTTGGTCCAGTAAACTTTAAAGACAGAGTATTTGTACTCACAAGATCAAAGTTGTCGTATTATGAAGGTTCAGAACATGTAAGTATTGAAAGTATGTGGAATTGCATGTGAAATGTGGGTCTAGTGTACCATCTGCCATCACTATGGACATCTGCCATCACTATGGACATTGTGACATCATGCTATCACAATGCGGACCACCAATAGATAATGGAAGTGTCGAGAGCATCGGCAGCCTTTTATAGCAACAAACAAGCAGTCTGCTGCAGAGTGGAAAAACTGGTTCCACGTGACAGCAACGTCATTATAGAAACAAACAAGCAGTCCGGTACAGCGACGTTTTGATGATGGAAACCGGGCCAGTGCTCTGGACACTATCATAGATAATATCACCTTGAGATTTGAGTCTATTTCGTTTACATTTTTCAGTTTTTACGTGTTTTAACTTTGAGTTTGTGCCTCTGAGTTTTGAAGCAGTAGCAATGCTGCGAATTGTTTATGTCAGTATTTTACTTTTATATTGCTTCTGAAAAGAGTTATTAAGCATCTTAAACTGTTTTTTGTACCTGTTAGTGTTTAAGTACCGGTACAATTTCAAAATTTGGTGCACTCAAGTATAGTATATTAGTATAGCAATTTCATTTGCTGTCTTTATTGCTTTTTATGAGTTATATACATGAATTATACTGGTACTTTTGCATAATGTTCAGGTTCGCGGAAAGTTGAAAGGGAGTTTTGAATTGTCCTCAATTTCATTTGTTGGTCCACTAAACGACAAAGCCTTAAATCGAACAAGTGCATTTCAAGTATGATTATGGTGTATGACGATAGTTAACAACTTGTAACTTACATTTATCAGATTCTCTGTTCTGGGTGTTGCAACCGTACCCACTCTTGTTTTTTAAACTCATCTCTCATTGCCTGCTTGTTGTAACATTATTTTGTTGTTCTGTTTCTTTTATCGGTACCCTTTTCTTGTACCGTTGTAATTGGTTTGTTCACATAATTCTGCAGGGTCTTCAACTTCACTGAAGTTTAGCAGATAAAGAGTCAGATGAATATGTGTTGAAACTGCTTTTTTTTGCTAAGGTGTTGCCTATTATTGTGATTTGATCAATTTTTTGTTTAATAGGTTGTTGAAGGTAATATTTTCATATGTTTTTAGATCATACACAATGGCTGCATATTATATTGCTGCGCTAAAAACGAAGAAGATCGAGACAAATGGATACAGACAATAAAGCAAAGTGAGGCAAAAGGCAGTGGTTTTCTACTAGGGTTCCGCTGGTGCATTCCAGGGGTTTGGTGAACATGCATTCAAACCCGAGAATCTACATCATATGTTTCACGCACACTTTGTTTCATTGTGAATAAATCTGAACATGAGTTTCTTAATTTTATTAATCCAGTGCTTTTTTGCATACGACTATTAAATTATTGCACAAGGTTTCTTTTTCCCTTGAATGTTTCATTAGGTTTTTACTCAACCAAAAACGTTGAAAGTCACTGATTTAAGTGTTGAAAAAGAATTGTGTGCAATGTTAAATTCTGCGTCTCAAATTATCTACAATTTTTAACTTTTCATCGTGAAAATAATAATCCATTCTCTTGTAGCCTTACAGCTATTGTATGATGATTGATGACATTTTAGCTTGTCTCTCGCAACGGCAGTCTTCCGATATGCAAACGACCTACCACCCTGACATTTATCAAAGTGGAAAGTGGCAATGCTGTGGCAAAGGAAATAAAAACGATCAAGGGTGTCAAGATACCGGTACTGCCTTGGTGAATGCCGAAAATTATAACAAACCTTTGCCACAAATACCAAGTGAGTACTTAATTTTGATGCTCTTACTGACTCACGTTAAATGTTATGCTAATGCTGCTTGCTCAAGTCATTCAGATACGAGGTCTGTTCAAAAAGTTCGTAGACTGAAGTCATAACACAAAAGTACTTTCTACAGCAGTTGCAGGTGTGGGTCTCCTTCAAAGTACTCTCCTTCCCTACGCACACACTTATCCCAGCGGTGTTTCCACTTGCGGAAGCAGTCTAGGTACGCTTCTTTTTTAATGCCTTTGAGCTCCTTCGTCGCATTTGCCTTAATCTCTGAAATGGTCTCAAATCTTCTTCCTTTCAAAGGTCTTTTGAGCATGAGGAACAAAAAGAAATCACATGGAGCGAGGTCAGGTGAGTAAGGGGGTGGGGAAGAACAGTGATGGAATGTTTGGCCAAAAACTCACGAGTTCAGAGGGCTGAATGGGCTGGAGCGTTTTCATGATAGAAAAACCAGTCACCACTCCTCCACAATATTGGCCTTTTCCATCGTATGGCATCCCTCAGACGTTTCAAAACTTCAATGTAGTAGGTCTGGTTCACTGTGGAGCCTTCAAGAAGGTACTCGTGGTGGACAACTCCACTTGCATCAAAAAAAACTATGAGCAGCACCTTGATTTTGGATCGAACTTGGCGAGCTTTTTTGGGTCTGGGGGATGTTTTGCTCATCCACTGAAGATTGGACCTTTGTTTCCACGTCATAACCGTAATCCCATGACTCATCACCTGTTATGATCTTTGACAAGAATTCTTGATCATTTTCTGAGTGATCAAGCAAATCCTGACAGACCTTAACACGATGAACTTGTTGATCACTTGTCATCAGACGTAGCACAAGTTTTGCAGCAACGCGATGCATCTTTAATTCTTCCGTCAAAATGTGGTGACAAGAACCTACCGAGATCCCACATTCTTCAGCAAGCTCTCTCACAGTCAGACGTCGATTCGCTCGCACCAGAGTGTTGATTTCATCAATGTGTAGGTCATCAGTTGATGTGGAAGGACGTCCAGAACGCTCATCATCTTCAACAGACAGCCGACCATTCTTGAAACGTTTATGCCACCTGAAACATGTCTCTCGCTTCATGGCAACATCACCATAAGCCCCTGTTAGGCATGGCAAACGTTTCCGCAGGAGATTTTCCCAGCTTGACACAAAATTTCACAGCAAATCGTTGCTCTTTCAAGTTGTTCATTTTGAAAAAAATTAGTAAAACTTAAAATCCGACGAACTAAAAAACTAACCTTAACTTAACTGCACATAACCAGCACTGAAATAAAGATATCTGCAATCAGAAAATGGCGTCATAATCAGCTGATCTCTGTGAACCTAGCGACACCAAGCGAATGCATCTGGAACAAATACGAGCTGCGCAGTTCAAACAGTCTACGAACTTTTTGAACAGACCTCGTATTTAGTAGCTAATGATGTTAGAATAGCCAAGCCCGTCTTCATTCTTGTAGAAGACGATGTAATAGGTTGAATGTATTGGCCGTTGATTGTTTTAAAAATCTAAATGCAATCTCAATGTCAAAAAAAACTTATTAAGTTTTGTATTTTTGCAGACGAGATGCCTCCAACTTATCCAGGGGGAGATCCCTTTTCGGAAACAAAACGTCATAACTCCCATTCCCAACCACCACCACAGATTCCAGAGCTACCTCCAAAAAATTATCAATCAGCTCATAGTTCTGCGGTAAACAACATTGCTTCGGCAGTATCAAGGCTTACCTTTTCACAAGACAATTCAAATGGCCATTCAAGCGGTTGGTCTAATACCTTAAATTCATCGTATCCCGAACAACCTTCTTCAACAAATTCAAAATATAATTATAATCAACCAAACCACCAAGCTTATCCATCTCAAGCTTCTATGATGCCCACAGGGATTAGTCCAGAAGTACTTTCACACAAGCTAGGGCAAATTCAAGACTCGTATCCAAATCAACATGACGAAGAACCAATGGTGCCTTCGTATCCTCATTATGTAAAAGGATCTAGACAGCACGAGACTCAAATTCAATCAAAATCATATGAACTCACGGCTCCAAGACGAAGTTAGTTTATATTAACATTAGTGTTTGACAGAAGTCTTTAGGGTGGTCGAGACTACGTTACTTTAATGATTTTTTATGTTACCTCAATCGTATTATCAACAGATTGTGCTGTATAAACTTCATAAAATTCAAATCTTCACTATACTCGCGATATTACGCCTAGGCGTGTAACGCGAAGCCCAACTCCTTTGCAACACAGCTCCGAAGAAACGTCGCAATTATGGCGTTCCGTTGGTGACCATGTGCCCGATTTGGCCTGCCGTGGAATTGAACCTTTGATCTCTCGCACCGATGGCGATGAATTGTCGGATTGGCCACTGTGCTAATCTGCCGGTCTGCGTAAGTTTCTTGGTTGTGACAAAAAATTTTCGGAAGGATTTTTACTAAAAAAATGAGAAATATTTATTTACACGTGCTGAACTTATTGTGGTTGTACGCGCGAATGTTGACCATTTTTTAGTGCTGAGAATAGACGATTAATGCAAGGAAGAGATTTTTTCGAAGATTGATAAATTTTTGCAATAACAAGGTGGATTTAATTGCCGAAAGAAACAAATATTATAAATATAAAAATCCTAGCTGTGTTGAATAGACTGAGGGTTGATGCGCGTAACATTTTGTTCTTGTTGTAGTTCACAACATGGCTCAGCCACAATGTTAAGTTCGTGTCGTATTTAAATTGCAACCGGCAGTTTACATTACACGATTGCAAATAGAACAGCTGTTTCTTGTCTCAATATCGCTGATGTAAATACGAAATATTTTTTAGTGGTTGTTATTCGTTTAGTTTCATTATAGTGCGTACTGACATTAGCATTGTTTTGTCGCAAATGCTGAGCCTTGATTCAACATAAAATTTTATTGTATGAATGATACGAAAAAAAAAAATCAAATCGTCATTATACTCTTACTCCGAAATATGTTGTAAGGAGTGGCGAATTGCATTTTCGCGGTTTAGCGCCTGAGCAACACAGAAACGTCACATTGATGGCGAGAGTGTGCGATTTGACCATCCCGGAAATCGAACCCAAGTGCGCTAGTGCCAATAGCGATGTCTTTAACCACTGCGCCAACTGGTGGTGTGAATGATATGACATGCGTTTAAGCCAGTTGACTCGATAATGTTCCCATTTTCCTCTTAACTTCCGTATTAACGAAACTGGAACTAGGTTAAATCCGTGTAAGCTCACTGTCAGGAAATAATATGTTTGTTGTTGACCACTATCAAGCATGGCATTACTAAGTAGTCTGATTGGCATCAGTCCTATATATTATATATCATTCCTTATAGGCACAATTTAGCAGAATGCGCTTGCACTGTATGTTAGAATTCCTGATTATACCCAACAATTGTAAGAGTGTGAACTAACGAGTGTGACGTGTGGAATGTTGTCATGCATTGACTTCCTTTGCGCTGTATTAATTAATTGCAAGCTGTTACGTAACATGACAGTGGTTTAACTTTAATGCCTCTTAAGTGTTACATTGTTCATTCAGTTTCTAAAATCTATCCTACGTAACAAAAAGTAGCGGTTTGTTATTTTTTTAAAAGAATTGATCTTTGTTTTGCGCACCTTACTGCATCAAAACTTTCGCGCTTGTGAGATTTCCATCATCAACTGCCGTTCGGCGTAGTGACTAAAGATATCGCTATCGGCCCGGGAATTCTTGGTTTGGTTTTCGAGCCGGTCAAATCGAACAACGGCTTGTTACCGCTGCGACGTTTTTTCGGATACACGCGCTAAGCTGCGGAGATGGTCTTGCCGCCAGTTTATGCTTCGGCATAATAACGCGAGTATACTGAAGATTTGGTGCTTGTTTTGCGAGCCTTGGTGCTCTGGAGCTGAAGTATTTTACCGTTATTCAAATTTTACTCATAAATTGAAGCAGTAGACATTGAAATAACGTGATTATGACTTAACAACAGTTTTCCGAAATGCATAATTCACCGTCATTAATTTAATAATGGCCTTAGTTGTAATGGCACTTTGCGACGTCTCTTCGGTCATTATGTGTTGAGCGTATGATGTATTGAAATTATTATCAGTAGAGTTTATTGATTATACAAAAAACCTACCTCCTAATAAAGTTTTAATCTATACTCGAGGAAATAATCTTTTTGGTCAATTCATAGGATTTTCAATAGTATCATAATTAGGTTTGCCTTTGTCATACCTATTTTCCGAATTCGGATTACTTAGTAAACTTGGACATTACTCACTTACGTTTCTAGATCCTCTTGTCCTTGGGGCGTGCGACGAGTGGTGGGGCCCGTCTCCGCGTCTTAATACCTGACCTACACAGATTCGAGGAAACGCCGTAGCGGTGGCGATCCCTTGACTGCACTGTATCAAAATTACCGGCTTGGGAATGGAATCTCAAACCTCTCGCGCCAGTAGCGATGTCTTTATCCACTGGGCTAACCGGCCGGTAAACTTGGACATTTAAAATTGTTATTTAGGAGTAGCCATTGCTTTGAGCGTCCTTATTTTTCAGTTAAGAAACCTTTACCCCCACCGCAAGAAGTATCTCGAAAGAATAACGTTATGGTGGCCATCTATGACTTCGAAGTAAGTTTTCATCGTGGATGTTTTGCCTTTTCGTTTAGCGTTGACCACTTATAATGAACGTGTATACTTTTATGCATGATGACGTGGTTTCAACTCCTGCCTGAATAGCCGCTTTATGAGTAATGTAGCGAAGTAATGGTTTGTGACTAAATGTTTTAAAGCGGAATATTACATCAAAAGCCATCGAATTAACCAATCGAATTAATGAATTAATTGAACGTTAAAATTCTGTTAAGATCGAACGAGAATTATAGAGAACCAAGCATCAAATGTTTGCTTGTACTGTGCATGTTTTGGTGCTGGAAGCTGGACCGCTTGCTCAGCAATAACATTTTTGTCGGTATTACATTCATATTAGCTACAACCGTCCACTGGTCTGAGTGGTTAATTACAATTAACCAATCTTGCTCTTGCGGCCTCGCAGGTTGAAGACTCCTGAGCCAGATTCTTACGTGAGAAATTTTTGGACTTTGTGAAGTTTTGATTAAATAAGTAAATAACTGAGGTTATTTTCAAATTTTATTGAACTGAAAACTCACAGCAATTGAGGGAGACTGCGAAGTGAGCCTGCGCTCTTCGAGTCAGCAGCCACCCGGTATATATGTCAAATGCGACCTGCTCCAACCGTGTATGAACCCCTCACGAAGGATCTGTCACCTGCGCGCGGTACCGCTAGGTCATGTTGCTGAAGGTTTTTTATTGCAGCCTATGGAGAAAGGAGATATCCCCCTGGTAGCTGGAGGTCGATATATTGTTTTAGATGACAGTCGTCCGCATTGGTGGTTATTGCGGGACAGTAACGGGGCAGAGGGACATGCTCCTTCTAATTACTTACAAGACGAAGAAAACGATGGAATGGAGACGATGAGGTAGGACAATAAACATACAAGGAAATTCTTGTTGCCAAAATTTGCCAAATGTGATGTTCAGACATACTAGCGAATTGTTAATGTTGGTATGTAATTCGGATTATTTTCGGTTTCAGGTTCTGTTTTTACAAATCTATTACTTGGCGTCATAATTTTTTGCTCTATTCTTTTGATAATATTTTGTCCTGGTAAAGTCTTTTAGATTTTTTTGTTGTGTTGTCACAGATGATAAAAAAACTAAGCTTAGCAGGACAACTTTTTGTTAGTTTTTAGTAAAAGCTGCACTCAATGCTTTTCTATTGTAACGTGAATGTGCTGCACAGCCATACGCTGTTATGAGCGACGTCACATCATTTGAAGATGGTGATGGATACATTTCCGTTGTATCTACTTCCGTTTAACAATATTGCCTCTTGTTAAGCGTTATAAAAGCTGTACTTCATCCACGAAAACTTGCAACGTATTATAGCAGCACTACTCGACTTTCTGGCTGTATTCTAGCTCTGGTGTTCATCTATGGTAATTACTATAAAAGTTCTAGGAACAACTTCTACTTAATTATGCAAAGCACAAGATTCAAATAAAAACACAAAATTTCAAGAACTTTTCAACATACACAACCCTAATAAGCTATCACAGCATCATAGGAATATCTTTGCTGTGAATGTGACTTATGCATGTCCCACCTTATTTTCTTTACCTAACGCGTATTAACCAAAAGGGGGGCAGAATCACTCTTCCCCAGGCGAGGATGTAAGAAACCCAAACATTTGATGCATAAACTTACTCAGCACAACCAGTGTAAAATACCAGCAAACAGTAACACAAAATAATACACGACAAAGCGCAATGTTTCGACCTTATGGGTCTCATTAGGTGCATGACAACCAAAACAAATTACATCAGGGCAAAGTCCTAAAAAGAACATTCCAATCCAAATCCCAAGTCTGGTATAAGCAGTAGTAACCAGTATAACAAGTCAATGAGTTTCTGCTTCACAATATCAAGCTAGGCTAACTTTAGATTTAAACAGCATCAATTTTAAAAAATGGTTGAAAATTTGGCTCAGAACATCTATAACATGCATGCATAAACTTGCATAACATGCATAATAATTGCAGAACATTCATAAGTCACATTCACAATAAAGATATTCCTACGATGCTGTGATAGCTTATTAGGGTTGTGTATGTTGAAAAGTTCTTGAAATTTTGTGTTGAACTTCAACGTAATTAATGAATGTTGACTTTACTTGATATTAACTTGCTCTATCTTATTAGTTTAGTCTCCAAATACGCAGTAAAGCACAGTTTGAAACTTCAAACGTGCAAAAAAATTGCGGTTCTTTGAATTCCTTAAATCGGTCAAAGTAAAAATGCAATTGTATGATATTTAATTGGTGTTATGTCATATATTGTATTATATATATATAAGCTGAATATATCAAGGTAGATGAGACCCGCTTTTCGTGCTATTAATTTGGTCTAACTTCTGTAATGTCATAATGGCTGTGAATATATCAAATGATCTCATGCGCCTAAACTTGATTACGTATTATATATTTGACTACCAGGGAGCATCGAGATTCACGGTCAGTAGATGCTTTCTGGTTTTTAATAACGAAATTCATTTTCATCGTTCTATTGTTCGAATTTTGCTTTTATTCAAGTACGTTTGCATTTAAACGATATTTTCACAAACGGAAAAAAAGATTCTCTTAATTATGTAACGTATTTTGTTGCAGTTGGTTTCAGAAAGACATGTCTCGGCAACGAGCGGAGCACCTTTTGAAACAAGACGCCAAAGAAGGAAGTTTTATCGTACGAAATTCTACCCAGCAAGCGGTGGTATACACACTGTCAGTTGTATCAAAAGGCGGAAAGTATGTTTTGCGGTCAGTTTAAGATTCTAGGACCCGATTTTAATAAGTTAATATTCGTAGTATCAGCGGACCTTTCCAAGTTAAGCATTACCACATTAAGAAAGACTCAAAAGACCAATTTTATCTTTCGGAGAAGCACCCAAAACCATCGGTGATGGAATTAATTAACTACCACAAACACAACGCTGGAGGTAAGTGGTTTAAAAAACCATAGTTAAGTGAACAAACCTTAGCGGAGTTCAGATTAGAATGCTTATTTGTGGACACAGGCCCAGCGTTGCTGGTACTTCGTTTGTAATGAACTAACCTTCGGTTGCGTCTTAACGTAAACCCCCGTGGTCTAGTGGTCAAGTTTTGAACGTCAGAGCTCAAAGTTAGAGCTAGAAACCACTCAAAACATAATGGAAACTCGTCTGGAAGGGTATTGAAAGTTTGAAATGCTACTTTGCTCGCGATAAAACTGATTTGAAGCTGGTGGTGGTTTGAAAGATGCCATTTTAGTTATTTTTGTTTATTCACGTCGATAAATCGATTTTGTTTTGTCTTGAGAAATTGTGGTTTTATGTGCTTGATTGATTTATTCAAGTGATTTAAATAGCATTAACCGTGTAAGGATTTCTTTTTGGGGCCATTGTTGTATTCTGAAATATATAATAGATACATGGTTACGTAACAGATGTTGCTGCTATTTCGAATAGAGATTATGTTCTTACGGACAAACGCGATGGTTTTTCATCGAAACATCGCTATTGATTCAACCCCTGCTTTGAGTGGTTCAAAGCGTTATTTGCAAGCTCTTTTTTGCCCTAAAAGTTTTTAATACAGTGATAGGAAATTTTGGTACCCCAGCGAGTTGCAGCCGATTTCCCCTGGAATCGACGTTTCACATTACGCAGGCATCCCTAGCCAAGTGGTTCTTTCTTAACCTTTCCAGTCCATGGAACACCTATGCTTACAAGATAATGTCTTGGGTATCGGTTTGTTAGCAACATGCCCTAGCGGTACCTCGCGCAGGTAACAGGTCCTACTTGACGGGTTCGATTAATGGGTGGCTGCTGACTCGAAGAGCGCAAGCTCACTTCGCAGTTTCCCTTAACTACTGTTGGATTTTCAGTTCAATATAATTTGACAATTATATTTTACCCGTCTTCGTAACCTCCACAACAAATCGATATCGAAAAAAACAAAAAACATAGAAGACTGGAGGCTCCCATACTTTTGATTTGGGACCTAGTTAGGAACCACTGCCGTCGTCGTTCTGAACCGCTTAGAAATTTGTGGTAAAATTTTTTCTTAAGCGTTTCACCGTTAAATTCTTTTACAGGTTTAATTACAAGGTTGCGTACTGCCCCAAGCTGCCTAGCAGATCGTGACCAGCCCCCTGCTCCCTTATTTAGCAATTCAGATTGGGAAGTTAACCTCAATGATCTGGAAATGATAAAAGAACTAGGCAGCGGTAAGTGGCGGTGAACTACCTATTTACGTTGCTCTTATGTTGCGAACTTGGTACAGACAAGCTACGGTATAGTTTTGCCTTATAGCCTTCGTAAAAAGCTGCAACTTTACTGTTTTGGATTTAATTTTTTAGGTATTACTTCAATTTGAATGAAGTAGGTACTGCAGCATTAACAGCTACTTGTTACTGATTATTGCTTTATGACTAGTCTCAGTTCAGTTGGAAGATAAAGTTTAAAAGTTTTTTTTTAAATGCACCACTCACGCATTGAACGAGGCATCGTAAACGGCTGATGAAAGCCTTATCCAGCAAGCTACATGAATTGTTTATCGTGTAAATTGTATTCTGTAGGTCAATTTGGCTCCGTAAAATTGGCGCTTTATCGCCAGAAAATGTATGTGGCTGTGAAAATAATGAAAGAAAATACAATGGAAGAGGAAAGCTTCATAGAGGAAGCTGAAGTCATGACGTAAGTAGACACCATTAGATTAGTCAATTAAGGTTTTCATACGTTTTTGCAGTTACCGAAAAATATGTGGTTAATGCATGCTCACTGCTCGCATTATAACGATCGTACTGTTCATTGAAATTGATGTTGTAGAAACTTTTATCATTTATAGCTTGGTGAAAGAAGACCTTGTGTGACCTTATGAAACAACTGTTATTAGTAACTTTATCATCACTTACATTATTTACAAATAACGTACATACAGAAAACATAACATACAAGAAACAAACTGAACGTTTTCTGAAAGCATCGACTGTTCATCATCTGTGTGTTATATTTTCTCTACGTATGTTGATAATGATAAATTTTCTGAAAATGATAGCTGCTGTAGGGATGATATCGGCCTTTCTCAACCCTTAACCGTCCTTAACCTTCGTTCTAGCGCTTGGGGGTGTATGCTGTGGTTTCATGGAGCTACTCCACGACTCGATTTCTCGCACAGAATCCTATTAACGCGGAACAACTTCAGTAAAACACTATCTGATATGTTTTAGACCGTCAAATGATAGCTCAGTTCGTACGATTTTAGTGGGAGACAAAAATCGCTGGTTTCTGTTCAATGCTTGAATTGAGCTATTTCTAAAAAAACACTAGAAGCTTATTCTAAAAAAGAGCTGTCAATCAGTCAGGTTGGCCGTTTTTCTATTGCCTATGAAACACACATTTCACGTTAAGCTGTAGCAGAAACGAAATGCATGATTTTAAGAGATTTAGAGGTTTTTATTTGCAATTAAAATTAATGTTAGACTCCTACCCATACCTCAGAGAAGTTAGGAAGATCTCGAGGTTTTCCCAACTCGTAACAATTGCTTCAGCGACTAGCAAAGGGTGGAATTAAAATATAGTTTACTAATAGATATAGTGGAATTAAAATATAGTTTCCGATGCTTTTAATGGAATACCTTGAAGAAGTTAAGCGGGTTCTTTTGTTTTCATTATCGCAAAGTTCTTCCTGTGAAGCTTGCATAATGTTTTCTCTATATACAAGAGCCTTGAAAATACTGAATGTCGAGTGTATGTGCGGTTAATGAGCGTTGTGATGCGACGCGCGTGCACATTAGCGTACACGGAAGTATAATCCTTTTTACAGGCGTTTAAATCATCGGAATTTGGTCAGTTTGTACGGAGTCGTCACGAAACAGCGACCTATATGCATCGTAACCGAATTTATGGAAGAAGGTTGCCTATTGGATTATATCCGCAAAAATTCATACCTTCAAACCCACCCTGACACTCTGCTAGACATCTGTCACCAGGTTAGTTCGTTATTTGCTAAAACTGTTTACTCAACTTCAACTTCTTTCACTTTTGCTTCCGAGTATTCTGTAAAATTTGTCTCTCGTTTTGACATTTGCAACAAACAACTTTTGACATTTGCAACACATTTGCGACAGACATTTGCAACAAACAAATGTTTACACACTACACAGCGATCATTGACCAAAAACGACGTTTCGTCGGAGCGGCGTTGTCCTGGGGTTATGCCGCGGAGATGGGCCCCGTTACTCATTACACGCTTCGGCGTGATATCGCGAGTATCATGAAAATGTAATTTTTATTCTCTTGAAAGTTTTCGACTTAAAGTCAGACTTACAAATTTCCTGCTTTGCAGCTCTTGCTACCATACATTAATGCTTACTTAGTTTTTTCTAAGTTGTTTTTGTGTTGTATTTTCTGAGCATCAACAAGTTCTGTTATGACGAGCATCAACAAGTTCTGTTATTACATCTTACGTTGCCGCGTTGATGTAAAATCATGCAGTAATAAAAGAAAGATCGTTTTGCAGAACGCAGCCAAACAGCTTCTGCAAGCGTTTTATCAGTAATTCATTATTTGTTTGTGTTTTCAACTTACGCTTTGTGTTGTACGAATTATGCTTTGGATTAAAAGATTAGATAGATGAACTTCGTCTCAGCATTAGCTAGGCGTTGATGTTGCTTACGACTTTCCTTTAAATACAAAAAAAATTTTTTTAGCTATCCCTACTTTTTAATATTGCTATTCCTCCTCTGTGATGAATGAATAACTTACTATATGCGGCTTTGCGCAAGTTTATTCGGAGAGCTGTTTTTAACAAAAGTTTCTTGTGTTGTTTGGCTTGCCTGTTTTTAATTGCTTAGGTATATTAATGGAATTTTTCGATTGTTTTGCTCTGTTGGTCTCAGGTCACTTGATTTTTTAGTCATAACATGCATAGCCTAACTTTATGTGTGGTAAACTCAGCTTCACCTGATTTCTATAAAGTCAAAACGGTTCGTTTTCTGGCTGTCACGCCGTTTGTATTCATTTCTTTTCGTGCAAGGTTTATATTTTTCAACCTCGCCAGATCAAAATATTTGATTCATCTGCAAGACACAATGCAGTCATTGACTCCAGTAATGGGACCAATGAGGGTGCTGTTTAATGTCGCAATATATTTAAAGTATTTAGTTATGTACCAAACTCGTAGAGCGCAGTTTCAATATTAAAGTTTTCGTCCAACTCAATACTATATTAGTAGCGCATTGTTCATTTCAAGTTTAAGTATCTTTTAAAATCAAGGCATTTAGAATTTTGTCACGATTAATAGGTCGGAAGCATTATGACATCAGTATCGCCTCGTTCAGTAAAATATGGTATTCTTAGTGGCTAATTATCTAGTAGTTGCGCAACAGCGACAGGATTGAGTGTTGGCATTAGTATTTAAATTTCTTTGTATTGAAAATTACATGTATTCCTTATTAGATAGCATAACAAATCTTGATTATAATCGCGATATTCCGCCGAAGCGAGTGGCGGAGCCCATCTACGCGGCTTAGCGCCTGGGCAACACTGGTGTGAAGAAACGACGCAGGGGTGGCGAGCCAGGACCTACTCCTATCAAGACTTCTCGCACCGATTGTGATGTGTGTTTAACTACTGCACCCATTGGCTAGTTTTAATATCGTATGCATCACAACTTAAAGACGTGCTTTATTTTCGCTGTCCATGAAATTTCGAGTTTTGCTTGGCTGAGAAATACTCTGACTTAATAGTAACATTTTGGGCTGTTGATATGCCTGCAGTATGTCGCGCATAGAGTTGAAAGCGGAAAGGTTAAATGAGAATTTCTCGCCAGCGCCCATCCCAACGTAAGAGCTTAACTCTGCTTGTTGGTTTTACTGTTAATTTCATTCAACAACAGCACTTTTCACTCCTTAAAATGGCGAGCTTAGGTGGAGCTCTCCCAAGCCTACATTGCTCTTAAAGGAAGAATGTTTTTGAAACAGCAGTACTGCCATCCACTGTACTGTGCTTTCATGAGATTCATTTATTTTTAGGTGTGTGATGCAATGCGATTTTTGGAATCTCAAAATCTCATCCATAGAGATCTGGCTGCTAGGAATTGCTTGGTGGGTAAAAATATGGAGATCAAAGTGGCTGATTTTGGTTTAACCAGGTAAGTTAGCCTTAAAGTAATGTCTTTGTACGTTCTTTGGTAGAAATTGTAACGACTTTGATAACGTAACCGCAATATACATGTGTTACATTTCAACTCAGCTTTTATACAGATGCAAATTTTTTATATAATTTTTTAAAAATCTTTGATAGTGGTAGAAGCCATGTTGCTTTTCTACTTGCCGAGTCGCCGTTGACTAAGTTTTCTTTAGAAGTTTTTCAGCTTTTATACAAAGGTTTTCTGTAAAGTGGGTACTTAGCCAAACAGACTATGTTTAAAACTGTTTTTAGATACGTTTTAGACGACGAATATACGAGCAGTTTGGGCAGTAAATTCCCCATCAAATGGGCAGCTCCTGAAGTATTGAATTACACCAAGTTTAGTTCAAAATCTGATGTGTGGGCGTTTGGTGTGTTGATGTGGGAACTTTTCACTGGTAAGTTTCTTCCTTGATAAGCCATTCTGTGTGCATTGCGCTGTTACTAATGTAAACCGATTTACGTACAGTTAATCTGCTACCGGAGAGTTGCTGTTGTAGTTAAAGACTCTGCTGACGGTGTAAGAGGTCTGGCTGAGGTTTAATGCCTGTGCTGCCCAAATCGCGCGCAGTGTCGTCAACGGCGTGTTATCGCTGCGACGTTTCTTCTGGTGCTAGGGGGCCCGCCACTCTGACACGCTTTGGCGTAGTGAGGCTAGTGAAGATTTTATTTTTTTAATTCAACTATGCCTGTCTAAACTTATATTTTTCGACGTTTGCTGTTCATGTACTTTCAAACTCGTATTAAAAGTATTACTTACCAGTTGCTTGTCTTGATAAGGAAGTATGATCCCGTTTGAAAATTCCTTAGTAGGGTGTTTTCCATTGCATTAATTATTAAATGTTCATGTTTGGAAAAACTGACGTAGCTAAGCTAATAACTATAAACAAGACTCTTCTAGATTTGAGCCTCAGTTTCTCCTTTTTCTTCTGAAGCTTTCATTTTACTCTGCAGCTGGTTAATAATTCGCCAAGCAGAAGTAATGATTAGAAGGTGTCTTATTTAAAGTCGCAGTAAAGGACTTGGTTGGGAATTTGAACCATTAGTTTCGTGTTCACATTGTCGTAAAAACGTTTAACCCCCACGCCTCACCATTTATATTAATGTAGCTGAACTGTTTTTTAATGTTTTCATTTGGTCATTTCTATGAGCATTAAGTCTATGCGTTAATGCCGGATTAAGATAAAGTATGCTTGTTCTGTAAAAATATGCATTTATTTCGAAATTAATAATTTGGTTGTATGAAGTAACGTAATCTTGAATGAATTTTTGAACGAGACGTTTTCTGGTCATCATAATATTAGCACTTAGTAAGAAATAGCTTCATTATACGATGCTAGGCATTAACTTCTTTGCTTTGGGATTAAGGAAAAGAGCGTAGAGAACAAGGTAGCAAAGTCACATATATGCCGTTGAGAAAGGCACGTAAGGGGATTTCCTGTGGTGGCATCCAGCCGGTTCGTACCGGTTGTATAGAACCGTTTCACGAAATTTTACTAGATCAATGACCCGACCAGCATTGCTGTTTGTACTTGTACCATTAGTTCAAATAGAACCGACTGAAAATATGATTTATGTAACAGAATCGGCTGACAAAAAATTAAATTTCGCCACACGGGATTTCTCCATCGTAGAGTGGTAAACTCAGCACGCGCTGTAAAGAGCGGTGAAGCTATTTAGAGTGATGCTGCGCTGTATTCAATATTATAACCTCGATATAATAATGATGAACGATTGTGAACAGGTGGGAAAATGCCTTTTGCCGCTCTTAGCAATTCCGAAGTGGTTGATCAGGTTGCTCATGGCATGAGACTTTCACGTCCAGTCAGTTGTCCACAGGAAGTGTACAAAGTCATGCAGATGACGTGGGAAACTGAACCTGAACGAAGACCAGCATTTCATAAGTTATTTGAGTTATTCTACGATTTATTCGATGAAATAGCAACCAAATATCCCAAGGAAGGAATGTACGACGCTTGAAGCGTGACACAATCCGGTGAAAAAGTGTAATTTCAATCGGAATCAGTTTAAGTTATACGTACTTCTAAAATTTCTTGAGGGTGTATCTAACGTATCGTCGCTCGTTATTGTAAGTGAATCTTAGTGGCTTTGGACAACACGTATAATTTACGATTTATTTGGCGCCGGAAGAGGGGCTGATAAAATTCAGCAGAACGTTTTGTAGTTAGGGTACTAATGTCGCCAAATCTTTCAATCCGTAGCTAATAACAAAAGTCCTAAAATTTTTATCGCTGGTCACAGTTTTCTAACTGTTAAAGTCAAAATTAAGAGATGTTATTTGCCAAATGTCGATGGCATTAACCTTATTGGAGCTTCAAGATATTTAATTTTTGTGTTATTATGAGATATGTTATTGCTGTGATTAGCTGACGACTATGTTCTTTGCTGCAGGTCGTTATTTTCATGTGTTATGCTATCCTTATTCAATATTTTGTGTGCTTATTGTTGGAAGTGTTTATTTTTCAGTGATGATTTATTTCAACGCAAATTTGCATGAAAAATCATTCCTGCGAGCACTTACCATTCGCAATTTCAGTGCTTACTTTTTTCATTTTCTAATCATGCTCGTCTATATGCAGTTTTGCAGTTATATATGCATTGAGATTTACTATCTTTTATTGCTTTTTTCATGTGTTTCTATTGCTTCATTTTACTTGGGCTAAATATTTGACATATAATGTTCAATTATTGTTCATACTAGTTCCTTAAATACAATCAAGAGTTTTTGAACTTGAATAAGCAAATTCCACTAACAATTTTGTAAAAAATCTAGGGCATCTCTGAAAATTTTAATGATATTATTAGTATTTAATGTCTAAGTTATGGAATCGTCATTATTTTGCCTTACAACACTTGGCCTCTGCCTTATCCTCATAAAGGATTTTTAGGTACCGGTTGATAAGACTCCATCAAATTCTTACCGATTGAATTTTGGTTTGAACTAACTGGCCATTTGGTTCGTAACTTTTTGCTTTCGTAGCGTTTTTGTGTTGTCTTCAACGCAGTTCACGTTATGCTTGAGGTTACGTTTATATTTTTTCCATGAAAATTCAATCATCTCTGTAGGGCTTCTTAAAAAATGTTCGCCTGTTTAAATTTTTTCAAGAATGGGTTGAACGCTATTCGAATTTTGAAATATAGCCTACTTGCGGAATGATCGTGGAAATTAAGGTGAAGGTAGCCTAAATTAGAATTAAACTACTGATTGATCAGACCAAAGATCAGACAGCCGAGTAAATAAAATCCTGGTTTCTGGAACAGTATAATGCAAGTTCGATTCCGAGTTAGTTAAGGAAAAAAACTTTGAATTGCTATTCACAACCACGGGGGTGCCAAGGGAGCAAATACCGCCCACAAATTTTTTTTAGTAGACCTATCAGTGTTAGTACAGACGTTTACGTCCACATTGTTCCATGCACATCCCCAAGAGGGTCAGTCACGTCCCCGAAAATGCCAAACTCCCGTCCATTCAAATCCTAATTCAAGTCCGTGAACATCTCTGATGAATAGGCCTACCGACAAAAAAAACGCAAAAATCGAATTTTTAGATTCTTGAAAATTGATCTAACACCAGCGGATTTTTGAATGCTTCGTTGAGGTGATTTTGCTCTTTACCAGACGACGTTGAAAACCTGGTCATAGTGTATCCATTATTACTAACAGTGAAACCACTCTCTGTGCTCAGAGTCCGGAACGAAAATCAGAGTTGAGAGTTCATCTGTTCAAATCGTGTTGCCCATTCCTATAGCCTACTGAAAAATAAAAAAAATAATGGTGAGCAATTTCATTGTATTTATTACACCAGAGTTTCCCAAACTAGGGTCCGCGGACCCCTGGGGTTCCGCTACGACCGCACAGGGGGTCCGTGACGATTTTTCCAAAATAAAAAACTAGAACTTATTAATGATTTTTAAACCCAATTAATTACTGTAGTGATTGAAAATCTTATACCTTAGAATGTTTTTTTTCTACTATCTCTTGATTGTTGAGTAATTATTAAAGTTAGTCATGGATTATGATACTCTTGCCTTCATTGTTTATGAATTGCAATGACAAGTTGAACGCACGAGCAGAAATGATAGACTAGATCAGAGAGACCCCGAGCAGGCTTATTAAGATATATAGGCTATAAGTTTATAAGATACAAGATGAAAGCTTTAACGGCCTAATTTCTTTTTAGCAGCCTGTTGGTAGAGCTAAATAATAACTAAAAGCATTGAAATTGTGCAAACGTAAAATGAAATCAAACTTTTAGTATACTTGCGGTAATACGCAGAAGCGTGTAACGAGTGGCGCGACCCATCTCCGCGACTGTGACTTTATTAGTGCCCGTGCAATACAGCTTCGACTCCTAAGAACCCTCGAAAGGATGACAAACTGCTGTTGGCGACGCTGTGTCTGATTTGACCGGTCCGGGGATCAGACCCCAGACCTTGCGCACCAATGATGATGTATTTTAGAAGTACGCCAGGGGTCGGTAACCTTCTGCACTTGGAGTAATCTTAACCAATATCCCAAAATATTAAACACACTGTGAGCAGCAAAAACACTACAGCAATCAAAAAATTAAAAAAGATCTTTGTTTTCCCTCTCCCAAAAAAGGTCTTCGTTTACCCCACAAAAAGTCGCAACATGAGAATCAAAGAACCGCAGGTTACCAACTGCACAACGCCAATCGCTCGGTGTAAATGCACAATTTATGGACGAATATTTGAAACAAAAGCTGTGAGAAGCAACCCCATCCGTCCCATTCATGTGATTCATATGCGTTGGTAAAAATGAAATTACGATTAAGCACAATTCATTTTCGTTTTGCATTTTATGCTTTTATTGTAGTTGGGTGAAAAATTAACGCTGCTTAAAAGTGGGGTCCGCAGTAAACTTGATTCGCAAAAATGGGTCCGTGGCACAAGAAAGTTTGGGAAACCCTGTATTACACTATAAACTGCTCGTCACTTTTTTTCTTTTCTACGTTGCAATCTGCTATGGCTCCTTGAAAATTCAAAATAAAACAGCAAACTTTGGAAACGGCAATAGAACAGATGAACTTCTTTAAAAAGCAATTATTACATCACAGCATTTGCCGCATTTTTGTGGACTTACATAACAATGCTTTTTTGTTAAGTGGGTCCACAGTAAAAACTATAAGTACACTGTGACCACTGGTGTCATCAGGGTCACGCAACTTCGCAAGTCAATCCGTATATGACTCTTGTTTTGGCGTTGATGCAAGATTCTACACTCATTGAACTGAAGGCCTTTTTAATGTTTGCTATAGCACAGTATACTAATCTATACCGTATGCCCACTCCACACAAAACCCATTGTGACGTGTGTCCACAAAAAAATCTCGGAAAAATGCATGGAGAAAAAATGGCGGTTCTGGCAAGTAACTTTTGACCGAAATGCGTGTAATTAGATAGGAAAATGTTGAAAAAAGTTAAAATTCTCGTAACTTCGAGCCGAAATTGGTAAAAATAGGTTTTAAAAATAGGTAGCGAGTAAAGGGTTACATGGTGGAATGAAAAAACTGAGAATTTTTTTGTTATATACAAACTTGAGCTTGATATTGCTTCTTGGCATTTAAATGTTTTGTTTAGAAATGAGCCGTTCGCAGTGGCCTATATGATAATAAATTATTTAAAAAACTTTTATTGTTTAAGCGGGAATAACTGCAAATTTTAAAGTTGAAAGGAAATGCCGCAAAAAATTAACAAATTCTTTTAAATCTATTCGGTTTTGATTAGATTTATTTAAAAGCACGCGAATTTTTGCTGCGTAGACCAGGGGTCGGCAACCTTTTGTACTTAAAGAGCCAAATTAGTCCGTTTGTTACAATGCGAAACCCAGCGGGAGCCGCAGAACTACCGTCAGGTCCAAAAACTTCAGTTACTTCGAAAATGATTCCTGAAAAAGGTTTTTGTTTAACTCCAAAAGGAGCCACAACTGGGGTTCAACGAGCCGCATGTGGTTCTGGAGCCGCAGGATGCCGACCCCTGGCGTAGGCCTTATAACCCAATAATAATGTTTAGGCTGTCTCCTGCTAGGAGCTCACCTGTTAGGAAGTTGAAGGCGGTTTACACGAAACTTGTAAAAATTAAAGCGTGATAAATGACAGGCCTACTATTTTGCTGTGGATATCACGCGAGTCTGAAGCAATAAATTCAGAGTAGGAATAGTTTACTAAAGTTTGATCATCTTTAACGACAACAAAATGCTACAAGACTTCATTTCCAAAGGACTACACAAAGTCATGTATATCTAGGCTAAAACTGATTTTAACTTGAAGCTATTATATTGACTGATTTTTCATTTTTATCCTCCTCTTATGAGAAAGCGACAGAGGTGCTGTATATTGGGACGAATCCAGACTCGCTTAGGAGTTGCCCTTGTTGTTTCCGAGTTTTCTGCTAGAGTTTTGCTTCTAACTTTTTCAATTCGCTGCTTGTTAGATTCCACCGAACAGAGATAATTGTCGTGAAGCATCTTATCCAAGGATGCAACAACAAGGCTGGGGTGATAGTCGGGGCCGGATTTACCAATAGGCTAGGCAGGCTGAAGCCTAGGGCCTCGGAGAAATAAGGGGCCTCGTCACGAACAGCAAAGATCTTTTTATCAAGACCTTGATAGGCCTACGCGCAGAGACAAGAGCGTATTTAGGGGGGCATTGTGCCATGCCCCACCCCCTCCTTTTGACTCTGCCTTTTAGTAAAAAAGAACAAAATTAATGGTGCCAAGTGACTAAATTATGCCAGACTCTTTTGATGGTTTCTGTAGCTTATGGCCAGGGGCGTAGGATGAGGGGTATGCGTCCTTCCCACCAGCCATTTTCAAAAATGTTTTCGATGTATACAATTTTTCCATAATTTCGAATCTCTTCCACAGTAATAAACCTTGCGCCTTCAGCACGTACATCGAAAACGTGCTAACAAAATGCATCATATTTGGCGAAGCACTCAGAAGTAGGGTCAGAAAATTTAAACAGAATTTGCGTGAAGATTATACAAAAAGCACTAAAATAGCCATTACAGCATGCAAATTTTCAGGGGGGGCATGCCCTCGGACCTCCTAGAGCCTTTTCTGCGTCTCAATCAGCTATAAATTAGTTCTGCCGAAAAAAATACGCTTGAAAAAAGTGTGAAAATTATGGCCCCCTCTCCCCCCTTTCAAAATTTCTCGTTACGCCACTGCGTAGAGATGAGTCTGATCGTTGCGCACAATAGGGCCTCATTGATCAAATAGCCTAGGGCCTCTCATTGTCTAAATACGGCCCTGGTGATAGTTGAACCATCAACCTTGCGATCATGACCGTCGTAGAAACGACACTACGAACCACTCGGTCACGTTGCCGACTATGTTTTACGGGTTAGCAAATATTGTCAGGATCAAAAGCATTTCAAAAGTTTGTTTAGTTTGTTCGTGAGACTTTCGAAAATTCAACTTCAGGACTAGGTAAAGACCTTGTCTTCTAAAACTTTCTGTAACACTGCAAAACCATAATCTTATTTTAATGTGCAACAGTGCAATGAATCAATACAGTGTTAGGCTAAAACTCATAACAAAGCAGTCACAAAAATTAAAGCACAAAACTGAAATATTTACAATGAAAAGCAAAATAACACATCAATAAAAGGATAAGAACTTTTCATCAGTAACAGGAAAAGAATGCGCTAATTGGCGGTTTTTGCAAGTTTTACAAGTGTGCAATTTTTAGGTTGCCTACTTCTGGCAGCTTTTGGTTGACATCTTTATCTCGCTATTGTTAAAGTTCTGAATAAAGGACTACTGCAGTCGCATTTGAATAAAAAGTTTAATTAGAAAAAACTTCGAAAAGTATGGGTACGAGCAAGCTTGGAAAGGTATTTTCAACGATTCGCGCAACACCAACTCTCCCAATCCCAAAAAAGATGCAAATTGCTGAAGTGTCACAGTGATTTTTTCTCCAAATCCCCTACGTAGGCAACAAGCGAAGAAACTGCATCGTTTTTCATAGAAGGAACTGCATCGTTTTTCAAGTGAACGACGCTACTGTTTGAAGGGAGCAGCATTGACGGTTCGAAATGAATTGAGCATAATTTACAGTTGTTGTATGAATATTCCGACGATTGATTCTGAAGGTCCAATCTTTTAGCATTTTTGACCCAGAGTTTTGAACTAAAAAAAATCACTTTGTAAAATGGGCAGGGCAGCAACAGCATTAATAATTACGGTCCAAAAACTGAATCATTCGTGCATTTGGAAGGCAAATACAGTATTATTGTAACAATCAAGCTATTTAGACACAACGTCGTCCTACCTGGCCTGCTGAATGGGAAGTCAGAACGACTTCCACGTGTCAGAGGTCAGAGGACAAACCATTCCCCATCGCCATGGTTGATCTGATCAAGGTCAAGCACTTGGAGCGATGAGTGTACCTTAAAAGCCTGAGGACGGCTGATGAGGGCTAATAGCCCGAAACAGCGCTGTCTCGCTCTACGGTAACCATGGCTGGAGTTGCTCTCGCAACTGTTGGTGATGGGGGATGGTTTGTCCTCTGACCCAACACGTGGAAGTCGTTCTGACTTCCCATTCAGCAGGCCAGGTAGGACGACGTTGTGTCTAACTACTGTACCTAGACCACATGGAGAATTTAACCTGAGTGGTTATCTAACATGATGATAGGTACCACAAAGGTTAAATTCTTTTTAGATATACAAATCCGGAAGGGTGCTCGGCTGATGAAGGTCTAGCACTTGGAACAATGAGTGTACCTTGAAAGCCCGAGGGCGACTGATGAGGGATACGAGTACGAAACAGCGCTATCTCGTTCTATGATAATCAAGCTCTTGTTGAGTATGGGTTAATCCACTGGCCACCGTTGTCTATGGCCAGTCGCCTGCTAAGACGAGGAAACAACCTAGTAAAGAAATGAAGACTAGCTGTACAGGAGGAGCAATGCAAATAAAGAGTCACTACAGTCTGGAATGAATCTAGCCTGGATTGGCTGTGCGTAGCAAGGCCGACGAGACTTTTGTTATAGTCGAAACATTAAATTGTCCCTAGCAAATTTCTCATCAAGCCATTGAGCTTATCGCATTTTTTTCTTTTGTCTCGCAATGCAGTTGCGACATCAATTCGTGCTTATCCAGGCATTTCGCCTACTCCAGACGAAACAATTCATCACTATTCGCATCAATTAAAAGTGAAACCTCTGCAGTTTGTGTCTTCATAATTTGTCTAGATTGAAGCAATAACGTATCGGTCAGCAGGGCAGAATCAAGCAATGAAGGAGAGAATATTCAAAAAAGGAAAGAAAAATGGTTTTAAATGTTAAAGTTTCACTGTACACTAACAGGCGTACGCCGACTTGTTTAATTAATAATTTGATGAAAAAGGTATAGGTCTATTAGAAGCGCTGCATGATTTTCGCCATTTTCGAAATGAAATAGGCTACCAGCTGACCAGTAAGCCTACGATGGTGCTGGTAAGCTGGTTGCGTCAATGCTGAGCTTTTTTCAGCTGGTCATGATTCAAGACTGATGTCGGGTCAAAGAACCTGGATAAACTGTAGTTTTGCCTAAATAGCTTCTTACCGTTCTGTGTCTTTTGGAATCTGAAAGAAACTTAAGGAGGGATATTTGGCCTTGCTGTTTAAGCAATTGAATGCTGATCAGTTTGATGATGAGCCCCTTTTTCTATCCGTTGTTGGACATTTTCTTGGTCCATTACTTTTGTCTTTACTTTAATATACTGGCAGCTCAGTTGATCATTCAAAATACTGATAGCGCACCTCAGTTAATAATTTTAAAATAGTGGCATAAAGATTCTGAGTTGGATTGTAGGTGAAATTGCTGCGAAACCAATTAGACTCGAAGCAGACCTGAAGTGTAAAAATATTGCAAAATTTGAATTGCTCTTAAAATACTTTTTTCAAGCTTTGGTCGCGAGTGTAAAACCAGAAATAACGTGTGGTGAAGCAAAAAGTTTATAAAATTGAATATTATTGCTGCTTCTTACTTATTTTGAATTATTTTATGCTTAATGAGCTTTTTCAATTCCTTGCAAAAACTAAATTAAAATTAATTATCTTCGAAATCAATACCTCAATGATTAACAAAGCTATCGACATTCGATGTTTTTTTGTTTGGTTTTTTTGTTTTTTTTTTGATTTGTTATGTTGCTGCTGCTGTGTTGTTTTATTTTTTTCAGATGTCTTCAGTATGACGATAAAAGAGTAAAGAGGAAAAAAATCTAAAAAGAACGACTAAAAAGTCCACTCTTCCCCACACTGTCAAGAAAAAAATACCAAAGAATTACCAGCGCTAATCCACTTAAAGATAATACGGACTTTATAAAGAGACGAACATTCAACGACAAGACTCGCTGAAATAACAGTATTATAAATAAATGTCCCGCGAAAATGTTTGCATCCGTGTAGTTGTGATGATGCCTTTTACTATCGTTTAAGTACCGCTACTAATTTCAAAAATGAGCCCTCCGTAGTTAGTTGGTCAGTTGGGTCACAAGCTGCTATTTTGAGAAATCAATGCATCTGCTTTTTAGTTACAGCATGCTTTTGCTACTTAAATATGTTAGGCCTACGATGTTGGTTCGTTTTTGTTGATTTTTTTTTTTTTATTTTGTGTGTGTTAATGTGATGCTACCGGTCATGCAACCATGTCCAGTCAGTTTCGACTGGCGTGCTTCAACGCTAATCCGTTTTGCTGCATGTTCCGTTTTCCGTGCCAATATTCGTTCCAGCGGTGCCACGCCTTGTGATTTTCCACAAGATCTTGTGATTTTGATTTCAATCTTGTGACTTTTGGGCATAATCTTGTGATTTTTCATTGCAACAATGTTTGGTCGGTATTTCAAGAAAAAATGCTTGAATCGGATGTTTCAATAAAAAGTTTCCAACAGATCGACTGTGGTGCTAATACTGGTACAGGTAACCTGTTACAGTGCGTGGTATTATCTGTGAAGGGAACTGAACAGTGAAGAAAACTGTTAGCTGTCGGCTTAGTGTCTAAGTGAAGTTAGGGTTAAATCTGAATTTAGAGAGGTCCTGCTAAAACCTGCAGGAGCTCAAGGACCGCCCTTGCAAGTGAGTTAGGAGCACAAGGACCGCTAGGGGCACAAGTGAGTTATTACTTTGCATGGCTTAGCACCTACAAACTACTTGATCGATTTAATCCAAATTTCAAAGCCCACTCGATAACTCAGAAATGCGTCAAAATTACTTCTGCAGAAGCCTTTCGTTAAAACAAGTGCTAAGTTGATCGCTGTTTCGCTAGAGCAGCAGCAGACTTGTGGAATATTTTACCCGAAAAACTGCAATAATCGGACAGTAGGCTACAGCAGTTTTCAAAAATAAGTTAAAAACACATCTTTTTTCTTTGGAATATTTAGATTAAAGCGCTGCGAGCCTTTGTGTAAAGCGGATGCAGCGCGACAGAAGTGTGCTATTATTATTATTATAACTTATTATTATTACTAAGGGCCCTAACCCCTAACTCTAACTCTTAGTAATAACTCACTAGTCAGCTAGTGGTCCTCGTGCTCCTAAAACTCACTAGCGAGGGCGGTTTTTGCACTTCTGCAGGTTTTAGCAATACCGTTTAGAGGTGGATTTTTGGTAAAAAGTTACTCTTGTTTTGAGCATATTCTGATAATTACGGTTTTACCTACAGCTAACACCACTATTTTGTTAATATGTCACAAGCTGGTGTTTTGTAGAAGTCGGCAGCGCGGCGCAGTCGTTCGAAGCGTTGTTTTTACAACAACCATAATCGCGAGGGCAATGGTTCAACTCCCAACCTAGTTTCGTTGTTGCGTCGTTGGATAAGATGCATCACAATGATTATCTCTGCTTGGTGGAATCTGGCAAGCAGCAAATTAAAGAAGTCACAGGAAGTTTAACCGAAAAACTTGGAAACAAAGGCAACTCATTAGCGAGTCTGGATTCGTCCTACGCATAGCTCCACCGCCGCTTTCTCGTGATAGGAGGGTAAAGATGAAAAAATCATGATCATCATCAGTTGTGTATGCGGTATTTTTTCATTCAAGTGGCATTTCTTTTTGCTCTGCCATTAAAGTTGCGTTCAATCTGAATTTTGATTTGTGCCTTTTACAAGTTCGTGTTCATTTTCACTGTTGTTAAGCATGATTGCAATTTCATCAGAAATCATCGTGTAGTGTGCTTGTTTTTTCTTTGATATTGTGCATTGCGGTTAGTGTTTTGTTAAGCTTTTGAAATTGTTTTATCTGTTAATTTTAATGTCTCACGTTTTTATCAACCTAAAGTTACTAGGCTTACATAAAATTAGTTGTTTTAAGTTGTGGGTAACATCTGCTTTTTAAGCTAATCACCTCTAATAAATAAAAATTTTGTGACTGAGTAATCATTTAATTTTTTTGGAGTTCAGCATTAGAAACAAACACATTATAACTTTCTTTTACAAAGTGTACGTAGTTCAAAAGTCATAACAGTTGATTCAGATGTCATAACAGACCTCAATTTGGCAGTAAAAGTCAGTAAAGGTTTGGTTTTATAAACTTGTGATTTTGAGTCCAAATCTTGTGATTTTTTTCAAAAATCTTGTGATTTTTAAAAAATTTTCTGTGGCAGCATTGATTCGTTTATTTTACGGTAGAGTCTAAATTGCAACTCAAAAAACTGTTTCCAGAATGCGATGATTGGCTGGCAGGTTTTCTTATTGCGTCACACTTGTAAAACAATCAAATTTCGCAGGCACAAGGTTGGGGAGTGAAATCGGGTAGAATGGAACAGCCACAATTCTTGAAAATGTGTGTTCGGACCCTCTTAGTCTACTACAGTAGCTACGAGGCAAAAATAAGCTTTCAAAACAACAGATTTAGGCAGAATTACTCTGATTTTAGAAATTATAGCCTTGCAGGCTTACGGCTACATGAAATATCAATTAATCGGTTATAGAGTACAATGTTTGTAGACCATAGGGTTGAAAGAAAATGGAAAGGTTATCATCGTTATCAGAAAACAGCTGCGTACCAGTAGGTCTACTCTGTAACAGTGTAAGGAATAAGTTCAAGCGTCCTCGTCCATCGGCAGCACTCTGAAGAACGGAAGACGGAAAAGGGTGTGGCGCGAGATCACGTATACAGCAGTGCATCTTAGAAGTAGCGTTGGAACTTTTGCTGAGTAAACACAGCTTGATCATGGGTATGCTGGGAATTCACTCTTACCGGTAGGTAGCCCACCTCTTCTGAATTTCAATAGGCTACACTGCTTTTCACCGTCTCATAAAAGCGAGTACTTACAAACACCACTATTCTACTGCTGTAAGATGAAGTCACCCCTTACGAAGGGCACAACAAGTAAGCCAACATTCAGGAGGGTATTTAGCTAGGGTTGTGCCATGCGCCCCCTCATTTTTAGTTTTTTTGCTATGCCACCAGGGTTGCCTTGGTGAGGGACTCGACCCCCCTAGTTCAAAAAAACTGTAAGGAGGGCTCTTAAACTCAGCCAAGTCCTTAATTGTGAGTGTTTAGACTTACGAGCAGAGATTCTTAAACTGGTAGGCGTAAGCAGTGAGTTGATGGTTGAACAAAGGTATTTTCAAATCATTTTTTCGTAAAACATCAAAACTTGTTTCCCAAAAACAGCTGCATCCTTCCCATTAAATCGATTTAGACATTGCAAATAAATTGTTATATAATTGTTTTCTGCATGTTTTTTGTAGCGTGGTGGGCAGTGCCGTATTGAGGCATCCCTAAAGTTCGGTCTTTCCAGTCGGGGGCGGGGGGATTTGTAGGGGCCCCACGATATTGTTGTATTAAACTCAAAATTAGAGGCAATAAATTTTAAAAATTTCGTCGAAAAGTTGTTGAAAAAGCACTATAATAATAACAATTACATGACGTAAATTACAATAAAATTTTTAAAAGTTTTCCGGGGTATCATGCCCTCAGACCCCCCTAGAGTTTTCACTAATTTTTATTCTGCTTTAAATTTACTCTGACTTTGCCACACACCGAAAAAAACTGCGTGTACGAAAGTTTGGGGCGCCGATTTTGAGGAAATTTCTGGATACGTCCCTTGAAACGATGCAGTTAATGAGGAAAGTTAGTAACCGAGTCGAAAAAGCTCGAAACTGACCTAAATATGTTTGTATATCAAAGGGCCCCATCTGGAGTTTTTTCTTGGGGGGGGGGGGCAACAGTCTTCACACGGCACTGGTGGTGGGGCGTGGGCAAAAATAACTAATGCCAAAGGAGGCGTGACTGAGAAAGTTGAAGAACATTTGGTATAAAATAAGAGATTTTTGCATTGTATAAAGCCCCCCTAGTTCAAATTTTACCAATCTTCATTATAGTTGCCATATTATGCCGAAAGGCCCATCTCCGCGGCTTAGCGCAAGGATGGAAACCAGTCGGGTTGACCAGCTGGTCGGGTCGAGATTCTTCGACCGGCCGGTGAAGCCGGTCAAAAAACCAGTCAAATTCTCCTTTCTTGCAACTAAAATATACCTAAACACCAACCGAACGACACGCTTCGATATTTGTTTTTCAAATATTTTATGAAAAACGGCATTAACAAATCACACTTTCTGAAAACAAAAGTTTGCTTTCTGTTTACTTTCATTTAAATACTCTTTTTATTAGATGAAATTCTATGTATTTAATACATGCAGTGATAACGTTGGTGTAAACTAGAGTTTTTCATTAGGTTTATTGAACACTGAACATGCACCTCCCGTAAAAAAAAGTCGACCGGACCGGTCGACCGATAACTTATTGAAGTATCTGATCTAATAATAAAGCATTTAAAACTTGCTTCATTAGATTTGATCCTTCAATAAGTAATCAGTTTTACAAGTTAACCTTTTGTCGTAAGTGCATTGCAATTTTTTATTCAGGTCATTGTTTATTGACTTGTTTTAATTTGTTAAAACTAGTGCATTAAATTCGCAATGTTCATTTCTGTGGAAGATCCTGAGATATCTAGTAAAGGTGATCAAAAACCAGACATCCCTAAGGTAAGCGTAAAATATAATTTTGCAACTTTGGAAAGAATCCCGTGTTTTCTTTCGAATCGCCTATTATCGCTTGATTTCTTCTGCCTCATAATCTAGTTGGGGCGTAGTCAGAGCAGTAGCAGCCACCCCAAACCCCCCAATTGGGGGGCACACTACCCAAAAGGGGCCCCAAATTGCCTCAAAGGACCCTAAGTTTCATCAATTCAAGAACGAAACTTAGCTTTGCGAATCGCGTTGAAGAAAATTTTTGCGCTCAGATTCTATATTTCATTTTTGAAATTTGTCGCTATCGTTTCCTTTTAAATAGTGTCATAAACTGCGTATTGATGTCATAAAAAACATACTGTGTGTAGGAGTGCGCGTATAGGACTTGAGAAAGGAGGCCGGTACAGAGTTGGATCCAATCATTTCTTAATTTTTTAATTCAAACTTGTTACTTTTGAAAAAATTAAATTCAAATTTATGAACACCTTGTGAGCTGGTTTTATTTATTTTTATCATTTGCATTTTTATCCTCCTATCACGAGAAAGCGATGGGCCGCTATACGAGCTCGCTTGGAAGTTGCCGCCATCTGCCTGCCACACTTGGACGGGGGATCCCGTTTAGTGCCTTTCCCAACACACAACAAGCGAACTTGTCGGCTTGCTTCACATGATCCCTTCAATGTTGAATGTCTAGTAGGGAAGCTGTGAATACGGTACCAATTTTTGAGTCAAGGGTGTTCAGTTTACCTGTCACCTTTCAGTTTACCGGCTAATTACCTGTCAGTCGTTTAGGCCCCCCAATAAATGCACAATTAAGAATTCCCGACAAGTTTAGTGCACTGTGATTGACCATCGAAAACTGCATCCTTACTGTACTGTTGCCTTGGTCTTCAACACAGCCAGATTTGAGATGAAACAGTAACCAAATAATGTGCTATATCAGGTTTAACAATTAAACAGCCTTGCGGGTGCGTTGAGTTACAGCATGGTTCAAAAACAAATTTGTTTTGTACTAAAACTTACTAATCGGTGTCTTTTTGCATTTTTTTTTCAGGCGGAATGTGTCATGTCCATCAATACTGCACTTCAAGAACGTGAAATCAGTTTTAATTTGCCTGGTTGCACCCAATTTATAAACTGACTATGAAAAACTACTGTCAGTGAATCTCTTGATCTGGAATTCTCTCCTAATAGCCTCCTTAAACACTCTGTAATGTAAGGGTGCTGCGGTGTGCGTGCACGTACTTTTGGGCACGAAATTGGCGAATAGCCGGACGTCTCAAAGGGAAGATTCATTAAACATAGCATGGCTAATTGCATGTATACTTAATTACTCACACTGTTAAAAAATTTTACTAATATTTGGTTGGCAGCAGTTTTACAACCGCAACTGTTTTTTTATTACCGACTTAACGTTCGCTTTTATGTTACTGTTATTTTTTAAGTATTTTTACAAAATAATTTGTATTTTTGCTTACAACTTAGTTTCGTATTTTTACAAATAATTTGTGTTTTTGCTTACAACTTAGTTTCGTATTTTTACAAAATAGTTTGTATTTTTGCTTACAACTTAGTTTTGTATTTTTACAAAATAAGTTGTATTTCCGCTTACAACTTAGATTCGTAATTTTACAACGATAATTACGTATTAATAATAACGCTCCAATGTTAGTAATTTTACTAAGCAGTAGTAATTTTACCGAGCTGATGTAATTTTACTGATCTTTACACTGGCAGCAATTTTACAACATCAATTTGCAATATTAGAAACAGATACATAAGCAGTAATTTTACTTTTTCAACTGAGGTGATTTGTGTTTACAATTATAAACTTAATGTGAACAAGGTATTGCGATAAAAACACGTCAAATTTTTAAATCGTATCTTACACATTAAAATTAGTAAGAGTCTAACTACAGTGAAATATTAGCTTTAAACACAAAAATTTTTTTGAACTTTATTCAAATTAACGCACAAAAAAATATAGAGGACACAAAAGCATAATCGGCAATCGCATGCAAGAAAAGCATAATCGATGGTATATTGCATTGCTATAGCAATTAACATTGCGTTTAGGTATTGAGCGATAGTAGCACCAATTTGGGTAGAAAGTGCATTGAAGATATTCCAACATTGCTACTGGTATACCCCTGTAATATACAGGGGTATACATACTAGTAGCAATGTTGGAATATCTTCAAAGCACTTTCTACCCAAACTTGTAAAAAAGAGAAGACGCCATTCGAGATAACGATAAACACAAAGCTGCACTGTAGCGGCATCATGACGTCGTGATCAGCATGATTGACTTCAAAGCGATCGAATATTCGAGTATACCGATCTAAGCTTATAGCAACAAATGGAACAAAAAAGTATTCCGAAAAATCTGACAGGTCAGTTCAGTTGCACGGTACACGACCACTGCCCGCCGCCTACTGACCGCGAGTCAACTGACCGCCAGGACAACTGCCCGCCATGCAAACTGACCACCACAACAACCGATGGCCGAAAACAATCACAGCCGGAAGTAACAAGGCTCGAAAATAATCACAGCCAACACAGGGATCGACCGCGACTTACCATGACTAATATGTTTTTTGCTGCGATGCATAATTAATTACATATTGGAAGCGAAAAAACTTTCGGCTAATTAATAACATTGTAATTGGATCAAAACGTACCCGTATATTAATAATAAAGCAGAGGCAAATGGTAAAACATAAACTTCATTATTATTCATTCGTCTGAAAATTTTCTCCAGACGATTTAAAAATGTAATTTAAACTATATATGTCAAAATGTACGAAAATGCATCTCATTACTAAAGTTGTGATTAAACTGTTGATAAAATAGTCAATGTCAATAAAGTGAAAATACAGAAACGTTGCAACATTCAGCAAAATAATTAATCATTACAATTAATTTGCTAATTTTTCTGCTCATCGATATGCGTTAGTTTTCCAAAAATACAAAGAAAAATTTATAATGCAGTTAAATTATCAACCCTTGAGAAAATTATCAGAAAATTAATCATTTTACTTTTCGCCATTTAGCATTTGCCTCTGCTTTATTAATATACGGGTACATTTTGATCCAACTACAAAGGTTATTAATCAGCCGTAAGTTTTTTCGCTTGCAATATATAACTATGCATCACAGGAAAAACATATCAATCATAGTACGTAAATCGCGCTAGACTTACTCCCCGCTGTCCCAGCTGTGATTATTTTCGAGCCTTGTTACTACCCGCTGTGAGTGTTTTCATGCATTGTTAGCTCAATGCCTAAACGCAATGTTAATTCATTGCACAGTTTCATGACTTTGGGGTTGACAGACCGTCTAGACCTTTTTGATGCGTTTCTGGTTTTCGTGTTTATTCTTGCGAAGTACCTGCAAAGAAGAGTGAGTTGGAGGTTAGATTTTATGCTAGCTATGCAGTTGTCTTGTGAATAACTATTCATTAATCAATACAACATTAGCAAACACTACTCAATTATTACTATCAATCGAGTACTAGTTTACTTGGTCAGCATGACGGTGTACGGCGTTATGAAATTTCTATACTGCCCAGATGGTCTAAGTGGATAGTGCGTCTGCTTCTGAAACGGCACACTGGGGGTCGGTCAAACCAAGACTTGACAATTTGTACGCACAGTTTGCACACAGCTTCCCTGTTTTAAATGTAGAGAACAAGCCGGCAATTTTTTTCGTTCTGGCGATGGGAGAAGCACTGAGCAGGATTTCTGGAATACAGGCTACAGGCGGTGGGTCAATTCGTAGTGGTGGCTCAGCATAACTTAAGTTATGTAAATAGTGCGTAGAGGCTCCCGCATAATTACGTAGCCTGGAAAATAAGATCTAATTCAAACGAAGATTGAATTTTTTTCAACACATACTTGTAGTAATTTAACACTATATATAAAAATGCTTACCTTTGCATAAATTCCAGCATGGATTCCCCGTCCTTTGGATACTTGATGGCAAACACATAATAACAGGCGAACATGTAAGCTATGGCTCTATAAAATGATAGGCATTTGAAGACAATAACGTCTTCAATAACTACATAGTAGGTTTCTCCCAGGAAAACTGAAGAGCCTGAAAAGCAATTACAGCTGAAATTCTAAAAATTACAACTTTTGAATTTCTTATTTCTGTTTTTTTTTTGCGCTCTTCGGGTAATAGGATAGGTTAATCGTTACCTCTACTATAGCAATAGTATCAGTCATTACCGGTGACTTTTTATTAAACAATTAAACACCTAATGCCAAAAAACTATTGCAAACAGAGGAGTTGAGAAAGGCGACAGCCATTTTAAACATGCCTTTCGCGGCAGATTCATCACTGTACGGCTACATGGACTAATAGGCGGTTCATGCAAATAAAGACGCGTTTCATTGCTAAATCCATTTCTAACAGATTATTATTGGCTAATAAAGATCATGAGAATACAGTCACAAAAAATAACAAGATCTGGATATATATCAAAAGTTGCAAGAAAAATAGGAACCGCTACCATAAAGTGTATAGCTGATTAATTTCAAAAACTTGCCTTTCACTAATATCAGAGGATGCTTTGGCAGCGAGTTTTGTGCTATCATTGCTTTTATTGTCTCGAAATCCTGAAAATATTACATACTGTTTATCATACATTATTTGGCAGCAAAATGTAAGACAAATGCGGTTCAATGTACTAAACTATCCACCGTTAGGTGAAAGTTTCAACCTCATGTGCAGTACTGGTTAGTGGGTTAGAATTGGATCCACTGGCTTGAAACCTTTCCAAAGTTATACTGCACAACCAAGCTTATATCCAAACCAACTCGACACCTAAGCAACCAGCAATTTTATTCTAGGCATAGAAAATTAATTCATTTTTTCCACTGCTGTAGCTCTATATTTTATAAATGCCATGTCATGTCAAGTCCACAAATGCCATTTTTCACTTCCAAGCAAACACAGCTCGGATGGCCAAGGAGATATAGAGCGTCTGCTGCTGGACATAGACTCCGGTTCAGTTCCGAATATGGTCGATTTAATGACTCAATTTGCAGCTTCCCTGCTTGATGCTGGGCATTGAACTAGCGGGTGGCAACTTGATTCGAAGACCGCAAGGTCCCTTTGCTGTCTTCTGGCCACGAAAACTTGGTTTATCAAACATAAGCTAAAAACTGCACACTGTGAGTGTGAAAGATACCAAGAATCAATAAAACAAAAGCATACAGCCAAGCTAGCTTAATAATAGTATACCGGAAAGTTGCGGTAAATGGAATCACTTCTTTCACCAAAATATGAAGAGAGTAAATTTATTATTCCATGTCCAACAGCTTGGTTCCCCGCATGCTGTGTATTTGCCTGTTCAATTTCACCAATCGACTTTGCCACTTTTGGATTATTGGATAACTGAAGGGTTCTAAAAATGATATCAGCTGTACTTGCAACGAACAGGGCTGAGCCTGTTTATCTAAAGCCTAGCCAAATGGCATTCAGAAAAATAAAGTATGTTAAATACAGATACAAAGGGCTACGCAGAAAGAATGTTGCATCAGTGGCGAGCCGTTTGCACTGTGTAGCTGATTCGACCGACCCTGAAATCGAACCCCAGGCCTTACGCAGTGGAAATGATTTTGAACTATTCCGACCAGTCACTAAAGAAATGTCTATATAGTAAATATTTTATCACATATGACTTAGATTTTTACACATAGTTACCAACCTATAAACTTTTTCTGTTCCATCGGCCAGCTTGGTGATAAACTTGGTTTTATATTCATCGGCTTCCATTAGCATTTCGTAGTGTTGGTAAAGGTAATCTTCTTCAAACAGGAAAGGCCATTTATCTTTGATTTCGCAGACAAGAAGTTTATCATCAATATCACGTCGCTGACTTTTGAATGTTGCAGCCATGTACCCTTTAATTTTATCATCGTCTTTGTTTGCAAGAAGATAAGCTGCTTGTAAGTATTCCTGCTTTTCTGTGGAGTCGTCACTGGATGTAGATGCTTCGGCATTGTCACTGCCCATATGAAAAGGAAGCCTCTTCAAGTTTTTGCGACTCAAGTTATCAGATCTATACATTAGTTGTGTAGTCAAAGATTCTACACCCGACCCGATAACTTCTCCATCAATATAATCTTTGAATGTATCAGGGTATTTCGAAACTATTCGAAACGCAATCCTTTCCATATTCTTCACTTTTGGTTTCTTGACTACTTGGTGCACATCATCTACTAATATTCGGATCATTTCCAAGCGATGCCGTTTTTCCGGTCTTTTGCCATTGGCACAGCTTGTCATCAAACCTCTTGGAAATTTGTCCCACGGAATACAAAAATTAAAATCCCAATCATCACCTCTGTTTATGTTGCTGGTGCTTGCTGCACTGCTATCCATGCTATTGCTACGGCTTAAGCTGGAGTGACTTGACATACGGTCTGAAACTGGCTCTGTATCACATTCTGACGCATCAATACTAACCACACATTTAGCTGATCGCTTCTGCCATTCTTTGTACAGCTTCCTTGCTTGCACAGGTTTCAAAATGCTTAATAGATCGCTTATCTCGACATGTTGTAAATCGGCTTGTTCTTCCACTCCAATATCATTAACAAGTAAAGCAACTACTTTCGCTACTTCTTCAACAGTAAGCAGTGGTAGTATGTTTTTAACTTCTAACTCTATTTCACTCATATTAGCACAATATCTACACCTGAAACATGCATTATCAAAGCAAGAAAATGCACAAAAATAAAATATATGGTCAAAGATATAAACATGAATTAATGAGACATGTCAAAAGGTATAATATGGTACATCGATCCACAACGTATAACTTGATAGCTAGGTGAGAGACAGTTAGGTGCAAGATAGGCATCAGCAGGTATACGACTTTTAAGGCGATACTATTTATCGGCATTTCTTTGCTTTTTCTGAAGGTATTGGTTTATCAAATTGGCTTCAAGAGGCCTACCATATTCAATTTGATCTAAGTATTTCGTAGTATTCCTTAATCATACATTGAGCACATAACGTACATATAATGCAAATTCACACAGTTTGTTAACAGATTAAATGTGTACACAGAGCTATGCAACAATATTACGTTGCCGACACCTAAGTTTTAAGTTACTGTACATTAGGCTACTTCAAATTAAGCTGTGTTTCAACACAAAACTTTCAAACCCAAGTGAAGTTTTGTGCGCATACAGAGGATAGTAGTCATGCAGTTCATTTACATTAATACAAGCAAGTGGTTTCGTTTCAAATTCTACATAATAAACACCAAAGTGTGGCAAAAAATATCCGTTGCAATATTTCACACAAAAACATAGAGCACCCTCGAAAATGAATACAGCAACAATTTGACCTAACCTTATATCAAAACCATTTTTACCTAATACAAGCAACTGAGGAACTTTGTAACATGTTCCTTTGTAAGTGGCATCTCTACACAGCAAACAATCAGCAATATCAATGTTGTTTTTAGAAAAGGTAAAAATAACTTCATCAGAATAAACTGTGCAACTGTCCACATTGTATGACAGTTCAGGTTGAAACAGCTCAGTTTCATTTAGGTAAGTTTGAAGCATTTGATGAGTGTTGGATAACGTGGATGTGACATTTATAAAATTGCCATAACTTCGAGCAATTTTCTTGAAATATGAATGTTTACTTTCAAAGCGTAGCGTCCATAAATGAATCAGTGGCCCAAATTGTAAAGTAAGCCAAGGATAATGACTTAAGTAGTGGTGCTTGGGGCGCAGTGGCTTATCACGAAAACAGTTTAATCTCAAGTCTAAATACTCATCAATTAAAAGATCCATGAAAGCTATTTGATTATATGAGATACGAGGAGCACACACCACTTCAATAAGCAAACGAAGTCGCAGAAATGCCCTCCAAACAGGATCATCCACACTTTTTACTTTTTGCAAAATAAACAAAGGCATGAACCTTGCCATACACCAGTTTTGACTTGCATTACCCCCAAGTTTGGAGGAATTTTTTTTAACTGGTACACATTTAGACTGACTACTGATAGGATCAAAGTTAAAATTACTGATTGCTTCATTCAAAAAATCTTCTGTAAACCAACCTTCTCTAATGAAATATTTTATGAACATCATAACATCAAAGGAAACTACACCTTCAAAAATATCATGCGCTATGCATGGTGGTAAAGCTGGATTACACACATGAAAGTAATTGAGTTCATTAAATGGAGATGAAAATTTTACTCCACAAACATGATTTTGAGCAATTTGATTATTATCAGCAACAACACATGCATTGTAACTTGCAACTGTTCGAAGTTCCTTTTTTTGGTGAATGTTGGCAACAAAATCAATCTTTTCTATTGTACAATAACGACAAAAGTGAGATGCAGTACTGAAATTAACTACATAACCACCAATCCAATGGCTTCCTAAATTGTCGCCTGCAATAGCAACAATGCTACCAATAACCTTTTCATCCAAACCTATGTCGATACCTTCAGTTTCCAAAATTTTTAAATCATGTATTAGAGGTTTAAACAAATGAAATATATTGTCATTGTTTACAAATTTTTCTTTGCACAAAATCACTAATTGCATAGGATTTATTTGTGATCGATTATGAGAATATAAATTACCCAAAGAAAAGTAAACTGCCAAAACTTTGTGACATGTCTTGGCTGATCCAAGTGGATTAACCACCTCAAAAGAATCTTGATATAAAATAATTTGTATTGACTGGGGTTTTTGACTAAAGAGTAAATTGTTTTTAAATGCTTTACCATCGTTGTAATCAGAAAGCATTGTAACATCATTATTTTTGACATTCCAAAACTGCTGTTGAACCTCTGAGCTTTTAAACATTGCTTTTAATGAAGCCAGAATTGAGACATACTGATACGAAGCAGAATTATTAGTTTCAGTAATTGCTAAATCAGGCAGATGATAAGTTATTGGAGAAATAAACATAAAATTATCCTGGAAATATCTTTTTCGAGAATAATCTGAGCGCAAAACTTCTACCACGTTTTCATCGAAATTGAAACTGGACTGTATGCTGTTAACAATAGTGTCAGTTATTCCATCTGAAACCTTTTCATTTGCTAAAGCAATCTGAACATCTTCCACAATTTTATCTTTGTATTTTATCAACAAACCATTAACATTTTCAGCTATTTTTTGAACCGTTGCACCAGGAATGAGGTACTTATATCGTAAAGACATTAAAAACAAGGCAGAGGCTAAGGTTACGTGACCGTAACATTTGTCTCTTTGGTTTATTTTATTATCCCTTCACGCTTCCCTGATTGTACGAGAGCGTGACGAAGTAATAAAATAAACTAAGAGGCAAATGTTACGGTCACGTAACTTTAGCCACTTCCTAAAAACAAAGCATGATCTCTAGTATTACCAGTACTCTTTATGGAATTTTTATCAGTAATTGGCAAATCAAGCTGCATATTTTGATCATTGTTAACTTCACTGACTCCTTGTGGGTCTAAGTTAATTACACAAGATGAGATTGAGGTGCCAGAACTTTGGTTGGACTCAAGATTTGATAAGGCAGCTTTGTGGCATCTTGAAACATGAGAAGTAAAAGATGACACAACTTTGTAGCACCTATCACAGTTTGATGCAGGACACTGAACTGTAAATCCATCCAAAATGTGATCTTTCAGATGTTTAAGAAGCACTTTTGAATTAAAAAATTGTTCTTTACAAATTGAAACAGTACAAACCAATTCCATTCTTTTATCTTAAATCAAGCATGCATTCAAAATGATGCAAACATGGTTAAAAAATGGGTATATACCAGTACCGTTAGCCTATCACTATGTTAAAAGATGCCGGCAGTCTACGGTCTATAAGCTACACTTGGCTTAACATAAAATTGCATTGCCTATAGTTCACTGGCAGCCAATGCACCAGTATGTCAACAAGCCTACACACTACCGGTATGGTACCGGTATAGCCTAAGTATTTTCCAGTACTTCTAATTCTAATCTTTACAAACCTGTCTGCTGGTAGCCTAAAAGTCAATATGCCAATGCTAAGAAGGATATTCTTCGCGAGCTTAATTCATTTATAAAATATTTATAACTTTGCTTTTCCTCAGCCTACTTCGTGTGTGTCTGCATTCTGCAACTTACAACATTACTTTATCAGCCTGCGTCTATACCAGCATGTCATACCGCCACAGCGCACGCGCACATACCCTGCAAAACGAGTCATCACCTCGAAGAAGTAATGTGATTGGCTGAAAAAGATCACGTGTGTTTAATTTACTAGCGATTTCCTGTAATTGAAAAAACAGCAAACATTTTGTTAATTTACTAACAACAAGTTAGTAAAATCACAAATATTTGTTCAATGTACTTGCAATTATTTGTAATAGAAAAAACAGCAAAAAATTAGTAAAATATTTACTAAAACATGTTAGTAAAATTACTAATTGAAAAAACAGCAAGAATTGTTAATCTCATTTACTAACAACATGTTAGTAAAATCACAAATATTGATTTAATTTACTCGTAATTTTTTGTAATAAAATAAACAGCAAAAATTAGTAAAAATTTACTAAAAATATGTCAGTAAAATTACGAATATTTTTAACAGTGCATGCATGTTCTTTCAACTTCATTTCTAACGCTGAATTGAGCCAGCATGTTACACATGAAAATATAATACAACACGCATGAAAAATAAGAAAAAAAATGAAAACAATACGAGTACTATCCACCCACATTAGCAGAATTAATTTACAATCTGTAAATTACTGAATGTTCATTCTCCATTCGATGTCGATTTTGTTTTTGTTTGTTTCGTATTCGTATTTAACAAGTTTAATGCAGCGGTGTATACGAAGTAGAGATGGGCGGAGTCACAAAAACTGACTCCGGATCCGCTCCGGTTCCAAAGACTTGGACTCCTGTTTGTGGACAAATTTTAGAATCCGCTCCGGATCCGGATTTGAACCTATGCCCAAGCCTAAATATTACGTTTCTCTTACATGCTAAGTAATAGCGAAATATAATTTTTGGATTTCAGGTTCAGGCTAAAATCCGGATCCGAATCCGGCTTTAATTCAAAAACCCAAAGCCGAATCCGACTCCGAATCCAAAAAAATAAAGCCGGGCTCCGGCTCCACTCCGGATCCGGCTCCGTGTCCATCTCTGATACGAAGTACAGGTACGACTTACAACAAATTTTTTGGAAGCGTGAATACGAAGAGAATTCAAAAAAAGGAAACAATCCTAAACAATCGTGTTTTTTATTTAAAGGCCGGCCAACGTTTGCAGCGTTAAATTAAAGATAAATTTCTTACATGAAAAGTTTTTCCAGATAGAAAGTTTCTAAAAGTACGTGTTGTTGGAATTCTTATTCTGCATAAACCGCTTAAACACCGCTGCAGTATTATATAGTTCGTTTTTTCCCGTGCATGTTGTGTATACTTTATTTGTATGCTGTGTCATGTGCGCTGTTTTCCTGTTTTGTTCATGGTTGGCTCCTTAAAGTCTCCTGAAACCGATGCATGTTACCATTTTACGCGTGCTTTACTGTTGTGCGAGCGAGGTACCATTAAATTTGACATGTATGTGTATCTATGCACATTAAAGAAAAAGAATAAAAGCCTCAGATGTAGGTTGGTAAATAAAGCCAATTTCTTGTTTTCTTATTTCTGTTTTGATGTGTTGTAACCGTTGCGGTTAATCAAGATTTGCACTTTGCCGTTACAGACCGTATTTTATTTTTGTTAGAATCCTAAAATGTAATCAACGCACCGGCATTGCTTTAGTACTAATGCATCGGTTTATATCTTCGTAGCTGTACTGTTTGTGGTTTTCACGATCACCACACACTCATTATTGTTTGAAGCGAATAAAATGAAAATGAATGAATTACCACTCCTGTTGTTGAAGAAACCCGTAGAGCGCGTCTGCAGAACTCAAATGACCACACGGGCCAAATTGTTAAAAATAACCTTGCCGCGTGCTTCGCCACTTTACATATTCGTTGGTATTGAAAATTTTTTTGCGCCTGGACTCATAGTAGTAAGGAAATGTTAATACAGTAGTAATACGAGACGTCAGTAGTAATAAATAATTGAGAGGAAAACTCAAACTTTAAAAATGAAAAAGGAGCATCTGCAGCGACATCAGGCGAACCAAATTATCGACCCCAGTCCAAAATCACAGCTGCACTGCATAGCTGCAATCCCAACTAACACTACGAGCAAGCTATGCTAGAAAATCAAATCAACAAAGCACACTTCACAAGTTACCAAGCGGTATCTCGCAATCACGCGCGCAGACGCTTAAAGTACAGCGATTGCACCCGCGATCATCAATTGAATTGATAAATTGCAAATCTCGGGTTCGGTTCACGTTACAATTACAATAATATATCTTCACGCTGTCACCTTTGATGCTAAGCGTCATGCAGAAAAGCTATGAATACCAACTTTTGAGTCAATGGTTTAATCCTACTTTAAACCGAACTCGGAATCTACCGTTCTAGAAGCAGACGTTCTATCGATTCGGCCATCTGAGCGGTAATAATTTCTTTTGGTTTAAGTTCTATCTAAAAAAAAAGAGTATTTTAATATAAGTAAACAGAAAACAAACTTTTGTTTGTTTTTTTTTTAAAACAAATTTTTTTTAAAAAACACATATCGGTATGTAGGCTATATTTCGTTTGATGTTTAGGTGTATTTTAGCTGCAAGAAAAGGGAATTTGACTGGTTTTTTGACCGGGCGGTTGAAGAATCTCGACCCGACCGGTGCCGGTTGACCCAACCGGTTTCCATCTCTTCCCCCGGTACTTAAACTTAATTCTTATTTTTTCGTTTATATCCAAAAAAAGGTCTCATAGCGAAGACGTAATTTCTCCAACATTTCTTCGCGTGTGTCTCGCTCTAAAGAAAAAAGTTTTATAAGAGCGGGGCCCCTCAAAACCTGTGACGAATTCCTCAAAACATGATTGGTCCCGGGTACTTTGTACTTCCCTGCCCGCCTTCCCTGTCAGTAACAATACTTTTACCTAAGCATAATTTCAAAGTAGCCTACTTTTTACACCACTGGTGAATCTACATAAATACACACACAAAAGCAAAAGCATGACCTGATATTTATTAGATCACTAAACAGATTAATATGAAAGGTGGTTAAGTAGCCTATTTCACTGAAGCCTCCAAACAGAAGTAAAAAGGATCTTACTCCTACTTTCAATCTACCCATTAAAAACATACCTCTACCACACCACAAAAATTCAGCTCTTTGCATTGTTTGTTACCGATATCACAAATAACAATTTCAAACATCGATTATATGTTAACTGCCATCTGTACATTTTCCGCACAAAAAAATACCTTATAGCTTATATGTAAATCTGTTGCTGCATCCAGGAGCCATGTAAAAACCAACCATTTATTTTTCTAAAACTCAGCCAGGGCAATGCAATCATCAACAAGTGGTAAAGCCTAGACTGCTGATTGAAGAAACTGTATCTGCTTGCCCTCCAATGACGTCACGAATGAAACTGGCCAATCAGAAGCCAGTATTTTTTTTACTTTGTTTTGCCAATAACTTCTTAACGAAATCGAATTTTAACATCCGACCAAAGCTATTGAGTAATTCAAGGCATAGCAAAACTAATCTTAGCGTATTGTTTTGCACCGAACCCCACCTTTAAAGGGCGCAGTCTTGGAAAAGTTTTAACAAATAATAGGCATTTTGAAATCGGGAAAGCGAATCGAACACAATCTAAAACGGTATGTTTACTACGAATTGTTCAACAATGAAGATAAGCCAGAATTCTCGAATCGACGTTTTTATCCTTGTAAAAAAGATATCCGGAACCACTTCCGCCTGGCCATCGCCGAACAAATAGTTGCAAAGAAGGATCAGGACCATCTCAAACTCCTTGTTGGCGAATGGAAAGCTTCCGTAGATTCCCAAGACAAGTTCTTGTTAAGATCTTACGTTGCTGCAAAAAAATTTGGGAATGAAGCAGGCGGATCAAAAGCATGTGAAGAAGAATCGACTGGTTCCGGCGCGCAAACCTTGCTGGCTTTGCACCAAATGTCTTGGCAAAAACGGCTTTTATTACGCTATGAACAAGACATTTGCCTTTTGAATGCCACGCATATAACGTTCAAATACGCGTTGTCTCTTTTTTTTTTTATGTGTCAAAACAAAATTCGGCTATATGCAGTAGTGGCCACTTTCATCATCCAAAATGAAACGCGCAAAGACATCGAAGAAGCATTGCAAATAATCAAGTCGTGAAATCCAGAATGGAAACCTTTATTTTTTGTTACGGATTGCTGCGAAGCTGAAATTCATGCCATTGAAAATTCATTAGCAGGTATTACAATGCGAGTTTAATAATGCATTAACCGCCGCTTGGTGTATCGGTTAGGAGCGTCCACTTGGTAGCCGGAAGACTGGAGTTTTATTCCGGTCAGGTCATACTAAAGACTTTAAAAGTAGTATCTGCAGCTTCCCGCCAGGCGCTCGGCACAAGCGGAAGTGCGAAGGGTTAAGCGTATGAGTGTTGTTCGTTTTGTATGTATTCTAACAGCGTTCAATCATTCATGATTGATATTTGTAATGGGCCGCCAATTGAGAATGGCCTACACAATGTGTGCTTAGCACCCGCTGTCCCGCACCTTTACCTTTAATAATGTAACATATTTTATTATAGGTACCGGTGCTACAAACACAATCACTACGTAGTTTACACAGTGCACAAGTTTACAGAAGTTTGGTCTGCAATGCAAACTATAATGAAGTAATTAAAGAAAGACTTTTTTGCATAGCCGCAAACACTATCAAACCAAGGCGTATCGCCTGATACTTCAACCAAGCATAAAACTACAAATCTAATCATACTTTTTAGCTAAGCGACCTATGCTGCACATATATGCTACACAACCTCGCTTACCGATGAATGCCACATGAAGTTCACTCACAAAACTTGATTTGAACTGGCATTCCAGTGGCAGCTTTGCCTGAAAAGTAATGAGTTAAATTTATTAGTTGCAAATAACTTGATATGTTAGGACAGACAAGAGAAAGTTCTTGCTACATTTATAGCTTTTTAACGATAAATTATTGTTATTGGATGACTGGAATAATTACATGCAGAATGCTGAGTTTTAAACTGCAAATTTCATCGGGAGCAAGCGTGGAAACGTTGGGCAAAAAAATCAGAAAACGGTGTAGGAGATGATAGAGCACGCTTGCTGACTCTTATGCGGAACGTAGCAAAAGCTGCAGATGAGGAAAGTTACAACAAAGCGCTACGACATCTCAGAGAAAGCGATTTATGGATGCGCAATAAGAAATTATTTGGACAATACTTGGCTGTCACAAAAGGAGGTAAACAGTCAGCACGACAGCTGTTAGAAGCCGTATGTTATCGTTTTCTTTGAATTTTTTTTTTATTAATATAATGCGTTTAGTGCAAGAAACCAATTGCAAACCACGCAATAATAAATCTGTATGTATCTTGCCTCGTTGTGGACAATCATGATTCGAAGGCCTGGTTCTGTTGATGTGTCGCGCTCCCCAAAAGCAAAAAAAAAGCAAAATAACGCGCAAAATCAGAATAGAAACCTTTGACAAAATTTCGTTTGTAATACGGCGGTGGTTGCAACTTTACCGCAACAAGCTTCGAATTTGTATCAATTCGAACAATGGAGTAGAGACACAGAACAGAACTCTGAAGCAGTACCACATGAGATGGAGATCAGACAAGTTTCTCGCTGGATTAATGACAGTTCTCCACAGAGAATTTTTGCCTGCAGCTTAGTTACGATAAATTTTTTGTAATTTTTTCTCATGTATAAGAAGTTAAAGTTTTTGATAGTTTCGAAGCTTAAATATTATAGGACTACTTACTGAAATAATATAAAAGGACGATATTTTGGTGTGTCCATGAAAGAAATTGTTTCTGAAAAATTTTTATTTGTAAGAATTGCTGTTACTTTTCATATATTCATTTGAAGTCCACTTTTACTGATAAATTAAGCATTATTAGCAGATGGATTTTGGTGCATAAAAGTACGCTTTCGACCGGCCGTTAGCTCAGTTGCTTAGCGCACACGTTATCGGTGCGGTAAGTCTGAGGTTCGATTTCCAGGCCGATCAAATTGACACAGTGTCGCCAACGGCTCGCCACCGCTGCGACGTTTCTTCGGAGCTGTGTTGCCCAGGCGCTAAGCCGCGGAGATGGGTCCCGCCACTCGTTACACGCTTCGGTGTAATACGGCGAGCATAATAAAGATTTGATTCATTAAAGTACGCTTTACATTACTGGATGTTGCAAACTTGCAATTATGCCTACTCTTGTATTCTTTGACTCCTCTTCTACTACATGCATGCCGTAACGTCAATCGTTTAGTTGTTCTTCTACTACTACATCTCAGATGTAATCTGACGAGATGAACAACGGGAACCTTGACAGTGAAACAGTGAAACCTTGACAGTGAAAAGTCCCTACTGCACAGTCAACACAAAAGTAAAAAAGTCTGTCGTCGCACTTACCTGCGATACCATGTCTATCACTGCATGCAAGTCGTATCTTTCCTTGATTAAATTTCCATACCGGCTTTTCTTTCAGCAGTGCAAAAACCCTTTCTTGCTGTAAAAGCAACGTGTTTTCTTACTTTTATCGGATGCAACTTTCTGAAACAAAATCATGCTTTTACAAACGCAATGTCGAAACTCTTGTTTGCACAACTTCTTTCGCAATGGATATTGGATACACAGCAGGTTATATGACTACTGGTGAAGGTCCTGCCTAAAAAACCCTAACGATCTCATGTTGCAACCTAAGCGGTGAGATTGGAATACAGCAACCAGTACGTCACTTAATGCCGTGACGGATCGCGAAGGCACAAGCACAACTTGTATTTTCCGAACTTTTACTTTTTTTGAAACAAACAAGAGCTTTAAAAACTTATTCAAACTGTTTCTTAAAAAGTTCTAAAACTATGTCCATAGATGTATGTTTCCAGATACGGGTAGCTTTCCTTTACTGCCCACAACAAGGAAATCCGCAACCAATACAAATTCTTGAAGAATTTGGTTTGCTGCTTGATTCAAACAGCTCAGATGGCTGAGTGGTAAAAGCGTCCGCCTCTGGAGCAGTAAACTCGGGTTTGATTCTGAGTCGGGTCAAACCAATGACTTTAAAATTGGTATTTACAGCTTCCCTGCTTGATGCTCAGCATTAAAGGGACAGAGTGGAGAACAAGTCGGCAAGTTTACTTGTTGTGCCGTTGGGAAGGGTACCGGTAGGCCTACTTAGCGGAATTCTCCCATCTTAGTGAGGTAGACAGGCGGCCGGCAACTTCTAAGCGAGCTCGTTGTAGCGCTTTGAACGCTTGCTCTTGATAGGAGGATTAATGTGCAACTAATATAATACAAATTCGTAAAGTATTTCGTCTTTCACAGCTACCTGTAAAAAATAATCCAGAATTTTTTTGGGAAGTGAACCCGACTAATAGGAATCAAAAACTGCTTAGCTCACAGGTTTGTACGCGTAAAAGTATCTGACCCGACTCGGACAAAAGTATCTCATAAAAGTCTGACCCGACTCGGAATCAAAGTACAAACCCAAGTCTGCACTTACCACTCGGTCATTTGAGCAGTTAACTTCTTTTATTTGGTGCTCTCTCGATTTTACCAAGCAAGGATGATAGTCTACAATCAAAAGTATCTGAAAGGACGCGACGAGGCTAGGATTGGTAGTTGAACCTACATAATCAAGAGATTAGAGACTAGAATATAATCAAGTGTGTAGCCAGAAAAAAATTGAGGGGGGCAAATGGTGTAACTTTCAAATTTGGCGTCATTTAGGCTACTTATAGCAGCAATGCAGCACACTCCCCTCATATTGATGAAAACATAAATTTTGTGGAATTTCTGTCTAAGTCGTAAACTGATCGCTAAATTAAGCTAAAAAAATTATCTTTTTCTCAAAAACGTCCAGTTGGTGGTAAATTTTTATCAGGCAATCGTCACCATACTACATTGTTGACCCGGACGCACTAATGTATCATCATTCATGAACGCATAGATCATTTTACTTGTTGAAAATAAGTGTTGGCAGAACACGGAAAAGAGCACACGCAACAAAACGGGTAATCGTTAAAACATGCCCGTCAAAAAAACTAGGCATGGCTGCGTGACTTTAACAATGAAAAAAAAGAAAAACAATTGGATTTAACAACAAAAATACACGCACACAACGAACCAACACAGAAACAAAATTAATTAATTAGTTAGTTAAGCAACGTGTCATAGCAAACGAGATCAATTTTGCAAATAAACTGGATTAGCACCAAGATTTCAGCCTGTGACCCCAGCTATTGGGAGGCTAACAGGTTCTAAATCTTGCCCAAGGGTTACCTGGAAAGAGTTGTGAATGGGTACCCTCATTCATCCACACTTGTTTAAAAGACAAGTTTATAGCCGGGTACAATTTTTACTCATTTCCAGGAGTGAAGTTTTTATTCATGTCCAGGAGTGTTGAAAATTAGAAAGCGACGAGTTACAGCGCGTGTATAGATAGGCCTACGGACAACGGTTACTACCGGTAAGTTAGTAAGGGGTCAGCACATAAGATACCGGTAAAGTCGAAATCAAAGTTCATCATAACTTTTGATTCAAGTCTTGATAAAAATAAACATGTTTTCGCAGCAGTGTGCAACTGCGCATCGTAGGCTATTATAACAACAGAGCGCTCAACGGGACGATTTTTTTCAATCAACATAACGTAAATTGTCTGTACAGTAATTTCCCGCTTAAGTTCGCATCCCAGTCGAGTTCGCACCAAATTTCAAAAAAACTGGAATCAACTTTTTCACGATTCAACCAAACTTTTCTAATAGCAACCTCACTCACTTCATACTGTCGAGCTATGCTTCGTTTACTTGCAGGATTTGGCTGCCTCAGCAAGGAGATAACTCCAATCTCTCTGATTCATTCAAACGTTTCACTTTGTTGGACATTGTACTATATTAGACTATTAGACAATATGTTGTATAATACCTTGCTTAAATTAATTGTGCAGCTTTTATATCAATGTATCAGTTACGTAACAATGAGGCACTAGCTCAAATGGTAATAAAGTAACACGCTTGATACACGCGATTAATGAGGCACGAATAGGGCCTTTCATAACGTAATTAAAAGCTTTGTACTATCAAAGACGAAACCCTAGCCAAATTGCTAAGTTCGCACCTCCCGCATAAGTTCGCACCAGGCGTTCGGATTCAAGTTGCGAACTTAAGCGGAAGGTTACTGTACATCACTTGCCTGCAACGTAGCAATAAAACTTCGGCGTTTGGCAATGTTCATAAAATTTAGAGGTATAAGAATTTGTAAAGGCACGCCCCCTCCCCCTTCCCCCACCAAAATAAACACATTACACACGCAGTCTGCTCGAAGTCAAGAACGATTAAAACACCTGAGGCGCTAAAAGTTAGTACTTTTATTTTGATAATGATAATTTGTAATTTAAATTTCAGAGAGAAGCCATGGCCCCTTTGCCCCCCCCCACCTTTGACTGCGCCTACTTGAACCGTCAACCTTGCAATTCTGGCTGTATCAAAAACGACGCTGCGAACCATTCGGCCACGCAGCCACGCACGCCTTTATGTAAATTTGGCGCGATAACCGGCCTACGAGAAGCCCAGAATTGCGTCATGGTTAGACAAACATGGTGCCGGTTACTTCAAACTCAAAATCTGTGGAACCTTGCACTGAACAGCTGAATGTACAAACAGACCAGTGCTTTTTGTGGCACCGCCCTGGACTCTGTTTTTTATGGAAGGTTCTATCGAGAAAGTACCTATCCGAATGCATTTGAGGAATTCATTACAGTATCTTGCTCCGCTCTGCCGACGTCTTGCGTTAGCCTACTAACCTTCGCATTTTCAGTCTAGTCTATAAACAGTGCGCTTTTTAACTGTTTAATTTATGTTTTATGTAGCCGTAAGCCTGCAAGGCTGTGATTTTTTAATCATTGCGATTCAGCCTAAACCTGTTTTTTAAAAGCCTATTCGTACCTTAACTAGGCTAACTCTTACATTTCTTACATTTTAGCTAGTTCTGTAGACTAGGAGGAGGCAGGAGCTGAACATGCATTTTCGGCAATTGTGGCTGTTCCATTTTACTCGATTTCACTCCCCAAACTTGTGCCTGTGAAATTTGATTGTTTTACCAGCGTGACGCAATAAGAAAACCTGCCAGCCAATCATCGCATTCTGGAAACAGTTTTTTGAGTTGCAATTTAGACTCTACCTTATTTTACTGTTTCAACTATGGTTTCAGTGTTCTGTATTTTAATGCTTTTGGCGTAGACTACAGGAATAAAAGTTGAATTGATTGATTGATTGATTGATTGATTGAAATCGTTGTAGCGGATGTGACTCCAAGAGCTCCATGAGGTCGAGAGAGACTTTTTTCCCACGGACATATTTTTGAGAGAGTGAGCATACTGTATAGATTAGCATACTGTGGCTCTAGTGTCATGAGTTTTTGCAAATCCACATTAACTTTTTTGATTCTGATTCAACCGTACCCCTGTAGGCCTATGTGTAGTGTAGGTTACCAGAACTTTCATCACACCATACTTCGACGAAGCCTACGGGACCTTCGGGTGTTTCTTGTTTTATCTCTGGGATACTTTTTAATCATTTCAATGCTTCCACTTCCTCACTTACTAGACTTGATCCAATCATTTTTTACTACAACAAATCTTGACCTAACCGTAATCAAACATAATTCATCCCTAACCGAACTTAAGCCTAAATGAACAGAACCCTAGCTAAACGAACCTAATCATAACCGAACCTACTGTAAATCTAACTAACCGAACCTAACCCTAATGTAACCTTAACCAAACCAAAAATTCTAATTAACCTAACCTATAACTCAACTTCAGAATTGAGGCTTCGACTTTCGATCTCTAATTCTAACTTAAGACATCGAAATTGATTGAAAAGTTTGCTTGGGACGTAACAACAAAAATTCAGAAATGCCATTGTACTGATTGTACCTGTTGAAGCAAAGGTTGATAGTATGGTATAGACTACCGTGTGTGACCATAGATTACTTAGGACAAAAGTTCTGTGTGACAAAAGTTTTGGCTGCCGTACCGGTATGTTGTGTGGACAGGCTGCTGCCTGATAGCCTGGCAGCATACCATTCTATATCTTAATTGGTGAACTTGTTTCATTGTACTTGTATAGGCTATACTTTTTTTTTTACTGTTGCACTGATGTGCTGGATCGACTATTGTTATTATGTATTAGTCAAAGCTTGAGGGTCTTCAGTTGACAAAATGTATTATGTGTAATTATATTGGTTCAGGTTTTAGCGAGTAAAGGTGTGTTCACCGATATGCGGCCCGCAATGTCACGACAGCAATTACAATGTAAGTAACACATGGCAAGCAACAAAAATTTTTTGCATTTTGTTTCAGTACTACCGTGGCTACTGCTCCCCCCCCATTGGTATGCCAACTATCTGATGTAAACTTGAATAATGCTTGCAAATTGCTCTACTATTAACGAAAAAGGCCTGAGGGGGGCGCACGCTTAGGAGCTCCCCCTGCATACGCTACTGGTTGCAGCCTCCTTTCACTTTAGCCAAACTTCTGCTTTTAGACATAAGTTGCGAGAATATTTTTGCATGGTCCACTGCGCTCACTGCACACCTTTTTTCGATTGTGCTAGAATGAGTGTTTTATGTGAAAACCTTAAACATTCGCCCCCAGACCTCCGATTGCAGCCCCTTCCCCTTGCCAAATCCTGACTGCGCCGCTGGAAGGTGATTGTCACATGTCAGAGCATTTTGTGTTTGCGTAATGCATAGTACATAAGACATTGTTACAGCGTATTATACAATTAAATGCACTAAAAATTATTTTTTTAGGTAAAAAATGCAAAAGTTTTTAGTGGCTGGGGGCTCTGCCTTGCCTCCGGCAGCTGGGGGCTTCGCTCCCAGACCCCCGACATAGTCCTCCTGTTGCCATTTTCTGACCACCCGTATTTTCCGGCTTTTTCACCATTTTTGGCTGGGAGCCCTGCAATATTCTACTTAGTGCATTGAAATGAATTCATTGATTGATTGTGCATTATTTCATGTTGAAAAATTCTGTTTGTAGATTTTGTTTTAAGTTGTTTAAATGTTTAAAAATGAGTACAAGTGAGCAAGCTAAACCTGAACAAAAAGTTGAATATGCTGGAGTTAAACTCACGTTGGATAACTGCTTATTTCCTCCGGAACAACTACAGGTTACTCCATCAGAGAAAGAAGGCTTAAGCACTTCTGTTGAGGAAGATTTGAGATATCTTGGCTGCGAGTACATTCAAATTGCTGGAATAATGTTAAAGATGCCTCAAGTTGCGATGGCTACAGCCCAAGTACTTTTTCAAAGATTTTTCTTCATTAAATCATTTGTTAAAAATAAAATGGAAGAAGTTGCGATGGCTTGCATTTGGCTTGCTTCCAAAGTGGAGGAAGCTCCTCGTCGTGTTCGTGACGTCATGAATGTCTTTCATTATTTGCGACAGAGAAGATTATCACCTTCATCCACACCAACTCCAATGTTATTGGATGAAACTTACATTTCATCAAAAAACAATGTAATCAAGGCAGAGCGACGCTTGTTAAAAGAGCTTGGATTTTGTGTCCATGTTAAGCATCCTCATAAAATCATTGTGGTTTATCTTCAAGTTTTGGAAATGGAAAAGAATACCAATCTGGTTCAAACAGCTTGGAATTACATGAACGATTCGCTTCGAACGACTGTTTTTGTGAAGCATACACCTGAAACAATTGCTTGTGCATGCATCTACTTAGCGGCTAGAGTTTTAAGAATCCCACTTCCAAATCAACCACATTGGTTTTATTTGTTTAACGCTACCGAAGAAGAAATTCAAAAAATATCACTGAGCATATTGGAAGTGTATCAACATAAAAAGCCAATTCATGAAGAATTAGAAAAAATTGTTGATGCAAGAAAAAAAGTTTTACAAGAAGAGAAGCAAAAAGCAAAAGAAGCCAACCAAGCTATTGCTGGATTAGCCTCTGCTGCGAATTCACCCAGTGATAGTCCGTTTAAGGAAAGCACAAATCCAAGTGCCGAAGTGAAAAGGGTTGTTGATACAACTTCAATAAGCAAAGAACGAAGAAGCCGAGAACAAAGTTACGAGCACTCGCACACCAGAGTAAAGTACAAAGAATACCACAAAAATCGTGCCATTTCAGAAGGTAATTCTCATAAACGAAGAGAGCGTGAGCGAAGCAGAGAATCTCACTCGAAACACAAACATCGCGACAGACGACATGAATCTTCAAAATCAAAACGAAGAGATCGTGAAAGGAAAAGAGAAAAACATGGCCATAAGCGACATTAACTGTTTATTTTTTGTGCATATTTTTCAGTACATGTAGGTAGACATTTGAATTGCCAATGCCTGCAAACATTATTTATCTAGTGCCCTGCTCAATTTGGGCAAAAGATTGTAATTTGGTTGGTCGTAAAAGAAGTTTTGTTACTTGTTTTTTAAATTAATAAATGCTGGCATGAAACAACTATTAAAAATTGTAATTTTTTGTTTTTGGCTACAACCTATATCTGTTTTCAATTTGTCAGTGACATGACCTAGCGGTACCTCGCGTAGGTGACAGATCCTACGTGACGGGTTCGATTCGCGGCTTGAGCCGTTCGCATTTGACATATTTACCAGGTGGCTCCACTCTTCCTGAATTTTCAATTGAATTTATAATTTGAAAAAACATCCTCAGTTTCCTTAAAGCTTTATGTCTTCTAACAGTAAAACTGTGGTAATTAACATTTTTAGCTAATTACATGTATCAGCGATTATCTTAACTAATAAATGCCGTAATGTTGATGAAAAACCTGCTATGGATGAAAACTCAAAGCAGTTTTTTGACGCAATTGCGTTATGAAGTAAAGATTGCTTCGTGAATGCATCTGTTTTTGATCAAAAATGTTTTTTGTCCAGCTCGTTTTAGGCCAAAAACTTCTTGACTTTTATTTGAGTTAAAACTGAAAAATGAGCTGGAGGTAACCATTTCTCAAATCCTTAGTTTTGTTTTTGACTTCTGTATGTAATCTTTGTGTGCCGTGTAATATCTTTTTGTATTTCTTTCGCTGTGTTGTAAAACTGCCTAAGTATCTCTTGGATGTAATTTTTGAATTTAGTTCAAGGAAATTGTTATTTGATCGTGTATCTGCTTCTATTTTGTCGTGTTTTGTATAGCCGTTGTAAAATTTTTCTGTTTGGTAATACAAAACTTAAAAATAGTCACAAAAAGAGATTTTATGTTGCTTTTTGACTACAACATTGTCAAAAAAGACGAAATATTTCATTTTTTGGCTTTTATGATTTTCTTCGTTAGATTCGTCTGATATCGCTTGGATATTGACAATTTGTGAATTTTACTGTTCCTTTTTAGTAATACTTTGTAACGATAAAATTTCACAGCAACAAATGTATAGCGATAGTGACAGTGAAGGTGATGACTCGATTGGCGATGTAAATCATAATGGTTCCTGCAAGCATTACACGAGAAGATGTTTATTTGTCAGCCCCTGTTGTGGAGAAGTTTATCCTTGCCGTCTCTGCCATGACGACGTGAACACACACGTTTTAAACAGACATAACGTACAAGAAATTGTGTGCACGCTATGTAAAACTAAGCAAAGTGTCTCGAATAAGTAAGTAATGGGTATAATTTATTGTGGTAAGTTTATTGGGGACTAGTTAGCGTAGTATGGTTAAAAACGTTGATATCGGTGCGGGAGGTCTTGCATTAGATTCGCGGGCTAGTTAAATCGTGCACAGTTGCCAACCGCTCACCACCGTTACGATGTTTTTTCGGAGCTGTGTTGGCCAGACGCTAAGCCGCCGAGATGGGTCCCGCCACTCGTTACACCCCCATTGTAATGCCTCGAGGATTATGAAAATTGGATTTTTTTAAGTGCATTGCATAAATTAGGCAGTTTTTAATGCGAAAAATGTTGATTATATTTTGCCGCAAGAATAAATCGTTTAAAAAGTTACAATCTCTGCCAGTCTTACTTGACAGTTAAGAAATGTAGTTTGAATGTGCGCTGTGTACGCCTAAATAATCCGCGCCGAATTAATAACTTTATTTTTTCGTAAACGTTAAGTAAAAAGCTATTTAGCTTGAACAATATTTCTTTGCCCACCTACGTAAAATCTGCTGTTTCGATAATTTCTCTAATTTTTAATTTTCAGATGTATTTTTTGCGAAGTTTCGTTTGGAAATTATTTTTGTTCTATTTGTCGGTTATATGATGATGCAGATAAAGGACAATATCATTGCGGTGGATGTGGAATCTGCAGAGTGGGCGGAAAATCCAACTTTTTTCACTGTCAATTGTGTGGGTTTTGCTTATCTGTATCTCAAAGGGACACTCATAAGTAAGAAATTGATGTGTTGCTTTGCTTTTTGCAGTTTTCACATTAAATCTATTTTTTTGCTTTTTTCGCGGCGTTTAGAGGTCGTTTGGTCGGCTACGTTATTTTCACCGTTATAGCATTTTAATGTATTTCTTCTTGTGTAATTTTGAAATCTATTTTACTACCGTGTTCTTATTTATCCTATTGAAAAAGGCCGCTTTAAAGGTCAAATCTTCATTATACTCGCGGTATTGAAGGAGTGGTGTGGCCGATTTCCGCGGCTTAGCGCCTGGGCAACACAGCTCCGTATAAACGTCGCAACGGTGGCGAGCGGTTGGCGACACTGTGTCCAATTTGACCTGCCCGGTATTCAAACCTCAGGCTGATAGACTGGTGCTGATAGCGATGTCTTTAGCTACTACACCAAATGGTTCTTTTACGCCTTGTAGTTTAGTTTTAAATCGACCTTCTGTTTAACGTTATAACTGCTAGCTATTACTAATGATAAAGGCGTTCTTTAGATGCATTGAAATGAATTCTCGTCAAAATTGTCCTGTTTGTATGGAAGATATTCATACTTCTCGCGATGCCGCGTCTGTCCTAGTTTGCGGTCACCTAATGCATTCTAAATGTTACAAAACTTTTACCCGAAACGGACATTACCAGTGTCCATTATGTGGAGTATCCCTGGGTAAAATGGATGAAGCGTGGGAGGCCGTGAGTTGGAAAATTATTTTTAGTGCTTGCAATTGTGTGTAGGAAGCTCTTCAAGCGCTCAGTTACGTTGTATTAAAATCCAGTTTTGCAACGATTAATTCGGCTATTGTTGTGAAAAATATGCAATTGAAGCTAAATTTTTCAAATCGTGATCTCGCGATATTGCGCTGAAGCATGCCACGAGGGACAAGGCCCATCGGTCTCCGCGGCTTAACGATTGGGCAACACAACTCTGAAAAAATGTCGCAACGGTGGCGAGCGACACTGCTTCTTGCTTCTGATTTGACCGGCCTGGTAATGGAACCCAAGACCTCCCGCACCGATAGCGTTGCCTTTAACCACAAGGTCAACAGCCGATGTAATTAAACTAAAATTTTGAAATGAGCATGAAAGGATTTTCAAAATGAAATTGGCGATATTTTTGATTTGCCAGTATTATCGTTCTATTCTATTTTCTTCATAGCTCGACAAGCAGATAGAAGACACACCCATGCCTGATGAATATGCGGACATGAAAGTTTGGATTCTCTGTAAGGACTGTCATGAGGTAGGACAGTAGTTTGTTTTTCCCACAGATGGAAATAAGCTATTCAAAAACATTCTTTGAAGAATTTGTAATGAATTGCAGTTTTGTTGCAAATTTTCGCCATGATATATCATTTTTTTCGTTTCCGTTTTCTGGAGTGTATGCATTTTGTAATCTTATAATCGTATTTCAATTTTGCTCTGTTTTTCCATTGTTTTACGTTTTTTTTTTTTATTGCTTTTTGTTGTTGTATTTGCATTTCTTTGATGTTTATGCTCTATTTTTGCACTTTTTTTGCAGACAAGTCGTACCAAGTTTCATGTAGTTGGGTTGAAATGTGTTCCTTGTGGATCATACAATACTTGCGGAACTGATGCACCTCCCGCTCAAGAAACTGAAGTTTAATTTTTCCACTCTTCACACTCTTCTGTTATCCACTCTGCTTAAAATTTTGGTGGAAAGTATTTACGATAAAGTTACTACCTATTTAGGACCTTTTCCGCTGAAACGTTGGGGATCGTTGCTAAATTTGCTATCGTATTTTTATTGCCAAGACAAGCTAGTGTTTATGTCTTTTATGATGTGGTATTTGCGTTAGATCAATAAACTTCGGTTTGCGTAGAGTTATGTTCCAAGCCTAAGAATTTCACATTTTGTCTACATAAACTGCAAATCGGTATTTTAAACTTTTTTTAATTATAGCTGCAAATTGGCCCTTATGTCATGAAAGATTACGACAACGTAACCTGTTGGCGTCGCTACTGACACAACCCGACCCAAGCCTAGCTGTTGTGTCCTTGGATAAGATGCTTCGCTATAATTATCCCTGCTTGATGGATCTAATAAGCTGCAAATTAAAGCAGTCGGAAGCAAAATTTTACCGGAAAACTAGGAAGCAAACGCAACTCGTTAGCGAGTCTGGATTCGTTCTACCGTAAGTAGGGCTTCATCTTGACAGGAGAATAAAAATGAAGAAATCACCATCAATAATCTTAATCTACAGTACGTGGGACTACATGCGTTTCGCTTGCAGTCAAGTTCGTGGCTTTTGAACTTTAGTTCAATGAGCTGATCTTTTAGGTCGGTTTATAGTTGCACTTTTACGTTTAAGTAATGTGCCTTATAGTCACGCATTTGCGACGCAACGTGCAGTAAAGTTCCTCATGGTCTACGTTTCGCTCTCGCATTTTACTTATAACTTAACAAGTAGATTAAATACCGTTAAATAATGAGTAAATGCCTTTGAAGCAAGTCTTGGTGAAAAAGGGACGATTTTTGAAAGTTGTCAACTTTTGCCGTTCGCCGTAAATGCATCTATCAATATGAAGATGGCGGATGTTGATGCAACACTAGCGGGGGAAGTTATGATTCAAGTTTAAAGGAGTAGGCCTACAGTATAAAATTTCAGTGAGAACAAGTAGAGTTTTACAAGAAACGATGGAAATACATGAGAGAATCGTTTGTCAGAGAAAAAAATGGAAGAAGGAAGTGGCTGCGGGTATTGGCCTAATGGAGGTGATTGGCAAAAATATTCAGGGATATTAGATTGGATGTCTCTATTTACTAAGCATAGAGAGACCGTGAGCAATAAGTAAGTAGCGTAGACTTTTCCCCTCTTCTTTTGGGCTATAATTTTGCAATAGCTTTTGATAGATTTAGCTGGGCCTACGTGGAATAGGCTCCGCTGCGGAAGTGAAAAAGGCGTGGCGTACAAAGATTGGATATGGGCAAATCCAACTGTTCATTGAACGGTCTCCTCCCGAAGCAAGATTTCGCTGATATTGCTGCATCACTTTCCCAACGAAAAGACTCAATGTCTACCATTGCAGATCGGTATTTTGCATTCACATCACCCACTAAAACCCTTGCATTTAAAGTAATCACTAGCCTACTACCGTTTTGGAATGTTTCATTAGCAATGTGCTTGCCATCAATATTGCACCAAAAAAAATGTGGGTAGTTTCAAAAATTTCCAAAACCATTAACAGCATCTTTCTATTTTTCCATAGAAGGAAACCTCACAAAATTTGGACTGAGTTTACTCCTTGTGACTTAGCTCGTTTTTTGAATTATTGTATTTACGGCGGATTATCCCATGCGAAATTCGATGGCGACAGTTTGTGGAGAATTACCGGAAGCTAAATCGCGTAATATAACTTAACTGCTAATTTTTCTCCTGCAGTCACAGAGTACCTGTGGTTGATGGGAAAAGTCAATTCGACTTTCAACATACTGAGCAGGTCATCAAATCGACTTTTTGACATTCTAAAACACGTACGGTGTCATTCCTCAGCAAGATTTCGCGAATCTGGCACCAAAAGCCGATACCATCCGCAATTCGTCTCGATCTATTTATCGTTCTCGTATATTATCTTCTGACTTGTTTCTTTCGTCTGCGATGATGCAGAAGCAACGTTAGAACTTTCTTTTTCGAAGTCATCCTAATCTAGAACCGCTGAATTAAATCACAATCTTCGTAGTTACTGACAGCGAACAATAAAGCTACATACAGCGTTAAGCAAATTACGTTGTGATGAAAGTACTTTGCTTACGGCCTTATGGCATTTTCGTTGTACTTTTACTTCAACGTAAAAGTACAAATTACCATAATCCGACCTTTAGACTCTTGTGTTTCTTAACTCCTGTTTGAGGAGTTTGTGTCTGGAGACGCTATGGAGTAGTACTTCAGCAATTGTAAAAGTGAAAATAAGCTGCCTCTAGGTGGGGACATAAGGCCTACTGTGGTTTTGTTAAAAAACGTTCCATTTTCCACAAGGGCATGAAAAAAAACTTACATAAGTTAATTAACGTCTTAATTTTTTCACTTTTTGGCTAGGTAGTTTATTGAAGAAAAATTCGACCATTGCTTTTGATTGCGTGATTTTGATTCCGGAATGAAAAAAATTGCTACTTATAATCGATTGTTATTATCGCGCGCCAGGGAGTCCCGGCGTCTCATTCGATTGATAAGCTTTTTTTACTGTACGAGCAGCGATGGCCTTACTCGAGGGGGTTCCCAGAGCAAAGTGAAATAAATATATTGCAAAATATTATTTCTGAACTTTGATCGCGATAAATCATGCAGGGGTTTTTTAGTGTAATGATTGATTTTTGGGAGGGGGTATTGTACATTCCCAAGGCCATCTTTACGTACGAAATTTGAGCTTGCTCAAAGTGTTTTCTGTTTCATTGTGGCTGCAATAATTATCTCTGAAACTTGACGATACCTATATACAATGACGTACGCAAGGGGCACGTATGTGCCGCTCCTCCTCCGGTCTCCTTCAATGTGGATTGAAAGCTGTTATCGCCCTAGCCCTAGGGCCTGGACTATCCTAAAATAGTCGCAGCTTTTCATGACAAATTTCTTTTAAAACAGCTCAGATGGCCGAGTGGTAAGAGCGTTCACCTCGAGAGCCGTTAGTAGACTTGGCTTTGATTCCGAGTCGGGTCAAACCAATGACATTAAAATTGGTATTCACAGCTTCCCTGCTTGACGCTTAGCATTAGAGGGACAGTGTGCAGAACAAGCCGGCAAGTTTACTTGTTGTGCCGATGAGAAAGGCACTTAGCGGGATTCCCCCATCTCGGTGTGGTAGATAGATGGCCGGCAACTCCTGAACGAGCTCGTATAGCGCATTGATCGCTTTCTCGAGATAGGAGGATAAATATGCCACTAAAATACAAAAATTTAAACGGGCCTCAGATAAAGCTTACATGAACCCCTCTTGGCTAATCTCAATTGTAATGAAGAAACTGATAAAATTTGTCAAACATTTTTGTGTTTGTATTTAGTTACATATTTATCCTCCTATCACGAGAAAGCGATCAATGCGCCGTACGAGCTCGCTTAGGAGTTGCCGGCCATCTGTCTACCACACCAAGATGGGGGAATCCCGCCAAGTGCTTTTTCCCAAAGGCACTACAAGTAAACTTGCCGGCTTGTTCTCCACACTGTCCCTTTAATGCTGGGCATCAAGCAGGGAAGCTGTGAATACCAATTTTAATGTCATTGGTTAGATCCCGACTCGGAATCAAACCCAAGTCTACAGTTCTCGAGGCGAACGCTCTTACCACTCGGCCATCTGAGCTGCGTAGCGGATAAAGACTTCGCAATGATCAAGTGGGTGAAATAAATCCGCTGAAAGCTTTGAAAATTCCTTAAAAGGTCAAAAATTTTAGCAAATTAAAGCTGCCTACTTTGCGCGACTGTAAACAATATAATTGCAGAATTAATGCATAAGAGTTTTCTCGCTTGGTGGTATGTTGTAGCCTTCCTCAAAACATCAACGCTTTTCATGCATTTTGTGTTTTTGAATGAAACAAAAGTCTTAGCTCATTGTCTTTAGCTTCATTCTCGCGTGCTTATGAGTAATTTACGTCTTGGCGATTTCATTACCAACGCCGAGCTTGAAAATTAATAGCTCACCGCAATCCTCAAGAGAGTGCATTGTGAACACAGCGCTGACTCGCGATGAGCTCTTAATGATTTTCTGTTAGCCGCGCTATATCAAGGAAATATTAGCAACGTTTGCAGCAGTCTTGTGACACTTCGAGTCTTAATGGAAGCGACACCTCAAAGAAAACCATCAAAATTGGATGAATTTAAACCATCGATTTTTCAATTCCTTGAAGTGAGTTCAAATTCAAATTGTAAGTTAAAAAAAATATCCTCTTCATTGTAGGTTAGTTGCTTCCAAGATTACGCTGTTTTTAAACGAAATGTTTTGCTAACTTACTAAGTATTGGACTTACCCTGAAAATCGAAATCAAACTTTCCGTAGTTACTGGTATAGCGAAGGACGGAGAGTAGTAAATGGATATATTTTTGAGAGGAGTAAATGTAGTGAAATGTAGTTTGACTCTGACTTGATGTTTCACAATAAATTAACAAGTCGTGAAGAGCAGCAGAGTTATCAAATTGTGAGGTATGTGAGTAAAGAGAAACAAAGATATTCTGCGGAGTTCAACCGAGAAAAATAGCGGCGTCAGAATTGAAATGGAACCGAAAAAATTTGTTGCAAATTCAAATATAATCGTAATGCGTTTGTTTCGGCTCTCGAATTCCTCAACCGTAAAGCTTGACCTACTAAACTGATCAAGAGTTTTAAACTTCATTATTTGCAGAGTTTTGAATCAATTTTTTGAAGAATTATTTGAGACTGTAATAAAATAACTAGTTTAAGAATGAAACCGCCGGCTTTCGATTTGCGACCACGACTATTAACAAACATAACACTATGCGGAGCTAAAAATTAAATTTGGTGGAGTACGTTGGCGTGGTGGTCAAAAACTTCGCTGTATTGGCACGGGAGGTCTAAGGATTGATTCCTGAGCCGGTCAAATCAGACACAGCGTCGTCAGCGCATTGCTATCGCTGCGGCGTTTCTTCGGAGCTGCGTTTCCCAGGCGCTAAGCCACGGAAATGGGCTACGCCATTCGTTACACGCTTTGGCGTAATACCGTGAGCATAATGATGGATTTGATTTTAATTCAAAAATGACCAAAGGATAAGATCCACTTTTAGGTGCGTGTTTCAATCAAAAAATCAGTAGAAAATAATTTAATCATTGAGAGGCTTTCAACCACTGTAGATTAACCTATTATCCCGTATATTGCTGCGCTGCAAACCAACAGCTAAATATTTGATGTTGAATGTAATGCTGTCAAGAACGACATTGTGTCGAATTTGAATTCCCTTTGCACAAGTACTTACCTTTTTGTATTTACGGTTTTCTTGTAGCTTGCATTAATTGCCAATCCATTAGACTTCTAACCTTTCAAATGCAACATTTAACCTTTCTTAAATTTACGCATCCTCGTAGCTCGTCAGCCATAGGCGGTAGAGCACATCAAAAAACGTTTGATTTCAACTCTTCGCCTCTTATTTTCGCTTTATATTTTTCAGAAAGTCGCTCGTAATGCTGCAATTTTTGTAAACAACAACTGCGCTTGTTTCGTGGTTGTTCCTGTTCTGGTTGCAATTACATTCCTGGCTCTTTGCCTAACTTCACCCACTCCGCAAGACCCGGGCCAGAATGATGTGCCTACGGTCAAGGAAATGTTTTTGGCTCTAAAAGACCATCCAGTCTCATTTCATCGTTATGAAGAGGTGATGCAAATTTGTTCTTAAAATAATTGAAAAACGCTCTTAATGTTTTGATGTTTGCCACGTGTATTCATGATTAACGGCGATAAGCTGGAAGTAACTCATCACTAGTGGCGTAGCGAGAAATTTTAAAATTGGGGGGCGGGGCGAAAACTACCAAAGCCATCAAAGAGTGTGGCATATTTCAGTCACTCAGCTATATTTTTTTTTTGCTAAAAGGCAAAGTCAAAAGGGGTAGCCATGGCATAATGCCCCCTCCCCCAAATACGCTACTGGTCATCACAAATACATGCAAAAATGCTTTTTACTTCTCTTGATCTCTTGGCACGTACTGGAAAGCCTGCCCCTAAATGATGAGCGCTTGCAATAAACATAGCTACGGTGAAATGGTTTATCATGAAAGTTTTATTGTATTGTAGGAATGGTGGGAAAATTCCTGTTACGACCCACGAAACTCTCGCCAGAGTGCCCACGTCATTGTGACGTCGAAGCATGACATTGTGAGTAACATGATGAGAGATGAAATTATTCGTTTGCACAATTTCATCACTGATGTACACGAGTGGGACTACGTACATGATACGCGTTTAACGTACAGGTAAGTGCATACCTCGACATACAAGTAAGTATGGGACGAAAATGACTTAAAGAGGAAAAGTAAAGTCGCAGTAATTCTTAAAACTGGATGTTTCGACAACATAGACTCAGCTGTCATCGTGGTTGGAAATATCGATTAGAAATCGATAACAGTCGATATCGATATTCTCTACTTTTTCGTCAACAAATGCAACAATTCTTTACTTTTTTTTCATTATCGATTAGGGCTTTTCCCTACTTTTTTGGGTGGTAAATCGATATTAATTTATCGATACTTTTTTTTCTGAATAAGTTCTGTTATAAGTTTTTATTTTTTGTTAGTTTTTAGTACCTTATCTGGTTTTTGTGGTGTTTGCAGGAAAATATTTTACTCTACATCTGCATAAGAACAGTTAGCTTGCGAAAAATTCAGTATGCACTGTCATTTTTGATTCCATTGCAATTTTTTTTTATTAGCTTGTTACTTGAACCAAATTCAGATACCGGGATTGGCATTCAGTGTTTTTTGAATTTTTGTTCAACAGCTTTTTTCATTTAAAAGATTAGGCTACATCTGATACTGATAGCAGTGATAGGAATACTTATGTGTTTGGAACATTGTAGGAAAAGGTTTATAGTCAACAGCACCTGAAGGAGGCCAAGATCAAAGGTAGAAAGAATTTAAGAGGAAAAGTGATATTTGATCTTTTTTATAATGAAAAATGAAAAGTGAGGAGGCCTTCTGGTATTACTGTTTTAAATTGCCCATCATAATATGCTATGCCTTCGATACCGACATTCTCCACTTTGGCTAACCTGAAACCCCACTATTTGCATCAAAATATGTTGACGCTGTCGCTGTTAACTGAGTCAGAGTACAGTATCGATTTGACGTTATCGATTGATCGATATTCTCTACTTTATATTTTTGTTATCGAATGTAGGAATTTTCTACTTTTTTTGAGGTATCGAATTAATCTTTACTTTTTCATTATCGATTTCCAACCCTGGCTGTCTTGATCAGCAATGTAAGCAAGGCATTACAAAACTAAAATAACCTTTGTTTTGCTTGGAGGGGTGATGAGGGGTGATGATGACAGCTAAATGTATGTTGTCAAAACGTTCTGTTGTAAAAAATGGGCCTATTGTGGTTTTATCTTTCCTCCTTACGAGTATACAATTTGTTTGGTGGTTAAGTATAGTGTCTTAAATTTAGAGGTCATAGGTGTGAAAACGAAGTTGTCTTTCTTGGCTCAAACTTGTCCAAAAACGCATAATATTCGAATGGTTGTTTTAGCTTCAACAAATGTTTGTGTAAGAAAAGCTTTATCCCGTACTCAAACTGTGGTTTTAATTTTTTTTACTTCGCTTTTCGAGCCAATGCACTGTCATGCGACTTGTACTAATCACTTCTGACACAGAAAAGCACGACGCACGTTGTATTAGCGTAGCATACAGTCAGTAATGGGCGCGATAAACCTTTCTGTACTAAAGCGATAACGATAATCGATAACTTCAAAAAAGGTGTGAGCGATACCGATAATCGATAAATCTTAATTTCTTAAAGCGATATCGGTAATCGATAAATTATTGCCAATAAATTTTTCCGCTAAATGTTGCGGTAAATTTTCAAGGTGTTTGACGAAGTTTTTTTTGTAAGTCAAATAGCCAAAATGTTTTTCTAGATTTTTGAAGAAAAAAGAGCAGTTCACGGACTCTGCCTCTGCGTTAAACAAGACAAAGAGAGATTTTTGTTTGCTGCAACAAGACTTGGTAGACACCGTGTGTTTTTTCCACAGCGCCAACTTACTAACTTTGAAGTTTGAACACTGTGTGCACAAAGAATCGTTTTGTCGCGATAATTTATCGGCGATAACAAAATATGTTGCAAGAGCGATATCGGTAATCGATAAATCAAAACTATTTTCCGCGATAACGATAATCGGTAATAAATTATCGCCGATAACAATCGCCGATAAACTATCTCGATAAATGCCCATCTCTGCATATGGTATCAAAAATCGTCCTCTATGTCTGGGTACCTTAAAAACGTGGAAACGATTTGCAACCCTTAAGATATTTTATGTTGAAGTCTGCACGTTTATTAGACTGTTGGTTTTCATATTCGATTTACGCAAGATTTTAAGAGGAGTTGCTGGGATTTCCGTGGTAAAATTTTACCGCTTCCAAACCTTATCTGCAGTGTCGCACAGAGTGCAAACTTGAAGTTTTTTTAATTGAGTTTAAGTTAACTAACAATTCGCAAGCCCAAGTTCGAGTTAAAGTTCTTAGTTTTTGATTTTCCGAATGCAAGTTTGAGGGGAATAATTTCACGCTAAGTTCAGGGAGCTTTTGATCGAGTTCAGGCTGAGCTGAAAACTTGATCAACTTTATACTTAATCATGAGTTCTGGAATTTCTATTTTTTAATTCAAGTTGAAACTCGGCGAAAAACGTCGAGTTGTACTAGTTTGAGTTCGAATCTTTGCTGCGGACTACCGTTTTTTTCACGTTTTGCTGACGATTTGTATTTTTCTGGAAGGCAGCCTTTTGAAATGAAGGATATCGTATTATACATAAAAACTTTCGAGTTCCGCGTAAGCGAATAATTTTACCGGAAAAGAACACGTGTTACCGAGATTTCGCAAGCGTAAAGAAGCGAACCAGCTGCTACAAGTCTTTGGTATCATCTCTAATATAAAGGCAAATTAGAGATAATACAACGTCTAACTTAAGGCAAGGAAACTTGCTCAGAATTATTCCTCTCACAAGAAGGCGATCATGATGACGTTAAGCAAGCTTGACCGCACCCATACAAATCTACATTGTTATTTTGGAATACAATAAAAGCAGGGGACAAAAATAGATGAAGAAATAGAAGTAGAGAACTTTTTTTGGGAGAATAAAAGCCGAGGTAATTCTTAAAGCTGTACGTTTCGATAACATGGATTTAGCTGTCGTCATCAGCAGAGTAAGGAAGGCAGAACAAAACACACTGCTGATGATGGCAGCTGAATCGATGTTGTCGAAACGTCAAGTTTTAAGAATGCGAAGATATTAATTTGAATCGCAGAAAAATCCGTCAACACTTTCATTTAAAGCAGTATTATTCTACCATTTGTATTACATAAACATGACCAAATGACAAGCAACTACGAAATCATCTTCGTTTTTCTCATGGGATAATCTGCATAACTTTGTCCATCTCATGCCCCCTCTTTGACTGCTTTACAGACTTGGCATGCATTGGTGCTTAAACATCAAAAGCTAAGATCATTTGAGCATTTTAGAATCTTTTCATTATCTTACGATTATAACTACTTCTAAAAGTGAGCAAGAAATTTTGAAAGTAAAGACCTCGATACATTTTGTTGGCTTAATATCTTTTGCATTAGTTTATTGCATAGGCTATAACAAAATTATTGAAAATTAATTCTTTGCAGGTAGACCAGCCGGTTGGTGCAGTGATAATAGACAGCGCTATGAATGCGAAAGATCATTGGTTCGATTCTCGTACCGGTCAAATCGAATACAGTTTCGCCAACGACTCGCCACCGCTGCAACGCCTCTTTGAGATTTTGTTGCCCAGACGCTAAGCAGGGTCCCGCTACTCGTAGCACGCTTTGACGTATTTCCGCGAGTATATTGAAGATTTGATTTTTTTGCAGGGATGTATGCATGCAGCCAACCACGACCAGTGATTATCCAATCAGAAACCAAAGCACTCTGTGCGCGACAGACAGAATTATCGAACTGTTCATGTGGTAATTTTTTTGCATATATATTTTTCCCTAAGAAACTTAGCAATAATCAATTTAGAAAAAAGCAGGTGGAAAACTAAATCAATGCTGTTTTTTAGATACAAAGTGCGTAGCTGATACGCAGCCCGCAAACAGCGAAAAATTTAAGGGGGCAAGGCCGGGTTTAGACGGTAAGAGGCCTCGTTTACGTTCGTTTTTAGCGAACGATCTCCAAAAAAGATGTTCATACCCCGAAAAGAAGGGTGCCAGTACCTTGGTGCTCCCCTTCCCCTAACTACGCCACTGCGCATAGCAAATGGAAGCGATTATAAATAAAATAAATGTAGCTAGATTTCGCGTAATCGGTGAACAAGAAAATATAACAAACAAGTGGCGAAAGAATTGTCGCGGGGCGCGTCGCGTCGCATCTCACGTATCAGTAAACGCACCCGAAATCGTGATTGCAGCTCTCTTTGTAGATTTATGAAAGAGAAAGTGTGCTTTTCACTTTCATCCTTTTCATTTAGCACCATAAGAAGTGATTTTCTTGCTTTAAATCTTCGGATGGATAAAGACACCAAGTCCTTGTGGGGTTTTCTTGACTTCAGATCAGATGTCAATCAATCTTCTTATTCTCACATCGATTCATGGTGTAAAAAACAAATCAATAGACAAGGTGAGTTTTTGAATTATTCAAAAACCGTATTAAGTCCATTCATTCACATTTATTTTTGGAAGCTGATGATTCAAAGAGAACCGACCGGTTAGTCTAGTGGTTAAAGGCAACGCTATTGGCGCAGGAGGTCTTGGGTTTGCTTCCCGGACCCGTCAATTAGAACAAAGTCGCCAAAGATTTGGCACCGCTGCGACGTGTCTTGGAAATTATGTGGCCGAGGCGCTAAGTCGCGAAGATGGACCCTGCATTTGGCGTAATATTGCTCGATGAAGATTTGATTTTTCTTTGGTTTGTTAATTCAAAAAATATTTTTATTTACAGTATTTCTCGGTGAAAGTGTCTGCAAGGTTGATGACCACATGCAAACAGAGGCAATATCAGCTGGTTGTCTTGGTATAAATTATTATCTGAAGGATCTTACCGCAAGGGATAATCTAAAATCAAGGTAACGTGCATTCACATTCATACTAAACTGTGAAGTGCTATTTCTATGCTTTGCAATCTGAAGCACTGGGTTCGATACATGACCTAATCGCATGAAAAGCTTTTAAAATCCTCGGTTAGCTTACTTTTGACGTCGTGTAAAATATCAGACAACAGTGAAAAAGTCGTAGACCCTTTATAAAAACTGTAAAAAATGCAATAACTTGACGTCAGTACTGCGTTTAAAATACATCAATTGAATGTCATCATCGTTATTCAGCCGTCATCGTTTGTAATACTAGTAGTTGCTTTTATTTTTTCTTAAGGATTTAATTTTATTAATTTTCCTTAATATACGAGTCCAGTTTATTGTATGGAAAATAAGTCCAAATTCACAAGGGACTTGGTGCAAGTTATTCAGCATTGTAATGCAACCACTGGCTAAAGCACGCAGCATTAATATGATTGAAAAAGTCTATGATTATATCGATACCCATAAATCTGATTGGCGTCGGCTTATGATTTTTTTCAAGCGTTTTTAAGTCAAAAATTGCACATAACACAGCAACCAATTTCAGAAAACTGTAAAACAAACTGTAATTTGTAGAATTGAATCAACGCTAAATAAAAATTCTTACATTGCTTTGAGTTTTTTTTATATTTTTTTATATTTCTAAGCCACATAATTGCAGCTTAGGTTTTTATGTTAGTAAAGTATGCGCATCATGGAAGGTGGCCTGGTTGCGCATCAAATTATTGACACGGTAACACGGTTGATACTTTTACATATCCTAAAAAAAACTTTTCAATTCGAGAATTATTTGTATCAGCCGCATAGTTGAACGGGACCGCGCGTAGGTTGTAGATCGTACTTGATGTGTTACATTGAGGCTGGAGCCAGTCGCATTTACCAAGTATACCAGGTGCCTAGACTCTAAAAGCGAAAATTACTTCGCAGTCCTCCTTAATCACTGCCGAATTTTCAGCTCGATATATATCGAAAAAAATTAAATCTAATCTTTGTTATACTAACGGCTAAGCGTATAACGCGTTTCAGGGACCATTTCCGCGACCTAGCGCTTGGGCAACACAGTTCCGAAGAAACGTTGCAACAGTGGCGAACCGTAGGCGAAACTGTGTCAGTTTTGACCATGCAGGGAATCGAATCCACGACCTCCCACACCGATGACGGTGTGTTTGACTACGCTAAATCGGCCGGGAACATTATGTTTTGCTAAGAGTATAGCATCGGCGTTGCAAGAGGTTTGCTCACTGAAGTTAGCAAGACCATCTTTTCCATTAAAGCTATGTTTATAGCTGATTTTGTTTCAGCCTCTTAGGTTTAACATCAAGGCCATGAACTCATGTGACGCTTATAGACACAATTATACATATTAATTCTATACGTCATCTTTCCATTATCTGGCCTTTCTCGAGGGACCATCATGTAGTTGGTAAATTTGCTCTCTGGCCTTTCTCATGCGACAGAAGATGAATATGGTTATTCTTTTTATTCCTTGAAGCATATAACAAGTTGATACATTTTCGATTTTAAAGTAATTTTCTGTTTTTTGTCATGGGAAACAAGTTCTTTTTGGTTTCTATCGTGGATAGTTCAAGAAGAAAAAAAACTCCAATACTTTTACGTGTTTTTTAGATTGATTAGGCCACATTTCTGGAGTAATTCTGTTTAATCCAATAAATTGTGCATTTTGCAAAGGCACAGAAAAGTCTGATGCATTGGCTTTGTGAAAAAAAGAAAATTGTTATAGCCTACGTGCAACAGAGGCAGATTCAGAATTTTTGTTTATTAAGACGGAGGCTTTTATGATTTACGACACGTAGTTAAGACATTGGATATCTACGAATCATATTGTAGCTAGTGATATTACGCAAAGAGCACTCACAGTTAGTTGCTGATGGGTGTTTTGGGAGGGAGGATCGCCCCGACCTCCTCTCTCTGGAACCACAAAGTTTGTAAATGGCAATTGTACACAGTTTTACTATCACGAATGCAAAGTAAAAGGCTCAATAGCACGAACTAGTGCTTTTGTGGTTCTTGGATACAGAGCTGTAAGATAGCCGGCTAGGGTTTAGGTTCCATTTTCAGGTTGATGTCTAATTTAAGTTGCGTTGGATGCATAGCTCAAAAAAAATTGCAATAAAGTGAGCAATTCAAGTTTTTATTGCGGCAGTGGCGAGCCGCTGCAGTGGCGAAACGCTGGCAACACTGTGTGATTTACCAGGCCTGGTAATTGAACCTACAGCCTCCCTCACCGACGGCGATGTCTTTAGCCACTAAACCAACAGGCGGTTTATCTTTTAATAAACAGTTTTTATGAATAACCCTTGGTGTGAACTCGCTAATTTGTTGGCCTGGATAACATGCTAAAATTGAACTGTTTTATTTTCTAGCATCTGGTTGCGGCAGCTTGAGAAAACGCTTCCCACTTTTGACAGCAGTTTGCTACAATTAGTTGTCGGAACCACGGAGTCTAGTAATATTCAGTGGCGAAATCTTGTGGATTTCACTGTGGTTCAAGCGGCTATGCTTTGTCTTATGCATTTCCTTCTTTCACTTCTGTTACTTCTATCAGCTCACAACAATTTTCGGTGAGAAATTCAAATACTCTTGTCCAAGGACGAACGCAGATACTTTATGAATAGGGGTGCGTAATCAAGATTTACAACAGAAGCAGTGGCGTAGCCAGGGGGGGGGCACAGCCTCCCCTTTTTAACGTATGAAGACCTTTATAGAGATCAATCGCTGACGGCAAATGAAACCAGGGCCTCTTATGGTCCAAATTTACCCCTGACCCAAAAATATTGTTTGCCGGTCACGTCCCTGCACAATAGGTACATTTTTTAAAGAATCTGAAACGATAGAGGCTTTTACCGTGCGTCAAAGAAGAGCTGAGGATAGCACCCGCGAAGTATCCTCGAGCCTATATGCCGCTGCTTTCGCATCAACAATTCTGCTGATTTTGTAGTCTTACATGGTCGAGATTGAACGTTCTCTTACATTAAAATTATTTTCAGTGCTGCGTATCTATCGTTTATTGGAATAGTTTCCCTGATCATGACTCTGGTCTCGTCATATTCTTTGCATGTAATTGTCTACAAAACTCCACGCTTTAGCATGACTCTCTGCTTCATTTTTATTGCGGGTAAGTCCGGAGTGTTAGGCCAATGTTGGACTTCAGGTTGCAGTGGTAAGCTTAGATTGACCTGGCCAAACGTAAATTGGACATTGGTGTTGATTGGGTAAAATGAATATTGAAAAAGGAGTTTACCTTCGACTGTTTCGGCCGTTGTGGGGGAAGGGAAGAAAGGACTTCGTAATGATCGTCTGACAAGGCCTCAAAAGGAACTTTTTTTACTGTTGCGGTTTCCGTGTGCTTTTAAGCTGCATCATGGATCTATCCTGTGGAGACACTGCACTATTTTTTCCTGCTAAATAAAACGACTTAACAGATGTCGTTTCTTTTTTTGTGAAAAACAAAAGTTTTAAATTCTATTTTTGTTTTTAGGACATTCACACCCGTTACGTTTGTGTTGAGCTGTTTTACAGTATTTCGCTGCGTTCAATTGTACAAATAAGTAAACTTTTATTTTTGCGTACAAAGAAATGTTACGGTAGGCGATAAAAGACACCAAATGAACGCTGTAGAAACCGATTCTGCATGGGTTTAAAACCTGAGTCTACCTTATGAGCGTTCAAACCGCGGAACTTGTCGCAAAATTGGTTTCACAGCGTTCATTAAGGAAGTCTTTTTAGTCTACCAAAACATCTCTTTATTTGTTTATACCTATAGACTTACATTAGCTCTACTTCACTTATTTTTTCGTGATTGTTGCTTTGTAGTGGTCCACTTTCTGTTTTTTATTCTTTCAATGGAAAGTTATTTTCGAACTCACATCATCCGAAACAGTTACGGGCAAATTCATGGGAACGACTGCTTTGTGGAGTTCTACATAAAATCTCTTTCGACAATCACGGCTTACTTTCTGCTTTTCACGGTCGTTTTTGGTCTAGCTGCGATTCCAGAATCCATAATTTCCTTGCGCTATTTTTGTGTCACAAGCTGCTTAGGTGAGCTATGCATTTTTATGACCTTTACTTATTTTTATCTATTTTTGTGGTGAAAGGTTTACCACTAACGCTAGAAAAGCTACAGCAGCGTTGTCAACTTGGTGATATTACTCAGCTGCAAATGAACTGTCTGCGAATCAACCTCAGGAGTTCTGTTTTATTACGCTAATAAAGAATAAAGTTACAAGCGCCCTGAATTGACTGATGAATACTACGAGGTAGCTGGCTTATTTTGCTGTCTAGAAGGAACTGCTTTGATTATACGCGATAATTATGCGATTACTCTTGTCGCTTTTAACTGTTTAAGATCGATGAGCACCAGGTCTGGATTAAGAGGGGCCATGGGGGCTACAACCCCGGGCCTTCCATGATAGGGATTCTCAGGTAAATCGGTTCCCTAAAAACAGGGTCTGATGCTGACGTCATAATCAGGTGTGCAAGAAAGCAGGGATCATCCAAAAAATTCGTTTCGGAACCCTCCAAAACCTTATTATGACCTGCTGAGCACTAATTGGGGGACATTGGTCATTACCAAGGCCATAGGGGGAACGGAGGCTCTTTTTTCTCATCATGTGCTTAAGCGATGCCCACATAAGTTACCATCAATAACGATTAGTACAAAATTTTCACATGACAAAACAACAACAAAAATTGATTTTTAGGTTACTGTTTCTCATTTTTCTACCTAACAACGTTTTTTCCGGCTGCCCTTCAATGCTACAACAGCAGAATTCATAATGTTGTAGAACAAATTCAGATCCACGTGGCAACAGCGGGACAGTCATTCAACGATTTCTCCATATCCGAATCCGTGTTTCTTGATGATGAGTATGTGTTTTTTGAGGAGCTGGTTTATGTATTTGTACTTATTGTTTGTTGGGTTTAACCAAGAGTGTATCAGGGCGGTAACTAGTGAGAGTGCAGGCTGTGCACTGCACTCGGGCCCCAGACCATAATGGCCCACATTTACTCTTTTCACATGTCCAGTTTATGTGGGCTTTCTGCATCACAATTAAATTTTTGATGTCATAATTTGAAAAAGTGATTATGACATCAAGCCCACCGCAACAAGCTCACATCAATGTGGGCTTAAAGCCCACATGAATTTGACATGTGGACAGGGTCAATGTATCGTAAAGGGGGGGGAGCTTATATTTTAATTGTAATGGGGCGGCCCTCGCCAGAAGCAACACGCAGTATGGGACAGGAGAGAGAGGTGGAAGACTTTTTTTCATTGGACGCCTTTTAAACATCTTTTTTGGGCTCCGCACGTGTTTTTTGCACTCAGACTCCACCAGATAAGCTTACCTTCCAGAACAGGGAAAAATCCAATTTTAAAAACATGAAATTAGAAGAAAAACATCCTTTCCTTGTGTTTCCGTGCTGCTACGCTCTTTCAGGTGATGTCAAAATAGCGGAAAACGGTTTTGAAATGTATGAATTTCGTAACCTTGTCGTCTTAAAAAATATCCTACTTACCGATACGAAAACGTTTATAGGGTTTGGTACATCTTGCAAAGCTTTGTCGGTACGTTTTTAACCGTGGCACAGGTTGCAATATGCATCATTTTTAAAGTGAAAAATAATCGAAATACCATTTCTTCTTCCAAAGTTGATAAAACATTTGACGTCCGCAATGCGGAGTCTAACACGCTCAATTATTGATCCATTCCTGGATTGGGTCAAAAAGTTGTGCATTTTATCATAAAAAATGTCAACGTGTGTTGCACAACATCATGATATGGAATGCAAAGATAATCAGCAAAATTATGTTGAACCAGTGCTGCAGCAACTGCCCAAACTGATCCACAACCGGAAGAAGCAGAGGAAGAAACAGAAAAAAAGAAAGACCACAAGCTCAAAGTGAGATAAGATTTTATTTTTACGAAAAAAATTTTCTCAAATCTAGTATTTTTCAGAAATTTAAATCGAAATTAAAGCAGTGGTACTGCAGCTACGCAGCCTACGCTGTTTGTGGACACATGAGAGCCGTCAGTGCTCTGTTGTATCTCACATATTTTTCGTGTAGTTGCGTTGGGTGTGTTCATTTTACGGAAAGAATTTCCCCAGAGCAGCTGATTTCCCAGGTAAAAATTAACTAAAGCATATAACTGTGCACCTTAGGATTGCTTGTTTCATGTGTGCGCGGTCACCGCGGATAATTTGCTTCTGCTGCAAATTTGGCCTTCAGAAGTAATGACAATCAAATTGTCATTTGTACTCGCAGTATGACAACGAAGCTTGTTTTGCTGAGCAACTAGCTTTGAAGAAACATCGCAGCGGTGGCGAGCCGTTGGCGACACTGTGTTCGATTGAACCAGCCCGCGACTCGAAGCTCGTACTTCCGCACCGAAAGCAATGTCGTTACCTCTACAAAAACCGTCGGTTAATATCAAGGCTGCACACTTGAACTCGAACTCAAAAGAACTCGATCATTTTGCCGAACTCGAACTTGAACTTAAACTCGAAAAAATATTTTTTCTGAACGCGAACTTGCATAAAATTGTTTGAGTTCGAGTTCATTAGAAAGATATTTAAATTGTTAAAAAGAAATAAAAGATCACTACGAAATATAGTTTGTTGTTCAGGTAGTCACAATCCGTCAAGGGCGTTGGAAGGTGGGGGCTGAGGGGGACTGAAGCCCTTCCTACATTTTTTTCAGCCCGCCCATAGAAATTTTAAGCCCCCCTTCAGCCTCCCCTTTCAAGAATTTATAACAACAATACACCCTATTATGGCACTTCAACAATGACTTATGGCGTCACTTGTTGTAATGGTTTATTTAGTGCTTTTTGAGTAATTTTTAGGCAAATTTTGTTTAAACTTTGTGATCCTAATTCTAAGTGCTTCGCCTAATATGATGTATTTTGTTCGCACATTTTCGATTATGCGTGCTTAAGGCGTAAGACGTATTGCTATTGAAGAGGTTCGAAATTATGAAAAAATTGTAGGCCTATACATCAAAAATATTTTTAAAAATGACTGATGGGTGGATGCATATCCCTCAACCTACCAACCCGGCTCCGCTCCTGGAATAAGCTATGAAAACCATCAAAAGAGTCTGGCATATTTGTCACCATTAATCTTGCTCTTTTTTACTAAAAGGCAGAAACAAAAAGGGGGATGGCATGGCGCAATGGCCCCGCCCCTAAATACGTTCCTGCCTAGGAGCTTCAGACTCGGAGCTTGTAAACGGATAATAAGTTATTTTAAAGGAGGTAAACATCTTTATAAACGTCGATCTGGCTACTGTGTGTATACTAGAGAAAAGCTTGAGTTCATCAAGCAGTCTCCAAATGACTTTTACTGAAGTAAAGTGCATGATACGTATGATGTAGGCTATGTTGCGATAACAAGCCCCCCCCCCCTACTTGAAAGTACTTCCAACGCCCTTGCAATCCGTGTAAATTGAAGTTATGATTTTACCAAAAGAAATGCTGCATGTTGTATATTTGTTCATACCATTGCGACCTATAAACTCCTGGGCTGCGAACTCGAACTAGCTGAACTCGGTCATTTTTTCCGAACTCGAACTGTTAGTTAGTTAGTTAGTTGCATATTTATCCTCCTATCACGAGAAAGCGATCAATGCGCTATACGAGCTCGCTGAGGAGTTGCCGGCCACCTGTCTACCACACCGAGATGGGGGAATCCCGCTAAGTGCCTTTCCCACCGGCACAACAAGTAAACTTGCCGGCTTGTTCTCCACACTGTCCCTTTAATGCTGAGCGTCAAGCAGGGAAGCTGTGAATACCAATTTTTAAGTCATTGGTTTGACCCAACTCGAAATCAAACCGGAGTCTACAGCTCAAGAGACAGACGCTCTATACCACTCGGCCATCTGAGCTGTTAACTGGAACTTGAACACGAAAAATAAAATTCTGAGAACTCGAACTGGAACTCGGACTTGCAAATATTTCTTGAACTCGAACTTGAACTCGGTTAAAAATCGATCGAGTTCGCAGCCCTGGTTAACATTGATCTTTGCTTCCGTATTCGAAGCTGCTTTAACGGCAACTAAGCCATGCTTCAGGCCTACTGGTAGGGTCATTAACAAACATGCGGTAATGCCAGGCCATGTTGCTAAACAATATGTGTATTGTATTTTTTCTGAGTTCAGGTTCTAATTTTTTTCAAGTCTTAAGAGAGTCTATCAGATAAGTCTTATAAATTAAACTATTTTTTTATTGGAACGTGTCTTAACATTTTTTGTACAGGATAGCCTTGCGTACGATTACTATTCAAAAGCATCTTCCTATTTCCGACCATATGGCACACCATTCACGGTCTATGGCGTCTTTCATGGGCAGCCATGGAACCAGAAAGCAGTGAAGGATCTGTTTCAAATTCATCGAAGTTTAGTGGAAATGGACACCATTGACAGCAGTTTATCTGTGAACTGGTTTCAAAATTATTTTGCGTAAGCATTTGTATTTTTTTGTACTTAGTTGCATAGACTTATCCTCCAATCACGAGAAAGCGATCAAAGCGCTAGAATGAGCTCGCTTAGGGGTTGCCGGCTATCTGTCCACCGCTATAAAATGGGGAAATCCTGCTAAGTGTAGAGTTGCTGGCTTGTTCTACACATTGTCCCTTTAACGCTGAGCGTCAAACAAAGAAGCTGTGAATACCGATTTCAAAGTCATCAGTCAGACCCGACTAGGAGTCAAGCCCGAGTCTGCAGAGGCAAGCGCTCTTACCACTCGGCCATCTGAGCTCTGAATGCCTCTTTCAAACCACATGAAATTGCAGCTTACAGGTTTTGCATTGGTGAAGTACATGCATGTGACAGGATGACCTAGTTAAGTATCGAAGCCAGCTCCCGAGCGTATCATTCAGCCAACCCCATGTGCTAAGGATCACACCAACTTACGAAATACATTTTTACTAACGCGACAAGGAATGAAGCGATTCGCAATAAATAAAATAGCCGTTGCAGACGCGACCAGCAGTTACGCGATTCGCAATTTGAAATGAAAGAGCCGCAGCAAAATTTGCGAGAAAAGGCCAGTGAGGAAGCAAAATTAAATTATTTGCAATTGTAATTGAATGTAATTATTGCACTTTTTATGTAATTGTAATAATAGTTGTTCGAACTTTGCTGAAAGCAGTTGTTTCAGACGCACGACTGAAAACTGGCAACATGGAAACAAAAGTAACATCAGCAAGAACAAGATGTTCACTCAAAAACTCGAGAACCCCGATGGTTTTCCCGCGAAAGAGATTAATTCAGAAAATGTGTGGAGTAAAGTAACTGAAATTGACAAAAAAATTTGGCAGCAATACGACTGGCATTCGTCTTGGGCAAATTTTACACAATCACCTGTATATGAAGAGTATAGAAAAGACATTGTATTTGTGGCATCGGGTAGTGCGCATCATGAAGGAGAAGATGACATCTCTCAAATCAAATTTCAGTAAGTTTTTGACATAGATTTCCGATAAAAAGAGCGTTTTAATTGCTACCACAAATGTTGGTTTCCGTTACTTAAGCACGAAATTATAAGCTGGCTTGTAGACTTTCAAATAATAAAAAAACTTTTGCTAATTTTGATGTATTCTGTATTGCCCTAAGCATTATCGTATAACAGAATTCACATGGACCATGAGTTCAGCAAATATTGTCCTTAAAAGCAAAGAAGGAATTTTTTTTATCCGGCCCTTAAAAAAATAAATCATGTGTTGTAAAAGATTATAGGAACTTAACCTACCAGTTGAATACATTTATTTTCGCAGGTGGCTTTATTATACAATCAACGTAAATCTTCCAAGCAAGCAGAAAGAACTGATTTCGAGATTTCAAGAAATACTAAATCGCGTCGACAAGTCGGTTATATCTCTATTGGTTTTTGATTCTCCGGAACTGGACTGGTGGACAAGCATAGGAGCAAACCGATTTTCTCATTGCTTTGTAGCTCTCGTTTTATTCGGTTTATGTAAGTTTAGTAGATTATGTTTGTGCAATCAAAAAATCAAATCTTCATTATACTCGCGACTTTACGCCGAAACGTGTTGCAAGTGGCGGGGCGCATCGCCGCGATTTAGCGCCGGGGCAACATAGCTCCGGAGAACGGCGAGCCGTTGGCGACTCTGCGTCCAAATGAGCGGTCCGGTAATCAAACCTCAGACCTTTGGCACCGTTAGTGGTGTCCATAACCTCTATGCCGACGAGTCGGTTATATTTACGCGATCTGCCCGTTGAAAAGTTTTGCGCGCGATATGTGTTTGTCTCGCTCAACAGCGATTTTGATTTGCTTATCGTTTTTGTTAAGCGAAAGAGCATCAAGATTTACAGGTACAAGTATAAAAGATGCTTTTATCTTCACAAGGGAACCGGCCGGTGGACGTAGTGGTAATAGACGTTGCAATCAATGTGGGAGGTTTAGGGTTCGATTCCCCGCCCGGTCAAATCGGACGCAGTCTCGCCAACAGCATGCCGCCGCTGCGACGTTTCTTAGAAACTGTGTTTGGCCTCGCGTCAAGCCGCGTCGATGTACCGTTCCACTCGTCACGCGCTTCATGTCATATCGTGAGTACATTGAAGATTTTGATTCAATCTTGAGAGCGATAACGCGAGGCGCGACATGCGACGTTCTTTTTTATATATGGATAATGGATTATTGCCCCGTGCTGTTTTTTATCGATCTCGCTAGATCGTGCTGAGTTTTGATCTTGTTCTTGATCTTGTAATCGCGTTTCGTCCATGTGTTTTATCTCTTGTTGGCTGTGTTGCCTACCAAAGAAAGCATTTTTAGACCCAAAACCTAACGAAGAATCACCCCTAAGCCAATTAGGAAGGCAGCAATGAGGTTTGGGTAAGATTTGCACTTGTACCTTCGGATTTGAACCGTTAAAATTTGTGTTAAATTCAAGTTTGCATTTTGGTATATTTAACTTGTTTTTTTTTGGGGGGGGGTTGGTTTATTTTACTTGTTTATTTAATTTCATTTAGTTTTTTCGCTGTTCTTAATTGCTTTGGTGAAATGGAAACTGGCAGTAATTTGGTGTATCGGAGTTGCAGTTTCGATGGAATTCGGTGCAGTTGGTTTTATCAGTTTATTCGGAGTCGGTTGCGATCCTTTATCCATTCCTAGCATTTTGTTCCTTATTCCATGTTCAATTTTTGTTACTTTGCAGCAGCTGATGATATTTTTCAGTAAGTGAAATTCTAATAAACTGACCAGTTTTAAACATTTTTACAAAAAAGGTATGTCTACTCATGGGCGGGCGTGGAGTTTTTTTTAAGTGGACTTGAAATCGAAAAATACTTCTCTTTAAGTTTTGGAGGTAAACTGTAGAAAGCTTTGGAGGGGGCGTTTAAGCCCTCTTATCTTCTCCCCCCTAGATTTGCAAATGAAAGTACCCCTGTTATACGACCTAGTGAATGCCATTTTTGTGATACGTAGTGTCTCACCATTTCCAATTTACATGGCAATAAAAACGTTGATCAGTAGCTAAAAATGTTTCTTCAGTGGTCGAAAGTTAAAAAAATGGTTTTGAAGTTGATAGTTGAAAGATTGTTTTCCAGAGCCCTTTTTGCGGTAAATTTTCCTGCTTTTAGCATAACCGGAGAATTGGGTCGTGGACGCAAAGACGCAAAAAGCAGTGATACTTGCTTATTTATTTTAGAACACCGCGGAGGAAGAGCAGAGAGTGCCTCTGCTTCATTGAAGAACTCTTGCTCCAGATCTACATCTTTGTGCTTGATGCTATTTTGCAGTAGCCTCGTATTAACTAGCTCTTCATCTTATATTTACAGAGCACCACTGGTGGGGCTGCTCTGTTCAGTTGTCATTGTTTTATTGCATTATTTTTTATTTGTTCCGTTTCTGTTGACGGTGATGCCTCCCCAAAAGAAAAAAAAGCGCCATGTCGGTAAGAAAAAATTAAAGTCAGAAATAAATAATGGAACCAACACCCCTTCAATGAACGCTAATCAACCTTCAGAAGAACCGAAGAGACAAAACAGCAATACGCTAAAAGTGCCAGGAAGGCAACGCGAGAAACTTGAAAGAACGGAGCATGTTACTTCAGTGTAAATTTGTATATTTTCATTTTTTTTGTTCTTTTTTATCATAGTCGTTACATGCTGAAAAAACATTGCAAGCCAGCGGTTGTTTTCTCCGCGAACGAAGAAGCATTTATGAATAGAAAAATGCAATAAGAAAGCTTTGAAAAGGGATAACCTGTTGGCCGGCAACAACCCATCACTCTGTCCACTCAGGGCCGGATTAAGCAATGGGCAAACTGGGCAGTTGCCCCGGTCCCCGCGCTTTGGGAGGCCCCGCGCATTTACTAATCTGTAGCTGCTAGATTCTGAAACGATACTAATTTCAACTCAAACTCGGCCCGCGGACGTTGATCATTTTTTTGCTTCTCACCCGATTTTGGGCGGAAAATTGGACATCACCGTTAACTGCCCTGGGCCCCGAGATCTCCTATTCCGCCCCTGTGTCCGTTTAAGTTTTTGTCGATTTTTTACTGGATCAAGTTGCACTTTATCCTGGGCTGCGAACTCGAACTCGCTGAACTCGGTCTTTTTTGCCGAACTTGAAAAACAAAAACCTCCAAACTCGAACTTGAACTCGATTCCAAAAAAACTTGATCGAGTTTTTGAACACATCCTAAACTTGACAAAAATGGTTTGAACTCACAGCATGGACTCGGTAGAAATTATGGAACTCGAACTCAAACTTAAACTCGCAAAATTAAAAATGAAGAATTTGAACTGGAACTCAGCTTGCAAATTTTTAGTGAACTCGAACTCGATTAAAAAGCTTGAGAATTCGCATTCCTGACTTTATCTACCAATCAGAATCAGAAGAAACAGTTGCAAGCTGTCTTATTAGCTAGTACAACTCGCAAAGTTGTGGAAATGTCAACTGAGCAGCTGCACGGTTTGAAATGAAGTGATATAAAACTTTTGATTTCTACGAAGTACGAACCTATCCTCAACCTATTTCTTGTGTTTTTATGTAGGCCTATAATTATTCTTGTTTATTTGTTTGCTTTGAATTTCAACACAATTTATGAATGAGTTTGTTTCAATCTCTCTAACCTTCAAAACGACGGAAGTAGCCTATTTGTGATATGCGAAACTAAATTTTTTTTATGAAACATTTTCGGCATGTGTACCGCGTAGGTCTATTGTCGATTGTTTGTTTTTTCAGTGCTATCTTAATAGTTGCTATTTGCAGGCTACTGGCTTTCTGTGAAGCTTAATTTTCAAGGTCATCTTAAGGCGGAGATTAAAACGTGGTCTTTCTTAACTCATGTTTTTTGTGATGATGATGTTACCACTACAATTACGGATCAAGTTTTGCAATTAGCCAGTTTCCACAAGCAGATCGTGCCCGTGCACATATCACTAAGAATCCAAACGTTTGAAATGAATGAGCAGAATTGAACACGTAAGACTTGAAAAGAGATTGCTAACCCAATTGGGGTTTGGCATCAGAGGCTCAATGTACCCCATTATAGTTTGCATAGATTGTAAATATAAATAAACAGATAGCGTATTTGTTATATCTGTCTATTGATTTAAATTGTTATCTATCACAACAAAGCGGCGCGTGGTTATCGGGTTCGGTTAGGTGCTATCGGCAGCTTGGCGCAGTGGTTTGGAGCGTCGTTTTTACGACGATCATGATCGCAAGGTTAATGATTCAACTCCTAGCCTAGTCTCGTAGTCGCGTTCTTGGACAAGATGCTTCACAATGATTGTCTCTGCTTGGTGGAATCTGGCAAGCAGCAAATTAAAGAAGTCACAGGAAATTCAACCGGAAAACTTGGAAACAAAGGCAACAGAGGTGTACAACGGAGCCGGATCCGGATTTTAAAAACCGGATAATCCGGCTGTTGCTTCGGATTCGGATGGGGATTGCGATTTTTTGCTTTTTCCCGATCAGGATCCGGATTCGATTTTGGATGATAACCAATGATTTTAATTAGCTATTAGTGGCCTCTTGGGTTTAGACGCTTCTCACACTAACCCTCAATCAAGCGTAACGAAGTGGTTTTAGCAAAAAGTTGCCATCAAAGCAAGTTCGCATACAGCAAACCATTGTAAAATCGCTGTTTTGCGTTGTCTTTTTTGTTAATATGAAAGCTATTTTGTTGTGTAAAACAGAAGATATTCATTTATTAATGTTTTATAAAACAGTTAAAGTCAGAATTTTTTTTTTAAATTTGCTTTTGACGCCGGTGGTTCTGGTATTTGTAGACTGGAATTACGTTGGGTTGTCTTAACCATAAGGAGCGCGTAACTTCGCTCTTTCAGATTCAGACTTGAAATTTTTCTTGATTTTGCCTAAAGAGATTGCTTTGCTGAGAAACCCGTGCAAAACCTTTACTGAGGACAGCGTTATTTCACAAGTCGCTTTCATGTTTTGTGTAGTTAAATTGTTTACAAATTACATTAGTGACAATGCAGATTGCAGAGTGCTTAATTAAGTTTGTGCTTTGTCCTGAACCTAAACGAATCATAAAGTTTAAATATTGTGCTCTGCAAGTAAGTTGAAACTCATTCATTGTAATTATATGAATGATGTCGCAGTTTAAGAGTTGCAAAATGCCTACGTAGCCGTTACGGTAAACAGTAAACTCTACAAAAACATACCTTGCGCAGCTAATACTTTTGGTTTAAAATGATATTTATGTTCTATCACACATTTACTAAGCAGTACACTCACTTATGTAAAAAAATTTGCCGTTGTTATACGAAAAAACGAAGCTTTTCTTGTTTTTTGCCATTCATTTCTATAGTAACTTGATCGCTTCATGGCAATTCGCGCAGACATCGCTTTGTCGCGCATGCGCAGTAAGCTACAGTGCAAAGGGTCTATGCCAATACAGGATTTGGATTCGGAGTCGGATTCTATTTCCTGAATTTTTTAGGATCGGAGTCGGATTCGGATGATAACGCTTCGGATTTGGATTGAAATTTTTAGACTCCGGACACCTCTGGTCTGGATTCGTCCTACGCGTAGCGCCTCCGCCGCTTTCTCGTGATAGGAGGATAAAGATGAAGAAATCAATCAATCACTTTCACTTAGTTTAGTTCAGTTTATTTTTAGTTTAGTTTAATTTAGTTTAGTTTAGTTAGTTCATATTTATCCTCCTGTCACGAGAAAGCGATCAATGCGCTATACGAGCTCGCTTAGGAGTTGCCAGCCATCTATCTACCACACCAAGATGGGGGGAATCCCGCTAAGTGCCTTTCCCAACGGCACAACAAGTAAACTTGCCGGCTTGTTCTCCACACTGTCCATTTAATGCTGAGCGTCAAACAGGGAAGCTGTGAATACCAATTTTAAAGTCATTGGTTTGACCCGACTCGGAATCAAACTCGAGTCTACAGCTCAAGAGACAGACGTTCTTACCACTCGCCCATCTGAGCTGTTGTCACTTCTCTGCAGCTTTAGGATAAAAAATACCTTTAAGGCCGTTTCCTAAAGCCCCAACACGTAACTTGCCGCCATTTTTTTGCCTACTAATCCTTAAATGCTGAGCGAAGTTGTAAATTTCAAGGTACAGCAAATGTGCATTTTATTCAGTCCTTTTTTTTAAGTGACTTGTTTTACTCGACTCTTAATCTAACCAAAGACTAACTCTGAGTCTTCCGCTTTAAAGATAGATAAATGTTTCATAAAACAGTTTATTTTAAATTTTTACTAAGATTTTGTGTGAATAGCAACAGAATAAAATTAAAATTCAGACTCTTGTTACTTGCTTGCAGTCGGTCTTTTTTTTTTGCAGGGATAATTTTTAATTATGTAAATGGCAACATGACATGCAAAGAGACGTCTCTGTATTATTTCTAGCTGTTATTTAGTTTTGGTTTGTTTTATTATTACCAATTTCAGATCATAGGGCAGTTATCATTACAAACTGTTAATCATCTTAGGTGCCATTAGTGGGCAGAATGCGCCAGCATTAGGTAACTTAAGTGCACTTGGAATGTTTAACTTGTTGTTAATAAAACTAAAGATATTTTGAATACCTGTATCGCTAGAGTATGTTGAATCAGTCGACCTGTAAACATGCGGCTAGACTACCTGCTAGCCTAAACTGTAAAGCAGAAAGTACCAAAGTGTAGCAGCACTGCGACTGCCCATTTTAGCTTTTTAGGGGTACATTACCAGTACTTCTTAATGGCATTTGCAAAAGTTGAACTGAAATTTTAGCAGTTAGGTACCGGTAAGAAAGACTGAAAGAATTTTGAAGTACGCATAGCCTAGCCTAGTCAAACTGCAAAGTACTGGTAGACTACCGGTATGTGTCAACAGTAATCAGTTATCGCCTTGAATAGCCTTAACTTTTCATGCAAGAAATTTAAGAAATTCAATCGATATCTTCTAGCTACTGGTCTACCAAGTGCCACTGGTTAAGCTGTTAGTTAAAATTTAATTCTATATAATTTCCTATGATCCTAGAATTTGACATCATTTTGCAAAACTGCTTTTTGAAATCTAGGATACTTACCGGTAGCTGTCTGTTTTGATATTTTTTGCAAAATTTTAAATCCTTTTTATTGGCAAATAATTTTATATATTACAAACGCCTAGTTTTGTGAATGCTTAAACTGCATTAAGTTCTTTCTCTGTCTCTGCTCATTTAGAATATTTTGTGCAAAAGTCAGAAGTTATGGCTGTTTGATCTGACTTGCCTTTGGTTTATTATGGCAACATCTGTTAAGCTAAAACTTTCTTTGAAATTATTTCATGAGATGAATAACAGTTGCAGTTTTATAAACAATTTGGATCATGTTTCTTAAGTCAAACTCTGTAACATTTCTTTTACAGGTTTACTACAAAAATTTTTTTCCTAAAATGCATTGATTTCCGTTAAATTTCACTAAAATTTTTGTAAAAGCGTGATGGCTGGTGATGAAAGAAAAGATTACATCGGACAGATAATCTTGCAAACTTTTAAAAAAGGAAACAAAGCAGATATAATAAAAAATGCACAGCTGGATAATTTTTTGGATGATGGCAACATTCTAACTCTGGCAGCATTTTTGAACTCATCGAAACAACTTCATATTGATACAAGTGTAAGTAAGGAATTTCCTGTAAAAAAAACACTCACAAAACAATCAGCTGTTTGAAATCGTTAATGCGGTGCGTATTGTACTTGGTTGCATATTCTCCTCTCTCAAAAAAGCAATCAAAGCTCCATAAAATGCTCACTGAGGAGTTGCAGGCCATCTGTCTACCACTTCGAGATTGGGGAACCCCGCTAAGTCAGTGTCTTTCCCAATAGCGCAACAAGTAAACTTGTCAGCTTGTTCACCACACTGTTCCTTTGATGCTGAGCGTCAAGCAGGGAAGCTGTGAATGACAATTTTACAGTCATTAGTTTGATCCGCCTTGGAATTAAACTAGAGTTTACAGCTCAATAGGCAAACCCCATCACCACTCGGGCCCCAGAGCTGTTAAATACAATCTGTATGATTTGCTGTATTATAAGTTGAGTTAAATGGATAGTTTACTATAAATTTATATATATAGTTCAAGTTATTTTTAGATGAAAACGTTTATTAGAAGTAAAAATAAATATTAATATTATGTTTTTAGATCACTCCTGATGCTGCACTCAATAATGTTCTCGTATTTTTTAAACTTAAGCCAGAGCCAATTACCCCTGAAAATTTGAGAAGCAATGTGTCAATATTATCAATGCCTGATGCAGTTACTGGTTTATATCACAGTGTTCAAAAAGTTAGTGGTTCATTAAATAACTTTACAGAGAAAAAATACAGCCACAGTAATTCTTGCAACAATGTTTCGACACCTAGATTCAGCTGTTATCATGAACAGTATAAGCAAGCACTGCTGATGATGACAGCTGAATCTAGGTGTTGAAACATCCAGTTACAAGAATTACTGTGGCTGTATTTTTTCTTCCCAAGCTGTTGTTGTCCCATACTTACTGTAATAACTATGCAATTGTTTATATAGTTTGTGAGATCCATTTTGAAATTATGTTTTAGCGCCTCGATAATTAAGAACTCTTAGTGTTTGTCTTGCTTTTCGAGTTTTCATTAGCCTCATTACTGCTTTTTAACATCCTCTGAGCTTTAAAGATTTCATATTTGCAAAGTTTCTATGCAGTGATTTCTTGAGAAGAAAACACATTGTTTTTGTAATTATATATACACTTGTAATACTTCGACAAAAAGACCTAGCACTTGTAATACTAAGTGATGAAACAATGGTGAAAGTACTATTTAATTGGAAAATAAGTTCGAAACTGGTGACTCATTAATGACGGTGTATTAGCTGTTGTTTATCAATGATGATTCAACAGATACGGCTTTTTTGTTAAGTGCTTTCAGTCGGAATTTCCGTCAGAAGGGAACGCCGCCCACAAATGTCTTATTACTAATTTACTGTTATTTTTATTAGTATTATTTTGTATGGATGGTCAAACTACAAACCTTGTTGAATGAATGCTTTGTATTTACAGCGTTATTTAGAAAGTCTTTTAAGACGTTTGTTGATATCTCTTTATTGTGTTGCTATATAGACTTACGTTGGTACCTTTAATTTCATTGTATATTGCAATGCTTAGGTATTTGCTCCCAGCCTTGTGAAGAATGTGAAGTCTCAATATCTGAGTCCAAATGTTCAGAAATTGCTGATAGATTTGGAGAATAATTTGGGGAGTGTGGTTAGGAAATCAGCATCACAACAGAGCAGTGCTGGACCAGTTGAGACTGATTTTTCTGGTGGGTTTGTTAAGCTACTTATTTTAACTTTACCACAGAAATTTACTGATTTTAACTCGGATGACCGAGTGGTAAGAGCGTCTGCCCTTGGTGCTGTAGACTCTACTCCGATTCAATTCCGATTCGAGTTAAACTCAATGATTTTACAAATGGTGTTCATAGCTTCCCTGCTTGATGCTCAGCAATAAAAAGACAGTGTTGGAGAGCAAGTCGGCAAGATTACTTGCTGTCCCGATGGAAAGGCACCTAACGAGATTAACCCATCTTGGTGTGGCGGACAGATGGCTGGAAAATCCCAAGCGAGCTCGTTATAGCGCTTTGGTCGCTTTCTGGTGAAAGAAGGATAAATATGCCACTAAATACCATACAAATACAAATCTTTGTACTTTCAGGTATTTTTACTCCATTTGACGAATGCACATATTGGGCTGATGTTGTGGTGTCTGGTAATCGATTGGAAGTGCAAGAAAGAGCTCAGCATTTTGTTGACATATTAAAACCTATGAAAGATGCTTTTTCTAATTTACCCAGGACTCCTCTTGGTGAGTGAAGGTTTGAAAAAGTGGAAATAGTCAATTTTTCGATGTTTGTTGTAAATGCAGTAGGTGAAAACAATCAAATCTTGATTATACTCGCGGTATTACGCCAAAGCCTGCAACGAGTGGTGGGGCTCATCTCCACGACATGACGTCTGGGCAACACAGCTCCGAAGAAACGTCGTAGCGGCGGCAAGCCGTTGGCGACATTGTGTCAGATGTGAGCGGTCCGGGAATCGAACCCTAGACCTCCGGCACCGATACCCTTATCTTTTACCACTACGCCAGCTATTTTTCAATTTCAGCTGATGCTATCGACGTGCTAGAGAATGTTCAAGACAGTCTTGATGATTTGTGGAAGCAAACTGAAAACCCTGATTATCCTGAAAGTCGAATGACTCATCTGCTTTCTGTCATAGGTGCGTGAGAAGTAACGTTTTAACGCAAAGAGTTTAATGTACGAAAGCATATTTACAAAACTTTATCAAATTCTACAGCCTTAGTCAAACGGTAAGGCGTACTATAATATTTGTTTAACGACCTTTACATTTTGTTCGGCTTTACGTCTTTGCACAAAAACCTGCTGTAATTTTTCATTTTTTGGGGGGTTCACCTTAAAACGTGGTTCTTCCAGGTTCTTGGGGATTCCTTTAATTAAGCTGGATATTGTTTTGTCGGTATTTTTGAAGAGAGATAGGTAGCTAATATCAGTATATTGTAAATAAACCTGGTTATTTGTTTTTGTCTATGGTTTAGTGTTGGTCGGGCTAACACTAAGAAACTCAAATCAAAATTAAATCTTCATTGAACTCGCGGTATTACGCCGAAGCTTGGAACAAGTGGCCAGGCCTCCATCTACGCGGCTTGGCGTCTGGGCAACGCAGCTTCGAAGAAACGTCGCAACAGTTGGCTACACTGTGTCCAATTTGACCGACCCGGGAATCGAACCCCGGACCTCCCGCACCCATGGTGATGTCTTAAACAACTGTTCTAATCGGAAAAAACGGGCATTTAATCGTTGTGAATGAGCAGATATTGCATTCGTAGAATTAAAAGATGTTTTTTATCGAATTATATTTGTATCTGCAGGAGATGAAATTTGTCGGTATACTCAGAAAAATCTGGACTCAAATTTTTCTTCGATTTGGGAAGATTCGTTTGTCGATATTCGAAAATCGCTCAAGAGCGCCATCGGTGTTTGCGATTGGTGGGTGAGTACTTGCGAAACGATGACGTCACGACTGTGGAAACAGTACCCTGCGCATCCATGGCAAGGAGGAACACATAAAGCATCTTTTGTCAAGTGTGTCATGGAAAGGTTTCAAGAGGTTCGTAAATCTTCTATAATAATCTTTCGCAACATTTATGCAAAGAAATCTATAAAATTCTGAAAATTCTTGCCGTTGCAACATGTTTGTTACTACTAGCGAAAATTATTTTCCAGGTTAAATTTTGCCATTACGTGAATGAATCTACTCTTGCGATGAAACAGTATACTTTACCTGCTGATGGCTAACTTAAAGGGCCCAGGAGGTTTTGGGTTCGATTCCTGGGCTGGACAATTGGACGCAGTGTTGTGAATGGCCTGCCAAAGCTGCGAAACTGTTTGCCGATGCGCTGAGCCGCGGAGATAGTTCCGTTATACGCTTCTGCGTATTACCGCGAGTATAATGAAGGTTTGATTTGATCTTTTCAGATTCTGGATCTTAGAACAGTGCATGAGCATTTGCTTCGTCTTCTTTCTCCTGCGGAAAGATCTCGGTTGGTGGCCACTGACAGTCTTTCAAAAACCTTCAACAGAATAGGAGCTTTGTACTACAATCCATATACAGAGTCGACTTGGCGCACTGCTGTCACTACGTATCAGAAAACAATGGAGCCAGCGGAAGACGCAGTAGCTACTAAGCTGAGAACGAAATTGAGAGATGCTTCGGGAAAAGTGAGATAATGTTTTGTCAAAATATTGATATTTGCCTTGGAAATCGTACTCGTACGCTTTAAGGGTTAAAGCATGCACCTGGTTAGTGTAAAAGAAGCCTAGAGACACTTCAGGAATATATCGGCACGTACTAGAATTAAAAAGTAATCACAGGCAATCGACCGACGTGGGAGTCGATGCGACGAGAATCAGAATCAGTTTTATTTTTGACGCAAAAACACAATACTGATAGAACAACAATTGGCCTGTGACAAAGGAAAGGCTTCGAAGGGACCAAAGTGGTCTTCGAGTCAAGCAGCCACCTTTAAAGCTGAATAAATAGAAAATCTGTAATTTATATTGTTACAGAAAGCGTATAAAATAAAAACTGTCGAAGAAAAAAAAAAAAAACAAAAGAGCAAAGCCCCCCCCCAAAAAAAAGATAAAAAACAAAAAACAACAAATATAAAAGCAAGTTTTAGTTTCCTAGGCTGGTCAATATTGTAAGAGAAAAGCCTTTGAAATTGTATCCAGTTAGATTTTTTTCATATTGAAGTATCCTGTGAACCTGTACTCCGTGATTTTGAACTAATATCTGTCATAGGAAGAATTAGGGCACAATTCCTTTTTAGCGCAAATCCTAATTAAAATGTTATCCCGGTAGTTGTAGTGTTTTTTATTTCCGCCTCTTCAACACGATAAAGAATGCGATGAGATGAAGGAAATATAACAACGGTACAAGAAAAGGGAAGAGGCAACAAAACGATTAACGTTATGGCACGCAAGTAAGAGAAGAGTAGGTAAAAAAAGACAAGAGCTGACGTGGTTGCACCACCCAGAGTGAAATTCGTCAAAAATAAGGTTCACCAAAACGTTGAAATAGGGATGGTCTCGCGGAGATTGAACTGCTAAATCGTTCATGTGATCATATTAGGCGTAAACTTTTGATGTCAACTTTACCATTTAGGTCCACCAGCTTTTACTTGAATTCAAACGCTACAGTGAGCTCATTAAACGACCTCGCATCAACCAAGCACTCACTCCAGAGCGGGAGACACTGTTGAGTCAACTCAGTACCTATGCAAAGGTAATCAATATAAAAACCTAATTTTCATTATACCTGTGATGTTGCGCCAAAGCATGTTACGAGTGGCGGGGCTTCTCTCCGTTGCTTAGCGACTGGGTAATGCAACTCCTAAAAAACATCGTAGCGATGGCGAGCCATTGGCGACGCTGTGTTCAATGTGACCGACCTGGTAATGGAACCCAGACTTCCTGCGCAAATAGTGGTTCTTTTGACGTGCGTCATCCGGCTGGGCAGTAGATATGCGACTCTTCTACTTATGAAACCTGATGCCTAGATTCGTATTGTTTTTACTTTTTTTTTTATCTTAGCGAATATTTTTTATTTTTTGCGGTGTTTACAAGTTTTTGTTTTGATTTTACACGCTCTTACTTTTTGCAATTTTTCATTTCCATTTTTCACAATTTTTAGGCGCTGAAGAGCGAGTTTCGTCAGAGGTCACGTGACGGCATAACAAAGTCAACGAAGCCGAACGGCAAAAATATTTCCGAAGTAGTCAGCAATATTGTGTGGGCCAAACAACTGGAAGCTAAAGTAAGTCTGGGAGAGGATCATAACCTTGTTAAAAATTCTGACAATTTTCTTTGTACTTTCTCGGAGGAAAACTTCGTAAAGCAATAAAACTACGTTACCTGCAACAGCTCAGATAACCGAGTGGATAGATCGTCGTCTCTGCAGCCCTCGCCTCTGGAGATGTAGACTCTAGTTTGTTTCCTATAGTCGGCTCAACCAATGACTGCAAAATTGGTATTCATAGCATTAAAGGGACAGTGTAAAGAACAAGCAGGCAAGTTTACTTGTTGTGCCATTCGGAAAGGCACTTGCGGGATTCTATCTTACAGTGGTAGACAGGTGACCGGCAACTTCTAAGCAAGCTCGTTAGAGCGCGTTGGTTGCTTTCTCGTGATAGGAGGATAAACATGCAACTAAATAAAAAAAAAATCTTGAAAAAATTGTCTTTTTTTTTTCTGAAAAATTTTTTTGTGTTCAGGTTGCTGAGGTTCATAAATCCTCATCCGAACTTCTTTCTACTCTGAACGGATTTGATCGGTTCCAGGATGCTTGCGTTAAAGTCATGGATGAAATGCAGGCCTTCCGCCAGGATCTCTTCCAGAATTGGGCGGAGTACATGTTGTCCGCTCTCAATGATCCGCAAGATCCAGTCAGGTAAAGTGCAATATTGTTTATTATGAAGTATAGATAACTCAAAATTTCATGAAACGTTTTTAAACTTGAGCTTTCTTTATTATTTTTGAAACGATTTTGTGTGAATAACATACTGCTGAACTTATCAAATGCAGGTAAAAGCTCAGGTATAAGCAGCTGTTTGATGATTATTTTATTTTGTATTTTGCAGTTTACAAAATACTAGCCGCGTGATGGAGCTAGATCACCGGGATGGTCGTTTAACTGTGCATTATTCTGACCGCACAGTGGCACTTTTGCGTGAAGTTCGCCAATTGGCTGGACTTGGTCACAAAATTCCTTCTCGGCTTCAAAACGCAGCTGCGCATGCGCAGAAGTTTTACCGACACGCGGTTATTTTGAAACAAGTCGCTCATTTTTACAACACAATTGACCAACAAATGATTCCAAGCCAGAGGCCGCTGATGTTAGAATCAGCACTGAATTTTGAGAGGATAATCAAAAAGCCGAGATCGAAAAGCAGGGTAGGTTTAATTTGTTGGTTTACTCTGCTGTTGTTATTAGCAGAATCAGACGTAACTTTCTTTTATCTTACAATTGGAGCTTTGAGGAGCATGACGACTATGTCGGGAATCATCTGCTAGTAGCAATGTTGGTATAGCACTGGGGTGAAGAACCTACAGCGCTTTGACCACGCAGCTCTATTAGAACTAACTGAGTGTACATTGCGAAGTAATATCGAAAACGTTGAACTTTTGAAAAGTGCACAACGCATCCAAGCCTTGAAACAACACATTCATATATTTGCAATAGATGCGTTGTAAAACGCACCAAATAGTCTGTGATTTTTATTTTGCTGTAAAAGATAATTTTGCCATTAATATTTCATAAATTTGCAACTTAATTGCGTGGGTATTTTATGTGGATTTAATAATATCAAGATGTTGTGGCCCGCTCAAAATATTGCGCAATTAATGTGGCTTCTACTGTGCAAACTCTCTCGACTCCTGGTATAGAATATGCTCGTTGTTTGACAGAGACAGGACCTAACTGTACAGCGCGTTATTTATGATCTGATTCCACGTGACGGATTGCATTCATGACTATAGGCGACCGCATTCGACATGCGAACCAAGCGGCTGCTGAGTGGAAGAGCGCAAGCTCACTTTGCAGTTTCTCCAATCACTGTTTGATTTTATATTCAATAGTTTAAAATAAGTTTAAAAAAAAATCAAGTCAAATCTTCATCATACTCGCTGTATTACGCCGAGGCGTGTGGCGAGTGACTTAGCGTTTGGGCAACAGACCTCCGAAAAAACGTCGTATCCGTGGCGAGCTGTTGGTGACGCTGCGTCCGATTTGACCGGCCTGGGAATCGAACCCATGGTCTTCCGCGCTGATAGCGATGCCATTAACCTCTGCGCCAACTGTCCCCTTTTTTCATTAATTTCAAACGTTCTTCAGATATCGGATCAAGGAAAAATTCACATTACGTGGGACAAACCGGACGAACTGGAGGAATACATTCGGAAGTTACAACAAGCTGCGGAGAAGTTGACCACTGAAAACAGAAGACTTCGGAAACAACACACAGATATATGTGACAAAGTAAGAAGCTGTGATCAATATGCTGTTAAATCAAATCTTCATTATACTCGCGGTATTACGGAGAAGGGTGTATCAAGTGACGTGGCTCGTCTTCGAGGCTTAGCGTCTGGGCAACACAGCTCCGAAAAACGTCGCAGCAGTGTCGTGTGTATCACGGGCCCGAGAATCGAACCCCATGCATGGAGTTATTGCTTCCCGCAATGCAGTACTGAAGAAACTCCAAAATTTGCTTGAGTTCCAAAGAAGGAGTGACCACCATTAAAGTAGCGGTAGCATTTATTTGGCCTCAGCCACTTGTGAGAAACAAAAGACTTAAATCATTTTTTGGTGCGATGGACCTGATTTATCTCATTGAAAGTTTCCGCATTTATTCCGAAGACTGGCCTTGTTCTACTTTTAGGCCAGACAGGCAATGGTTTAAGAAAAGAATTGTAGTAGTTTAATTTGTTCCCTACTTGAAACTTTTCAGTTGGCAACCCTGATCAGTGTCGATCTGTTGCGGAATCAGCAGAGATGGAAAGATTCTTTATCAGAGATCCGGAAGATTATGTCTGATGTCCAGAGCAGAGAAGCTAAAGATAATCTAGCTTCTGTCCGTCCTTGGAGAGCTCACTGGAACAGGCAGATTTATAAAGCACTGGAGCATCAGTATCAAATGGGACTCGAAGCGTTGAATCACAATTTGCCGGAAATTCGTGTCGATTTGATTTTCAAGTAAGGGTCCTACATTTTCCTTTTCAGTATCAATTCACTATAATACGCTTCAAGTTCAAATCTTGTTACTTCTACCGGACTTATTTACTTTTTGTATCTGTTTTAAGAAGAATTTTGCGTCTTGATGATATTAAGCTCACAGATTTTTGTTGCTTTGATAATGGCAAGTTAAAAGTTTTATCAAGGATTTTCAAAATAAACAGTAATTTAAAGTCTTTGAAAGTTAAAACTTTGTCAGCGGCATTGCCTTGCGGTGCTGCGCGCAGGTTAGATCCTACGTGACGGGTTCGAGTTATGACTGGAGTCAATCGTATGTAACATGCTGTTAATATCGGATGGCTGCTGACTCGAAGTGCAAACTCACAGCGCGAGTCTACCTCATTCTGTTGAGTGTTCAGTTGAAATTAATTGTGGTTTCGCAAAGAACTTTCCACAAGGAAAACACCATTTTTGGTTAAAAAGCTGATTAGTGTTTGTGCTTTCTCTAGTAACTGTTTAGTAGGCATTGAAAGCACGTTGCAGTCCTCACCATTGCACTGCTAAACCTTCAGTTCAATTCAAATTTTGAATATACTCGTGGAATTACCCCGAAACGTGTAACGAGGCGAGGCCAATCTCCGTGGCTTAGCCCCTGGGCAACGCAGCTCCGAAGGAACATCGCAGCGTTGCCTAGTCTTTGGCAAGACTGTGTACGATTGGACCAGTCCGGGAATCGATCGCTAAACCTCCCTTGCCGATTGTCGATGTCTTTAACCTCTGTGCTGGCCGGCCAATGCTTTGTAAATGACCTCATTTGTTCATATTAATTGACAAATACGGTGTGTTATTGTTTATACTTTCAAGATATTACTTAGATTTTTCGACTGCGCTTTCAGACAAGGCAAGTTGCAATTTCGTCCACCATTTGAAGAAATTCGAGCGCGGTTTTATCGGGAAATGAAGCGGTTTATCGGGATTCCGAGTCAGTTTCGAGGAGTGACCGAGGTGGGAGACGATCCCGCGGCGACGGGACAAGTAGTTTTCCCGCTTATGATCGACAGAAACGCCGACAGCTTCTACACAATCTACAGTAAAGCGGAAGATCTGTTTCGGTTAGTTTTTTAACAAGCTATCATTGTTGAAAATGAGTTTGCAAGATTTTTGATACTAACCAAATTAATGTAAACCCTTGCATATAACGTTATGGTGATTTGTAAAACATTGAAAGTGGGGACAAGGCTGGTCTAGACTTTGCTTCTTTATCTTACTCTGACGCGATTACTCACTGACGAGCGAAGCGTTTAACTTTTATTGCTTTGTCTTTTATGTGGATGCTTTTCTGCTCAAACAACATGAAAGCTGTTTTATTTAATCGATTGTAGCCTAACATTTTCTGAGAATTGATTTCAAATGAATTTTTGGTTGGGAGATATTCTGTTCCATAAAAATAACGCTTGCCTATAAAACTTTTGATTCGTTAACCAATCTTATAGAGTTCTACATTTTGCGCAGACGACTTCATGAGGTTCAGGCTCGATTCGAAGAGTGGGTGGTGCTTGGAAAAATCGATATGGAAGAATTGGTAGCCACCCAATGCACAACGTATGAAGCTTTTGAAATCAACTTCAAAATGGTCAAATTGAAAGGTCTGTCTACGTGGCATTAATTTGTTTAGTGATATCCTCAATTGCCATAAAGTGTTAGTTCTTCCAACTGTCTACCGTTTTAGATGAGGATATTGTGATAAGTGCCTTCCCAACGGCACAACTAGTAAACTTGCCGGGGTGTTCTCCTCACTGTTCTTTTAATGCTGAGCGTCAAGGAGGAAGCTGTGAATGCCAATTTCGAAGTGATTGGAATCAAACCCAGGATATATTGATCCTGAGGCAGACGCTCTATTCAGTGGTCCATCTTGATCAAATCAATAGCAATTTCGGAATTTCGTAAATGTGGGACGAAAAAAGCGTAAGGAGGAAAAATACAGCCAAAATAATACGTAAAACGAAGTTCCGATGACGTAATCTTTCAGTTTTATACTGCCCTTCATCTACTGCTGATGATGACAGCTGTGTCTATGTCGTCAAAATGTCTAGTTATAAGAATTGCTGTGCCTTTATTTTTCCCCCAATAACAACTTGTTTCAATAATCACTGAAAATGCTCACCACCAACTTGTAATAGGCAGACCATTACTTGGAATGCAGCAATATCGTGCGAAAATAGCTTGAAGGGGAAAAATAAAGCCACTGTAAATTTAAGGACTAAACATTTCGACAGCATAGATTCTGCTGTCATTATCAGCAGCTGTGTAAACAAGGCAAAACAAAACTGAAAGTTGTTAGCTTTGTACTGCCTTGCTTGCACTGCTGATGATGACAACTGAATCTATGTCGTAGAAACGTCCATTTTTTAGATTTACTGCGATTTTATTTTTTTTCCTTCAAATTGTTTTAATAGGCAAAGAGGTTGAAAAGCTACCGCTGACAGAGAAGATTGATTGTCTTTTGGTTTCTACATCCATGGTGAAAAGTGCAGTGGAGGATCAACTGCAGAGGCTCTTTGACACTTTATTGGATTCTCTGCGAAGCCAAGCACTCTCTGGACTAGAATCTCTCACCACATTCGTCACCACAGCGAGTGAAGCGCTGCAAGTCATGCCACAAACTATACAAGAAATTGGAGATGCAAATGCCAAGTACGCTTTGTTCTATATGTTCGTGTTGGAAGTATATGTTTTCGGTTTTCAATGCACATGGAAAAATAAAGCCTTAATAATTCATAAAACTTCCTCAGCTTTGTACTGCCTCGCTTACACTGCTGATGATGACAACTGAATCTATGTTGTCGAATGTCCAGTTTCAAGAAGTGCAGTGGCTTTTTATGTTTTCGATGGTTTGCATATCCATGTACTTTGTAAACTTGGGCTTTAGTTCTGATTTTGCTGATTTGTGTGAATTATTCGAAAGACTTAAATCAGTAAGTAAATGACTTAAACATGAAGTTGAACAATTTAATTTTGGTGTTGTTGTTTTTTGAATCGAAATCAAGGGCGGTATACTGCTCAACTTTTGTTGCATTCGCAATGCGTTAACTTTTGTTCGTTCACTAAGTTAACGCATTGCGTTAAGTGCAACAAAAGTTGAGCAGTATTCCGCCCCAAATCTTCAATATACTCGCGGTATTGCGCCGAGGCTTGTAACGAGTAGCGGGTCCCGTCTCCGCGGCTTCGCGACTGGCCACACAACTGCAAAGAAACGTCTTAGCGATGGCGAGCCTTCGGCGAAACTGTGTCCGATTTGACCTACCAGGGAATCGAACCAAGACCTTGCGCTCCCATAGCGATGACGTTAACCACTCCCCCATCCGACCGGATTAAAATCAAATCTTCAATGTTATTTATTTGTCACCGACATGACCGAGCGATACCGCGCGCGGTTACGGCTCGAACCGATCATGTTCGATACATATCGGGTTGCTGCTGATTCGGCAAACTCACTTTGCTATCTCCCTCAATCCGCTGAATATTCTGTTCATTTTAATTTGAAAATAACCTCAGTTGTTAAAAACCGTGGTGTATATCGAACCAGTGCTTTATATAACAAGATTAAGTGTTAGATTAATATCTATTTAGACATCGGGAACTGAAAGAACAAATGCCGGATTATCAGAAGCGTTACTCGGATGCGGAGAAACTGGATGGTTTGATGAGGAAGATGTGCGGAGAAGGAGTCGGTGGCGCCTTTTCCGCTCTTCGATCCAAATGGGATTCTCTGGATGTTTTGATGGAGAGTCACCAAGAAGTCATTAAAAGTCAGGTAAGTTGGGACAAAAGTTTGAGATAGAAATTGAAAACAAAATTAGACATTTTGACAATGAATATTCCGTTCATAGCTGTCTTTATCAGCAATACCTGTGCGTTGCAATCCAAATTTTTGGATCGACAGTCATTGATCGCACCAAGTATTTATGCAACAAACCTTTTCAAGACTCAGCTGAATATCAGTTTTCTTACAAAACTAGTTCCGTATCAGTTGTACCGAATTAAGCGTTTGGAAATAAGCTCGATTTGTTTTTGTGCTACTAATGCTATTCTATGCACGATTTCGTGTTTGAAGTGTCTAAAGATGATTGGCTTGATGATAGTATTTAAGGGTTCAGACGATGGAGTGGTTGGAGCGTCTACCTCTGAAGCTGCAGATTGAGGTTTAATTCTCAGTCGAGTCAAACTATTGCCTTTTAAAATTGGTATTCACAGATTCCTGCTTGACGCGTAGCATTAAAAAGGCTGTGTGAAAAATTTGCTGATATACCGTTTGGAAAAGCATTTAACGGGATTCCTCCATCTTAAAGTGGTAGTCAGGTCACCGGCAATGTCTAAGCGAGCTCGTTACAGCGCTTTGATCGCATTCTCGTGATAGGAGGATAAATATGAAACTAAATACAAAAATACTGTTTCTGATATTTCACTTCCTTGCGACGTGAAAAGCTTTTCTGATTGGTAAGCAGAGGCTACCCGCATTGCCCCAGCAAAGTTTGTTGTGAAATGCAAGACGGGGTTATAAAGGCTGTTTGGTATTAATGTGTTTTTCAGATTTCCGTGATGAAAGCAGGCGTTGAATCCAGGGTGGAGTCATTCCTCGCCGAGCTGAATAAATTTGCTGCAAGATGGAACCAGCTTAAACCAGGTGATGACGCAATAGAATCGAATGATAAGTCACGCTTGGATGAAGCTGTTCAACGGATCAAAGAAAAAAAAGTGGAATTCAGCGATTTGAATCGAACCAAAAACCAACTTTTGTAAGTTCTGTTTGAAGTGATAAAGTGAACTACAAAACCGTTTTGTTGTAATTGAATTTTTCATTCTTATTTTTTTGAAGAAAGCGTGCAACTATAAGCAAATTGAGGCTCGACAGATGTGGTTGCCAAATTTATCTCTTTATTTGATTTCTTGATTCTGTAACTTTTAGAACAAATCCTTTAAAAGCCTGAGCCCGATATCTTGGGCACCGCTCCACGCCAGCCGACTGGTCGCGACTTGGCAATGAAGTAAAGTTTATGGATGTGAGAGAATCTTCTGAATTTCAGGAACGATTGCAACCATTTTGAATTGCCAACTCCTGACTTCTCATTGGCTGAGCAATTGCGCGTTGATATTGATGAACTGGAGGTCACGTGGGTTTTGTACGAAGACTTTTACAACGGCCTAAATGAAATGGGAAAGCAAGATTGGATTTCATTCAGGTGAAATGTAGCGCTGGTTTCTGTTAAGTTTGCTCTCGTTTCTCGTGGAAAAAATTTGCAATGCTTCGTGAACAGCTTGCTAAAAATGAAAAATTCACCATCACCTGCACTTTTCTCAAATATGCACAGCGAGTATTAGTGGAAGGGGACGAAGGTACATTATCAAATTTTTTGTTGTTGAAGAAAATGCATGTTAGTCGCCATTTATGGTTTTATGATTGGTGACTGGCTTGTTGACACATGTCGCAAAAAATGTCGCGGAGGAATGACCTGTCTAAGATTCCATAGTAATTGTTGAATTTTAATAGATGAAAACTATGCTCAAATTTCTTTCTTAAAATTGGACGTTTCCGCAGCATGGATTCAGCTGTCATCATCAGCAGTGTTAGCAAGGCAGTGTAAAATCTTGAGTATTGTACTGTCTTGCTTATACTGCTGATGATCACGGTTGAATTTTTGTTGCGAAACCGTCCAGTTTTCAGAATTACTGTGCCTTTATTTCTTTCTTAAACTATTTTCGTCCCATATTTTTTGCATAGGTCACTTAAATTGATTGGCTCTGAGTTACTACTATTCATGTGTTTATTACCTTGCAGAAGCCGTTGTCATGTGTTCGAGGAATTTATTGTGAACTGGGATGAGCGCTTGCGTGAACAAGACGCTACAATGATGACTGTCAAGTTACAAAAAGATGTCAATATTTATAAAGTACGTTGTTTTTCGCGGCTTAGAATTGTGGTGCTGATTTCTAATTTTTGCTGCAATTTAAAATCAGGCAATATTATTTTCCAAAAATCAAAATCAAATCTTCGTCATCCCCGCGGTATTACGCCGAAGCGTGTAATGATTGGCGAGTCGGATAGATGCGGCTTGGCGCCTGGGCAACACAGCTCTAAAAGAACATCGCAGTGGTGGCGAGTCGTTGTCGACACTGGGTCCGATTTGGTTGGCCCGGAAATCGAACCCATGACCTCCCGCGCCAATAGCAATGTGCGATAAATGATTCGCCAATCAATTTTTTTAGGAACTTTTTCCTGTGTTGAAATATGTTCGAGGTGAACACTTGTCGCATGATCATTGGTTGGATCTGTTCCGCATGATTGGATTGCCACGTGGCACAACACTGGAGCGTTTGACATTCCAGGATCTACTTGCTGTTGCTCCGGTTATCACCGCCAACTTGACTGAATTAAAGGTAGGGATTGAAAAAGAAGCTTGTGCTAATACGTCTGTTCTGCGCAAAGACCAAACGTCAGTGCTTTTAAGGCTTTTGTATTGGTTTTCTCAATCTATGGTTGACTTTGATTGACAGCCCAGATGGCCGAGTGGTAAAAGGGTTTGCCTCTTGAGCTGCAGACTCTGGTTTTATTCCAAGTCTGGTCAAAACAATTACTGTAAAATTGGTATGTACTGCTTGACGCATAGCATTAAAAGGACAGTATGGAGAACAAGCCGGCAAGTTTATTTATTGTGCTGTTGGGAGAGGCACTTTAGCGGAATTTCCCCTCTTGTAGCGGTAGACTTCTGGACGGCAACTTTTAAGCGATCTCGTAAGAGGAGGGTATGCTACTAAAAGATTTAATTGCGGACTTTAGTGGCCTTACTGGTTTTTAAACTCGGGATTAAGTGTAGGGGAGGTTTTGTGTGAAGCCCTGTTCAAAAAAAAATTAAGTTTTTTTAGTACTTAACCTTTTATGAATTTATAGTTATGGCCGCATGAAAACTTTGGGGGCTTTTTTGACCTTTTTTGGGGGATACGATTTGCCGGTGGGCCCCTGTGGACCTTATCTTAATCCGACACTGTTTACAATTTTATTTGCCCAATCAAAAACAATCTTGCGTTATGCGAAACTTTTGAATTATTTTGTTACATTTTTGCATCCTTTCTTTATTATTACGTCATGAAGGATCTAAACAGTCGCGCTCAAGGAGAGGTATCGATTCGTGAGGCGTTGAGAGAGGTTGAATTGTGGGGAGCAAGTGCCACGTTTCATTTGACTGAGTATGAAGACAGCGCGAAAAATTCTATGAAGCTTATTAAAGAATGGAAGGATTTGTTGAATGAGGTGAGAAAAATGTTGACTAACCATTAGCATGGGACGAAAGTAGCAAAGGATGAAAAATGAAGCCGCAATAATTCTAAAACTGGACGTTTTGACAACATAGACAACCTGTCATGAGCAGCAGCGTAAGCAATGTGCTGTCTTGCCTATGCTGCTGATGATGACAGCTGCATCTAAGTTTTATATGTTGTCAAAGCGTCCAGTTGTAGCAATGTTGGCTAACCATTAACCATATTGCAAAAGCAATGTCATATGTTGCCAGGTATGACGGGTATTATCTGATTGAGTTATTTTTGTCTGACGTTACAATGGTTTGGTTTACTCATTAATTTTGAAGAACTTCCTCCCAGGCTACTCTGAGTTCCTCTGACGAGATCTAATAAGGTCAAAACAGTGGTTGTCAGAAAATTGGGAAAAACTAAATTTATTGAAAATATTGGAACCTTAACTTCGTATTTTTAAAAAAATTTCTTCTATACAATATTTCGTTTTTTGGTATTCAAAGCATTTAACAGAATTTGTTATCGAAAGAGGCATAGCAAAAAGCAATCATTCATTTTGTTGTGAAGGTGGGAGACAACCAGTGCCTTTTGAACTCTCTCAAAGATTCCCCTTATTATGGGGGATTTGAGGACAAAGCTGGAATGTGGGAGAAGAAATTGGTGGAATTGGATGAACATTTACGTCAAATCAACGTCATTCAGAGGAAATGGGTTTATCTCGAACCGATTTTCGGTCACGGGGCTTTACCCCGGGAACAAGGCCGATTTCTTCGTGTTGACTCCGATTTCAAGTAAGGCAAAAATGTGGTAGCCTTTTGTTAATAATACAAAATTTGTGTATGGCTAATAGACCAGCCATTTGGCGAAGTGGTTAACAACATTGCTATCGGAGCTGTAGGTCTGTGGTTCGATTCCCGTCCCAGTTGAATCTGACGTACTGTCGCTAACGACTCGCCACCGTTGCGGCATTTCAGTGTTGCCCAGGCGCCAAGCTACGAAGAAGAGGCTCCCACTCGTTGCACGCTTCAACATTACGAGTGTAATGAAGCTCACATGTGTAGAAATCATCTGCTTTTGGATACAGTTGAGTTGTTGCTTCGTTAGCGTGATTGTTGCTTTGTTAACGTGATTGATTCGTCGTGGTTTGTGGTTTGATTTTTTTTTAATTTTGTTGTCACGTTGTTCAGTAAGACGTTAATGATCTCTGCGCGGCCAAATTTTACCCAGCATCAGATCAATGAATCAAGCTAAATTCAACCGAAAAAATTAGAAACAGCGGCAATTTTAAAGATACCGAATTCATCGCATCGATCTTAGACTCTCTAAAGAAGCGATCATCAAATTGTTTTTTTTTTTTAGGGTTTTTCAATTTTATTAATTTCCAGGGCAATTATGACTGATGTGGCCAGAGACAATCGGGTCATGTCCATTGTAGGCCGGGCAGGGATACGCAGTCAACTGGCCAACATGGTGGACCAACTGCAGCGGTGCCAGAGATCGCTAAATGAATATTTGGAAGAAAAACGCGACGCGTTCCCGAGGTTTTACTTCATCGGTGATGACGATTTACTCGAGATTTTGGGCCAGGTAGATTGTCATTATGAATTCAATGTGTTGTTTCGTCATAGCTAATACAAACATGTCGGTAATTGTTGTATGTAGTCTCTATAAGGCCATCGGGTCTAGTACTTCTTCGCCTTTTTTATTTCGATGCTGTGTTTTCCGTTTTGTCATTTTTAAAACAACAATAAGCCTGCTTTGATTTTAACTTGAGAACGCAAAAAATATTCAATTATCGCCTTTATTGCTACTTGTTTACACTTTGCTTGAGTTGTAGTGTCTGCCGTTTGGCGCAGAGATTAAACACGTCGATCTTGACGCGGGAGGCCTGGGGTTCGATTCCCGGGCTGGTTGAATCGGACACATTGCCGCCAACGGCTCGCCATCGATACGACGTTTCTGTGGAGTTGTGTTGCCCAGGTGCTAAGCCACGGAGTTGGACCCCACTGCTTGCTACACGTTTCGGTGCAGTATCGTCAGTATAATGACGATTTGATTTTAATTTTTTTGTTTTGCAGTCCACGAATCCGTCTGTGATATTGTCGCATTTGAAGAAGTTGTTCGCTGGAATTCACTCGGTGAAGTTCGCCAGCGAGGGTGGGAAGACTGAGATTGTGACGATGCAGAGTTTAGACGGAGAACAAGTTCCGTTGCGGTCATCTGTTCCGGTGTCGAAAAACGTGGAAGTAGGTGACTGTGCGGTTAGTGTTTTTTTTTACGCGAACGAAGATGATCCAGCTTACCCAATCGACAGTCTCTTTGCTTTCTTCCTTATGTGTGATTGGACTTCATTCTCACTTTGATTTTCACCTTTTCAATTTGTCCTCTCGATCTTTTTGACTATGTTTTTTGGTCTTTTACCCGGTCAGTAATCACTTTCTGCAAAGTTCAATGTTGCACCAAGGCATTGCCGCCATTTTTTATCTTTCTGATTTTTTTGGTTTAGCACTCCTAGCCAGTCTTTCATTATATATCTGTTAAATTTATCTTGCTTGTAGGAATGGTTGATGGCTTTGTCGGAAGAAATGAAGCTGACTTTACAATTTGAATTGAAGAAATATATTGAAACAAGCGACCACAACCCAGCCCAGTTTCCATCCCAGGTAACATACCCATTTTCTTTCAGTCTGAAGGTGCTGGCCGTTGGTGCGGTGGTTCAAGACCTCGCTCTCTGCGCGGAAGGTTCTGGCTTCGATTACCAGGGTGGTGAATCGAACGCGATGTCGCCAACGGCTCTTCACCGCTGCGACGTTTTTTCAAAGCTGTGTTGCCCGAACGCTAGGCCGCGTAGATGGGCCCCGCTACTCGTTACACGCTTGGACGTAACTCCGCGAGTGTAAGGGAGATTCAATTAATATAATATTTTGCTAGCAGCGTTTGGAAAACCAAGCATAATTCTTGACCTTACAAGTGATACCGGAAATGAATTCATATAACAACACGCTTGTTGAAGTATTGTCTTAGCTAGGACTAGTTGGATGAATGAAATCATCTAATAAAGGTTTTATTTTTCTCTATATCTTTTTAGGCAGCAGAGATTTTTTACTACGGTCTCTTTGTTATGCTGTTAAAGGTGTAGATAAGAGGTTCGTAAGCCATGTGGTACAGCGGAACCGCGCAGGTTGCAGATCATACGTGACGGATTCAATTCATATCGGGAGTGGATCGCTTTTGGCGTATATACCGAGTGCTGCTGACTTGAAGAGCGCAAGCTCACTTTGCAGTCTCCCTCAATCACTGTTGGGTTTTCAGTTCAAAATAATTTGAAAATAACCCTTTTGTTACTTTATTTCTTTTTTTGAATATACCACAATTTTAAAGTAGTTTGTCAGTATGAAATGATGCAAGAATTAACTTTTTCAGATTCTTTGTCTCGGCGAGATGATATCTTTCAGTCATGCTTGTGAAAGCGCTATTCGAGATCACAGTTTATCCAAGCTGCGACATATGCTGAACAGAAAACTGCAATCTTACACGTCAGTATATATCAACCCACAAGAAATTGGTGAAGCTGGTAGGTACTGGCTGCTCGAGTTTTATCGTTGGAGGTTTGACTGTGCTTTTGATTGACGTTTACTAATTCAAGTTGGAAGTTCGATTCTTTACCTAGTCTCGTGCAGAATGTTTCTGGTTTTGAGTGTTTGAATTCTAAAACAAATCAAATTCTGATTGTACTCGTGGTGATACGCCGATGCGTGTGACGAGTGCCGGGGTCATCTAAGCGGCCTAGCGCCTGGCAACACAGCTCCAAAGAAACGTCGCACCGGTGGCAAGCCGTTGGTGACACTGCGGCCGATTTTACCGGCCTGGAAATCGAACCCATGACCTTTCGCACCGATAGCGATGTCTTTTACCACGTGAAGTAACCCGCCGGCATGCATGGATTCTATCCTGAGATGTCCGAGTAGTATAGAGCGTCTGCTTCTGAATCGGTAGATTTGGGGTTCGATTCCGAGTCGGGTCAAACCGATGACTTAAAAAAGTTGGTATTCATAGCTTCCCTGCTTGACGTTCAACATTTAAGGGACAGTGTGGAGAAAACCGGCAAGTTTACTTGTTGTGCCGTTGGGAAAAACACTTAACGGAATTCCTCCATCTTGGTGTGGTAGACAGATGGCCGGCAACTCCTAAGCGAGCTCGTACGGCGCTTCGTCGCTTTCTCGTGATAGGAGGATAAATATGCCAATAATAATAAAAAAAAAATGTTTACTTCAAGCGAATTTTTTTGCAGAAGCAAAAGTGTTGGATTTGAAGTTGAAAGCTTTGATTCTTGACGTCATTCACAACATTGACGTCACCGATCAGCTGATTTCAAATGGTGTAAAAGTGATATCAGAATGGGAATGGCAAAAACAACTACGATTTTACTTCTCAAGCCACGCTTTCATGAGAATGGTGGACACGGAGTTCATGTATACTTTTGAATATCAGGTATCTTTTTACCTAACGTCGCGAGAAAGCTTTAAAAATATGGATTCGTGAGTAAAATGTTTTAAACGTGAAACATTTGCGTAAGAATCAGATCTATGTCGTAAGCCTAGGCTTGTGAGTATATGCAACTGGTTGGAACAAACCCGAAGCTTTATTATATGATCGTTACATCAGATTTATTTGGTTGAACCATGTTCTAATTGGTGTCTTTGGTAACTGCATAGCAAGGTTGTCTCCTTGAAGTTGCAAATGATATGACAAAGAGCAATCAGCCATCAGTAGGATTCTAGGTAGATCCGTCGCTTGTTTCTCTTTCGGAATACGTGGCCCTGCTCTGCTGTCTTGGACAACTCGACGCTTGAGCGCAAAGTTACGTAAAAATACTGGAAGTTGCAATGCTATGCTTTAGTAGAAAAATATACATTAAAAAAATCAAAATCAAATCTTCCTTATACTCGCGGTATTACGCGGAAGCGTATAACGAGCGACTGGACCCTTTTCTGCGGCTTAGCGCCCTGGGAACACAGCTTCGAAGAAACTTCGCTGCAGTGGCGAACCGTTGGAGACGCTACCCGATTTGACCGGTCCTGTAATCGAACCCGTGACCTCCTGCACCGATAACCATGTTTTTAACCACTGCTAACCTGCCGGTCTGAAAAAAATATTTTATTGTTTATTTTCAGGGTAACGCCCCCAAGCTGGTGCACACTCCTTTGACCGATAAATGCTACTTGACTTTGACGCAAGGCATGCATATGGGGTTAGGCGGAAATCCGTACGGACCTGCTGGTACCGGAAAAACGGAGTCAGTGAAAGCACTGGGCGGATTATTTGGCCGACAAGTGTTAGTGTTCAACTGTGACGAAGTGAGTGATTTTTCTGCGTTTTTGTCATTGTGTGGTTTTTTAAAGTTTTATCCTTTCTCTCCTCCCCAGACCCGCGAACTTGAATTCGCAAAACTCGGTATTTCTTGCTGAACTCGAATTTGAATTTGAAAAAATAAAAAACTCCGAACTCGAACTCGATAACTTGAATGAATTTTGAACTCAGCATGAACTTGGTAAAAATCACTGAACTCGAAGTCGCAGCATTAGTCGCAGCAGCATAGAGAACTCTAACTTCGACTCGCTAATTTTTGGTACACTCGAATCCGTACACAATTAAAAATGCATCGAGTTCGTATTCCTGACATGTGACACACCCGATTGGTGAGAGCGTCCGCCTCGGAACGAATCGGGTCAAACCAATGACTTTAAAATATTAGTATTCACAGCTTCCCTGCTTTACGCTCAGCATTGAAAGGACAGTGTGGAGAACAAGCCAGCAAGTTTACTTGGTGTGCTGTTGGGAAAGGCACTTATCAGGATTCCCCCATCTTAGTGTGGTAGACAGATGACCGGCAACTCCTAAGCGAGCTCGTATAGCGCATTGATCGTTTTCTCGTGATAGAAAGATGTATTTGCATATAAATACAAAAAAAAAATCCCAAGAAAAAATAGGAATTACACCTTACTATTTTGTAGGGCATTGATGTTAAATCAATGGGGCGAATATTTGTTGGGTTGGTCAAATGTGGTGCTTGGGGTTGTTTTGATGAGTTTAACCGTCTGGAAGAGGTGGTCTTGTCCACTGTGTCCATGGACATTCAGGTCATTCAAGCTGCCATAAAAAATAAAGCAGCTACTGTTGAGCTACTTTCTAGACAGGTGAGAAATTTCCTTTGTTATAATTAGTTGAATCTTGCAATGTGTGTCACGGCAGGTTGGCCTAGTGGTTAAAGACCTCGGCGCGGGAGGTCTGAGGTTCGTTTCCCGGGTCGGTCAAATCGAGCAACGGCTCGCTACCGCTTCAGCGTTTCATCGGAGTTAAGTTGGCCAGGCGGTGCGCCGCAGAGATGGGCCCCGTCGGCCGCCGCTCGTTACAAGCTTCGGTCTAATACCCCGAGTGTAGTGACGATTTAATTTTTGGGCAATGTGTCCATTCTTTATACCACCGACACTCAGTTTTTGCGGCGCTGTACGTTCGTAGCCTTGTTGTGTAGGTGTTAAATTACGCACATAGTCAGATTGGCATGAATTTTCTTTATTATACTCGTATGATAAAGAAAATTCATCATCATCACCAGCCTATACCCATCTATGTAAGCTTTTCCCCTGCGGTGTTTCATGTCTAGTGGTGTCAAATCCAGAATAAATAAATTGAAGATAAATAAATGCAAATATGTTTCAAATTTTTATTTTTCAAGGTTGACATTGATCCCAACTCTGGCATTTTTATCACCATGAACCCTGCGGGGAAGGGGTACGGAGGAAGACAAAAACTGCCCGACAATCTCAAGCAGCTCTTCCGGCCTGTCGCTATGTCGAAGCCCGATAATGATCTGATCGCAGAAGTACGTTTTTCACCTTTTCTACGATTAGGTTTTACGAGGAAGTCGCTTAGTTTTCAAAAAACATTGCGTTTCGCAGTTTTCTTTTTTTAAGTTTCAATTACATTACTCATTTACGAGTGTGAACAACGTGATGGTTAGAGACACTGCTAACGGTGCAAGAGGTGTGAGGTTCTATTCCCAGCTCGGTCAAATCGAACGCAGTGTCACCAACGGCTCGCCACCGCTGCGACGTTTCTTCGTAGCTATGTTGCTCAGGTACTAAGCCGCGGAGATGAGTTTCATCGCTCGTTACCCGCTTCAAGTAATACCGCGAGTATAATGAAAATTTGGTTTACTGGTGTAGCAATCTTGTACTAAGAATAAATCAAAATAGACTGGAGCTTATGCTATTTTTCATCCCGAATAATTTAATTCAGTAGGTGGCCTATGTGTTGGATACATTGGAGATGGCGCTGACTGTAAGAAGCTCAAGCATGCTCTCCTGCTTATTTGTATATTGTATTATTTGCTGAAAAAAAAGTTTTTTAAATTGATTTCAGCATTGTATTTCCTTAAAAATGGATTCTTGATGATTGTTTATTTTTTGTGGATAAATCTTGAGCAGTTGATGAAAAAATTGTGTTTTTCAGGTGATTTTGTTTTCGGAAGGATTTCGCGAGGGCAAGGCTCTAGGGAGGAAATTGGTGGCGATATTTAACATGTCCAAGGAGATGCTAACTCCTCAGCAGCATTATGACTGGGGATTGCGAGCTCTTAAAACTGTTTTGAAAGGAAGTGGACAAGGTTTGCAGAAAATGCGACGAAAAAATGAAAACGAGTCCGAAGAGAAAAAAGTAGGTTTTTAATGATATTGTTCTTTCTTATATATTTCGAAAAACTTGAATTTACTAGTTTTTAATACCGTGAATTCCAAATCTTATGCTAGTTTTTTCCGACTGAAGTCGGTATGCAAACCTTTTTGGAACTCTCCGTTTAAGCTACATTGATTATGACTTCGGCTTAGAAATGACTTTTTTCTGCGACCTTGTAGTTTTTACCTTTATTTTTTGCCACAAGAAAGCGATGAAAACAGTTTCTTACACGCCATTCTAGCTTACAAACTGCTGTTTCTTTCAGATATTTTGAACCGTAGATTATAATTGCTCATAACCTCGTTTTAAACGCAGGTATCTGTTCCTGATGAGTACAAAGTTGTGGTGCAGGCTCTGCGTGTCAACACTCTATCCAAACTAACTTTCCAAGACAGCCAGCGGTTTGATGCTCTGCTTCATGATGTTTTTCCAGATGTGCCTTTTGAAGGTAGGTATACAATAATCATTACACTTTTGAATGCACAGTCCAGTAGATGTCCATTGTCCAGCCTGCTGATTGTTGGTGATCAGCTGTACGGTTGGGCCTGGAACATAAGTCGGATGCACGGGCATTGCAAGCGAAAAAGTTAAAAGACATAGCCGGGTATAGACAATGAGATACCCCTTTGTCATTCGCCCATCTCTGAAGAAAACGTCTTCATGCGTCAAGGAATGAGGCATTGGCCCTGTGCCTCACTGTTTCACCACGAGTCGGTAGAAACCGAAACGATGGAAGAAAGAAGTAAAATGAGAACGTTGCGGTATTTACGGAAACCGTGAATTGATGAACTTTGTTCATCTTGAAATGCAAAAAGACAGCATAGGGATAGCAACTTGACTTCTGCTGAAGTTTTTAAAGTGAATACAACTGTGCTTATTTTCAAATTGTTTTTGTAGAAATTCAGCAGTGATTAAACGAGACTGCGAAGTAAGCTTGCTGTTTTCGAAGAAGCAGCCATTTAAGGTATGTCAAACGCGATTCTCTCCACCCGTGAATCGAAGGCGTCTCCTTGGATCTGTTACCTGCTCGTGGCATCGCTTAGCCATGTCGCCATTTGCTACAAAAATTGTTTCGACAAGTTTCCATTTATTTTACAGATCTTGAACATGAAAAGTTGATTGCAGCTATCGTGGCTACTTGTGAAGAATTGCAACTCGCAGATCAGAAAAGACAGATTAAAAAAATTCTTGAATTCAATGAACAATTGCAACAGAGAATGGGAGTCGTCGTTGTAGGACCTTCTGGGTCTGGTGAGTGCTAGACTTTTTAATTTATTAATTTTTTTGAAATCTATTTTTGGCTCTCAGAAATAGTTCGCTTGTTTTTTTTAAAAATTATTGCAAATTGTGTTGGAATTTTTGCGTTTTTACCCACTTTGCTTTTGTCCGAATTTTTATTTACTACGCGTGGCTAGTAGCTCCACAGCAATCTAGCTGTCGAGTTACTAGCCACGTGTCTTCAAGTTGAAAATAGAAAAACCCTGAAGTGTCTTTCTCAACGGCACAAATAAACTTGCCAGCGTGTTTTCCACACTGTTTATTAAGTGAACGTCTTGCAGGAAAGGTGTAAATACTGATTTTTGAGTCGTTGTTCTCGCACGTTTTAGAATCGAACCCGGGACCTGCGGTTCAGTTGAAATTCACAGTCTACTTGGTCACGTGATCAGTGAATACGCTATTTTAAAAGACTAAATGTGTTTTTTTAAGATTAAAAGGCATTATAAGATGCGCCGCAAAATAAAAAAATTAATTAAATCTTGCATTATACTCGCGGTATTATGCCGAAGCGTGTAACGAGTAGCGGGGCCCATCTCCGCGGCTTAGCGCCTGGGCTACACAGCTCCGAAGAAACATCGCGGCGTTGGCGAGCCGCTGGCGACACTGTGTCAGATTTGACCGGCCTGGGAATCGAATCCCAGACCTCTGTAACCGCGACGCCATAAACTCGCTCTACTTTTTTTAACAGGCAAAACCACCTTGTGGCAAATACTACGAGGAGCAATGCAAAAGCTTGGCAAAGTCGTGAAACTTTATACCATGAACCCAAAAGCGATGCCCCGGACCCAATTATTGGGTAAAATCGATCTGGATACTCGGGAATGGTCAGATGGAGTACTGACTAACAGTGCCCGTGAAGTAGTGAAAGAGCCTCTGGTAAGCTGAGATTTCGTTATTTTTTGGTTACTTCGTCAAATCAAACTCAAAATCTTTATTAAGTTATACCTGCAGTATTACGCAGAAGCGTGTAACGAGTGGCGGAGCCGGTTGCCCTGGCCAGCTTTGAAGAAACATCGCAGTAGTGGCGTTGGCGACATAGTGACCGATTTGACCGGCCCGGTAATCGACCTCAAGACCACCCGCACCGATAGCAATGTCTTTAGTCTTCACCATAACGGCCAGTTTTGTTATCACATATTTTCAGTATTTCTAGGAAAGTCCTAAGTCTCGTTGTATCTTTTTAATCATGTTATTCTGCTTTTATGACGTAACAGTGCTTTGTTTTATCAACTAGAGCGTTCAGTCTTGGATTGTTTGTGACGGAGATATTGATCCGGAATGGATTGAATCCCTCAACTCCGTGTTGGATGACAACCGACTCCTCACCATGCCTTCAGGGGAACGGATCCAGTTTGGGCCGAATGTGAATTTCGTGTTCGAAACCCACGATCTAAGCTGTGCTTCACCTGCTACAATTTCAAGGCAGGATTGTCGTTTGTTTTTGCTTGTGGTTTATAATTGACGTGGAAATGTTGCATTTTTGCTTTGTATCTGAGGTTATGAGTTCAATACTCCGGCTAGTGTGATGTTAGTAGAGCTAGCTAGCGTGCTACCTTATCAAGTTAAACTGCTGAAGAGTCAGCTCGAGTCATAACGCAACTCGAGTCTAGCAAATACGAATTTGACTCGAGACGGTAACCTGCAATCATGGTAATCTTTCCAAGAAATTGCAATTGTATTATGGCGTCAAAATGACTCACCGAATTTTGAAAAAAAGTAAAAATCAAAAAACAACAAAACATTGAAGTTTTCAAGCCGAAACTTAAACCTAAAAATCAATATTTTTGAATCAGTCGTTTCGTACAATGTAGTGGTTTTAAGTATTAATTTGGGTTTTAAAATGTTAACATAACCTACGATATAATACGTACTGTGATTGCTTGCAAATGAACTAGCCAGTCTTAGTGACTTTGTGTCTATTAAACATAATTGGTAACATTTAGCCCTCCGCATGTCCAGTTTAAGTCGCCTTTGCGCATCCCAATTAAATTTTCGCTGTCATAATTTTGACATCAAAAATTTAAAACCCGTGAGCTTTTGATTCAATTAAACTGGTCGTGTGGTGACGGTAAATGATGCTGAGTGCTTGAATAAAAAAAATAGAAAAGTTCTCTTCTGCCATCAACTTATCTTTGTGTATATTACGTTAATTGCAAAAAGAACTAATTTTCATCTTGAATTTTAGAATGGGTATGATATTTTTGAGTGAGGAAGACACAGGAGTTAAAGCTCTTCTTCAAACTTGGATCAAAAAGCAGCCGGAGGAGTTGCATGGCAAGCTTGAAGAATGGATTGAAGATTACTTTTTCAAGTACGAATCGCCAATGTGATGCTTAGAGATACCCGAATTACCTATGTTCCCTTACTTGTGTTTGGTTGGGCACATGTATCTGAGCCTTGCTGTTCTTGCACTGTCGTTGTTGTCATTTATGCGATTAGGGTTTTAGGCAGAGGTGGAGATTTTTTGGTACCACAAACAAAAAATCTTTGAAAATGATTAAATTAATTTTGAGTATTCTTTCCCTAATCCAAGCTAAAGATCGATATCATGGATGAGGGTTAGTAAGCCGAAGCAGTGACTGGTCGAGTAATCGGTGCATTGGGTTTCGAAACTAACTTCGCGGATTCAATGTCCAAGTGCCACCTTTTCTACGAAACATGTAAATCTCAACGATGAAATCTTGAGCTGCAAATAGTGGGTTAAGAATAAATTAAGGTTGAAACAGTGACTGTCAGGAGTTTATTACAAGTTATCCTGGTTACGTTGGTGCTGTTTTGCGAGCTATTGGTGTCTACCTTCAAGTTGTGCACTCCATTTTTGATTTTTTGTAAATCATTTTTTGCTGGCCTTCATGGGCAAAGAAATTCAGCAATAATTTAGAACTGTGAAGTGAGCTTTCGCTCTTTGAAATAGCAGCTACTCGAAACACGCATCAAATGCGATCGTATCCAGCCGTGAATCAAACCTGTCTCAATAGATCTATGCTCAATACCGTTGTGTTCGTTGGGCAACCAGTTCTGAGCTGTTCTTAAAGCATTGCGAAATTCTCTTTTTCCACAAGCTTCCACTGCTGTTACAATATTATTGAAAACCCTTTTTAAGACGTTACTAAAAGTCAATTTCTTTTAGAGCGTTGGAGTCAGTTCGTCGAATGAGCGGTTTAACAGTTGATTGCAGTTTGGTGGGATTGGTTTTGAACGGGTTATCGCATTTGACAAATTGCCACAACAAACTCTCATTTCTCGTCGGTTTGATTAAAGGTTTGTATTTTTGATGATAACAGTTCTACTAAAGTTGTAGAAACGTTTGTGTCAATAAATTGTTATACATTTCGTTATGTATATCCCGTGTTTTACAGGTTTTGGCGGCAATTTGAACACTGCATCTCGTAATGATCTCGCTAAAGACATTCTCCAATGGGCTCATGAAACTCCACCTGATCCGAGAAATTCTTCTAACGTGTTCTACAACGAAAAAACTGGTAAGTAAATTAATCTGTAATATTATTTTTTTCTTTTTGGGTGCGATTCCCGGCGCCGTCAAATCAAACTCGGTGTCGCCATTTCTCCGACGTTTCTTTGGAGCGGTGTTGCGCAGGCCCCAAGCTGCCGAGATTGGCTCGCCACTCGTCACATCCTTTGACGTGATACCGCAAGTATGGTGAAGATTTGATTCGAGCTTATCCAAGGACACGACATTGAAGCTTGAAGGGAATCGAACTAACCTCCGAAATGTAACCGAATATTTTTTTTAAGATCGCCTGGACGCGTACAGACTTGATGTAAATTCGACTGTGATTCATGCTGAGAATATCTCACGTATGGAAAAACTGCCCATGGTAAGAGAAGTATATATGGTTCTGAAAATGAGCTGATGGTCATAATGTTATCCAGAGAAACTACAAAACATTAACTTTATTGACGTTTTAAATAAACACATAAAGCTTTTCGTATTTAGAGTTCTTGCAAAAAAGCATATCATTCAAGCTTACTCCTAAAAAATCGCCTTTCTAAACCAGTTGTTGGCGTGATAGTGATAGACATCGCTACCGGCGCGGGAGGTTTGCGGTTCACTTCCCGTCCTGGTCAAATCGGACACAGTGTTACGAACAGCTCGCCTCTGTTGCGACGTTTCTTCGGAGCTGTGTTGCCCAGACGCTAAGCCGTGGAAAGGGGCTCCGCCACTCATTACACGCTTCGGCGTTATAGCGCGAGTATAATGAAGGTTCTATTTTATTTAGTGTTGTAAAACGGGATCAAAAATCGAACAATACATTTTTAGATCGAAACAGTGGAAATGCAGCGATGCACAGACCAGGTGCTGGGTTGGCTTACTGCAGGCAATCGTCAGCCGTTTATTGTGGTCGGACCCGATGGATGTGGAAAGAGCATGCTCCTGCATCACTGCTTCGATAAATTGAGATCTACTGGAGTAAGAATTTATTTTTCTGTTTTTATTCGGATTTACACTGCCAGTGATTCACCATCATTGCAGAAATATTTTATTCTTGCGCCCCTGCAGACTTTCATTATGCCCTGGATATAACTTGAAATACTGCTGGCTCGCATTGACGTATTGTGCGAAGAGAACAAAGTTTTTACTTTTTTGTCAAGGAAGAAAAGGTTGTTAGCATAACCAAATAAGTGCGCAATGTCCCTTACAGGTCCAGAGAAAATAATAGAAAATGAAAATTAATAACGCTAAACCCTACAGGCTGTTTTGCGCGATCACACTCTTCAGGGTTTTTTATTCAAACGGACATTTTCAAAGAGCAATAAATTCTATTTGAATGAGAACCCCTAAGGAGCTCAATTGCGCAAAAAAGTCGTTAGGCTAATTTTGCTTTATTTATTTTTTATATTTGTGTGGTAAAACATTTTTGTTGTTTCGACTATAACCAAAGTCTCGTCAGCCTTGCTACGCACAGCCAATCCAGGCTAAACTCATTCCAGACTGTAAAGACTCTTTTTTGCATTGCTTTACCTGTACATCTCGACTTCATCTCTTTTCTAGGTGGTTTTCTCTTTTCTTCATCTCTTTTCTAGCATCTCTTTTCGAGATGTACAGGTAAAGCAATGCAAAAAAGAGTCTTTACAGTCTGGAATGAGTTTAGCCTGGATTGGCTGTGCGTAGCAAGGCTGACGAGACTTTGGTTATAGTCGAAACATTAATTTGTCCCTTGCAAATTTTTGTTGTATTTTATGTTTTAGAGATTGAATTAACAACGTGTGAAAATAGAGGCCTAAACATTTATATTTTGCATTTCCCACTCGTTATTTTGTGATGCTTAAAATGGTAACGCTGCATTTTGTCAGCAGCGTGGTGTAGTTGTTCGGTGTGTTGTTTTTTTACGACGGCCGTGATCGCAAGGTTGATGGTTCAACTCCCACCCAAGCCTCGCTGGTGCGTCCTTGAATAAGATGCTGCGCGATAATTGTCCCTGTTGGGTGGATTGTAACAAGCAGCAAATTAAAGAAGTCTGAAGCAAAACTCGGAAACAGAAGCAACCTCTAAGCGAGTTCGGATTCGTTCTATGTATAGCGTCTCCGTCGCTTTCTCGTGTCAGGAGGATAAAAATGAAGAAATAAAAAAATCATCAAGAAATACTCTTCAAACATAGACCATTTTTTGTTTGTCTTGTTATTTCAAGAGGTGTGTTCCTAATTTTTTGTTGTGTCCCTTTGCCGCAGGTTGCCACGATCCACTGCAGTGCACAAACCTCACCAACTCATCTTGTGCAGAAATTACAACAAGCTTGTATGACAATAAGTTCTGGTGCTGCGTAAGTCTTTAATTTCACTCTTTTTATGTTTTTTTGCCAAGTCGATCAGATTTACTCAACTGATTTTAACTGGCTCAACATCTGTTGCCCCTTGTAGTATTTAAGGCCGTGTCTTCGGTAAAGATTTGCCGCAGCCACTGAACTGGTGACACGTCATTGGTCGATGTGGGCCGTGGGTTTGAACCAGATTTTTCTGATTGCCTATGATTTGGTCTAAGATCTTAGCGCTTAGACACAAGTTAATTCACTGACTGAAATTCTTTATAAGCGTCAAATTTTTTGTTGACTTTTTGAATTGCATTTTTTTCTGAATGTACTTTGTTCAATTTGAGATGTATTTATCACGCAGTGGTGGTACGAGCGGGCGAGCTCTTCGACCTCGAGAATGTGAGAATTTGGTGCTGTATTTGAAAGATATCAATCTTCCGAAACCAGATAAGTGGGGAACTAGTCAAACACTAGCTTTTCTGCAGCAGGTAAATTTGCTTCAGCATTAGCTGAATTTTTTTGTGTTGTCTTTGAAAAAGGTATATTTCTATATGTTTAAATTTCACACCTCTGTTTCTGTCATTCAAAACGCAAAAAATCAAATCAAATCTTTATTAAACTCACGGTATTACACCTAAGCGTGTGACGAGTGGCGTAGTCCGTCGCCACAGTTAGCGCCTGGGCAACACATGTCAGAAGAAACATTTAGGCGGTGGTGACACTGTGTGATTTGACCGCCTGGGAATCGAACCCCAGACCTTCCGCACTGATAGCGATGTCTTTCACCCCCACGCCAACTGCCCAGTATTGCAAAACACTGGACATCTATTTTAGTTTGTCTTTTCTTGTGTTAAAAGCTATCACAAAAATTTAAAGCTTATCCGAGAAAATTTGTTTGTTTTTGTTGTACTGGTTCATTGTGCTCGCGATATTACGCCGAAGCGTTTAACGAGTGACGGGGGCCATCTCCGCTAGCTAGCGCCTGGGCTACACAGCTGCGAAAAAACGTCGCAGCGGTGGCGAACCGTTGGCAACACTGTGTTCGATTTGATCTACTCGGGATTCGAACCCTAGACCTTCCGCACTGATGGCAATGTTGCAACAACTGACCTAACCGATCGGTCACAGCCAAAATGTACGCAAGTAAATTAACTGTGATTTTATAGATTCTGTCTTATCGCGGTTTCTATGACAACGACAATGAATGGGTGGGTTTGGAAGGAATCCAGATTGTGGCCTCCATGAATTCTGCCCCCACAATAGGGAGGCATAAGCTATCGTCAAGGTAGGAGGCTTTAGGCAGATTTTTTGAACGCTAAAAGTCAGTGCAACGAAATAAACTAAATTATATTAAATGCAATGAATATGGGGCGAAGAAAGTTTGAGGAAAATAAAATTGAAAACAAACCTTTCGACAACTTAGATTTAGCTGTGATCATCAGCTGTGCTTTTAGTTTTATACTGTCTTGCTTGCATTGCCGATGATGACAGCTGAATCTATGTTGTCGAAACGTCCAGTTTTATGAATTGCTGAAGCTTTATTTTGAATGAAAGTTCGGGCTGGGGCTTGCTATGTATTGGGACAGTGTTTGACTTAACTTGCAAGGAGTATGTAATATTTTGTAATAGTGTTGTCAACAAAAGAAAAAAATGTTATGTTTCTGACTTCGTAGCAGTGTTGCCATTATTATTTTGTGCTTTTCAGATTTACATCTCGGGTACGGATTCTTAACATGGAATATGCAGACTCGGAAGAGTTGACTGCGATATACACAGCTTATCTCACCCCCATTTTGCATCACCGAACTGCTCTTCAGCGCCACCCAGTGTGGGGTTCTCCAGCCCGAATTCAGCAACTGGCCTCATCCATGATACAGGTAAATTCTCCATCAAACAATTATTGAGAAGTGAAAGATTGCGATTATTTTTGTAAATATTTTTTGTACTGGTTTACGATATCTCTTGAAAGCTTATATTCTTTTTTGCAAGCTCCACTTATGGGTTTATATTTGCTAAGCTGTTAGTAAGTTAACATCTTAGATTGGTAAGAGCGTCCGCCTCTTGAGCTGAGGACTCGGGTTTGATTCCGAGTCGGATCAAACCAATGACTGTAAAATTGGTAGTTACAGCTTCCCTGCTTGACGCTCAGCATAAAGGGGCAGGGTGGAGAACAAGCCGGCAAGTTTACTTGTTGTGCCGTTGGGAAAAGCACTTAGCGGGATTCCCCCATCTTAGAGTGGTAGACAGATGACCGGCAACTCCCAAGCGAGCTCGATAGAGCGCTTTGATCGTTTTCTCGTGATAGAAGGCAAATATGCAACTAAATACAAATGCAAAAAAAATTTTTTTTGAATGATTTTTTGCGTTTTGTTGACTCTTTTTCTATTCGCGTTTTCGCATTACGACTTTGCTTTTGTGTTTTTGCGATTTTCGAAGTTCTAACTTGCGCTTTATGAATCTCTGCGACTTGCAGGTTTACGAGCAAGTCCGTAAAATGTTCCTCAGCGACGATCATGGCCACTATCTTTTCACCCCACGTGATCTTACTCACTGGTGCATGTCGTTGATTCGTTATGATGAAAGCAGCATGGTTGGAGATGGCAGGTCACATGACGCGTTGCTTTGTGTGTGGACATACGAAGCCCTGCGGATGTTCAGGTCGGTTGAATAGTGGATTGGTGTTTTTTGACCGTTATACCTCTTCTAGTCAAACCTAAGCGCACTAATTTTGAATAACACGTAGTACTTATAAAAATAAGTGACATTCTGTTAGTTTAATTTCATGATCGCTATTTTTGCGATATTTTCTAAATTTTTTTCATGAAGTGCTTGCGCCCAAATCAAGAAACACTGCTGTAGGCTCAGGAAGAAAAATTAAGTCACAGTAAATCTTTTCAGTTTTGTGCTGCCTTGCACTGCTGATGATGACAGCTGAATCTATGTTGTCGAAACGTCCGGTTTTAGGAATTACTGTGTCTTTATTTTTTTCTCCTTACTGCTGTTGGTGTTTAAATGCTCTTAATGTTACAATTTTATAGGAGTAACTTAATGCTGATTCGGCCGACCAACACTTTGAGGCTGGCATACGTTATTTTCATGCAACAGCGATTAGTTTTTTACCTCACGAAGTTTTTATGCAGAGATCGCCTGGTTGGAAGTAGAGGTCGGGATAAATTTGATGGCATTTTGTCTTCGGTTCTCACCCAAGCTTGGTCCTCAAATACCTTAAATCAAACCAATGACGGTTATTACGTCACCTGGGGTGCACGCCAAGAAGTGACAGGTGAATTTTTCAATCCAAAAATCTTTTCAAACTAGACCCATAAAACGATTGATGATAAACCTTGTCGTGTTGTCAACTTTTTTACACTTCGAACCTGATTACCATAAAAGATTTTAGCTGAAAAGTATTCTCCCATTTTAAAGAACAAACTGGTTTTACTCTATTACTAATTTTATATTCCTAATCAAATCAGCAAAATCAAATCTTTTTCATGCTGGTAGCAATGCATCGAAACGTGAACGAGTGGTGGGGCTGATATTTCGGAATGGTTCCACAGGAAAAGATAGGGCTCGATCGAAATGACTATAAGTAGATAAATTGTAGTGACTTCGGCAACAGCAACGTGGTGTAGAGGCCTTTATGCTGGACTACTGCATATAGGTTCTGGGTTCGATGCTGCTCTAAATTTTAATTTTATTCTCAACCTACTTTGCTTCTTATTATGTCTGTTTCGGGATGGGGTGGAGTGGTGGTAATTGAATGAACAAAAAAATTCTGCAGAGCCATTCCGAAATATGCTGGCGGGGCTCTTCTACGTGGCTTAGTTCTAAGGAAACATTGCTCCCAAAGTAACCTTACAGCGGTGGGGAACCGGTATTGGACCGGGGCGCCAATCGAACCCAGACATGCGCACCGTCAGCCATGTCTCTTAACTAGTATTTTTCCTTTTCCGAATTGCTTGCATTGCTTATTTTTTACGTGTATTTTAGCTGAGGGAGTTCTTCCTATTCACGGTAAAGTTCTGGGATATCTTTCTGCTGCTGATCTCAAATCAGTGATCAGCAAAGCTGTCGCTGCTTACAAGAGAGAAGTTCGTGAAATTGACGTGCTCGTTTTCCAAGAGGTAATCTACTCGGAAATTAAAGGCTGCCGCATTATTGACTGTGTAGACGCTCAGCTGTCGATACCCGTTCGATTCTACTAAGTCTTAACAGTAATGATCATTCTGTCTTAAAATTCCTGGTCTTGAAAGGTGCATTTTTGTTCAAAAATGGAGACATTGTCATTTGTTGCACGACATTGAGGTGCTGAAAAAAAAAAAAAAATGTTGCCTATGCAACCTGCAAGGTTGTGGTGGCCGAGTGGATAGAGCGTCTGTCTCTGAATCGGTGATCTCAGCTCGATTTCGGGTCTGATCAAACAATGACTAAAACATTGGTATTCACAACTTCCTGCTTATCGTTTAGTATTAAATGGAGAGTGTGAAGAACTAGCCGGCAAGTTTACTTACTGTGCTGTTGGGAAAGGCATTCGCCGGATTTTTCTACCTTTACGTGGTAGACAGGTGGATGACAACTCCCAAGCGAACTTGCATGGCGCCTCGGTCCCTTTCTCGTGACAGGAGGATGCTACTGCCACCAAGATGTCTTTTGAAAATTAGTGAAAAACCAGGTTTATCGTTTTAAACTCCGTTACAATTGCTACGTTTCTATTGAACATTATGAAGAGATATTATAACAGGCCAGAAGACAGAAGACTAAATAAAAACTGTAAAAACCCACTCTACGACTAGTTTTGCTTTTTGACTGCTCATCAGGTAGACTCAGGTTCGAACCTAGGACCTTGTGATTGAACGTCAATCTCTCTAACCACTCGGTCTAGAGAGATTGGCTTTCAATCACAAGGTCGTGGGTTTGAACCTGAGTCTACTTGATGAGCACGTCAATCTCTCTAACCACTCGGTCTAGAGAGATTGGCTTTCAATCACAAGGTCGTGGGTTTGAACCTGAGTCTACCTGATGAGCAGTCAAAAAGCAAAACTAGTCGTAGAATGGGCTTTTACAGTTTATATTTAGAGAGATTGGCTTTCAATCACAAGGTCGTGGGTTTGAACCTGAGTCTACCTGATGAGCGGTCAAACCGCAAAACTAGTTGTAGAATTGGCTTTTACAGCGTTTATTTAGTAAGCTTCTGGCCTACCATGATATCTCTTGATGTGTTTGTATATATACACTTACATCGGCGCCCCATATTTCACTACATTTCCAACGTTCAGGTTCTGCAATACATGGCAAGAGTAGAACGCGTCCTATCAGCTCCTGGGGGGAATTTATTGCTGGCCGGTCGAGCAGGTGTAGGCCGACGTACTGCGATCGCTGTGTGCGCTCACAAACACCGCATGAGCGTGTTCACACCGAAGGTTTCACGCTCGTATGGTTTGAAGCAATTTCGAAACGACTTGAAGACAGTCATGCAACAAGCTGGACTGGAAGGAGAACAGGTTTGTTTTATTGGTTGTTTTGTAATAACCTACCAACGTAGTATGCGCTTTTCTACATCCTTGGTTTTGGGTAGGTGTAAGCAATATTACTATTACAGTTACGAAAAGATGCAACACTTAAACATAAAAAATTTTCGTTTAAGTGAGAATTATTGTGCGATGAAGGGACGTTATTAGTTCTCCATTCGCATTTCTTCGATTTTAGTGTCAAATTTTTTGTTTTAATGAGGTCAATTAAGACTGCATGTAATGCGCAAGTCTAGCCACGCCTCTCTTCAAGTTATAAGGTAGAAAAAATATTCATGGCAGAAAATGTAAAATTCGAAATGGAATTTTTTAAAAATTATTGGTGTAAGAACAAAATATACCTACCAATTAGCGTAAAAGTTAAAGACATCGCATCGGTGCGAGAAGTCTTGATTCAGGGCCGCTCAAAACGGACGTAGTGTCGTCAGCGGCTCGCCATCGCTGCGACGTTTCTACGGAGCTGTGTTGCCCGGGTGCTAAGCCGCGGAGATGGATTTCGCCACTCGTTACACGCTTTGGCAATACCGCTAGTGTAATGAAGATTTGATGTTGATTTATAGGTTGTGCTTTTATTGGAAGATTTCCAGCTTACCAATCCAGCTTTTCTGGAGTTGATTAACAGTGTTTTATCTGCCGGTGAAGTTCCAGGATTGTACACAGCTGAAGAACTTGATTCACTGCTAGGACCTCTTCGAGATGAAGCCTCAGATAAAGGACATCGTGGACCGGTCTACACTTACTTTGCCAAAAGTAAAATTTTAGTTCGCAATAAGGGGTTGGCTGGTTTGATTCATTTTCTTGATTCTTTATTTTTATCCTCCTGTCACGAGAAAGCGACGGAGGCGTTGTACATAGGACGAATTCTGACTCACGTAGAAGTTACCTTCGTTTCCAAGTTTTTTTGGTGCAGACTTCTTAAATTTGCTTCTTGTTAAGTTTCACCTAGCAGAGACAATTTTCGTGAAGCATCATATCCAAGGACGCGACGACGAGGCGTGGGTGGGAGTTGAACCGTGGACTTTCGATCGTTGCCGTCGTAAAAACGACGTTCCAACCGCTACCCCACGCTGCGGACCACCGCAGGTCTACCACTCCAAGATGAGGGAATCGCGCTAAGTGTCTTTCCAACGGTTCACCTTGATGATTGTTCACCGCTTGTGATGCTAAGCGTCAGGCAGGGAAGCTATGAATTTAGTTTTCACGTTTTCTAACTTTACAGAGGTAATGAGCAATTTGCATGTTGTCCTCATCATGGATTCCACGAATGAGAGTTTCACAATCAACTGCGAGAGTAATCCTGCGCTGTACAAGTTCTGCAAAGTGCAATGGATGGATCATTGGGACAAAACCAGCATGAAACAGGTGACCCTAACTTACCTTGACCACGAATCCATTCTTGACGAGCCAAAGTTGCTGGCTTTGCTACATTGTCATATTTTCAAACTCATAATTGAAAAAAGACCGGCGAGTTGGCAATGTCTTTAACAACTACAGACACTGTGTCACCAACGGTTCGCCACCGCTGCGATGTTTCTTTCGACCTGCGATGCCTAGGTGCTAAGCCGATGAGATGCCCCGCCACTGGTTACGCGCTTTTGCATAATACCGCGAGATAATGAAGGTTTAATTTTTTTGATTCGGAAAATAATTGAGAAGCAATGCGGTGAATACAAAAATTATTTTTTGACTTTACCCAATTTTAGGTTCCTGAAATGCTTCTTAGTGAAGAGCTTCCGACTGACAATGCCAGCAATGCGAAGCATTTATGCTCAAATTTTGTGAAGATTCATCAGTTAAGTGGACAGCGAAGACCCCAAGATGCGACCCCGAGAAGATATATCAGCTTTCTGAAAACATATCAAAATGTGTTTCAAACCAAACGAGACGATCTGACAAAAAAACAGAGTCATATGCAGGTAGGACTGTCTGCTGTGGCGATGTTTGGCTGTGCATCCAATCCTAATCAAGTACAAACAACTTGAGGCTGAGGGTCTATCTTTCACCACCCAGGTTGTTGCGTTGTACGGATCAGAAGTTGGCAGTGATGTTGCTTAGCCAGCTTTTTAGATTTGCCACCCTTGAGCAGCAGACTTCGTATTTTTGCGCGATGCAGATATTATCAGACAAAAAGAAATTGCACCTCAACAGCTGGGCATGGTACCGGCCCCCTATGTACCGTAAGACACCTATGGAGGACCTGAAGGGGTGAACGTTTTCTGAAGGTGCCAGTGTTCTAATATTCGGTGGCAGGGCGGGTTAAATTTTTTTTCCTGTCTGCGTGTGGTGTGAATAACCTATAAGCAGAGATCTAGCAATATGCCTACACTTTTACCAGCATGACAGTTACTCAGTGCTATGGGTAGAAGTATTCAAGCATAATAGTGTTGCCATTTCTTATACAGGCTGGATTATCGAAGTTGAATGAGGCTACCACATTAGTCGATAATTTGAAACAAAAAGCAGCAGATCAAGGCGCTTTGCTCGCACAGAAGCAAGCCGAAGCAGATTATGCCTTGAAGGAAATCACTGTAGCAATGCAGGTGAGGAAAATATCATTTTCGAGCTTTTGCTATCGCTGTAAGCTGACGATGAATGGTTATATCTGTGTATTTGATAAAAAAAATCAAGTCTTCATTATACTCGGGGTATTACACCGAAGCGTGTAACGAGTGGCGGGGCCCATTTCCGCGGTTTAGCGTTTGGGCAACACAACTTCGAAAAAACGTCCCAACGATAGCGAGCCGTTGGCGACATTGTGTCTGATTTGACCTGCCCGGGAATCGAACCCCAGACCTACCGCACCGATAGCGATATCTTTAACCACTAAGCCGTTAATAAACGCTCTTTGTTGCAGGATGCCAGCACTCAGAAAAATGAAGTTGAATCATTGAAACAACAGGCTGGGGAAGAAAGGTTAAATATTGATCACAGGAAAAAAGCTATTGACATTGAATTATCTGAAGTAATTTTCCATTTTTTGTTTTTTATATTATTATTGTTCTTTGATGATGGTGATTTCATTTTTATCCTCTTGTCACAATGAAGCACGGAGGTGCTATAGGACAAGTCCAGACTCGCTTGGGACTTGCCTGTGTTTCCGAATTTTCCGCTTGAGTTTTGCTTCTGACTTCTTGAATTTGCTGCTTTTTAGATTCCACCAAGCAGGGATAATTATAAAGCACCTTATCCAAGGACGCAACAACGAGGCTAGGGTGGGAGTTGAACCATTGACCTTGCGATCATGGGCGTCGTAAAAACGACGCTCCAAACCACTGCGCCACGCTAGCGACGATTTGAAACTAAAGAATATGGCTCGATTCCTTTGCTAGTCGGATTTGAAAGTTAGGGAGTTGCTGTTCCAGTTGAGATTGGTAAATATTTTTCTCTGTTTAGGTGCAGCCCCTTATTACTGCTGCGAAGAAGGCGGTTGGAAATATCAATCCTCAAACGTTGGCGGAAATCCGTGCGTTGAGAAATCCGCCGGATGTGATCCGTGATATTTTAGAAGGTGTACTCCGCCTCATGGGAATATTTGATACGACATGGGTCAGCATGAAAAGGTGAAAGTTCATGACTAGTGATGTTTTAGAAATCAAATCTTCATTATACTTGCCGCATTACGCCGAAGCGTGTAACAAGTGCAGAGCCGCAACACAGCTCTGAAGAAACGTCGCAACGGTGACGAGCCGTTGCCGACGCTGTGTCTGATTTGACCAGCCCGCGAATCGAACCCCAGACCTCCCGCACCAATAGCAATGTCTTTTAACACCTAGGCCTACCGGCCGACTCATGTTTGATAGATGACTTGTAAAAAAAATTGAACTGTGAAACAGGCAATGGTCGAAAAAAGTTAGATTTTTTGTTGCGTTTTATAAAACTAAGGTCCCTTAATGCGAGGACTGGTTTGCCATGGACTGCTTAATTTTCCAACTGTAATTGGATTTTTCACATTACCTTTGAAGTTGCGTTAGCTGTAAACTTCATTTAAAAAACTTTTGATATACGTCAGCCAACTATCTAACCCAGTTTGCCAACTGCAAATCCAGCTCCAACCACTTGTTCGCGATGCAGGTTGCAGTGCCGAGTGTATCAGCTATTACGCAAGCACTGCTTCGCATTAGCTTGCTTCGGGTTCCATTATAACGTCGTGAGTTGTTAAAACAGATGAAGTTATCGCAATGGTCAAAGACAGCGCTATCGACGCGGTAGGTCTTTGGTTCGATTTCAGGCTCGGTCCTATCGGCCGCCACCGCTGCGACGTTTCTTCGGAGCTGTGTTGTCCAAGCGCTAAACCGCTGAGATGGACCCCGCCACTCGTTATGCGATTCGGCATAATACCGCTAGTACCGGTATGACGAAAATCGGATTTGTTTGGAGTAATAGGGCGTTGGTCGTGGCTGTGCGTAGAGGTTAGGAAATTTGCTGAATAATTAAAAGTTGTTTTACATTGTCAGCTTTTTGGCAAAACGCGGAGTCAAAGAAGAGATTATCAATTTTGATGCCAGGCGGATCAGCAAAGATATCCGTTCTTCTGTGGAAGAAATTCTTCAAATAAACGCTCGTTCTTTTGAGCCCAAAACTGCCCAGCGAGCCAGCGCAGCCGCCGCCCCACTCGCCGAATGGGTGAAAGCCAACATCAAATATTCGCTCGTACTCGAGAAAATTGAGCCCCTGGAAAAGGAACAAAACAAGTTGAAAAAGTAATGTCATATTTCAAGGAGGAAAAAATGAAGTCACAATGATGCTTTTGGCTAACATGGATACAGCTGTGGTGACGTTTTTACTTCTGAACTGTAATTTTGTTCTGCCTTGTTCGCACTGCTGATGGTGATAGTTGAATCTATGTTGTCGAAACGTCCAGTTTAGAGATTCACTGCGGTTTTCTTTTTTCTTTTTATGCTATTTCGTCCCATACTTATTGTATTCTAGTGAAATCTTTTTCTCAGATGTTAAAATTTTCAAATTTTTTTTAGAATAATCTTTAACGACAACATAAAACCAATACATTTTTCTTCACTCATTTTAAAAAATTTTAATTTTTTAAATACAAGAAATACAGTACATGCTTGATTTAAATACATGAAAATGACGTATGAATCACGTGACAGGAATTTGGAGAAGGCGGAAGATCGACTGGAAAAGCTTGGTCGTGCTTTGGAAGAAGTGGATTCAAGAGTAGCGGAACTACGCAGCAAATTTGAAAAACGAACCACAGAGGCGGCCCAGCTGAGACTCGAACTCGATAAAGCAAACGAAACTATTGAGGCCGCGGAAAATTTGGTCGGAAAACTTGGAAGTGAACATCTGCGTTGGAATGAGCAAGTGAGAAACTAATTTACTTGTGATATAAGCTTACATGCTTGTTGGTTCGGAGTCTCCAATCGACTTCAGCGGCAAAAAGTTGGTTAGTTTGTAGTTAGTTGCATATTTATCTTCCTACCACGAGAAAGCGATCAATGCGCTATAACGAGCTCGCTAAGGAGTTGCCGGCCATCTGTCTACCTCACCAAGATAGGAGAATCCCGCTAAGTGCCTTTCCTAACGGCACACCAAGTAAACTTGCCGGCTTGTTCTCCACACTGTCCCTTTAATGCTAAGCGTCAAGCAGGGAAGCTGTGAATACCAATCATTGGTTTGACCCGACTCGGAATCAAACTCAAGTTTACAGCTCCCTAGGCGAACGTTCTTATCACTCGGCCATCTGAGAAGTTGCATTACCTAGTTCTGCGAAGCAGCTCGCAAACTCGATGAATATTTGTTTAAATTTGAAATTTGATTCTCCGACAACTTGGCGTAGGGATTGCACATCGAAATCGCGGCAAAAGGTCAGGGGTTCAGTTACTTTGCTGGTTAAATCGGACACCATGTCGCCAACGGCTCACCACCGCGTTGACGTTTCTTCGGACCTGTGTTGTCCACACGCGGTAATGGACCCCGCCACTCGTTGAACACTTCGACGTACTGAACACTTCGAGTATAGTGAAAATTTTTTCGCAACTGCTAAGCCGGTTAGCTCAGTAGTTAAGCGCAAGCTCTCGGTGCCGTAAGGTCTGGGGTTTGATTCCCGGGCCGGTCAAATCGGCACAGTGTCGCCAACGGCTTGCCACCGTTACGACGTTTTTTCGGAGCTGTGTAAGCCGCGGAGATGGACCCCACCACTCGTTACACACTTCGGCGTGATACGGCGAGTATAATGAAGATTTGATTTGATTTTGATTTTTGGTTTGCATTGCAGTGGGATGATTGGACGGTAGTAGATAGAAGTTTTCGTATTTTTAGGTAAAACATCTCAAAGGTGAACTGCAGAGTCTTCCTGCCTGTGCACAGCTTGCATCTGCTTTCATCACATATCTTCCATCTGCTCCTGAAGATGCTAGGAAGAAGATGATGGCGGAATGGATGGACATGACGGGACTGCAAAGTATGTTGGTTGTTCGACGTATTGCTCTAAATGTTACTATGAACGAAGCCCTGTCTGTGCTGTTGTGTTATTTGTTTCCGAAATTGTAATTGCATGGGTAAACAGTGATAAACAAGTTTGAATACTTTGGTCGCTATACGAAAAGTTGTTTTTTGGTCTTTGGACGAATCGGGTCAACAACTATTTGCACTTGCAGTAAACAGCTCAATAAAAAAAATCAGATCTTTATTTTACTTGCGATATACGTCGAAGCTAGTAACCAGTGGCAAGGTCCATCTCCGCGGCTTAGCTCCAGGACAACACAGCTTCGAAGAAACATCGCCGCGGTGGCGAGCTGTTGGCAACGCTCTGTCCGATTTGACCCTCCCGGTAATCGAACCTCAGACCTCCCGCACCGATTGTAATGTCTTTAACAACTGTTCTATGAATGCTAACTTTATTACTGACATGGTGCCGGAATAAAGAGTGACCATGGAAATGAAACTAACTAATTAATGAAACTAGCAACTAATTAATGAAACTAGCAACTAATTAATGAAACTAGTAACTAATTAATGAAATGAAACTAAGTAATTAATGAAACTAATGAAACTACCATGGAAAGACGCGATTAAATCGCTAACTAACTTCCAAGTGTACCGTTTGCCATCTACTTAATTTTTTCACTATTTTTTTCTGCTTTACACACAGACACATGTGACCAATTTTTTATAACTTATCCGCGAGTTAACAGAGCAGCTGCTAGTTTAAACAAATCTGCTGCAGTGACGGTAATCCTCCGGCAGCCCTCTCGTTATGAAGTTTTGGGCCTGATTTTCCAAGGTATAACACCCAGTCTTCGAACTTCAAAACAAGGTCTTGAACAGTTGCTTTAGCAGCTGATTTGAACTTTGGTGGGAATTGAAGAATTAATTTTTCTAATTTTTAAGCTTTCGACTTCCGACGTTTCTTGAGTACTGAGAGTGTTCAACTACAATGGAAAGCTGAAGGTTTGCCGTCTGATGATTTGTCGATGGAAAATGCGCTCATAATATTGCAGGTAGCTTTTAAACTAAATTTGCTTTACAGTTGGAAAAAAACTGCGTTTTTGTGAATTGTATTAACTAGAAATGTAATTTTATAGCAATTTTCAGTTTCCGTGCTGTAACTTATTACAATAATTGAATTTTTTGAATCAAACTTCATAATATCTTGTTTTATTAGCCTTCCGACGCCAAGGTAAGACCTAATGTGCTTAGTATGTCAGAATGCATTGTTGGTTTGTTAACAGTTATAACTACAGTATGCTATAACTATATAGTATTGTAAGTTTTGAATGCAGCAGGTTTGCCAGCAAAAAACATCGCAAATAGCCGAGGAGTAGGAGCGTCTGCCTCTGGACCTGTAGATTCGGGTTGCTTCGGAGTCGGGTCAAACCAATGACTGTGAAGTTGGTATTCACAACTTCCCTGCTTGACGCTCAGAATTAAAGGGAGAGTGTGGAGTGCAACCCGGCAAGTTTACTTGTTGTGTCGTTGGTAAGGGCACTTAGCGAGATTCCCCCATATTGGTGTGGTAGACAGATGACCGGTATCTCCTAAGCGTGCTCGTTCTTGGGCTTGAATCGCTTTTTCTTGATAGAAGGATAAATAATATGCAAGTAAGTAAAAATATTTGTAACCAATTAGTTTTGATGATAGGACAATGCTAATTTATTTTGAAGGTTTTTGTTTCGTTTTTGACTTTCAATAAAGATTTATTTTTGTTCAAGAACTCTTTGCGTCCATTCCTCATTGATCCATCTTCAAGAGCAACCGACTGGCTTAAAAATAATTTGAAAGAAACGAGACTGGAAGTTGTGAACCAACAGGTTTGTCGATTATTTGACGGTTTGACTGGTTTGGTGGTAAATGGAGCCATTCTATTGGCGTAGTGGTATAAGACATCGCTACTGGCGGGGAAGGTCTGGGGCTCGATTCCTGGGCCTGGTCAAGTGGGACACCGGGTTGCCAACGGTTCATCACCGCTGCGATGTTTTTTCGAAGCTGTGCTGCCCAGGCGCTAAGCCGCGGAGATGGGCCCCGCCACTCGTTACACGCTTTGGCGTAATACCGCGAGTATGATGAAGATTTGATTTTGATTTTTTTCTGGGTTTAGCTCCAACCCAAGCTTTGTTCTTGCATTTTAAGATAAAGTGTTTCGCAGTAATCGTCAGCTTGGTGGGATTCAGTCTGTAGTCAACACCAACATGAAAATCAAAAAAAAAAAAAAAATTGAAGCGGCTAATCCTTCTTTCCTGGTTGCTAGCGCCTTTCTCACTGTCACATGACTAGTTTTAATAGGAATCATTGTTTCAGCTAGATATGCTTTGAATAACGCAGTTTCAAATCTGTTGAAATCACTTTTTTGGTTATGTTTTAGTTCTGTACCACCACCAGCGTTTCTTGCTTTAATATGTTGTGTGTTAATTAGTCTTGTGTCCAAACATTGATTGTTTTGTATTTTGAAACTTCAGGACCAGAATTTCAACACAACTTTGGAACTTGCTGTTCGTTTCGGCAAAACTCTTATTATTCGAGAAATGGACAACATTGAGCCAATCCTTTATCCGCTTCTGAGAAAGGATTTAGTTAGTCTAGGTAAGCAGAGTGTTTTTCAATCCGTCGTTTTAACCGACTGTTTACCATAGTGGTTAGGGACACCGGTAAGGGTTCGAGAGGTTTGGAGTTCGATTTCTGGGCCAGTCAAATCGGTCGCAGGGTCCCCAACGGCTCGCCACCCCTACGACGTTTCTTCGGAGCTGCGTTACCCAGGCGCTAAGCTGCGGAAAGGGGCTCCGCCATTCGTTATACACTTGGCGTAATACCGCGAGTATATGGAAGATTTGCTTTATTTTTTTGATGAGCTGTTTACTGCAAGTGCCAGTAGTCGTAATGCGTCGAGTACGATGAGTATCTTTTTTTTTTTTTTTTTGCTTTTTTCCAGGACTTATTTTCATTTTCCTCGCGTCATTTTCCTCGTATCAAACTTAGAACCGGAAATTTTCCACCGACAACAATAAACACCAGCGCTTTACCAACTGCGCCGAATTGCTTGTTGAAAGACTCGAAAAAATTAAATTGAAGTTTAAACTGCGATCAAAATCGTAGTTTTGAAGAAAATTTTGGGCAAAATTTGTTGACAAAATTCTTTATTCACAGGGCCCCGGTACGTCGTACAACTCGGAGATAAAACTGTTGATTATAATGAAGACTTCCGGCTGTTCATGGCCACAAGAAATCCTCATCCTGATCTTCCTCCTGATGCAGCTAGCATCATTTCGGAGGTCAACTTCACTACCACAACAGCAGGATTGAGAGGACAGGTATGATTCATAGCTCCATAGATCAAATTTTCCTCCGATCTGTTTGCACTGTTACCAATTTAGCTGTTAGAAATCACGAACTTCGAGAATGCGCTTTGAATTCGTGGCTTGCGTCGGCGTATAAAGCGCGGGGAAAACTAGCGACGGGTGAAATTGAGACACTGAAAATCAACTTCTAGTTTTTTTTAAATTTTAACTATTAAATCATGATTGTTGTAGAGATTTTTATAAAAGTGCCAAGGGCGACTAATTTCTTCTGTGACATCCAAACTGACTTGGAACGGGGAAACCCCGAAAGAAGGTTCAATAAGTCAAGATTTCAAGGCACCGAACTTCTTTAACATTGCGCGTTTGCTGTCTATGTAGATTAGCTTTATATTTGTGCATTTCATTGGTTGATTAGTTTATTACTAATGTATTTTTACCGATATTTTAGCTGCTAGCGTTAACCATTCAACACGAAAAACCCGAACTGGAGCAAAGAAAAACTGAGCTTCTTCGACAAGAAGAAAGTTTGAAGATTAAACTGGCTAAACTCGAAGATAGCTTGTTGGAGGTATTGTAAAGCATGTAATCTGTAATAAATTAGAGCGTGTAACGCCCTATAATGTCTTCTAGAAATCATGAGGTGAAATACCTGGCTGGTAGTTGCTTAGAGTTGCAGCTTTTGTCAAGGGAAATTTAAAAATTCAACTGGTTCAAACCAGATGGCCGAGTGGCAAGAGCGTCTGCCTCTAGCGGTAGACTCTGGTGTCATTCCGAGTCTGGTCAACCAATCACTTCAATATTGGTATTCACAGCTTTCATGTTTGACGCTCAGCAGTAAAGGGACAGTGTGGAGAACAAACCGGCAAGTTTATACGTTGAGTCGCTGGGAAAAGCACTTAGTGGGATTCCCTCATTTCATAGTTGTAAACAGGTAGTCGGTATTCCCGGTAATTCCAAAGCGAGCTCGTTAAAGCGCTTTGATCGCTTTCTCGTGATAGGAGGTAAAATGAAGGTTGCTTAGATCTGTTTGTTAAAACTCCGTTGTTCGTGATTGAAAAAATACTGGCAACCGACTCATCCACAAAACTAAAAAAAAAAGTCAAATCTTTATCATACTCGCAATATTACGTCGAAACGTGTAACGAGTGGCTGGTCCCATCTCCGCAGCTTAGCGCTTGGGCTACACAGCTCCGAAGAAACGTCGCATCGATGGCAAACTGTTGGCGAACCTGTGCCGATTTGACCGACCTGGGAATCGAACCCCAGACTCCCACACCAACTGAGCTAACGGGTGGTTCATTCGAAACCAAACCTTGAAAAAAATATTAGAGAAGTTTTAATTAATCACAAAAAATAGACTTGCTGTTGTGATCCAGTCATGGGTTCGGTTCTCAAACCGGTCAGCCTGGACAAAATGTCGCCAACGGCTCATCACCGCTGCGATGTTTCTTCGTGGCTGTGTTGCTCAGGTGCTCAGCTGCGGAGATGGGCCCCGCTAGTTGTTACACGTTTCGGCACAGTACCACGAGAATAATGAATAAGTTGATTTTTTTAAGGAACCAGAAGATACACTACGCCAGGTACCTTTTTAAGGTGATTAAATATACCTGTTTTCTTACTAGCAATTGGCAAAAGCTGAAGGAAACATCTTGGAGAACAAAGAATTAATTGAAAGTTTGAATGAGACAAAAGCAAGTAGCTTGACTATAAGCGAATCACTGAAGGAATCTCACCGCATGGAGGCGTCGCTCGACCAGGTATGATTAGGAGTACCAAAGTTAAATTGCAGTAAAAAAAAAAATACGGAAAAAAATTGTGGCTTCGCGCATAATTTCAAAACGACCAGTTTTGCTTACTGAGCTACAGTCAAATGCTTTTGTGAAAAGACTGGGGACATTGTGAAATCGAGTGCTATAGCGCCCATTTTCATAAAATTTGTACTTTTTTTTGTCAGTAATAGCTCCTGTCTACGTGCGAAAGCACAAAAGTTATTTTTCTAACTTCGTGAAAATTATCAAAATTATTTTTGCTTCATTATGTAAGCCTATTTAATCATTACCTTGCTAGTTTGCTATTTAAAATTTAGCATTAAAATCCTTTATTTATCTCAGTATTAGTGTAAAAATTGAGGGAGAGGGGCTTCGGCGGTCGCGATAAGGCTAAAAAGTTGATTGGGGCCCAGTCCCGCGCGTAGAAGTTTTAAACTACTGCCTTGTAAATCAACTTTTGTTTGGCAATTTTTTTTCAGTAGACCTACGAGAAATCATGTACAACCGGCGAGTTAGGTTGTTTAAGACATTGCTATTGGTACGGGAGGTTTGTGGTTCCATTCCCAGGCCAATTAAATCGGACACGGCGTCGCCAACGGCTCGCCACCGCTGCGATGTTTTGTTGGAGCTGTGTAGCCCAGGCGCTAAGCCGTGGGGATGGGCCCATCACTCGTTACACGCTTCGGCATAATGCCGCGAGTATAATGAAGATTGGTTTTGATTTGCATCACAGGAACGGAACGCGTTTCTTCCCCTTGCTGAAAGTGGGAGCACCATCTACTTCGTGATTGGTGGATTGCATAAAATCAACAACATGTATCGATTCAGTCTTGCTACTTTTCTACGTTTGTTTCAAAAAGCACTTGACATTAAATCGGTGAGTGTTTAGCTTGTGATTGATATATGTATCGTTGTTTCAGCAGCTCAGATTGCCGAGTAGTAGTAGCTGTAGACTTGGGTTTGATTCCGAGGCGGGTCAAACCAATGACTTCAAAGTTGGTATTCACAGCTTCTCTGTTTGACGCTCGGCATTAGAGGGACAGTGTGGAGAACAAGCCGGCAAGTTTACTTGCGTCGTTGGGAAAGGCAGTTAGCGGGATTTCCCCAATTCGCAGTGGTACACAGATGACCGATAACTCCTAAATGAGCTCGTTATAGCGTATTGATCGCTTTCTCGTGATAGGAGGATAAATATGCGACTCAATTACACATCACTTTTATATTTCAAACGTTTTCCAGGATTTTGCTAACACTGAATCCCGTATTAAATCTCTGAGCGAGAGTGTGCAATGGCTCACATATGAATACGTTGTAAGATCTTTATTCAAAGAAGATCGCTTGATGTTTGCATTGCATCTCGCCAAGGGAACTCGCCCAGAGATGTTCAAGGACCAGGTGAGTTACTTCTTTGGGTAATCAAATTGTTTGGCGTAGTGGTCAAACATATCGGTACTCGAGGTGTGGGGTTGGATTCCCAGCCCGGTCAAAACAGCTCGCCACCCGGGTGACGTTTCTTAGAAGCCTTGTTTCTCAGTGGCTGAGCCGCGGAGATGGACCCCGCCACTCGTTACACGCTTCGGTGAAATACCGCTAGTATGATAAAGTTTTGATTTTAGGAATGGGAATATTTTCTTGGTATGATTATGAGTGACTCAATGATTGATAAATCAGAAGCAAAGAAACAATCAAGGACAAATATTGCTGGTTGGATTGACCCTGAAAGGTATTAGGATATAAACAATCAGCATTGCTGTATAGTATGCTACTCAAAATCAGTGAACGAAAAAACTTGGTTTTAAATTTTAGTTAAATTTTAAATTTTGGAAGTTCTGAAGTGTGAAGCATAATAACTGGATGGTCGGTGTAGTGGTTACAGGCACCACTATCGGCGAGGTCATGGGTTTGATTCTCAGGCTAGTCGAATTGGACACAGCGTCACGAACGACTCGCCACCGTTGCGACGAAGCTGTGAGGCCCAGGAGCTTCGCTGCGGATATGGGCTTCGCTACCCGTTACGTTCTTCCCCACTCTTCTGTTTAGACAATTTTAATGTTTAGACAACGAGCGATTCGATCTCTTCGTTCAGTCTTCCCCACTCTTCACCAGGCACTAAATCTTGAAGATGGAGCTGCTTGGATGACATTTGCAAGAAGCTCACAGTGTGAGCAGGAGATTCCTCCAGCTGTTGCTGCCAAATTATCTCCATTTCAACAAGTAAATTCATTTTTAGTGTTTCCTTATCTTGTGTGAGTGTACCGAGGTATTATTTTCATTCTAACCTTGGCTGCGAAAACTCGCAACTATTTTTAATCGAGTACAAGTTCATTAAAATTTGCAAACCTAGTTGGAGTTTAAGTTCTTCGTGTTTAATTTTTGAGTTCAAGTTTGAGTTCAGGCATTTTTTTGTGTCTCTAGTTCTGGTTCCAGTTCGACAAAAAGACCCGAGCTCAGCGAGTTGAAGTTCACAGCCCTGATTCTAGCATTTTTCAGTTGTTGCTTGTCTTGAAGCTTGGCTGTACCGGTTGTTTGTTTTTAGGAAATAAGTTGTTCAGTTTTTTCTAAGTTTCTGCTAAAACTAGTTAGAATTTTCTGGTACTATGCCCCATAAACTGTTAAAGTTAATGATATCATCGGTTGAAGCAACTCTTAGTTTATGGCATGAATTCTTTAGAAACATTTTCACTTTTTCGTTAGGAGTTGATCTGTGAAAACTGGATAAAATAGGTTCGAATAAGTGGGTTTCTGTTGTTGCATTGTCAAGACTAAAGACCCTTAAAAGCTGCAAGTCTTTTCAGGATTTGTCGTATCAGGCTATACGATCTTCGGAAGAAAAAAAAACAGGGAAAAATCATCTAAAGAAAGAAAAAAATTCTGGGTGGCTGCTTGACTTGAAGACCTTTATCGGTCACTTCGCAGTCTTCCTCGAGATGCGTTATTTTTTTTTTATATGTCTGTGATAGTGTATTGTGTTGCTTGTTTGCTTTTCGTAAGTTTTTTTTTTTTTTTTTGCACCTCGTGAATAAATTTGAACTACTGAACTACTACTATCCGTCAACTTTCACTTTTTGCAATATAACAGCTCTGTTGGAAGTGAACACAGCGTCTGCCTCTAAGTTGCAAACTCGGGTTCGATTACGAATCCGGTCAACCCTATGACTTTAAAATCAGCGGGATTTCCCCATCTTCGAGTGGTAGGCAGATGGCCGGTAACTCCTAAGCGAGCTCGTTATAGCACTTTGATCGCCTTTTTGGGATCGGAGGATAAATATGAAGCTAAACACAAAATAATTTTCAGGTTCTGGTTGTACAGGCCTTGCGTCCTGACAGATTGCAGAGCGCTATGACATTGTTTGCTTCAAGATCGTTGGGTGTGCGTGAAATCTCTCCTCCAACCACCAGTCTCAAGCGACTGTACGATTCCGGTAACACTCTCTCATCTGAACCAATACTGATCGTGTTGTCGCCCGGTAAGATAAAATCTTCATTACACTTACGGTATTACGCCGAAGCAAGCAACGAGCGGCGTAGCCCATCTCCGCTGCTTAGCGCCTGTGCCGCACAGCTCTAAAGAAACGTCGCAGCGGTGGCGAGCCGTTGGCCACAGGGTCCCATTTGACCAGCCCAGAAATCGAACCCATGACCTACCGCCCTGATAACGATGTCTGAAACCACCACATCAGCCGTCAGGTGAATCGAATCCGGTATGAGATTAACGCTGTAAATATATCAGCTTTTACGAAAGATTTGTTGAAAGTATGAAGTAAAAACTAGTATTTCAGTAATGATTTCTTTTACTTTTTTCGGTAATGTTCTAAGAAATGACTACACAACTATGGTTATCATTTTTAAAACAACTTCTTGCATCCGCTTAAAACATAAAAGTGAGCAGCAAGTAATGTAAATAACGAACACTCATTAAGGACGAAAATCTATTTACAGTAATTGCTAAAACTTGTCGTTTCGATAACATAGATTCAGCTGTCATCATCAGCAGTGTAAATAGTTTCATTATCTGCAGAGCAGACAGTGGAGATAATGACAGCTGAATCTGTGTTGTCGAAAAGTCCAGTTTTGGGAAATACTGTGTCTTCATTTTTCTTTCTTTAGCTATTTTCGTCCCATATTTATTGTTATCTGATCACGCGTTGTTATTTAATTGTGGCGGTATGCGATTCATCATCGACCTCAAGCAGTTACAACCATGCCGAACCTTTTTTGAGAGGCCTTTTGCTCTCGGCACCAGCCCAAGTGCGTGCGCTCTTTATATTTTGATGATTTACGTTTGAACGACACTCGCAACAATGGTGGATAACATAGATCTACTCCAAAATCAAACTACGTTTGTATGGAACAAAGCAAGGATGGCATGGGCTGACTTTTTTATACCGCCCATAGTCCGGAACATTTTTGACTGGTAACCCTAACCGACCCGGCAACTCATCCCAAAAAATAAGCCCGGCCCGCCCAATGCTCGTTCTTTTTATTTGCAAAATCATTTGTTGTGAAAATTTAAAGGGGTTTTATAAAGTGGTAGCGGCCCAGTGAGAAACAAAAGATAGAACTGGTTAACGGTGTAAAAGATTAAAAGATAGAACCGGTGTAAAAGGTGTAAAAGGTTAACGGTGTAAAAGGTTAACGGTGTAAAAGGTTAACTGGATAAAAGATAGAACCGGTTAACGGCTCGTTAGCGGGTCTCTTGGCGTACCATGTCATCTCTATTCTAAAACATAAATCGGGTTGTTGACTCGTTTTCAATTTAAAAGGTTAAAAAATAATTTTTTCTTCGGTTTAGGAGCTGATCCTTCCCATGAACTTCAAGATCTAGCAACTCGTACAATCGGCGAAGAAAATTATTTCCAGGTAAGCAGACCGATCCCGAAGCTGTTGATGTTTTTCGGTGTTTGTAAATACGATAGCTCATTTTTTTTTCAGAAATTAAGGTCTTACAGCTATGCCCAATTTCCCATGTATTCACTACTCCTGCCTTCGCGCTAATTTTCTTATACTAACTTGCGTGATACAACGTTGATCGTTATGTAAATTTTCTTTTGTTTTTATGAATCCAGAGTTTCTGTTAGGTTTTTTGTTACTTGCTTTTTGCACATATTTAGTTTGCTTACTGTCGTTGGAATACAATATTGACGTGGGACGAAAATACCATAAGGAAGAAAAATGAAGCCTTTAAAAATAAAACCGAAAGTATTGTTCCTAGTTGCTTGCACTGCTGATCTCGACAGCTGAATCGATGTAGCGGAAACATCTCGTTTTATGAATTACTGTGGCAGTGGCCATATTTTTCCTCTTTACTGTTTTCATTTCAAGTGTTTTTTATACTGAATTCAAATAGCAAACTCGAGCAAAGTTGCGGTGTGACTTTACTGATAGTCGAACCCAGATCTTTCAACCACTTAGGCAATTTTTTTAGGTTGCTATGGGCCAGGGCCAGTCTGACATCGCCATGCAGTTGCTGAGAGATTGTGCCAGAAACGGACAGTGGCTCTGTTTGAAGAATCTTCATTTAGTTACAGCTTGGCTGCCTCTATTGGAAAAGGTCGGAGAAATTGATTATTTGGTGGTATATTTCAGTTTGCAGTGTAGTACAAAGTAACGCAAAAGTTCAGGCGTGCACTAATCTCTAAATTTTTCCTATAACCATGTTTTATCCCTAGCTTGTCACACAAAAAATAAAAGGAAACAGTTGAATTTTTTGAAGTGGTAGGGCGAATTTGCATTTGCTCCTGAGGTTTGTTACAGGTTCAACCCTTTTGAAATTTTGCGGTAAAGTTCTTATTTATAAATGCTGTTACTAAATGTAGGAATACTCTTGTAAGCATACACGCTCTGGTGAAAATTTCTTAGCTCTTCATCCGATCAACGATAATGAAACTACCAACTCCTAATATTAAGGGTTGTTTGTATTGGGTTATATGATAGTAATAATAACATATTTGTCGGCGGCGTGGCTTAGTGGTTCAAAGTGTCATTTTTTACGGCCAAGATCGCAAGGTTAATGGTTTACCTTCCACCCCAGCTTCATAGTTGCATCCTTAAATAAGATGCTTCGCGATAATTATTCCTGCTTGGTGGAATCTAACAAGCAGCAAATTCAAAGAAGTTAGAAGCAAATCTCTAGCGGAAAACTCGGAAACAAAGGCAACTTCTACGCGAGTCAGGACTCGGCGCATGCATAGCGCCTCTGTCGCTTTCTCGTGACAGGAGGATAAAAGTGAAAAAATCAATCATCATCTTAAAAACAATCAAAAGCAAAACAATATGATCGCCATGGACAAAATATAGCTACTGTTTGAAGACAGTGTTTTTTTCAAACTGTTTTGTTTCCAAGCAAACTGTAAAATGTTCTTAATCTTAAGACTTTTTGCTTTGCAGGAAGTGAATTCTCTTACGCCTCACGACAACTTCCGGTTATGGTTAACGTCGGAAGTTCACCCCAACTTCCCTCCGATTTTGTTGCAAACTAGTTTGAAAATCACGTACGAGGTAACTTGGTTGTCACAAGCCAGTGACGTTTGCAGTCTGTTTCTAGAAATTATGTATCTTTGTGTAATCTTTGTTTTAAGAATAGCTTCGGAAAAAGCTGTGTTCGCGTTAGGCTTCAAGAAACCCTCTGTCATAACTCTTTTGTTCAGCTTTGAAAAAGCTGTTTGACCCAGAAGCTTTTCGTGACGCACTCGTCAGTGTGTAGTCGCGTCAAAGTGAGATCAAGAAGCAGGCCTCAACTTTCATTTTCCAAAGATTCTTTTAACCCGTTATTCGTTCCAGGATCCTCCTGGGGTGAAGAAAAACCTTTTCCGGACGTATGAAAGTTGGACGGCTGAGTTCGTATCCCGAGGAAACAGAAGTTCGAAACCATCCGTAACCAGATCGCAGGTGGGTCTGCGGTAACAGTAATGTAATAACAAGCATGATAGTTGAAATAAAGACTATCTAGCTCTTTTTCCGATCAACTCAAAATAAAATCAGGCGAAAAATTGAACATGTGCAGTGAGCAACTTATGAAAATGCCACCAATAGCGTACCATGTTTAAATTAAGCTTGTCATCTTCTTCATATGCCGGTCGGTTAACGGAATTGTTGAAGACATCACTATCGGCGCGGTAGGTCTTTGTTTTGATTCCTGGGACGGTAAGATCGGATGAGGTATCGCAGCCGACTCGCCACTGCTGCGACGTTTGTGCGGAGCTGTGTTGCCCAGGCACTAAGCCGTGGAGATGGGCCCCGCACTTGTCGTAGGCTTTCGCGTAACATCGCGAGGATAATGATGGTTTCATTTTTTATATTCTTATCTATCCAGGCCCTCTTCGCATTGGCTTGGTTCCACGCGGTGGCGCAAGAACGTCGTAATTTCATCCCCCAGGGTTGGACCAAATTCTACGAATTTTCGCTCGGAGATCTCAGAGCAGGAGCTGATATATGCGACCGTCTTTGCGCTGGTAAGCAGATACAGAATTATAAAAGCTTGTTCTTGAACATAATCGCCAGTGAATAGCCAAGTTTCATATCTAGAAACAAATCAAATCTTCATTATACCCGCGGGTTTAGCCCACGCTGAAGCGTGAACGAGTGGCGGGGCCCGTCTCCGCGGCTTAGCGCCTGGGCAACACAGCTCCGAAGAAACATCGCATTGGTGGAGAATCGTTGGCTATGCTGTGTCCCATTCGACCGGTCTGGGAATCAAACCCCGAACTTCCCGCTCCAATAGCATTGTCTTTAATCATTGCGCCAACTTCAACTCCAGCGTTCTCAGGACTAGTTTTTGAGCCAAATTAATTTTCAAGGTCAAGAAGTACAGTGGAATTTCATGCATGGGTTGATGGAAAATGCCATTTACGGTGGAAGAGTTGATAATTTGTTCGATATGAGAGTTCTTACTTCGTATTTGCTCCAATATTTTGATGCTGGACTCTTGTCTGGCTCCTCCAGAAATCGTGGCAGAAGACTAGTTGCCAATATTAGTCTCCCACAGTCGACTAATATAAAGGTAACGGAATTTTATCAATGTTTTTTTATACTGTAGTTAGTTTTAGTTTGAGCAGCATTTGATTTCATCTTTTTTATAGCGTTTTTTCATTGTGTGTTTTTTTATAATTAACTCTTCTTGTTTCGGCTGTTTAATTTTTCCTGCACCTTTTTACAAACTTTGTATTTTTTGCTTTTTTGCTTTGCTTTTCTATTAAGTTAATTAGTAATTTAGTTGCATATTGTCCTTTCAAGTGCTATTACGAGCTCGCTAAAGAGTTGTCAGCCACTTGTCTACCACTCTTAGATGGAGGAATCACGCTAAGTGCCTTTCCCAACGGCTCAGCAATTTCGCCGGCTTGTTCTTCACTTTTGCCGGCTTGTTTTTGCCGGCTTGTTCTCCACTTTGTCCTTTTAATGCTAAGCGTCAAGCAGGAAAGCTGTGAATACCAATTTTTAAAGTCATTGGTGTGACCCGACTCGGAATCAAACCCAAGTCTACAGCTTCAGAGGCGGACGCTCTGCCACTCGGCCATCTGAGCTGTTAAATTGTAGTTATTTGTAGTTTTACCTGAAAGCACCCAAGTCCCGCTGTTGCGCCCTTGGATAAGGTGCTTTACGATAATTATGTCTGTTTGTTGGAATCTAACAAGCAGCAAATGAAAGGTGTCAAAAGCAAAACTCAACCGGAAGACTCGGAAACAAAGACAACTAAGCGAGTCTGGATTCATTCTATGTAGAGCGCCTCCGTCGCTTTATCGTGACAGGTTGATGAAAAATGAAGAAATTAACCAATTAGCGTCAAAACTATAATCTGCAACGCTTCGAATAAAATGTTTTGAAATTCGTGGTAGTCAGTAACCCAACTTGCAAATAAGTGACTAGAAAAAAGTTAAGGAACTACTGTTCGTGCAGGATTACCAGGATTTGATTAGTCAGCTTCCGGATGACGACTCTCCGGCTTATTTTGGATTACCTGACAACATTGAGAGATCAGCACAACGATCCAACTCACTGCGAGTTATATCTCAACTCAAAACTCTGATGAGGACAGTGGAAGCAGGAGCCAAGTTTGACAGGTTATTATTTAATGGAAAAACTTTATCGTTTTTAATAGAAAATCAAAAGAAGTCCTATATCCAAATCAAAAAAATTTTTCGGAAATCTTCGTGTATTTTCAACTCCGTTTCGATTTTTTTATCCCAGGGAAGCATGGAATACGGAGTTGAATCCAATCCTGCAGTTGTGGAAGCGTTTGAATCAAGGAAGCGGAAACGTTATCCATTCCAAAATAAAAATGCCGCAAGTCACGAACGAGTCCCCTATTCTTCAGTTTGTTCTACTTGAACGCTACAATTCTGTTCGTCTTGTGCAAAAAGTGCATCAAACCTTGTCAGCTCTTAGTAAAGTAATGCGAGGTGAGCTTGCTAATCTTGCATGTTGAAAATTAGTGAGACTTCATGCTTGAAGTGTCTAAAGCTTGTGAAACTATCTCACATTTTGATGGAAATTAAGACCGTTGGAGTGCATGGCTATGTGCGTGGCTTACAATTTAAAAAATTCTTGTGTCCCGCGAGCTCTTATAAATTTTTCTGTTTCCAGCAATAAGGTGAATCGAATTCCTAGAATTGAAGATGTTCAGGCCTGGTTGGTGTAGAAAGACATCGCTATCGGCGCGGAAGGTACTGGCTTCGATTCCCGAGTCGGTCAAATCGGACACGTCGCCAACAGCTCGCCACCGCTGCAATGTTTCTTCGGAGCTGCGATAGCCTGGCATTAAGCTGCAGAGATGGGCCTCGCCACCTAGTTACTTGCTTCGGAGTAATACTTCGAGTATAATGAAAGTTTGGTATTTTTACTCTGAAAGCTATGCGGAATTCCAAACTATACGACTTTCAGTTTTTGGGCTATGAGCGCAGAGCTATTGAAGTTTCTGGAACGTTAATGATAATATTTCTTTTTGCTCAGGTACGCAGCTTTTGACAAAAGAAGTACATGAACTAGCAAACGCTATATTGGACCAGGAGACTCCTCGACAGTGGCACAGCATGTGGGAAGGACCAGATGACCCAATGCAGTATTTGCATGCGTTGGTCGCCAAAACGATGGCCTTGCAGGTAGCGGGAAATTGAAAATAGTATTGAACAATGTGGAACGAACAATATTTCAGAGCAATTTTTCATCGATTGATTACAGACTGGTTTTCGGAGTTGTGCACACTTAGGAGACATGCCGGTTGGTGTAATGGTAAAAGATACCACTGACGGTGCGGTATGTCTGGGGCTTGAATGGTGGGCCGGGCAAATCGACACAATGTTGCCAACGGCTCACCTCCACGCCGTTGCCCGGGCGCTGAGCCGCGGATATGGGCCCGCCCCTCGTTACACGCATCGGCGTAATACCAAATGTATAACGAAGATTTGTTGTTTTTGTTGTGTCACTTGCAGTTCGGGTGATACTTGAACCAACTGCCTTTTGCGCGCAAATCTTGTTCTCCTAAGCAGCCGACGTCATCTTGTTCCAACAATAGCTTTTTAATTCTATATTTTTCTTTAGCAATGGGTTGAAAAAGCGGAAAGAAATGAGCTCCTTAAAACGGAGTTAAATTTGGCGGATTTATTTCATCCGAACACGTTTCTGAACTCCGTACGACAATTAAGTGCTCGAGAGTATAAAATATCAATGGATGAGCTCAAGTTCGTTTGTTCATGGAGAGGTGCTGTGTCGGGAGCAAAATATAACATAAAGGTAAGTTTGACGGCCTGTAGAATGTTCTAGAAACAATAGCAACGTTTACAAAAAAACATCGGAAAATAATAAACGGGACAAAAACTGCTGAAGGAGGAAAAATAAAGGCACAGTAAATCTCAAAACTGGACGTTTCGACAACATAGACTCAGCTGTTATCATCAGCACTGTCAGCAAAGTCGTTTCAGCTTTGTGCTGCTTTGCTTACACTGCTGATGATGACAGCTGGATCTATGTTGTCGAAATGTCCAGTTTTGATCTTCACTGTCCCTTTATTTTTTTGTTTTTAAGAAAATATCTGTTGTTTGTGTGCGTAATATTCGATAGTGCAAGAGACAGAGCAACTATGGCGATGTGATGAAGGCCATAGCATTCTTTTAAATTTTTAATATGCTCGTAATCAACATTCATTTATCCTAACTCTCACTACAAAGAATATACCAATCAGCAAATGATGATATCACTAGAGTTGGTTGCATACACATTACACAGCCTAATTTTTGCTCCACACCTTTTAAATTTTTCAGTTTACGCGCTTTTGAAATATGCATGAAACAAATTTTGTAAAATGTAGAATTTGATGGTACACTTCGACATTTCTGCATTGACATCAATTTTCTTACGTGTTTTGTGAAAGCTGCAGCTTTTTGTAGATTGGAAATCTTCAATTAGAAGGTTGTTCCTTCGACGGAGAGCGACTATCAGAAAGCCAGCGTAATTCTGCCACCATCTCCGCTGTGCCATCGTGTTATGTAGCCTGGTTACCAAAGGTATTAAGGTTGCGCTTTGTGTTAAGTTTCATATTTATCCTCCTATCACTAGACAGTCATCAAACGAAGTTAACCAACTCGCTTAGGAGTGACCAGCCATTTATTTCTATTTTAAGATGAGGGAATACCGCTGAGTAGCTTTTCCAACGGCACAGCAAGTAAACTTGCCGGCTCTTTTTCCACACTGCCCCTTTAATGCTGAGCGTCAAGCAAAGAGGCTGTGAATACCAATTTTGCAGTTATGGGTTTGACCCTACTCGGAATCAGACCCTGGTCGACAGGTCCAGAGACAGATGCTCTTGCCATTCGGCCATCTGAGCTGTTAGATGTGGACTCCAATTTTTGACTTTTGGGTGAAATTTTTTTGAATGACTGAGTATTTTTTTCAGACTTCCCCTGGCCCTTACAAAGATAGTGAAACGATTTCTTTGCCCATTTACACTAGTCCTACCCGGGAAAGCATTGTCACCTGTCTTGATGTCCCATTTGGTGGGCGGTCCACAACGTGGATACAGTGTGGTGCTGCGTTACTGCTCCAACAACAATAAAGAAATAGACGTTGGTTTTAAAAGACCTTTTACTTTAGTTTTAGCTACTTAGGAAATATTTTTGTGTTTTCACCACACAAATAGCTGTGATTTTGTTACTTTTTTAAAAATTTCTGTATTTCTGTAATATTCTGTAATATCATTTTCTGCCTGCTTTTAAAGATTGTTGTAGATTTTTAATTTCTTAAAAGAATATTTTGCACCGGCCAATGAGCGTAAAGCTGTTTTTGCGTATTGAGAAATCTGCTGAAAATAGCTTGCAATACTGGCATTGTGATTCGTAAATATATTATTTTTAAGTTTTACTGTGAAGGATTTTCTGAAACGCGCAGGCTACAAGTGCTGTAAAGTAAAAGTATTGTTTTTACTTTGATCGTCTGTGAAGAAGCCTTAGGTTGCGATAATTTACCTAAGTCTAAGGCTTGGGCATTATAAGTTGTTTTTTTTGCCCAACCTGGAGACCTGGAGCTTTGTGAGACCAGTTTTAAATCTTCGCCTGACCAGTGGAAACACGTCGGAATAATAGGATGAAAAAAACTTCTAGGCCTTAATCCAGCTGCAACACATTAACACCAATGAGAACGCGTGAAATACTGTAGAATGCAGTCATATTTTTGGATTGGATTTTTGAAGCGCCGCAACGGCATCAGATTACTCGATCCAAGTTGGGCGAATCGGCTTGGGCTTCGCTGGAAGCAGAGGTAAATCTAGAACTTTATAGGAGCTGGAACAAGAAAAAAATGCTAAATCGTGCTATTAATGGCTAGTCTGTAAGTAACACCCTTACAGGCCTTGAAGAATTTAATAGTCCTGCTGTGGAGGGGCGCAAGTTAACCTCTTAACCCCGGATCCGCCAATGACTAGTTCACATACTGCAGGCCAGTGGCGTAGCAAGAAATTTAAAAAAAAGGGGGGAGGCATATTTCTACATTTTTTTCAAGCGTATTTTTTTTCGGCAGAACAAATTTGAAGCTGATTGAGAAACAAGAGAAGCTCTAGGAGGGTCCTGCGGCATGCTCCCCCGGAAAATTTTGAAAACTTACATGCTGTAATGGCTATTTTAGTGCGTTTTGAATAATTTTCAGGCCATTCTGTTCGCACATTTTCGATTATGCGTGCTCAAGGCGTAAAGTTCATCGCTATCGAAGAGGTTCGAAATTATGGAAAAATTGTATACAGTACATCAAAAACATTTTTGGCAATGGCTGGTGGAGGATGCATACCCCTCTTCCTACTCCCTGGATCCGCCCCTGGCCATATTAAGCTACAGAAACCATCAAAAGAGTGTGGGACATTTCAGTCACTTGGCACCATTAATTTTGTTCTTTTTTACTAAAAAGCGGAGTCAAAAAGGGGGGGGCATGGTCCCCCTAAATACGCTACTGCCAGTGGCGTAGTCACGGGGGGAGGGAGGTTACAATCCCCCAGTTGAGCCTTAAGTGACGTCATACTTACGTCTCTTTCTGACTTGATTTTTGAAGCGTTAGATACCTTTACTACTCTTTTTCAAGCAAGTAGGCTTACCCGTAGCTGCAAGCTTAAGTCGGTTATTTTATGTTAATTGCACGCGTAGCCAAAGACGCATTCCAACTTCCAAGAACTCGATTTAGGGGGTGATAAACAGCGCACCAGAGCCGGCGGCAAAGCAGTCGACTTAAGGGGGCTAAGCGTTCATCAGGGGAGGCTGAAGTTTGAAATTGAGCACTGAAGCTGGTGTCTTCAAAAGAGTAAGTTTGTTGATTGAAGAACTGAACTTTGTTTATTGACGCCCAATTAAATAGTATAGAAGAGGCCAACCAAAAAGCAACCATGTCGATTGGGGGGGGGCCAGGACGGCCCTGCGGTGCACGAAAACAGGTACCAAATTTACCAAGAATATAAGCAAAAAAGCTGTATATCGTCATAGCCTAGTTCAAAATTAACTAAATTTTTCGGGAAAATTAGAAAAATGCTATCGTTTTGAGAAGAGACTGGAGAGGCGATCGCCTTCACCTGCCAACCCTGGATCCGCCACTGCACGCAGTAGTGCCAGTGTAGCGCTGTTTTCTGAATCCTAATTGTTCTTTGCCGTTATGCTTATGAAGCAATGACGCAATTTTATTAGCAGGGCAGTGCCGCTCCTGTACACGCAACTGCTTTCGGCCCTTCAGATTTTCCGTAGAAAAAAGGCTGAACGATTTCAAGCAAAAATGATTTACGTAGCTCAAAAAAGAACTAAATCGCTAACATTTCAATATCGTTTCACCAGTTTCACCAAAAAGCATTCCTTTGACTTTCTTAGAATAATTGTGACTTAACTGCCTTCGGTATTAAATATTTTTAGTTTGAAACAGTTCTTTTAAATTTAAGACCATCTTTTGTATGGTCAAATGTGACGTCATTTTCAACCCCTCCCATTGCAAATCCTGGCTACGCCACTGCTGCAGGCCAAGGCCTAAATATTTTTTGAGGTCACTTTTTCATTCAGTTTAGTATCTCTTTATTCGGTCTACAAAGCTCTAATTTTCATCTTTAAAGCCTGCCTTCTTAAAGACATTACCATCGTCACATCATCCAACAGGGCAACAGCAATAAACGTGGCCTAATTGAATATTCAAATGATTTTCTTTGCTAATCTGTACAAAACAAGAAAAATACCGAGGAATTTTGAAAAAATGATGCAATGCACTACTCTACGGTACGAGTAAAGCTACTTCTACTACGTATCAACCCCTTGCTTTATTTGATATTATTAGCCTACTATCAAGATTAAGCGGAACTTGTCATTAATCGATCCTGTAATGTTGATTTTTTCGTATTTGGAGCATCAACAGTTTAATCAGCCACAACTGTTGCTTTAAACTAGGGGTAAAAGAAATAATCTTGATTGAAAGTCAATTTTTGTCAATAAACATTGGATGAGTAAGAATAACTCCTATAAAAAAATCCTTTGAAATGTGGATATGATGACTAAATCGCTACAGCGAGTTTGATTTGTCGTTAAAACTCTCCAAAAAGAAAAAAGGAATTTGTCTTATTTGTTAAAATCCAAGGGCGGGAAGTTCCGAGTCGGTAAAGCTGAAACGAAGAACCTAGGTTCGTAATTGAGAAAGCCAAGTAACTTTGCTCAAAAGCTATGATATTTTTTGCCTTGTTAGAAATTATCTGTTGGAAATTCAGCTTTAGGGTGTAGTAAAGTTGCCGAGTGGCTTATAAGCTTGCAAACAAACTTAGTTTGACAATAATAGCTCAGCAAGTGAATGCCTATTGTTGACGAAAGTGTAACGCTGTAAAGTGGAAGGTTACCGGTACTTACTCTAATTTGCTTAAAATGCCATGGCTACCCATGTTTAATTAATTTTTAGGATTAGGTGGACAGTACTGGAGCATTGCATTGTAAGCTGGGTTGTAGGCTAGTCTGGGTCTGTGAAACAGGAAACTGAGAGCCAGCCTTGGGCAATGCAAAGCCAAACGTACCAGTATATCATACATTGTAGCCATTTAATACCAGGGGTAGGCTTAGTTGTTACACGTGTACAGCACGACATGTTTTGTTTAAGCACTTGTTTCGTGAGAGAATGAGTGATTGCTGACATGTACTGGTATATATTCGTAAGACAGTACCGGTAAGACTTGGACTACTGTATGCTATACTGTTAAGCCCAATATCATGGTATTTAGCCATCCAGATACATAGGCTAGCACCACTTACCGGTACTACTAATACAGCGATTAAATGGCTAGGACTATATGTAAAAAATAGGAAGTGTCTAGGCCTATTTCACCAGAAATTTCAGTTACCGGTAGTCTATTGAACTTTGAAAATTGTGGTTGCGTAATCATTTTTCGGTTCTTGTACTGTGTAATGCCATTCTCACAGTAGGGGAAGTTAATGGTTACCAGTTATGCAACCACGATTTTCTAAGTTTGGTAACCAGAAATAAGAAATTTCTGGTGAAGTACTGGGTAGTGGTACCAGTAGTTAAGCTTCCAAAAAAATGCTAGCCTCACCTTCGACCTAGTTATTCACCAATATCAGTACACAATGCACTGACTTGAATAGCATACCACAGTGTCAGTGTACTGCATCAGTGTTACTAGGTACAATAATCTGTTAGACTGCCGGTACCAGAATGAACCAGTACCGGTATTGTTACCAATTTCGATGTTACCAGTTTCTGTGGTTTGTATTTGCTTGTGACACTTTCCTGTGTGAGTAATGATACAAATTACAGTTGGGTATGGTATGTTTTGTCAGGTGTGGTTGTCTATCAAGTACTAAAAAACTTTTGGCATTTAATTTTAATTTAAGATACAACACAATGGTGCTTGGTCACAAGCCAAAGCACACTAACAAGTGAGGAAAATTGACACAACAAAAATACAACTACAAATAAATAAAGTAAACCTATAAATAACTGTAAAGAGTAACAAAATATAAATAAAGAAAAGCAGCAACTGCGCAACAAAAATTATTCAAAAAGTAAGAGAAGCAATAGAATAAAGGTTAAAGTTTTTCAAACGGTTTCTGAATTTAACAATGTTGGGCGCAGAAACTAAGTCATGAGGTAGTTTATTCTAAACTTTAATAATACGAATGAAAAAGAAATTATGAAATTGTTCAGTATTGGTGCAAAATTTGGATTTAATTTTAAAGTTATGAGAACGGAAGTTATACTTTCTATCACAGTGTTTAAAATAATTGTCAAAGTGTAAGTCAGAAAGCTTGTGATAAATTTTGAACATAAGAATAATATCAAATTGTAATCTACGATACTCCAGAGACTTAATTCCTAATTTATCTAGTCGATCAGCATACGAGCGAAATGGAATATTGCAGCGTAAAAACACATCACGGGTAAACTTTTTTTGTACAGATTCCAGAAGGAGTGTGTCTTTTCTAAGATATGGATTCCAAACTGGAGAATTTAATTCCAATTTGGGGCGAACATAAGTAATAAAAGCTTTAAGCAAGGTCCCCACATTTTTAGAAGAAAAAGCACGCAAGATCTGATAAGCACACATGAGACCATTTAAGATTATAGGAAATTAGAACACCGAGATCTTTAACAGTTTTGACTGTTTTAATGCTGTGAGAACAAACTTGAAAACTGTGGTCCAAAGAATTATTAGAGCGAAAAATATGCAAATGCTCACACTTAGCAGGAGCAAGGTTTAGTTGACGAGAACAGAGCCAAGCAGAAAGTCTATTTAATGCTGATTGAAGGTTGTCAATATTATTGCTAAAGAGTTTAGCATCATCAGCATAAAGATACATACCATTACTAGTGCCATGTGAGTTCGATATTTTAACACCTTCATCAATATAAGCAACAAACAGCAAAGGACCAAGTATGCTGCCTTGGGGAACTCCACTAAGGACAGGTAAGTAGGATGAAAAATGATTGTTGACACAAACACACTGAACGCGGTCATAGAGAAAACATTTGATCCAGCTAAGAACTTTACCGGAGACACCCATGGAAGAGTGGTGTTTAACATTTAGAAGTGTCTAGAATACCAGCAGCCATTTATAGAAACAATCAAGCAGTCCGCTGCAGCATGGGAAAATTGGTCCCACATGACAGTGACTTCATTATAGAAACCAACAAGCTGCCGGTGCAGCAGCGTTCTGATTAAGGAAACCAGGCCGGTGCTCTAGACACTGCCTTAAGATTTATTGAAACTGTCATTAGTGCAAAAAAAGAAATTTAGTCTATGCCGCCATATTAGGTATACTACTGGTATTTTCACAAGTAAATTAATGTGTCTAATGTTAACTTGTGTATTGCTGTGTTGCAATAGAATCCACAAGTAAGGAACTTTTATCAGGGTTTTAAGATTGCCGGATGCAACTTCATATGCTACTCTTGCTGCTGTTAACCCAATTTTTCAAGTTTGTTGATGCGAATGAAACGTTTTGCAGCTTGCTATACCGATACTGGTTGTTCACAGTTAAGCATGATTGTCCAGGCATAATTGTGGTATATAATTTGGTTTCATGTTCATATTGTGGTAGCTAATAATTTTAGTCATACACAGTTTCAAAAGATTAGGGGCCTAGTTCTAATCTCGTTTGAAGCTTCTGCATAAGTGTAGCATAAAATTAATAGATTATGGGTAGTATCTAGAGCACCGTACCATTTTTCTTTATCGAAAGCTACTACACTGGACTGCTTGTTTGTTTCTTCACATGATGTTGGTGTTCTGTGTCATGCTGATATCATCTCATCAGCATTAACTTAAATTGTAAAAATTGGGTATTGGAAGCAGTTAAAGGTAGAGAAATCAGGGATAGGTTTAGAGACGTAAAGTTAATGTAACTTTGGGCTTGGTGCTGGTGCTCTAGACCAGTGTTGGGCAACGTGCGTGCTGCATGCGACCCTCTACCACTTTATGTTTGGCTCTTCTTCTTTTGACTATTTTCTCTCAAAGTTAATTAAGTCTCTCAAAGTTATTTGAGTGTCTGGAGCAAAAAAGGTTGCCCATTTTTGCTCTAGGCACCACCTAAGTTACATTGGACTGAATCTTTGGCTCATTTCTGCTTCTGAATGTATTTAGGAACAAGCACTGCAAAAGTATAAACACTTTCTACTATAACAAAAGTCTCGTCAGCCTTGCTACGCACAGCCAATCCAGGCTGAACTCATTCCAGACTGTAAAGACTCTTTTTTGCATTGCTTTTTTGCATTTACAGTCTGCAATGAGTTTAGCCTGGATTGGCAGTGCGTAGCAAGGCTGACGAGACTTTTGTGATAGTCGAAACATTAATTTGTCCCTTGCAAATTTCTCATATAAACACTTTAATTGTGCATATTGCTTTTTTATTTCTAATACTCAAGTAATGATCAAATACGCACCGTTGATAGAGTGATATAAATGCAGTATGTAAAAAACTCAAATGCATTCAAGTCTGTAAATTCTACCGGCAAAAGTGAGACATAGAAAAAAGCCAGCTAGGAAAGCTGTTTGTTCTTGGTGGCAGCTTCAAATCAAAATATATTTCGGAAAAAGTTGAGATTATTTTGTATGCAGTATTAGCCTGTTACCTGTTTCTATTGCTTGTACGCAGTTTTATTGGTTCGGGTTGCGAACTGTGCACACATTGCACAATAAAAACATTAGCTAAGAATTGTTCGAAGCATGTCACATTTATGCCAAACGATTTCTTAGGTTATAAAAATAGCTTTAAATTGTCTGGTTTGATTTGCTGCTTTTGGATAAATTTTGTTTTTTGCACAGTGCATCAACTTTGTATTGACAAAAACTATTGAAGTATCATATCAAATTTTTATTACCGTATTTTACGAACCGTAAGGCGCACTCAAAATCCTTTTTTTTCTCAAAAATTGATTGTGCGCTTTATAAGCCAGTGCGCCTAATATATGGATCAGGTAGTGCTTTGTGCTTTATTGCTTACACTCAAAACCAGTGCTGGTACCCTTACCATCACTAAATGAGCTTTAAATGGTAACTCGATGCTCCTTAAAAACCATTGCGTCTTATAGCCCGGTGCGCCTTATGTATGGAAAAAAAACGAAAAACGAGTCAAAGCAATTTATTGATTGTGCGTCTTATAGTCGGGTACACCTTATGGTCAGTAAAATACGGTATACCTGTAGTATGATGCAATGTTGGTGGCTGAGTGCAGTGCTTGAGCCACTCAGTTTCAAAGAAACGTAGAACCTGTGATAACACTGTGTCCGATTTGGCCGGCCTGGGAATCGAACCCTAGACAATTGACCATGATAATGATGTCTTTAACCTTTACGCTGATTGGATATTACTGAATTATGCTGTTTTTTAGTAAGACTTTAAACGCTTTTACTTTTGTTTTAGAATAAGCAATCCCTTTGTTTCATTGCTATGCATGAATAAATAATTTAGTTTTTGTTTCTTCCGTCAAAAACTATGGACTCGTTTTACCAGCAAAGTGATTTTCAAGAATCATCTGGAAGAAAAAAAGAAACTGAAGATGCAAATGTGGAGTCAGACGAATCCCATAACACTACTGATGACGCTATAGAAACAATATTGATGGCTGAAGAAGATGCTTTGCAAAAACAAAAAGCCACTCAGAATCTACAGTTAAACTTCTCCCAGTCTCAGAGCAGTGTTAATGTGCTGTTAAGAAATGCTCAAAATCCTATGAGCTCTAGAACTGTTACTGCTCAAAGAATTTCAACTATCCCCATCAGCCACACGCAAACCATTGGTGCCTCCGTAACTGCCATACCTCAGAATAGTATTAATGTAAGGAACATGCCTCCAAATGCTGTTAATCTTTTGGGTGTCCAAAACGCTGTCAATATTACTGCTACCAATTCGCAGCATCAGTTCAGTCCTCTAGCAGCGAGCAAAGTTGTTTTAAAAGGTCAGCCAATACAACTTGTAACCCAAGATGTGTTTAATCCTGGTTTAAAAACTACAATTGTTGCTAAAAAGCCAATATCTGCGATTAATTTTAAGCCCGCGCAGCCTACCATGTTTGCAGCTACACCAAAACCTCAGCCTACTTTGCAAAATAACATACAATTGTCACCCGTAAAAGGTGGTGGTTTCAAAATTCCAATATCTCCCCTTAAAAATTTTAAGAACCCAATGAAACTTTCTTTTCTTCCTAACTCAGGAGTTAACACTGTCAAGACAGTTAATTTGAATACTGTAAGCAACCAGCCATCCACACTTACTGCTGGAACCACTAATTTTCAATTTCAAACTGTGGTAAATCCTCAACCCAATCGAGTTGCAGTTAACGTTCAGCCAAACCCACCACAAAACTTAAACCTTCAGCCAAATCTGGGAAATGGAAAGCTTCAATGCGTACGCCTTGTTCCAGCTGCCAGTGGCCAGCCGAATACCGTGAATCAAGGAATTCCTATTGCAAACATTGTTCAAACCCAGCCCAGCTCTTCCAGCCATCCTGTGAAAGCAAATGTAGTTCAGCAGCAGCCCCAAGTTCAAACATATGCTGCTCCTACGTTGCAAAAATCCCTATCTCAGCCTCCTGCCAAAACTCAACGTTTAATCATGCCCGCTGCTCCTGTGGTGCAGAATCAGCAGCAGCAGCCTGTGTCTGGTCTTTCTCCAGGCTCTGTTTTGCAAGCGGGTAATGTTAATTACGCTATGGTTCCTGCAAAGTACGTAGAGCAGTTAAAGAAACAGCTCAATAACCAGCTAATGCAACAAGCTTTTAAATCTGAACAGGCTGTTGTTTCGCCTGTTGCCGAAACTGCTACTGCACCGGCAAAGTTGACAAACGGTAAAGTTCGAAAACCATGCAATTGCACCAAATCAATGTGCCTGAAGCTTTACTGTGAGTGTTTTTCCAATGGTCATTTTTGCGATAATTGCAACTGCGTCAATTGTCACAATAATGTGGAGTTTGACGCAGATCGTTCAAAAGCGATTAAATCTTGTTTAGAAAGAAATCCTTCTGCATTTAAACCTAAAATTGGCCGAGGTGGTGATGCGAGCCGAACGCATCAGAAAGGTTGCAATTGTAAGAGATCTGGCTGTCTGAAAAACTACTGTGAATGTTATGAAGCTCGTATTTCTTGTACGTCGAAGTGCAAGTGCATTGGTTGTAAGAATATCGAAGAAGACGGCGGCGGAAATAGCGAGCAGCCTTCCCTAATGAACTTGGCTGATGCAGCTGCCGTTAGATGTCAGCAGCAAGCTGCAGCTCGATCAAGGATCAATTCTCAGATGAAAGATATCAGATCTGGTCGCTCAAAAAACCAAACGACTCTTTGTTCTGGCGAAAAACTGCCGTGCATGTTCTTCACTCGGGAGGTAATAGAAGCTACATGTACATGCCTGCTAGCCCAAGCTGAAGAGGCCGAGAAAACGGACCGTTCCGTTCAAGTCGCAGAGACGATGATATTAGAAGAATTTGGACGGTGTTTAATGCAACTTATTCAGGCTGCGTCAAAAACCAAACCCACTGTCCAACCGTAGATAGAAAATTCAAACTATAGTTTTGTATTGTTGGTAAGTAAGAGGTTGTAGCTTTAGTGCCTTTATTGCAGTTATAGCAACATTCCGTTTTTGTCACTGTATTTATAAGCTACAGATAGTTATTTGTGGCGGCCAGCGTAACAACCCAACCATTCAGAAAAGCACATTTTGGTGATTTTTGATTGAGCTTTAACAATTAAAATTCAGTATTTTTTTTTTTTTTTTGAAAACCAGAGCTAAGATTGTAAACAGGCTTTTTAGATCGGAAAGGATTCTTCGCAAACCGTTTTTGTGCTTAGTTTAGCGAAACTTTTTTGTGCTGAGTATATTTTTGCGACATATTGCAAATTTAATCATCATTAGCTGTGTCATAGGGTGCTTTAAAACTGTGGATTTGTCCTGAAAAGTTGCTTATGATCAGCGTGCTTTGAAGTTGCGACAACATTTTGGTCGGTGAAGTGGAAAATGTGATATTACGTTCAAATTTCTATAGACCTCTGCATATCGTGTAGGAGAACTTGGGTACATCTTCACACTGCAAGATTTCATGACCAAATCGACTAATGGGTTTGATAATAGTTTTGGTTTCCTTACAATGCGTGTAATTTACTATGTTTTCAAGTATTATTTGGAAAAGTCATGGTAACCTAATTTTTGCGTCAGTTCATGGTAGTTTCTTGCAGTGAAGCTATGTTACATAAGAGTACTGCTGCAGTGCTCAAATTTTTTGCTACCTTAACTTTCAATTGCAAGAAAAATGAGTTTAAGTGTAGGCCTACTTGGCTCGAAGTTAGTTGTCGCGAAAATTGACTGAGCGGCTCGAAATATTTCTGTAAAATGTCTTAATTAATCCTTCAATAACGCTTGTGTAACGTGTAAAGTTGTTTGGTTTGATTTGGTTTTTGAAAAATTGTTTGTTGCTGTAGTTTAGCAAAACAACTACCCAATTCTCCAGGATCTTCATTTTTGAAAAACTTTTTCGGGCATCCATTGATGTTTTGAGAGCGCCAGAAAATTCTAACTTTTGTTTATAATATTCGTCTTTCATTCAGCTGTTAAGGCTTGCGCATATTGTGAATCCTACGTCTAAACCAGCGGTTTGCCCCGACGCCTTCTCGTCACTGTTTGCAACATGATAATTTGTCTTAATTGTATCTTTTTTCTCAGCTTTTTTCCAATTTTTTTCTGGTTATCCTCAGACTTTCTTCAACCACTTTTCGTACTTCTATCAAATTCTTTTAGTTCGTTCAAGTTGTGTCAACCGTCACAACTGTCTTCCAGATATTTTTCGATGCCGGTATTCTCTATTTTCACAGCATGAACGAACAGCATTTCTCCTATTTTGATTTTGCGTACTCATTGATTCGAAGCGCTGTTATTCAATTGAAATGTTGCATTATATGTTTCATTCTCATAGCTTTTTGTTTACAACGGGTGCCGAAAAATAGGCAAATGTTTTGAAACCTCGTATACAAAGTAAATTATAGAGATGCGCGCTGTTGTTGCCACTACAATTACCAGGTATTGCTGATGACACGAGGTCTAAAGTCATGATCAAACCGTTCACGTTGCCAGCTATAACTGTGTCGGAAAAGTATTTTTTCGTGCTTTGGTTGTCACGTGATCTCGTGGGAGTAGAAGCGGATCCAGGGTTTTTGTTCATTGTTTGTAGCGCGTTATAAATCATCGACAGTGTTATGCAAACAGACTTGTGGCTGTCGAAGTTTTTGTGGGGAATACCCTTATTCCCCTCCGGGGTTCAAGGCATGAAGCTAGATACATCGCATCGACTCCCCACTTGTATCCTGATGTTCAAAGTGTGTTTAGTCTTTTGTTGAGGAGGCTGTGCAATCGTACATGCAACCGTGTATTAACACTAATCTTGTTTCCATGGTGTGCTCTTTGAGCGATCGACAACATGATATATATACTGGTCGTGTAATCGCGAAGAGCAGTGCAATATATGATTTGCAAGTTTGGTTTACAATTGGAACAATTTTGAAAAAAACAAGCTCAACTTCTGACGATTTTTATCGCACTTATATCAGTTTAGAAGCGCTAAATGATTATGGTAGGTCACGTGCACATTGTCGTCGCTTAAAAAACGCATCATGTAAATAGACTTGGTGATGAATCTCGAATCGCAATGCTACAGCTTAGTGACGGTTTAACAAAATTTTGCTGGTGTGGCATAGTAACGGCATACCGGTACCAAATCTTACTTTCGGTAGCAACTCATTGTCTGTATTAACAAGCTGGTCGCCCCTTTACTGTGGTCGTAATGAAATGTTTTGCCTGTCCCTGTGAGCAAATCAACTCTCGCGTAAGATAACAAAACCAACTATTTTATCCCATTTCGGTTGATTTTATTAGTTGAAGGTCGTTGTTTTGTTTTTTATAGATTTTATTGCTGTTTGTTTTTTACGAACAATATGATGTAACTTCAAGCTTTGTAAAAATTTGATTTTTCAGTTTGATTTCAACGTTGCTTTGACAATTTTCAAAATACTAACTTCATGTATTTGAATGATATTTGTGTCTACTAAATGAGGTTGATTGTATTTGGTCGTTTCGATCAACTTCTCAATATTTATGCATCAATAGTTTGTTCTTTTTAAATAAATTTATGATACGTCAAATCTGGCCTGTTGATGAATAGTGAAGTTATTATTGTAGAAATAGCCAAATTAACCTCATTGACGTTGCTTTCCTTGAAAAGGTTATGGACATCCTTTTAATCAAATGTTCATTGTACTTGCGTTGTTACGCCCAAGCGTGTTGCGAGTGGCGGGGCCCATTGCCGCAGCCTGACGCTTGGACAACGCGACTCCGAAGAGACGTCGCAGCGGTGACGAGCCGTTGGCGACACTTACCCAGTCCACATGTCCAATTTTAATGAGCTGTGTGCCCACGGTTCTTTGTTTTAGTTCCTGCCTCCAGGGTTGGGAAAAATCAATTGCAATCGATAGTTGATTGCGATATTCTTTGCTTTTTGTTCCTCGAATGCATTGGAGCCTTGACTTTTTTGAATGAGTATCGAGTATGGCCTTGTCTTTACTTTTTTTCGGCGCAATTCGATGTTCCATATTCGATTCTTTTTGTCCGCGTGAGTAAATTTAAAATAATCGTCGGTATGTCATTACCTTGTCTTTGCTGATAGATTTTTTTGTGCAAAAAAAGAACAAAAAACAAGATTTTTAGTAGCAAAGTTGCTTCGCATAATACTATGTCCATCGTTTGTCTGTAAGTTACCGCATGGATGTTAGGACATCACAACAAATGCTTGGCGTACACCGCTAAATGCTCAGGATAATATCGATTACAATATTCTTTATTCTTTACTTTTTTAAACTACCATCAAAGTCGATTATTTCTTTACTCTTTTGGGTATCGATTCCCTACCCTGTCTGCATCACAATCAATTTCTTGATGTCGAGATTAAAAAGCATGATTATGACATCAAGAAACTCATTTTGATGCAGAAACTGGAACCGAGTACCGCGGGTCTGAAGCCACTAAGATTGGACATCAGGGCCCTAGCCAGCCTTTACATTTTGGAGGGGCTAAAAATATTTTGGGGGGGCTGAAAAATCAAACTAAATTTTTTCCGATATTTTATTTTCATTGCTTCCCAAACCTGAACAGATCAATTTCAGTTAATGCAGAAAGAAAGAACTTGCACGCGAAAATGAAAAACGCAGGTAATAAATTTGCGCCGATGTAGGCTACTGGTAATACTCTCAAAGCTTACAAAAATACTAAGCGGAAATATAACCATAGAGAGAAGTAAAATGTGTTAGTCAGATAAAGGCAGAAAGCAAAAAAGAAACAAAAAACTATAGCCTAATGCGTCTTACAGCGAAGTCAAAGGTCAAACAGCGTAACAAAATTCTCCCAAATATTGCTTCATTAGTAATTAGCAACTCGAAAAGATGATTGCTTCCAGCAAACAAAGTGCTCGATGACGGGTCAGAGCATATTTATATATTTTTTATTGTAAAAACATGCATAATAATTTGCTTGGTATGAGATTGCTATTCTTCATTTGCTTGGTATGTTATTGCTTATAGTTATAAATAATTTTCTCGGTATGTTAATGCTATTTTTCATTTGACACTACAGTATTGTGATTAGCCTACACAACAAACTTATAATTGAAAAAATATTCCATTTCTTAATGATATCACCTAAAAATTGCAAAAATCTAAGTTTATATTTTTTAATTGTATCTATCAATGATTAGTAAATACTGTTTGAGAGTTGTGTCGTTGGTATTGCGTCGGTTGATTGCGTGTCCGTGCGTCGGGTTGTCACCAGTGTGGTGTTTTGTTGTGTTTTGTTGTTACAAAACACCACACTATAAAGTTAAATAGTCAAAAGAACGACGTTCGTCGTATACTCGTGGAGCTCCGGAGCCTTTATTGCTGCATAATGCAGATTCCGATTGATATAATTATGATCAATTGAACATGATTATTTTTGTGCTTGTGGTAGGCTATGTAAGATGGTGTTGCCACATGCTTAGGCGTAATAGACTTATTGTTATCGAAGAAGTTCGAAATTATGGAAAAATTGTATACATCAAAAACGTAGTTGAAAAAGGCTGGTGAGGTGAATACTTATCCCTCATCCCGCCAACTCTAGATCCGCCCCTAGCCATATGCTACAAAAGCGATCAAGAGTCTGGCACACCAGTATTTCAGTCACTTGGCAAGTTGGCACCATTTGTTCTTTTTTACTAAAAAGCAAAGTCAATAGGGGGGGCCATGGCACAATGCCCCCCCCTAAATACTCTCCTCGGGCGATGTCATAGGTCAATGACCAAATTAAAACAGTGGTGGAGGGCGTACTGCGTGTTTGCATACCACCAGCATGGTGAACAAAAGCTATCAAAGGTAGAGTTTCGAAAACTTCATTAGCTTTGTTTTAGGCAGGTTTTTGTTTCATAAATGAAGCAAAGGGTTTGGGGAGAGAGCAGTAAGCTAGTAAAGCTACCCCAGTGGGGTCCAGGGCTTCGCCCCGGGAAGGTGTAGCATTTTCTTAATTCATACTCTCAATCTCAAATATGACTTGAAAACAGTAGGGAACCCAGTGGCGTTGGAAGTCCTTTTAAGTAGGGGGGGCTGAAATCTGTGTAACCATACGGTAGGCACAGACATAGCTCAGCATATTTAGTTACTTCTTTAAACAAGTTTCTGGTCTGAGCGTTCAAGCTGATTAAGAAAGTAGCAAGCTGTTGAACAGATGTCATATTTAAATCCGTCGTGTAATCGCGGATCAAGGCCAATTCCATTTTAAGACGAGCTTTGTCCATCGTGTTGGGCAGAGGCAAGGAGTCTAGATCAGGCACATCCATGCTATTCGTGGTAGTAGCACCAAGTCCAATACTGTTGACTAAATATGTTTCTCTTGCGGCGGCAGTAAGCAAATCGGTTTGTTGAAATCTGCTGTCTATTGCAGACAGGATAAGATCTAAAACTTCAAAGTACTGCTGTCTCCAAAGCAGCCTCTCCGAATCAGAGAGTTTATTTGTCTCTTCCAAGTTTGACGGATGTCGCCATGAAACGCAGTTGATGCATATGTATCAACTTTTTCAATTTGCTCCGCAAATGACCGATCTTCTCTCAGTTTCAGGAATTTCGCTTTTAAAAACGCAATGGATTCAAGAGTAGAACGAGCTGAAGCGTTTTTGTCCTGTAGGCCGCGCGCTACGATTTCTGCTGGTCCAAATATTGCCTTACTGCACAGCAATCCAAATACAATTCGTGACGTTTTTGCTTGCTTTAACAAACCATGAATTTTAGCTCGTGTGTCTCCTTTTACAGAATTATCATGAAGAAGACTATTTAAACACGCCAGCAGTTCAGAATAACAACTTAACACACGAGATATTGCGGAAGCGCGAACACACCACCGAGTCGGGCATACACTTAAAAGATTACAAACAGCATCCTCTCTACCAAATAGCGATCGGAATAATGATTTTCTCTTGGCAGATTGCGCAAAAACAACTGACACACCTTGCACAAAATTTAAAGTGTCTGCAATAAATCGCACTTCTTTAGCAGCTTCCTGCAGAATAAGATCGAGTGCGTGATTGCTGCAATGAATGTACAAAGAATCAGCGCATAAATCTTTCAACTTTGCTCTAACCCCATTGAATTGCCCTGACATATTCGCTGCCCCATCAAAGCAGTATCCTTGCAAACGTTCAATAGGTAAATCAAGACGTATGAATATGTCCTTTATAGACAAAAACAGCGTGTTGGCAGAAACGTCAGGTGCATTATATAATCCTAAAAACGTATTCCGCACCACTAAAGTCGAATCAACAAACTGTAGACTGCATGAAAATTGCTCTTTTCCAGAAATGTCGGTTGTGCCATCAGCAGTAAGCCCAAAGAAATGACAATTTTTAGCCTCTGATACTATTTGCTGTTGAATTGCATGGCCAAACATTCGAAGAATCTCATTTTGAACAACGTTAGACATCCAATTATCTCGTCTCAATAACCATTGGCGGGCTTCTGGAAGCGAATGTGTTCTCTCCAGCATAAGTTGCCAGAGCGTACCGTCTCGGTTTTCGTGTCCCCTTAACGCTATCCCTTGTCGACCCAAAAATTTTATTGATCTAAACAACAGCTCTAAAACCGTTCTAGCAAGGTTTTGTTGCTTGCTGGCGACGTCGGAAAGCACTGCGTTAATTGGCTGGGTTTGTTCAGTGCTTAAAACACGCAAAGATTCACTGTGCAAACCTGAAGATTCGTGCAATTTAAACTTTTCTCGGGCATTCTTCCAGTTTGAAAATCCTTCTTCTACAAAAGTACTTCCTTTAACTAACCTGCTTAGACTGACAGGGAGTAAATTAGCAGTGGAAGCTTTACTGCACACATGGCAGGTAACGCTACACTTGTCTTTATCGTAGCATAACCAAGGCCAGTTTTTCTGCCAGGCTGGCTGAAATGACCTTCTATACTTCTTTGTTCCAGTAACTGCAGTTGATGCAGGTGCTGATTCTTTCTCTGTGGATGTCACAAGAACAACGCTTTCAGTGTCTTCTTCATTTAAGTTAGAACGTTCTCTGTCATTATCGGGACAAGGGCAAGGAAAAGCAGATGTGGTGTGGGTTGTTGTATTTGCTTCTGCTTCTTTTTCGACAACTTTTCTTTTTCTAATTACAAACTTATCCATTTAAAATGCTCACTTCAAAACATAGAAATCACTCGTAAGCGTAACTAGTTGCTACATTCTATCTAAACAAACTAGCTGTGCACGAATTAATGAAAAATGAAATATCTGGCTATCTGCAGTCGCAGTGATGATAAATTAGGGTGTTGTGGTGCGAATTATACGGGTCTACGACAATTCGGCTCCAAGATCCTAACGCCAAGAAAATTAAACACTTTAAACACTAAGCCCAAATTTACCCTAGGCCTAAATCTAACCTAACCTTAACCCTGAGCGTATCAGAAGCTCGCGCCGAATTGTCCTGGTCCGAATTATACAACTGCCTTTGTTAGTTTCCTAGTATCAGCCGCTTTGGTAGTCTGGAAATTACGAATTTGCTGGCAGTCTTCAAAACCGTCTAGTGCCAGCACCGTCTAGTAGCTCTTCCAACTCCAAAAATGAAGGCCATCTCGGTTTCACTGGTTTTCAACAAAATAATCTCAAACCTGCCCCCATTATTTTGAACTAGGACTGTTGTCTATTCTCATTTTACAATACTTTCCCCACTCTTCATAATCACATACCATACCAGCTCGATATCAAAATGCAGATGGCTACAGAACTTCTGTTCCACGAGGTCAGCAAAAATGCCTCTTTCAAATAGTGCTAGGCAATTCAACTGTGACGTCAAAGTTAAAACACAAATGATACACAACAATGAAATATCAAAATATAACCATTATGTCGTAAAATAGGCTACGTTGCAGAAACAAAATACACCGATAACCTATTGTTACAGGTTTTTTCACGCTGAAAATCTTCACTATAAGGGGGGCCGAGGGAGGGCTCAAAGTTTTTAGGGGGGGGCTGACAAAAAAGATGAGGGGGCTTCAGCCCCTGCCAGCCACCCACTTCCCACGCCTATGAGGGAACCACTGCTTTAACGTATTCTTAGTACTTTCATCAACGCTTATAAAAAGCTGCTGACGTGTTGTAAATAAGGTTGATGAAAAATATACTGTTCTGTAATAGGCACACTGAAAAGGTTGATCTTGATTAGTTTGCGAAGGAAACCATATGGCTACAAGATATGTTGAAAAGTATCGCCGCAGTCCGTACCCACAAGCTACGCGTATAAAAAACACTTAACTTCTTACGGTACTTATCACTGGAGGGGGGGCGTTTTGGCATCCATCCTAGGACAATTTTTTTCTTTGCTGGGGGGACGACTATTTTTAGTGGGGGGACATGTCCCCCCCTACTTCGCACACTGCTCAGACATCAGTTTGCTCAACAGTGCAAATTGAAACCCCTTCTGCTTTTAGTGTTAGGATCATAAGGATGTGAATCAGAAATTAGTCTCGAGATTTAAACTTAACATCAATTGAAGCAGCGCTTGGTATCTTGAAAAAAATTATGAACCATTGAGTTTATAAACCGTCATCATTTCAACATAGGCTAAATATTTCTGGAGAGGGGACTAAAATAACTTCTGGGGGGCTTATCCCCGTGGCTATTGCCCCTGCCCGAGCTCATCTAACATTAGCATGCTGTACCATTTAAAATAAAGCTTTCTTATGAAGTCACGCTAAAAAATAACCAAATCAAATCTTCATTACGGTACACTCGCGGCAGGCCTATTACGCCGAGCCGGGGCCCATCTACGCGGCTTAGCGCTTGGACTACCCAGCTCCGGAGAAACGTCGCAGCGGTGACGAGCCATTGGCGACACTGTGCCGATTTGACCAGTCTGAGAATCGAACCCCAGACCTCTCGCACCGTTAGCGTGCTCTTGAAAGAGTCTACTCTCCCGTATGCGAAGAAAAACAATTCAATAAAAGCCATAAACTCTGGAATCAAAATTAGCCCAAAACAAAAAAAATAGCAAGCTGCTTACAAAAAGTAGCCCAAAAAGTCGCAAGTTAAAAAATTTAGGCGCAAGAACGCTTTAAAAGTAGCCCAATTTGCGACTTTTAACCCAATTGAGCAACACTGCACCTAAATTGATCTGCGTGTTGCGGGACCGTTTTTCGGCGAAGGAATGGTATTTTTGATGTTGAACAGAGAAAGAGCTGAACGTGGGCATTGGACACCTCAGGGCGTAGTTAAAACATCGGCGAAGCCAGCGTAGGTTGGTATGGTGAAAGCTTGTGGCATTCATAAGGCAAAGTAGCAAAAGAGTGCACTAGCTCGTTAAAATTAAAATTATTTTTCATTAACATGTGATAGGCAGTAAATTAAGCAGCGTTTTTGGGATTTTCCACCGGATCAAATTAACCAGTTAACTTCAGTTACCGGTATCTTTGTGGTAACCTAGGCCTAGAACAGACAGCTGCTGAGCTGTAAAATTGCCTAGTCTACATGGCACCCTGACTTTAACATTAACAAAAGTTATTCCAGACCTTGAATTATAGGTTGCCATTAACTTTGCCACATCGTAACTTTGCTGTAATAACTTTGCCACACTTTCATACATCAAAAATTTACATTGCCTACACCAAAACAATACTTTAAATTCCTAGTTGTCCTAAAAAAATTTATCGGGCTTTTCCAGTTAAATTTATTAAGGTAGGCTACAATAACATCGTCACATGGTAACTTCGCCACATAATCGAAACTGTGGAGGAAGATGTGGGGAGAGGTGTGAGAGAGTGCATGGGGGTGAGTAGGGAAGTGTGTTGGGGTATAGGGGGAGGTGAGGGGAGCTGTGGGAAGAGATATGAGGGGTGTGGGGGGAGGTGTGGGGGAGGTAAGGAAAGATGTGTGGGGAGTGGAGAAGTGTGGGGAGGGGTGTGGGAGAGTGTATGGGGCGAGTGGGGAAGTGTGTTGGCGTGTGGGGAAAGGATGTGGGGATAAAAATGGGGGAGATGTAGGAAAATGTGTTGGGGTGTTGGGCCCCAACACACTTCCCACATCTACCTCACCTTTCCCTTGACAGCTACATCTCCTCTTACCTACCCCACACCACAACACACTTTCCTACACCTCCTCTCATACCTCTTCCCACATCTCCCCTTCCTCCCCCCACACCCCAACACATTATTCTACGATCCCCACATCTCCCCTCACCTTCTCAAAATGTGGCAAAGTTACCATGTGACAAAGTTTCTGTGGCGAAGTTACTGGCAAACGAATTGTATGCACCCTTTACACTGTTAAATGTTCAGGCAAATTTTTAATGATTTCCATATCCAGGCGAATTTGCATTTGTTGAAATCTTGGACTGTTAGTCTACATGTTAGAGGGAACAGTGACTGGTCTGATATATGTGGTCTTTAGTTTACTGACCAAAGATAATTTGCACTGGTTAAAATCTTGGACGTTAGTCTACATATTAGAGGGAACAGTGACTGGTGTGATATATGTGGTCTTTAGTTTACTGACCAAAGATAATTCAAGAAAGAACAAATATCGGTTGTTCGTATATATATATAAACTTTAAAATCAATGGTAAGTGATCCTTTAGGGGATTAGAGAACAGTTATATGTGTGTGTATCGGTTGCCAGTAACATCGCCACATGGTAACTTCTCCATAGTAACTTTGCCACAGAAACTTTGTCACATAGTAACTTTGCCACATTTTGAGAAGGTGAGGGGAGATGTGGGAATAGTAGGAAAATGTGTTGGGGTGTGGGGGGAGGAAGGAGGGATGTGGGAAGAGATATGAAAGGAGGTGTAGGAAAGTGTGATGGGGTGTGGGGGAGGTAAGGGGAGATGTAGGGAAAGGTGAGGGTAGGGAGATGTGGGGAATTAACAGTGTGTTGGGGCCCCACGCCTCAACACATTTTCCTACATCTTCCCCGTTACCCTCCCACATCTTTTCCCCACACGCCAACACACTTCCCCACTCACCCCATACACTTTCCCACACCCTCCCCACACTTCTCCACTCCCCACACATCTTTCCTTACCTCCCCCCACACCCCAACACATTTTCCTACATCTCCCCCCACACCCCCCATATCTCTTCCCACAGCTCCCCTGATCTACCCCTACACCCCAACACACTTCCTTATTCACCCCTATGCACTCTCCCACACCTCTCTCCCCACATCTTACCTCACAGTTTCGCTTATGTGGCGATGTTACCAAGTAACTCGAAAAGCCCGATAAAATTTTTTACGGCAACCGGGAATTTGAAGTTTTGTTTCGGTGTAGGCAATGTAAATTTTCGATGTATGAAAGTGTGGCGAAGTTACTGTGGCGAAGTTATTGGCAACCTGTGTATCTGTGTATGGAGGAGTGGGGCTAAGATTATAAACTTAAACTTATGGTTATCAATATTTTGAAGCAATGGGAGATTCAGAGATTGGGAGATGATGTGTACAAAAACCAATGTTAAAAGTAAGACCTGCCAGTGTTTAAGATCAGAGATATCGCTTTTGATTTACTGTAGCTTTGAGATGGCCAAGCTAATGCTGAATGTTAGCTTTTTTAATCAATTTTGTATCTTAAAGTTAAGTTGTTAATTTCAGCCCTAATCAAAAGAAGTACCGGTAAAAAAATTAAATCTTTATTGTGGTATTGTTAAAACCTGGTGGCAGGGCATGCTATGGAATAGAAGGAGAATTTTGGTATGGAATACGGAAGATGCTCGGAATGGAATGGAAGATCGTCTTCCATACTTGCCTAATTCTGAGTTATATACACATTTAAAAACTGATCACCAATCACAAATTAAATGTGATGCATTTACCAATACGCAAAAAGCAACGACAAGACTATGTTTGCAAACTACTGTGCCTGGCCTGAGATTATTGCGACATAAATTTTGCTCGCTTGTGTCAAACAAGTTAGTTGTTCAATGGTGTCAATTAGAAATAGCCTACGCCACGCATTCGCAATGCATTAACAGCGAAAATTGCTCAAGGAAGGAGAATGAAGCCAAATTGTAATTGGCAAAACTGCAACAGGACATTTTGACAACATAGATTCAGCTGGCATCATCAGCAGTGCAAATATATGCTAGACAGAATTTCAAACTGCCTTGCATATGCTGCTGATAATGACAGCTGATTGAGCTAAAATGGTGTTGTCAAAACGTCTTAATTTATGAAATTATTTTGGCTTTATTTTTTCTTCTCTAACCAGCTAATTTGCATTGTGTCTCATTCCTGTCATCTAGAATCTAGATAGGTAACTTTAAACATATTTGATATATACCTTGTGATAATGCAGTAAAAACTGACTGATACAATTTGTTGATTTTGCGTTGCCCTGACAAAGTTCAACATCAAAATGAAATAAAAAAAAAAATATTGGAATCACGTACGTTGTTACTTCCTGTGTATCAATAAACACATTTTAATACAGTATTAACCGTATTATTGTAACTTTGAAAGTACTGTAATTGTGGTAACAGCTTGGGATGCACTGAAACTGGGAGTTGAAGTTCCTGCTGGAACCGGAATTACTGGAATAAAAAAAAAATTTGGCCGGAATTCCGCCTGGAACCGTAATTTTGCTCGGACTAATGTTACTGTAGTTTTGTGTTTTTAACAGTACTGTTGATGTAACAAAGTTAATATTTTAATAACAAAAAATATTTTGACGTCAGGTTTGACATCAAATATTCTGACGTGACGCATATTAGGCCTACTAGTACAACATACTACTAAATCTGCGCATTTTGCAAAAATGTTGTTGTTATGGCAAGGGCGTAGCCAGGGGGAGCTATGCCCCCCCCCACCCCCAATTCATCCTGGACAAAAACAAGGATCTTGGTAATTATGATATTTGCTCTTGCATAATTGTTTTCTTGCTGGGCTTTTAATAAGTGGGCTTACAAAGGAGAAATACAACGCAACTTTACTTTTTGCATTGGCCAGAGTCATGATAATGCAGCCACAATGGCCAGCAAACGGTCAGGCATCACTTCACTTGTTTAAAACGATTCTCTGTTGGCATATTATTTTCACTGTGCCATTATGAATTGCTTATATTTGAGTGCTTCTGCAGATGTAAAAGTTTCAGCAATACAAAATGCTGAAAACGTTGCACGAAAAGTGGTTAAAATGTTTAAGACCAGTGCGAAGAAAACAGCGTTGTTGAAGTCCTGCATCAAAGAAGATGTCTGTAGTCATGGAGAAACAAAACTTTATCTTGTTGGCTTATGTGAAACCCGGTGTGTAGAATGCCATGTATCGATACCAGTGAAGCCTTCAAAATTAGGGGCAAAAAATTTCAATGAAGTTTGCCCGAAAACTGTTCAAAATGCACTAAGATGGTCATTGCAGTAGGCCTACGTGAATTTTCAAAAATTTTCTGGGGGAGCATGCCCCCGCACCCTCTCGTGCCTTTTTTTGTTACTCAACTTGCTTCACATTGATTCTGCCGGAACAAATTACGTTTGAAAAAATGTCAAAATTTGCTGCCCCTTAAACATATTTCTGAATACGCCTCAGACATGAAACATTTTCGAAGGGCTTATGTATGCCCTTTTCCGCAACAAGACGTCTAGCGTTTTTGTATTTACGGTAGTAAGCGTTCAGCCTAATTCGAAATTGCATCCCCCCACCAAAATTTTCTGGATCCACTTCTGGCCTGAAATAAGCACACATAATTCAAAAATGTGCAAACAAAATGCATCATATTTGATGAAGGACTCCAAATGAGGGGCAAAAAGTTTGATCAAAATTTGTTTAAAAAGCACTAAAAAGGCCATTACGCCATGTAAAATTTGTCACAATTGGTGCCCTCCTTAAAATAACTTTGAATAGGCCTATGCCTCTGATAAGAAACATTGACGCCCTATACCGAGTCTAAACGTCTGACGTCTTTGTATTTAGTTAGCATTCAACCTAATTTGACTCTGCATCCCTCCCGACTAAAATTTTTTGGATCTGTCGCTGCTGGTGGGTAAGATTTTTTAAATTTTGGCCCCCCTCTCCTCCCTCAATTGAAAATCCTGGCTTCGCCTATGTGTTATGGTATGCCACTATTTCAGCAAGAGAAAAATAAGTTCAGAATAGCTTAGAAAAAAGCAAAAGTAGTGCTGCAAACAAGCTTATGGAAGTCTGACAACTTGGGGAATTTTGCCAGTTCCGGTCGAAACCGGAATTAATTTGCAAATTCTGGTACATCTCTAGTAACAGCCTTGATTTGAGCACTCACGTGATGTTCTAATGTTTGCATTATGTTTAATCTAGTGGTTTTGATTGGGAGATCTCAGTTCAATTCTCAAGCCGGCCAAATTTGACACAGTATTGCCAGCAACGTGCCAGTCACCATCGATGTGACATTTATGCAGAGTCAAGTCATTAGTGCTTGTTTGTGATTACAATGTTAAATTACCGTGCATTAGTATGGAAGAATGGAATGGAATATGGAAAAAAAAAAGTATGGAATGGAAGAAATTCGGCAATATGGAATATAGAAAAATCCTCCTCCTTTCCGTTCCATAGCATGCCCTGCCTGCAGGAGCACAAAGGCCTGTGGACTGCCCTCGCAAGTGAGTTGGGAGCACAAGGACTGCTAGTGGTGCTAGTGAGTTAATACTAAGGGTTAGGGTTTGGTTAGGTTTAGGGCCCTTAGTAATAACTCACTTGCACCCCTAGCGGTCGTTGTGCTCCTAACTCACTTACGAGGGCGGTCCTTGTGTCTCTGCAGGTTTTAGCAGAACCCCTTTATTGCCCTGCAATGTCACACCAAAGCGTGTAGTCTAACAAGTGGCAAAGCTCATCTATGCAGCTTACTCTGTACTGCCTAGGTAGCACAGCTCCCCTGAACATCACGGCTTTGCCAAGCCATTGGAGATACTGTGTTTGATGTGACCGGCGTGGGAATCAACCCAGACCTTCCATGTTGATAGTGATTTCTTTAATCACTGTGCCAACCAGCTGGCTCAATAGAAGTAAATTTGTGAAAATATGTTTACACTGCAGCACTAATCTGATCACTTTTTCGCATTTTAAGTACCGGTAAGTTTTTTTATCAGCATATGGTGTGTGGTAGTCTAATCATAATGTCTAAACAGGCCTGCTGATTCTGGTATATATGTTCAATATCAGCTATGCAGGCATAAAACTCTAAAATACCTACCGTAGTATCCTGTCATTTAATCGCAGTTCTAAAGCAGGTTAACTTATGCTAGAATAGTGATATTTGCATTGTGTTCTCTTTCTGACATGTCTGTGCATAGCATTGATCATATTGATGATGAAATATCTGATCGAGCGTATAAAGGATACCATATTGATAATGAGGGAGAAGTCACTGAGTTTTATGACCATCGAGATGAAGATACTGCTGCTAGTAGTCAAGCTACAAGTGCATTTTATCCACCACAAGTTCCACCACCACCATCAAATGGTTATTCACAATCAGCTCCCACCGAACGAACCGTGATCCCAGTAAGAAGAAAGCCAAAAGATGCAGGTTGGTGATAACACTTTCTCTTTATTTTTTCAATTTTTTTGCTTTCTTCATGTTCTCCTATCATGAGAATGCAACAAAGGCGCTATAAATAGCAAAAATCCAATCATTCAGGCGTAGTTTTTGTTTCTGAGCTTTCCGTTTGAGTTTTTGTTTCTGAGCTTTCCATTTGAGTTTTTGCTTCTGACTTCCTAAATTTTTTGCTCGTCAGATTCAACTAAGCAGGAATAATTATCAACTGACAACTTATCGAAGGACAGAACAACGATTTACATAGTTGATTTTTTCTGAAACGTAGTTGGTCTGCATCAGTGCTGTGTGGTACGGTACCCAAGTTTAGGACTTGTGAAAATTTTTTCAACTGTTTTATATTTCCTACAGTCCTACACATACCTAGTTATCATACGCAACTTGCTGTAATAATGTTTATTTTGCATACTCAAAGGTTGTTGCAGTTTTTGTGTTGGAATCTTGACCACCATTGGAACTTTGCCGATTGGACTTGCTATTGCTGCGCTGTTTTGTTTGGTTGGAACAGCTATGTTTATAGGTATGATGCAGAAATGTGTGTAACATACTTATCCTGTGCTGTAAAGATTAAGTGGTGATGCTTATTCCTTCTATATCATGTTTACTAAAAAAACTAAAAAGAAAACTTTACTAAAAACAATGCAGTTTTAACATCTTAGTTCAAGGTATATTTGAAGTGATGATAGGCACTTTGAAGCCTTTTACGAGTTATTGTTCCTTGTGTGAATTTTATACTCATTAAGTTGTATTATTTTGAAGCTGGTGGATGGAATGCCCTTGATGAAACCATGGTCTTGTTCAAAGAGCTTGGACCTAATGATGGCAATCCTGCTACTGATAAAGCTCCTCAATGCTTATATCCAGGGCAGCCTCTTTCGGAATGCACTCCAAGAGATATAAGTGACTTGGGAAATAGATTTCCTCAAGTGTAAGTTTATTTAAAGTGAGAAATTGAAAGGACTGATACTCTATGTACGACTTTTATCTGCTAGAGGTTCAATGACATTTTCATGTTCTTGTTTGTATAAATAGGCGAACCAACTATCGAGCAAAACTTATATATACAGGTGTCGTTGGCGGTGTTGTACTCTTTAATCAACCGGGTTGAATGTCTTTTCAAAGGCACAACATGGCGATTTTGCATCATTTAGGCCTGTGCTGAAAAACAAAAAGTGAAACTTCCACGGTCTTTTTGACTCCAATGAAATTTTCAAAAAGCTTAGATAAGTAGAGATCCTCTTTTAGTCAAACATCCCTGAAGACCTGTTTGTTTTAGTACGAAACACCGTATTTTTGGTCATGTTCTTCCTGTTAATAAATATATTTGATGCGTTGTTCAAAGTCATCAAGCCAAGTGCTATTAAAACTACACCAAATGAAAGCTGGTAAGGACATTCGCTGGCAGAACTTAAATTTTACGTTGATTTTAACGATCTGTTTTTTTTTCAGAGTTGAGTCGATTAAGTACTCGTTTTATGGAATCATCCCTTTCATGTTCATCTTCATCATTGTGCTTGCAACTGACAGTCAATATGGATTGAAGTCAAAGCGATCTCATTCTCGAAACTGCAAAACAAGCAGTGCTGGATTATGCGTGACAGCATCGGTATGTTCTAACTTAAAATGCCAAATTATTTTAGATTTAACGCTTTGCCTTACATAATCTGTCAGAAAATCCACTGCTATTAATAATGCAGTGTTTTTATTAACTACGTATTTGATACACTGTGCAATGTAGATTTCGTGGTTGCGTAGAATGAAAGCAACATCAAAAAACTGTTTTGGGAATTTTGGTTTTAGTGCAATTTGTAAATCTGACGTACTATTGAGTGAGCGTTTGTGATGGAATGGAATCTTGCCTTTAAAATGATCTTTGAAAATACCTTTGGTGCCTAACTTTTTTATTGTTTGCAAGCTTTCGCAGATATGCGCTTTACTTTGTGTAGTAATATGCTTCAATAGAAGCTTGCTGGTTTTGTATGAAAAAATTGGATTTGTTGAAATTTCGGTCTAGAATCTATGTCCTCTTATTTGCCTGGCTGGTGAATTTTTTCCAATTGCCTTGGTTTGATAGCCTGGCAGTTGGTTATTTCAAAGGAACTGGCAAAACTATCAAAACTGGACGCTTCGATTGCATAAATTGAGCTGACTTCATCAGCGGTGTGAGCCATTAGCCAGGTACTGCTTTCCGATTTTTTGCTGCCTTGCTTACACGACTGGTGATGACAGCTGAATATATGTTGTCGAAACGTCCAGTTTCTTCTTCAGCTACATTCTCTCTCTTTGGAGACGCAGTCAGTTTTTCTTTTTTTATTCAGTTGATTGTGTGTTGCTACATTGTGATGCTGGCTTGGATTTTTTGGCTTTGTTTTACAACGCTTGGAATATACTATTATCGCATCACAATGCTCCGATGCTATGATTTGAATGACAGAGAATTCTCGGTCGGTGTTCAAAGTTCAGTATGCATCGATCTTGTTCAGTTAGGTGAGTACTATGGCGAATATGGGATTGATTTTTCATATTTTGTCAACCATTTCGTATCGTGCGTCGGTAATAACGCATGCTACTGAAAAAATGTTAGTGCATAGCTAAGTAATTATATACGATTCTAGCCTAGTACCTCTGCAGTTTTACTCTGATGACGGTATACGCTTTTGCCGTTTGCGCAGTAAAATGATTGCAAAAATACTGGTTATAATCTTTTTTATTAATATTACCAAGTAGTTTGTTTATGTTTTGATTTGACTGTTGTTTGTCATTTTGGTGAGCAATTTGAATGACGTATTGTCTTGTGAAGCAGAGGAGAAAATTGCTGTTTATCCTCGAAGTATCATTTCAATCGTAAATATAATAAACTACGACGAGTAATATACCTAGCTCATCGACATACTATTTATTATGACTAAGCCGTTTACCAGTGATAACAATTTCCGTGCTCAATTTTTTGTTCTCGAACGGTAGGGATGTGCCGGATACCGGATATATATCCGGTATCCGGCACTATCCGGCGCTTTTTGAGGTATCCGGATATTTTCAAAGTTCAGGAAAATTGCGTGGAGTAGACTCGGTAAAAATAAAATTTACCTTTTCGATCTATGTGAAAAAATTTGGTGCAAGTTTGAAAATTTTAATTTTGTTTGGACTCTCTACAAAAAGTAGAACCGAATCCAAACCTTAGACTGCGTTGGTGATTTTTTATATCAAGTGGATTTAAATTTAGTTTACAAGTTTATTTTTTCGGCGCTGCGAGTTTTGTCATGAGGAAAGCCACTTCAATGGTGTAGCAGTAGGCAGTAATTAATCGGCATCAAACCGAGACGGTATAATTTCGATGATCACCACCGTTGTCTCCCGTGAAGACCATGCAAATAATTTACGTTTAAAAGCCTGTCTTCTGTCCTATAACTTGCTCGTTCGTTTTTTGTTCGAAATGAAAACAACAAACAAACGCAATGCGCAGCTGACATACGTACCAATTTTTTCTCGAAGGCAAACGGCAAGGGGGAGGGAATTTTTATAGAAATTTTGTTTTCTACGTTCAAAAAACGACGTTTCAAGATACCAGTAGCATTGTAATGGATGTGGTTCTGCTTTTAAATGTTGTGCAGTTTTGTAACACTAAGTGAGTTGAAGTCTTTAATTCAACGTCCTTAGTTCAGCAATTGACTGTTTGTGTTAAAAGTTTGACGTAATTCACTCATCATTGCAGATTTACCGCAGGATCGACTTTTTGCAGCAATTTTATGGTATTTACAAACTATAAACCTTCCTTTTTTTAGTAGCTCTGATGATAGCGCAAAGCAAGTGAAAATTCAAATTCAAACTTGCCTTTTACCGACCGCTTAGCGTATTGGTTAAAAACATCGCTATCGGTGTGGGAGGCTCGCCACTGTTGCGACGTTGTTTTTTTTTTTTTCGGAGTTGGAAATTGTGTTGCACAGGCGCAGAGATCGGCTCCGCCACTCGTCACATGCTTTTCTTCATTACGTAAATGTTCGTTACCTTTTTTTCCTACAGTTTTCGAAACTACAAGTGGGTCACTGAAATCTGCTAGTGGGTCACTTAGTGACCAGCGGGTCAGTGGTTCGCCATCCTTGATATATAGCATGAGCGCAAAATTTCGTGAAAACAATGCTAAGATTTTGCGCTGTTACATTTTGGAAGTGTTTTAGCTACCTTGCAATGTGCACGCAGTCAACTTTTAATGTAATAATGAAAACTTCCCGGAGGCCGGACATATGTTGCCTCTTTTGGTATTGCACCTGAGGAAGCACTGTTCCTGCTCCCGCCGATTAGACGCCTATGGTGGCTGACTGACTTGGCGTCCGATTTTCGGCGCACTCTTCACCAAAATCCACACTTTTAACATAATTCTTCTAACTCGAAAATAAAGCCCAGCGTTGAAAACGTGTTGATACACAAACGTAGTGTCGTGGATCGTAGTTGAATCAAAAGCGATCAATAAGATGGTCATTATATCAACTGAGCTCCTGCCGGTCGACCGCGTTGCCGATTCGGCCAACTTAGAGTAATGCAGTCCATTCTTAATGACTCAACGCTTTTGAAAGTTTCCTGTGTGTCACATGACCTCAGGCAATAGTCCGGTATCCTGCTATCCGGCAAATTTGCTATCCGGCACATCCCTATCGAACGGTCTCGTGCTGAAACGGTCTTGTAAAGAGTCAGAATCAATTTGCAAAAACGTATTGAGTTTTTGATTATGTTGAGCTGTTATTAGATACAATAATTAATAATATAAAAACCACCTGTTCCGTAAATTGGCGTAAATCTAATTGATTTATAATGTAATTACTCCGGTTTTTTACGACTTTGGTGTTTATTCTAAATGCATGTTTGTGGAATTCTTTCTGGTCGAAAATAATGTGTTGATCGTATCGAAGCGACTACAGTCATAGCTGTTTTTAGCACTTTGTTTCATTTTAATTATTATCAGCTCATAGCTTAGTACTACCGCGTGCAGGGTGAAGATTCTTTGTGACTGGTTCGATTCACGGCTGGAGCATTCGTAAGCGCATACTTTCTTCGCAGTCTCCTCAAAATCATTTGCAATGATAATACTAACGCATTGCTGTAGCGCTCCTTCCTGACGGAAAGTCAAATCAAAAGTGCTCAACAAAACAATATAAGCCGTAACAGTAGAATCACCACGGACAAACTATAGCTGAAAAATATGAAGATAAAGGTTCTTACTCAAACGTCTGGATAAAATATTTGTCTTGAAGTTCCTATTACGAAAAACATGAAAGTACTGTGGGAATAAAGTTTGGCCAAGTAAAAAAAAACCACATGCAGACTTTTTGTGCTCCTGACAATAAAACATTTTTAGATTTATTATGTCCATAATTTCAAATTTTCAAAATATTTCTCGGAAGATAACAGAGAAAGAAAACTACTGATCGTAGAATTTTCAATCATTGTTAAGTTTTTTGTTTTGTACCTTGAAAATAACCTCAGTTTTTTACCAAAAGAGTGTTCTTAGATCAAACTTTCATTTTTTTATGCTTCGATAATGGTTTTTTCCAGGTGTAATCATGTTTCAAGATACAAGTGACGAAGGTTTCGGAAAGATATGCGGACGTGGCACAACGCCAAATCCCACTTATGGTGATTTGGTCAGCTACTGTGAACGTTACGGTGTGGTTTACAGCTACATGTTGATCACTTTCAGCGGATGTCTACTGGTTATACTTGGCATGGTAAGTTAAATCCACAGCAGCTAGTCGTTTGTGAGAGGAAAATATCAAATTGTCTATCTGCTAAAGATCAAGGCATTGAAGTCATAAATTGGTAAAATTAAGGGAATTTGAAAGTGAAGCAAAGCTTCTGGTTGAGCAAGTTAATTATGGTTAAACGAGGTTGATCTATATAGCTCGGCGCCTATGCCAAGAATTATGTGTTTCGGCTCTCGTTATGTGTTAATTAAAGAAGGAGGGGTTCATTGCATCAAAAAATGCAATCCAGTCTTCATCATACTCGATGTATTACTCCTTAGCGTGTAGCAAGTAGCTGGGGTCATCTCCACGGCTAAGCGCTTAGGCCACACAGTTTCAAAGAAACATCGCTACCGTGACAAGCAGTTAGCGACAATGTGTCCGATTTGACCGCCTGGGAATCGAATCCTAGACCTCATGCGCCAATAGCAATATCTTTAAATTTAATTTACCTTACCACTTCGACATCGAATTTTGCTTGGTTATAATTTTTTCGACTTTAAAAGAACTTCCTTTTGAACTTTGACTTACCTTTGAGCTGAATTCGTTGTTGTCAGTTCTTGGAAACTTGATGTAGAACGGTCTTGTAGTATTTTGTACCGTGCAAGGAGGTGACTATTTTGGTCGTTAACTTTCATATACCTGATTTTTAAATTGTTTATTTTTTCTGCGGTGATTGTGCACATGTACGTGGCAATTTGTTGGTGATGCGATTAATTGAAGTGTGGGCAGCGCTAATTGCCAGCTTGAAATGTCGTTGTTTGTGGCTGTAATACTGCGTAGTTCTAGCTTTATTACCAAGATGATCGCTGCATGTTCTACTGCGCTGTCTCAGACCTCGCACAATGTGCCATTTTTAAAGTGTTTGAACAGCCAGTTGGCGTAGTAGTTCAAGGTATCGCTATTAGCGCGCTAGGTCATCGGTTCGGTTACCGGGCCGGTCAGATCCAAAGCACGGGGTTCCCAACGGCTCGTCACCGCTGTGAAGTTGCTTTGGAGCTGTGTTGGCTATGCGCTAAGCCGCGGAGATGGTCCCTCCGCTCGCTAAACGCTTTCGCGTAATATCACAAGTATAATGATTTGATTTTTTTAATTAAATTATTCTTCAACTTCGATTTGCTTTAGAACCAGCTTAAGACTGTTTAGTGACTGTTTCTGTCGCATATGACATCTTTGAAGTGGTATTTTGTGTTTTTAGGTCAACTTTATCGTCATCTTAACCAGCAACTACACTGCTTTAACTTACAAGCTATCCAAGCGCTACGTAGATGCGGCGTCAACTCAAGCTCACTCCGTAGCGACTCGTTCCACTGCCTTGCCATCTCTGCCTCCTCAAAGTGTTCCTAGTTCTGCATACACTGGTGCACCTGCTTACATCCGGGGTACTCGAGATAGAAGCCTTCCGGATGACGATTACAAATTTCACCGTTCATCCAAAGACATCGAACTGGATTATCTTATTGATGGAGAAAGTAGCACAGCAGTTCCACCCCGTCGAAGAGATTTAGACAGTAACGTTGGTGTGAATTACTACTATAAAGACAGAAGGCAGTATTAAGTAAATGTACATTATAGCAATCATGGATAAAGTGTTGTGAATAGAAAAGCCTGTGTTGTTTTGTTACTTAAAAAGGACTTGGTTGCTTTGCCTTCTTTACTACCGCTTTATCAGAAAAGTAACTAGATTGAAGAATCTCATAATGGCTCTTAAAGACATTTTTTGCAACAAATAGGTTGACGTTTTTTGATAATTCTATAAATTGGACCATGGTTACAGTTAGTAGTTAATTATTTTGTTTATTTCATGTTTTTTTTGTAATTTTAATGTGCTCGAGTTTTTGTACCTTTAGAGCAATGTGCATATATTCATATAATACGAACCAACTTGGCTTGATCTCGTCATTACTTTCATATAATTGTGGGCTCAAAATGTTGCAACTTGTGATATTTTCTAGATATATTGGGGTGCTTTTGCCTAAGTATCAACGCTGTTTCTTGTTTTTTCGATTGTATGCACTTTGTATTGCGTTTAGTTGTGCAAATACCTATCTGTATTTTAACTTTTGTATTCTGATTAGTGTGCTTTGTGAATTTTGTATGTGTTAGAGCGTTTTTTGGTAGCTTTTTGATCATTTTTTGTTAGGTTCGGTGCGACCATAGTGAAAGTTTTTGTATTTTTCTACTTTTATGATTTTAGATTGTGAAAATGGTGCCGAAAGTACGACGTAATTAACACGAAATTGTGATAATCATGTTGATTTTTATGAAATGTGTCATGCAAGTTTTATGCCCCCTCCTCAGATCTGTTCAAAGTCTATCTTCTGAATCTTTGCGATTAGCGTAACCTTTTAGACAACTGCCACACCCCATTATTGGTTTTAGTGTTTAGTTTGTTGTGTTAGGCGAGTTTCTCGGCTATGCTGTTGAGTTTCAGCATTGAGAATTTGAAAGCTACGTTTTTGTGGTCAATTTTCATCTGGGTTTCTGATCGCTACATTTTTGCCTGGTAGACTTTCTGAATCTGTAGTAACTTAAGGAGGAAAAATGAAGCCTCATTAATTTTTAAAACTGGACGTTTGGACGACATAGAGTCAGCAGTCATCATCAGCAGTGTAAGCAAGTAAGTAAAAACCGAAAACTGCCTTGCTTACACTGCGGATAATAATGACAGCTGAATCTATGTTGTCGAAACGTCCAGTTTTGACAAATAGTGTGGTTTTATTTTTTTCTTGAGCGATTTTCGTCCCATACTTGTAGTGAGTTTTCCACATTAATTACTTGTCTCATAATTGTATGGAATATTTTCACTCTAACGAAAGTTCGTATGATGAAGGTGGACCACTATTAGGATTTTCTTTGTGATGAAGGTGGACCACGCAGAGATTTTCCGAGGGGGAGCATGAATAAGTTTCTCACATCAAGTTAAATTTTTTCCATTAGAACCTGAGATGTAAAGGCTTTGACGCGTATCACCAGTGGCCTGGAGGGGGGAGCATAAGCGTCTTCATTCGGGTGTTACTCACCAATTCGATGCGGATACAGGATTGGTTTTCACGTGTGTATATTGTATTATGATTACCGGTACTGTTTTTTGCACCGTAATGTTTGTCGATGTATCTTGCTGTGCGAAACTGTTAAATAGAGCTCACGATGCGTGAAGATCGATATAGTTCGCTGATGAAATCATTGGTTGTGTAGGTAAAAAAATTCTGGCTCGGCAAACCACGAGATTTTTTTCCTTTGCCGTTGCTGACCTGTTAGAAATATTGGCAGTCGTCAACGTCGATTTGTCCCACACCTGGAAGTAGCCTGGTGGTTCAACGTCTCTAGTGTGCAGAGAAATATTAACTTAACATCCGCTAGAGTGTGTGTTAGAGCAAGCACGTAAAACTTGAAATTTTTGTCAATCAAAAGAGCCGGACACGGTTGAGAAAATACGGAATGACGTGCAAAAACAAACAAGAAACGCGAAGAACGCTCAGCCGGCTGCCTCATGTCGTAGATTAGAAATCACTCAATCGCACGCGGCTGTTCAAAGAAAGGACAGCTAAAGAGATATTACGATCAAGAAAACAAATTTCTAAGAAATATGAAGTTTGAGCCGGTTATCCACTTGAATGTACAGTTTCTGATGCAGTGCTATTGCAGTATTAGTAAGTTGGAGAATTAAAGTTTGATCGAAGATATTTTGAAATCACCGGAAAACAGGAATGTCGAATCCGGTCAATTCGTAAAACTTTCACCGATAGCATACGCAAAAAAAGAAGCTTTTTAGTTGTCTTTCGTAGAATGACTTGCTAAATTGTGACAGTCAGTATGAAATAAATATGGCTTGAGCAGGAAAAAAAATACAGGAATTCTTAAAACTGACGTTTCGTCCACATAGATATAGCTGTCATCATCAGCAGTGTAAATCTGTATGCCTTGCGTATACTGCTCGTGATGACAGCTGAATCTAGGTTGTCGAAGCGTCCAGCTACAAGAACTACTGGGACTCTCATTTTCCTCCCCTAGTTGAAAAGACATATTATTTTTTTAAGTATGCTCGCTAAAAACGGTTTGAAAATTCGAATAGGCAGCTAAGCAGCGTCATAAGCAAACTTAACGTACAGCAGATTTCTCGCTCAAACTGCAAAAAAGAATAAAGTTAGGGTCGCAAATCTGGCGGTGATTTTAAGCGACTAGAAGGTAGACAGGGTCCGCTAATACGATTTAACGCTGCTTATTTTTTATTCGGTGGATTTATTCCCGTAAAAACGGAAAAGAGCCTGCGGAAAACGCGAAATATCGCGTGCTTTACTTTGTACGTTGCTAATGCTAATTGGGAGTAACATCGCAAAAAACTGAAGTCTTAGTGCCGCAATTAGCAATGCAATGAATGCAGCTTGATTAGCCTATAATAATTTAGCCTATAATAATTAGCCTATAATGAAGAATTTCAAGACAAGGGTTCACCTAGTTTCGAGTACTGAAATTAAATTCTTGTCGCTGAATATTATCGTTTAGTAGTTTTTTAACAAGCAGCAAATGCATGGAAAGTTCTGTGCCTTGCGTTATCGCGCGCGGTTGCAGATTCTACTTGACGGTTCGATTCGCGACAGGAGCTGGTCGCATTGGTCACGTATACCAGAAAGTTGGTCACTCGAAGAGCGCAAGCGCACTTTGCAGTCTCTCTACATTACTTATGAATTTTCAGTACAATGAGGTAAAAATAATTAAATTTATTAACTAAAAAAATTTGTTTTCAGACTTAAGTTCTACGATATATCACCAATTTGTGAGCATGCTGATTGCATAACTTTAGCAATGCTAGTTCCGTGATTTGAAAGCAAGCTGTGTGTTTTGTATTATTGAGTTGGCGATTACTCGTGCTTAGCATGTGAAAAGACATGAATTTGGAGTTTTCTTTTACCAAAGCCAAGCTTATGGTTGTGGTTGTTTTGCTCCACTCCGCACATTTAAGCACATGCTCAGATGCGGATACAGATGAAAATTTTGAAGATTTTTCTTTCACTCAGCCACTGTACCATGCCACAGTTCAGGAAAAGTCCGTGGCTGCGGTGGTTGAAAGTGATGTGAGAATGGGAATGCATCTTACCAACATCACAAAAGATGTGCAGTTCAGTGTTGTGGAGGGTGATCAACGCTTCCAAGCTCGGAAGCAAGTTTTTGGCAACTTTATTTTCCTTAATTTGCAAACGTCGTCCATAACCGAATCGAAAACGATTCAAATTCGCGCCAAGTCATTGCAATTTAGCAGGGTGACATTTTGCACCGTTCAGGTCCAAGTTAAAGATGTAAATGATTTCCAACCCCTGTTTCCACCTCAACCTTACTCGGTTACAATTCCCGAAGACACTAAAGTCGGATCAACTATCACCTACGTCAAAGCATCAGATTCGGATTCGAATCCAGAAAACACTCGTTTGTATTACAGCTTACCGCAACTAACATCAGATTATTTTGCCGTCCATCCAACCACTGGGGCTGTTATTCTCGCAGCTCCTTTAAATGCGAAATCCCAGTCTGAGCATTCTGTAGCCATACAAGCAATTGACCGTCGAGCCGCTCTAGCTGGCACTGCTGTCCCTAAAACCACTTTTTTAACGATATCAGTTCGAACTGTCAATGCATATTCACCAACAATAGCTTTTCACGACCCTTCGTTGTTCAACATTAGTCAAGTGGAACATTCTAATGGACAAATGCTTTATGCCATAATAAAGGTGTCAGATCCAGATATTGGGGAACAAGGCAAAATTCGCGCTCCCAGTATTATTCATTGTGATGACCCAGGACTTGTAGCCATACAACCTCGTCGAAAGAAAAATGAATATAATCTGCTGCTGACTCGAAGACCAATCATAAATGGAATAATCAATGCAACCATTGAAGCTAGCGACAATGGACAACCACCAAGAAGCACCAGAAAAGTAATACATATTAATCTGCTGGACAAAAACACCCAAATTCCTATTTTCTTAAACCTTGCTGTGAATGTCACAATCAGTGAAATTAGTCCAGTTCTAACTCAAGTAGGCTTTGCTAGCGCCAAACTCGCGAAATCCACGCATCACCATGGAATTAGTTATGCTATTGTAAGTGGCAATGAAAGAGGCTTATATGAAATAAACCCAAATACATCCCTAATTACAGTTAAAAATTCTCTCAAGCGAATAGGAATGACAGACTTTCAATTGAGAATCAGCGCCACCAACACAGAAGCAATTGACTCGAATGCTAAAAGTTACTCGGTGGTAACAATTCAAGTTCAAGATGCCAATGACCATGATCCTATTTTTACTGAAAATAACTATGTTGTCAATGTTTCTGAGACTGTTTCGGTCGGATCAGAACTCATCAAAGTCGAAGCTTCGGATAGCGATTCTGGATTAAACGGAAGTGTTATTTACAGCCTGGTTGACTCAGCCGAATTGCCATTTGCAATAAATCCTTTTAACGGATCAATTTTTACAACCGGATTATTGGATGCGGATATTATGACTGAAGCTACTTACAAACTCCGCGTGCGAGCTCATGATCGCGGTTCGCCTTTTAGCCGTAGAAGCGAATGCTTTGTGACTGTGAATGTTGTGAATGTGAACGATAACGCTCCGCTTTTCAATGAAATTAATTGTGTAATTTCGACTCCAATCCATACTCCACGTGGATCAAATTTAATTCAATTAGAACCAATTGATCTTGATCGTGATTTGGTCACGTGCAACCCCACATCAGAAAGTAAATGGTTTGAAATCGATTCACAGACTTGCGTTATCCGTCTTGCTGCTAGTTTGACTAAATTACGGATTGGAGATCAACTTTTTCTTGATGTAGCTGCTTCGGACGGAAAACTAACTTCAGCAACCACAAGGATCCAGTTTAAACTCGTTGCAACTGCAGAAATCACTAAAGATTGTCACGACACCGGTGCTTTTCGACGCTTTGAGGATACTATGAATAATTTACGTCTAAAAAATTCACATGGCAGCGAAACGAGATTGAGTTTTAACCGAACTTCATTTTTACCAAACAAATACAAGCCGAGTGTCTATCCTCGAAATGCTGTGATAGATATTTCAGTACCAGAAGACACTAATCAAGGTTCGCCAGTTGCTCAAATTCGTGCTTTGGACCGAGATATAGGCTACAACGGCAAATTATGGTTCACGATTTTATCTGGTAATGACGAAAGTTGTTTTTTAATAAACACTCAGACTGGCTTAATGAGCTTAGCGCTTCCGCTTGATCGAGAACGGCAGTCTACATACACCTTGTCGATCTCTGTATCAGATCTCGGTATACCTCCAAAGTCAATTAATGTACGTGTCCGATTTACGATATCGGACGTAAACGATAACCCACCAATGTTTGATCAAGATTTGTACTTTTTTGAAATTCCGGAAAATACTTCACCAGGATACAAATTTCGAACCAAAATCAAAGCAACGGACAAAGACCTCGGAGAAAACGCTAGAATTGAATACAAATTTTTGTTTCCCGTTCAAAGCAACAACTTTTTTATAGACCCTGATACTGGTTACCTCAACACTATTGGTCATCTGGATAGAGAAACAACGTCGGAATACAAGTAATTAACATTATGTAACGTTTTTTTCAAGATTTAAAGTTTTGTAGACTCTCAATGTTTGTTTCAAGAATCGATTCCAAGTTTTTGATTTTGTAGCAAAGTTAACTCATTGACGTTAGTCATTGCACCTTGTGCTAGCTGCATCTATAATTCGTTAAACTTTTGATATATTTGAAGGTTTTAAATTGTTTCTTCGAGTCAAACACTTTACACCTAGGAGTAATTTTTGCTTTTTTGTACAAACATCCGGAATTTCTTTTGCGCTATTTTGAATTACTATTGGCTGTTGCAAAAAATCTTTACCAACACATTTTGATGCCAAAATAACCACGAGTTTGGCCCAGTGGTGAAAGGCATCGTTATTGGGGCGGGAGGTTGCGGGATAGATTTCCGGGCCAGTCAAATCAGACGAAGTGTCGCCAACGACTCGCCACTGTTGCGACATTTCTTCGGAGGTGTGCTGCCCCGGCGCTAAGCCGCGGAGATGGACGCTGCCACCCGTTGCACGCTTCGGCGTAATATTGCGGGCGTCATGAAAATATAGTTTGAAGTAACCAAGAGTTTGAAAATGTTTTTTTTTGTGTTTTTTGATGTTGTTTATTTAATTGCAGCTTGACTGTTATTGCTACGGACAGTTCTCCAACAAAACCGTTGAGTTCATCGGTAACCCTCATGATTCGAGTGCTGGATTTCAACGACAACTCACCAAAATTTTATCAAGACTTGCATCGAGTTCGGGTTGCTGAAGATTTGCCAGTACACACTGTTGTTTTCTGGCTACAAGCCTATGATCTTGATGAGGGTCGAAATGGCCGAGTGCGGTACAGTTTAACTGATGGAGCTAGCAATGCAAACGATAATACTGGGCCCCGATTTCGGGTCGATGATCGAACGGGGGCGATTCGATTGTCGGCTCCTTTAGATGCGCGAGTGCAAAATCGATATAACGTTACAGCTCGAGCTCGAGACTCGGGAAAGCGGTTCTCAACTTGCTTTATCGAAATCGAGGTTCTCCCGGTTAATAAAAATTTGCACGCTCCCTACTTCATTTCCCGAAAAGTGAAGTTGGAGATGAAAGAAAATGTCGATATCGGTACGCAAATCGGATCAATGTCTGCAATCGATGAAGATGTCACTGAACCAGAAAATGACGTAAGATATTACCTCACAGAAGGAAATGGACTTGGAATTTTTACAATTGATGAAAATACAGGTACATAAAAAATACACTCTACTAGTTTCTTCATTCTTGTGGCTTTGTTTATGTATATGCAAATATATATGTTTGTGATAGAGCTTCGAGAGAGACTTTGCTTTAAGTAGCCACAATAGTGCAACTGTCAGTGCATTTATAATGAACATTTTTATTGCAGAACAAAACGTTTTCAGCCTTTCATCTGGCCCTCGTCAGAGAAATAAATAATAGCATAAATTATATTAACCAGTGGTGAAATTGGTAAGTTAGAAGTGCCGAAGCTTTCCTGTTTGCAGAGAACGAAATGAAATTTTAGGTTGTTCTTAGGCGCTTTATAACTACCAAGGTCTTGTAGCGCCAGGACTGAAGTAATTCATAGGACAAGGTATGTTTTAACCAATTTCATTCTCCACACTACCCATGATGCCGAGCGCTAAGATGAGCTGAGTAGCTGTGTATACCATTTTTAAAGTCTTTGGTATGACTCGACCGAGTATCAAACTCAGTCTCCTTGAGAATCAACTCCGAGCATAACAAAAAAGATCAATAGAAGCAATGATCGCGAAGGTCAAAGTTGTCGGTCTTCGGGCAATATGACGCGGCGAAGCTATTTAGCAACATGTCATGGCTTGACAGTGCATATCGATATAAAAGCAGAAACTCGCAACTTAGGTTAACTGAATCCTTATCAAAAAACTAATAGTGTTCCTGTACGACCATGTTTTATTCGGTGATGAGCATTTTTGAGTGCCTAAAAATAACTGTTTATAATAATCGCGATATCGGTAACGAAATCTTGACACGGAATTATGTTTTCTATGACAACTTCTTACACGTTCATTTTATGCTCAGCACAATGAGCACACTCTGGATTATGGTAATGGAGCATGATATCAAAAAGCTGAGAATTTTTTGAGATCAAGATCATGATATCAAGAAGCTGAGAATTTAGAATTTAAGCTGAATTCAGAAAAGAAGCTGAGAATTTACAGGCAAAAACGCCAGCATTAGTGATTAAGACTTCACCTATTCCTACTGTTTCATCACACAACATCCCACTTTAACCATATCTTTAGTGCTTTACATTACTGCTACATAAAAAAAATCCTGTTATTTTTGTATTAATACAAATAAATAAACCCTTCTGTTTCATACAATACCCTCGTCACACATATAAGGTACCGTACCTCAACCACTCACTTCTTAGTCCTTGCTGTTGAGCAAGAGAGCAGTAGGCCTGCGTCTGGTAGCCCAGTATTCGTTCTACTTTACTCCCATTTACAAAGCATTTTGACATCATAAACGTACTATGATCAACAGGTTTAAAATTGCGGTTTCAAATATTGCACCTATAAAAGCCTTGCGGTCGTGATGTGAAAGACAAGGATATTAATGCGACGATTACTTAGCATCACAGAGTGATTCGGTTGATCGATCCAGTAACATTCGTTGTCCCAGCAACTGCCGGAGCTTGCGCTCCGGTGATAGTGGAGAAGTTTGGGGCGGAGCTCCGGCGCGCTCCGGCCCCATTTCACCACTGATATTAACTCGAAATCAGAATGAAATGAAAATTTTTTTAAAAAATCAGAGAGCAGTTAATGCATCAGCGTAATAATAACACAAATAATGACATGACAATTCAGGTATTATATATGCATATTATACAACACAGTACGATCATAGGTCTTCAGTATTTATACATACAGTTTATAAACAATAAAACAATATAAATTAATGGTTGCGATGACGGAATACATTTTAAACACATTCAACAGAATCCAACTTTATGGAGGAGGTTCGTCGATTCTGTTGAATGTGTTTTAAATGTATTCCGTCATCGTATCCATTAATTTATATTGTTTTATTGTTTATAAACTGTATGTAGCCTATGTGTATAAATACTGAAGATCTATGATCGTACTGTGTTGTATAATATGCATATAATACCTGAATTGTCATGTCATTATTTGTGTTATTATTACGCTGATGCACTAACTGCTCTCTGATTTTTTAAAAAAATTTTCGTTTCATTCTGATTTCGAGTTAATATATGCTTTCATTTTATTTCTCTGACGGGGGCCAGATGAAAGGCCGAAAACTTAAAGTTCTGCAATAAAAGTGTTCATAATATATGTTTGTGTATGTAAATGCATATGTTTGTAATTGCATATTACAATCGGATATCGTTTTATTATGTATATATACATGGCAGAGCCGGCGCCAGAGCTGTCGACTTAGGGGGGGCCAAGTGTTTATTAAGGGGGGCCAAAATTTGAAATTACGCACAAAATCCGCTGTCTTAAAAAAAAGGCCTGTTAATTTGGGGGCCAAGCATGTCGATTGGGGAGGCCAACCCCCCTGGCCCCCCCTCAGCGCCGGCCCTGATACATGGCCTTCAACTCGCAAATTGTGAAGGTTACTTCACAACGGTGAATTACTAGCGTGGTGACATTTACCCTGTCCACATGTTATTTAAGTGGTTCCAAACACCACCGGTTTTCTGCATCATAATCAATTTTTTGATGTCATGATTGAAACAAGTAATTATGAGGTAAAAAATTGTGATTGTGGCGCAGAAAGTCTATGGACTTTTGGAAACACTTAAACTGGACATGTAGGAGATAAATGAGTGCTCACCCTACATTCGGAGGGACCAATTTGAGAATCAAACTCATATCGCTAAATCGAAGTTTAAGCTATTGATATATACATAGAACTGACAATAATTTCGACTTCCTAACCAGCATTTGAAAAGTTAAAACGTTTGTAACCGTGACTGTATTGTGAGCGGTTTTCACCTAGTGTGCGTGTACAGTTACGTACCTAAAAATATTTGTAAAGTGACCAATTCAATTTCGGGAAAAAGTATCAAACGAATTTTGAGCTGGTAATCGTTAAATTTTATAGGCTTGGATAAAGTTTTTACTCGTTATATAGCAATCGCTATTTTGCTTCAATTCTTGAAACGCGATAAGTTTTGCACTTTCGTGGTTTGGTTTTCTTTTAAACGAGCAATTTTGATATCAAAATTTATATGAGTCATTGATATAGGATTTCGCCAGCAGCTTTATACCAATTGATGTTTCAACAGCGTCTAAAACGAAGGTTTCGAAAGCGAATAAATGCATGAAATTTGAATATATTATCATTTATAGTTTATTTACGTAGAATTGAGTTATAAAAAATGCTTTCATTTCTATTTGTTGATTTTTAAAGCACACGAATTAGCAGCTATTTACATACCGTGAAGAGTACTAGGCATGTTGCGCCAGTGTTTATTTGTAAAAAGCTTTAACTTTGACACAACACATAACATTTTTGGGTTACGGACCGACTTGCAATAAATTTAATTTCGTTTTCAATTTGTTTACATATAATTGAATTTGTATTTTTTTTGGCTGGTGTTTTACTTACAGTAGCATACTTTATATATTATGATAGACTCGCCGATTTCAGCAACGTTATAGTGATATTTTTTGGTGACCCTGTACGGGTTGTACCAAGTAGTCCCTGATCTTGTGGTCCCACTGGACATTCTGTACATTTCATATGATTGTTGTGCCTGTTCACATCACTTCCATAGTGTCAGTATAAACATCAACAATTAAACAAACGTTTTGCTGGCCTCTGTCGTGTGGGAAAGTAACCTTATTCAATTGCTATTGTTCCCTTGAGATTGGTAATCGTGTTATTTCGGTTAGTCTTTAGTTTCTGAAATTTTGTAATCAAACAATCGCTATAGTTCTAATGACTCAGTGAGAGACAAAAAGGAGTTGTAAAATCGGCCCTAGCTCTGTTTATGCGTCTTAGTCATGAAATGAAAGAAATTTGATAGCTTTTCCCCTGACTCTTCCACGAAAATCTCATATACTTACAAATCTGAGAACGAAAAATTGAATTACTGTAAGCAAAAATTCAAATCATTTTAATTACAAAAAAGACAGTTAAGAAACAGCTAAAAACACTCGGGCGGTCGTTTTGCCTCACTTCTAGTGACATTGTTAACGCAATTTTATAACTATTTGAGTCAAGGTATAATTCTACACCATCAAATGAATAGCTGCGAGCATGCATGAGGTAGGACGGCGTTTCGTAACCTTTTTGACTGCGGACTTCCTAAAACATTATTAAGAAACTTATGGACCTCCTGACAAGAAATACGTTTTAGCAATTAATATTAAGTAGATATTGATAGCGTACTTGCAGGCCTATTTAGATGTAGAAATCCTTGAAACACTTTTGCGGTCCTGTTAAGGGTTCATAGGGCCAATAAGTTAACATCTAATTCGCTAAACCTACTTTTTTTTCACAGTAGCTGATTTCTTCAAACTAACACAGATTTTATCATTAAGTGCTGTAAACGCATTGCTATTTTTAAGTTCACTGATTTTCTATGTAGCAGTGTGAAGTCTACTGACCTTTTGTATGCATGAAAAAATCACCGAGTGTTCAGAAACAGGTCCCAGTCATTTCAAACAATATCAACCAGCTGGTACGGCGGGGCTGAATAGGCAGACTTAATGTCACTGCAAAAGCTTTTGTAAAATTTCTAAAATTCGGCATTTTCTATTCAGCGAAAAGCTGCCCTGCATTTGATTTTTTACAGAATTGTCATTAAAATGTCAAGAATAGTTTGGGCTGATTAGTTTTACCTGGGGCTGTTTTTCTTTCCTTGTTTATTAACGTTTTCTTTGTATTTCAGGCACTATCACCAGCCAGAAAGCTCTTGATCGAGAATCCGAGCAATATTACTGGTTGACGGTGGTGGCCGAGGACCGGGCCCCCACCCCATTATCTGGCCGGGCTTTTGTATTGATTGAAGTCTTAGACGTCAACGACAACGCCCCAGTAGCAGAATTGCCTCTGTATATTTTTAAGTAAGAGAACAATGATGTGCTATATTGTTAGTTTGTTTTAAGAATGACAGGGTTGACCTATGCCGCAAAACTTTATTTAACATTTAGGCGAGGGCGCAGAGATCAAAAAACTTAAGGGGCGCACGGGGCCGGATCTAGGCAATGAGAAGCCCTGTTTTTATTTACCCTTAGTGACTGATTTCTAACAAAACAAACCAAAAAGGTCCTCATGCGTCAAAAACGGGTAGACCAGTCCCCTGCTCTTGGCTGCGCAACTGCATTTGTGGATTTTTAGGTTCAATATTGTAATAATACCGATAGGCTACCAACCGTTACTAGGCAATATGCCCTCCTAAAATCTATTATGATGAATTAGGGAAAAGCGTGAGCATTATTTTCTTGCTTTTTTGCAGATTTGAATACTAACTTTGACCAACGGTAAAGAATAATAAAAAAAATAACATGTCTTAATCATACTCGCGGTATTTACGACGAAGCATGTAACGAGTGGCAGGGCTCGTCTCCACGGCTTAGCGCCTGGGCAGCACAGCTCCCAAGAAACGTCGCAGCGGGTTGGCGACACTGTGCCCAATCGGGGAATTAAACCCCAGACCCTGCTTACGCATAGCGATCTCTTTAACTTACGCTTCAGCCGGCCGGTTATAGCAAAGCGTACACAGCTACCTACAGTATATACTATAACTATTGGCAAGATGAAATTAACTTTTAACAACCCTGTTTAGTGTTTCGGAAAATAGTCCATTTGAGAGCTTCGTCGGACAGATTCGAACGCGAGATGTAGATTCTGGACTAGGAAGCAAAGTTTCATTTAGAATGCCGAAAAATGGTCGATTCAAAATCGAGCATGACACAGGTAGGACTGATTTGATTACCCATTTAATACGATTAAATATTTTAAAGAATTTTGGGCCATTTTTTTGGTGTTCGAAAGTTTATTGACTTACCCGCAAAGGATTGATTAGCTTTGATCTTTCAATCTACAGTGAGACTTTGCAAGCTTTCTGTGGCAAAATTTCCGAAACTATTCATGTTACAATGCGATTTAGTAACAGTTTTTTCGGTTTTCTTTGCTTATTGTCAATTTTTTTTGTTTTGAAAAAAGAAGAAAGTTATATCGATGCCTTTTAAAAAAAATTAAACTGAGTAAGCATGTTTTCATTCAAAAAAATGAAAAGCTTTGACAAAGCTAATCTTCACGGCCCTTATCGATTAACTTCAAATCAAAATCAAATTTTCATCATACTGGAGATATTGCGTTGAAGCGTGTAACGAGTGGTGGGACCCATCTCCACGGCTTAGCGTCTGGGCAACACAGCTCTAAAGAAAAACCGACGCGGAGGCGAGCGGTTGGCGACCGTGTCCAATTGGACCTGCCCGAGAATAGAACCCAAGTCCTCTCGCACCGGTAGCGATGTCCTTAACCATTGCACCAACAAGCCAGTTCAAATCAAGCTCAAACCGGATTAAACCGGAATTTGCGTTAGAAAATGGAAAGTAACCTGTTTTGACTCTTTTAATTACTTAAAGGCTTTTTGTAATATCTGTGATGGTTGTAAGCTGTATTGATACAGCTGAATGTTAAGCTTAATGCACTTCATGATTGAAAAATATTCTTCGCGCTGAAGTTGACTCTTCTTCATGAAGCCGTTGCGTTAATGACAACCTCTGGCTTAGATCTATGCGGTTATATTTACATGACTTACTGTAGCTTGCTCGTGCTTTTATCTTATATTTCGTAATCTTAACCAATAGTTTGTTTCGGCAAAAGCAATGATAGCACTGAGCATCAATTAAACATGGCCAAGCGGTACCGCGCGCAGGTGACAGATCCTAGGCTACGGGTTCGATTCACGGCTGGAGCCGATCGCATTTGACATATTTACTGGGTTGCTGCCCACTCGAAAAGCGCAAGCTTACTTGACGGTTTTCTTCAATTACTGTTGAATTTTCGGTTCAATATAATTTGAAAATAACCTCAATTATATTTACATAGAAAATTATTTTTCTGGACGTCTAATTCTACAAAATGTTTTTCTTTTCGAATAAGGTTAAATTTTTGTTGGAATGTTGTTTGAAAATTATTTAGGCTTATTATAATCTTGTTCATGTGAATGTTAAGGTAATAAAAAAAGAGATGGATTAGACTGGATTAAGCTCCAAATCTTTATGTCGTTGCTAGCTTAAGTAAGACCTTAAGAGCTGAGCCTGGTTTTAACTGCTGATTAATTCTCTTAGAAGTCTGTAAAATTGACGTGTGGAGTTGAAGCGAATGCATTCTATTTCTTAAGAAAAAAATTTTATAAATACTTTTGCTTAAGCTTTTAATGACGATGATAGAATTTTCTAAACTTTTTATATCTGGCAAAGGGCGTTATTATTAAACAAACTCATAGATCAAATCCAACTATTTTGTGACCATATTTAACCTATTTTGTGATGTTGTGGTACTCCGAAGAATGTAAATGCATCTACCAAACTTTTAATGCTTTGCAAATATTCTAAAATTAGTCGATTATTTCGTAAAAGTGGACGTTTCAGCCCAGAGCTGCGGACTCGATCGAATTTTATTCGAGTTCAAGTTCAAGTTTGAGTTCAACCTATTTTAGCAAGTTCGAGTTCTCTGATTTAATTATTTACGAGTTCGAGTTCGACAAAAACAAGCTTTTTCGAGTTCAAGTTCGAGTTCAGGCAGATGAATATCCAAAATCGAATCAACTTTTTCACCGCCGGTGCTCATGCTGCTGAAGAAAATATTTCGCTCGTGCAGTAGGTTCAAGATCATACCTCAGCTGTGTAGTAACATCGAAATTGTCAGTGTTGTGGTCACAATTGAACAACAAACTATATTTCGTGGTGATCTTTTATTTCTTTTCAACAGTTTAAATATCTTTCTAATGAACTCGAACTCGAACAGTTTTGTTCGAGTTCGAGTTCAGAAAAAATATTTTTTACGAATATGGAGTTTGTTGTTCAATTGTGACCACAACACTGACAATTTCGATGTTACTACATAGCTGAGGTATGATCTTGAACCTACTGCACGAGCGAAATATTTTATCTCTTCAAAAGCATGAGCACCGGCGGTGAAAAAGTTGTTTCAATTTCGGATATTCATCTGCCTGAACTCGAAAAAGCTTGTTTTTGTCGAACTCGAACTTGAACTCGTAAATAATTAATTTAGAGAACTCGAACTTGCTAAAATAGGTTGAACTCGAACTCGAACTTGAACTCGAATAAAATTCGATCGAGTCCGCAGCCCTGGTTCAGCCTCTCAAGGGTTCAGTCAGTAGCGTAACCAAGGGGGAGGCATCTGGTTAGCGACATGGACTAGTGGTACCGCGCGCAAGTAACAGATCCTACGTGACGGGTTCAATTCGCGCCTGGAGCCAATTGCATTTGACATGTTTTACGGGTGGCTGCTGACTCGAAGAGCGCAAACTCACTTTGCAGTCTCCCTCAATTACTGTTGAATTTTCAGTTCAATATATAGTTCGAAAAAAATAACCTCGGGGCACCGCCCTTCCGTTTTTGGCGTATGAAGGGAATTCAAACGGAATCTCTCATTGTTTCAATCCAGTCCTGCGACCCCCTTAATTTTTGCTTGTTACGTCCCTGGGCTCAATGGCTTCGCGCTCAATATATGCTTTTTCGGTTTTAGTTCGTAGCGGTGAAGATTTCAAACGTTAGGCCTCTTTTGGTGGCAAGCCTGTTTCAATTTCAACTCACTGTTTTTGTAAAAAAAAAAAAAGTAAGCAGTTTAAACGCTGGTGTTTTGATATCAAATAATACTGAAAGGTTTAGTGTTTCCATCGATTTTTAGCGGTTTTGTTCTTCCGCATTTTTCTTATCTAATCTTTTTAATCGCATACGTAACTAGCGCGTCATAAACCAGGCAATCACAGTAGCAAAGATAAAAGATTTTTGTCAAAGACAAAGTTTCAGGATTCGTGACAAAGTCGTGACTTCGCCTTTTTGTAACAGATGATTTTGTTTTGTATGATTTGGACAAAAAAAGGCGATTGTCAATTAATCTCTTCTTGTTGGAACTTAATATATCGCAGTGGCTCTGCTAGTCATTGATTCGTTACAGTTAATCCATTATGTCAGTTATTTTTGATATTTTCTTTCTCGTATTCTTTATATTGGCGCTCAACCGTACAGAATCCATTGTTTCATTCTGCTGAGACTGGCTAACCCAACGCTTTCCCGAGCAAAAAGCTTTCAAGCTTCGATATTTCGAAATTGTTTGGAAAGCTCTTGGTTGAAATAAAATTATGTAGTTCAATGCCGCTGATGAAATGAGCTTCGACACTTTCGCAGACCTTTCACCTCACGTGATGACCTTTTATCTCACGTGATGACATAAGAAAACTTGGCTTTGAGTAAAGTTCAATAATGAATTCACTGTTTTGAAATATCAAGGGTTTTGTAGAGCTTAATTATAACACAAACAAAGCAATGAAAGTGTCAAAAAACAGTCTAAAGTTTCAGATAATTTATCATAATGCTTCATACGCTATAAAGTCTTTATTATATTAAATTACGCTGAGGTCAGCTAATTGCATTTCGGCTTTCGTCACCCTTTTCTCAGCGTTTGGGACAGAGCGTATTAAGTTACAACTCTCTGCTATCAGTAGTCGTCGTTTTCGTTCCCACACGAAAATTTACTCATAAAAATTTGAAGACTAAATTTCCTGGTTGGGCAGAAGTTCGCAAATGACTTGGTTTTCACATTAATATAAGGATGTTACCTCTCATTAAATTTCCCTAAGGTTTGTTGTATATAATCCTTAGGGACTCTTCTATAATATTTTTTTCGTCTATGACGTTATGTGTTTCTTTTTGCAAGAAATTTTCTGACTAATGCTTGGCCAAGGATTGTTTTACAAAATAAACATCAACATTTCGCCAAATTTTTCAACGGTTTAGTTTTTGCATTTATCCAACCATTCTACCACTCAAAGGTGAAGAGAGAGTCCAGCCAAATGTCTTTTTTTACCCAAAAAAGCTGTGAATGCTATTTTCTGCTCTTTGGTTTGGCCCGTCTCGGAATTAAACCTTAGTCCACCGCTTCAGAGGCAGATGTTTCATTTACTTTGTTCTTTTGATTGGAAAGGTTTGCGCAGTCAGCGGCGACCTATCTATACCTAGCCTACTGATTTTGAGTATGCATCTAAGTCTTTGCTCATGAGCTCGATTCACTGTTAGAAACAGCTAGAATCTTTCAAGTGGCTACTAACTCGACAAGCGGTAGCTCACTTGGCAGCTTCTTTACCATTCGATACTGTGTAAACCAGTGGTCGGCAACCTTTTTCGCACAACGGACCGGTTTGAAACTGAATTGTTTTTGCGGACCGGCCTTTAAAAAATCAAAAATGTTTAAGCAATAAAACACTCATATTTATTCAGAACTGAAAATCTCGATCTTGTATTACTCTAACCAGAGCATTAAACTTTTTCAATCTTGCTGCAGCAGCATTGCTCAATTTTTTTATAGTAGCTTCTCAAACCTGATTCTTAACGTTATTCTTTCTCTTAACCAAGCGCTGTTTGATTTACAAAAGATTTACAATAAAATGACAACATAATCAAATGTTCGCTGTTCAATTAAAAGATTTGACTTTTCAATTTGGTTAGTTTTGTGATATTGAGTAACTTTGCCATACTGGGTCACCAGAATTGAGTTATTTAGCATTTTTACAAAAACGTCCCAAAATTGCGTATCACGTTATAAAAATGTTTTAAACTCAAAGCATTTATTCTGAAAACGCATACGGACCGGTAACAAACTTCACGCGGACCGGCACCGGGCCGCGGCCCGGAGGTTCCCGACCACTGATGTAACGATTCTATTATAATCTATGCTTTTTTGCATGGTTTTGCACTATTTTTTGTTGATTTGAAATCATTAAACGTTTTCTAGCCTTACATTCCTTAATTATGTAATGTTTTGTATTTTTGTTTTTATCGCAATTGTCTTCGGGTAAAGATGGCGGTCGGCAAAAATTTTTTATGAGAGGCAAAAAAAGTTATTCCCTTTTGTACTGCCTGGCTTACTCTGCTGATGATGGTGAATTTATGTTGTCGAAACGTCCAGTTTTAGGAGTAACTGTGGCTTTTTTGTTTTCTTCCTAAAGTCATTTTTGTCCCGCATTATTGTATTCCGAATATTTATAGAGTATTTTCTTCTGGTAAGCATCAGCGGCACGATAAAACCTTGATAGTCTTATCTTAAAAAAAGTGATTGTCGCGAATTTTAGCAGACTGACCTATTTTGAAATGAACCGAATTACAGCATAAGCGACGCCCAAACATAAGACAGGATCTTGAAATCGACGCTTTTTGAGCTGGACATTGGCATTGTTTTGAAATCATAGCGCTTAAAATGCTGGTTTAGCCTGTAGAAGTCTACACACCGTACCCTTATTTACCATGCTTGCGTGAGTTCTTAATGGCAGTGAATAATAAACGATTTTGAGTCATTCAAAACGCTTTTTCCCGTAAGCCCTATCATTGCCATGAACTCAGCTTTTGCCAAAACATACCGATGGACAATTGGACATTTTCATAGGAAGGTCATACCTGATTGCCTCTAAAAGCAGTAATTTTCGCTCTTGTAGTGAATGTACGGTGATACGTTTGCGAATATACCGATGATTTTCCATTTTTGACTGGCCAGTTGACGTAGTGGGAAAAAACGTCCCTCTCGGGCCGGGTTCAATACCCGGGCCAATCAAATCAGACACACTCGTCAACAGCCCACCACCGCTGCGATGTTTCTTCGGAGCTGTGTTACCCAGGCGTGGAGATGAGCCCCGCCACTCGTTACATGCTTCGGCGTAATGCGGCGAATGTAATCAAGGTTTGATTTTTTTTAATACTATAGCTTTTTTATAATACTAGCTTTTAATAACGCCAGTTTTACTGCTACTAGTGATCAAGGTTTTCAATGCATGAAGGCAAAAGCTATTTGCAGTAACATTTACACCAAACATATTTGTGTTGCAAAAAATATGTTTATTTTGTTCAATAATTTGATTTACTGGAGCAAGGTACAATTATAGCTGGCAACTCCTTTCAATAAAAACATAATATTTTAAATAAATATAACATAATTTAACATATAGCTTTACGACGGCAATTAAGATTATAATTGGTGATAAATGATTATGGAGCTTAAATCAACTTAATACATGCTTAAAAATTTGCCTTAGATCAGCATTTTATTGAGTTTTCTTATGAAGCAGAAAAGGCCAATTGGACAAATTGCTATTTTATAAAAACAGCTAAAAACTGCTGATGATGACAGCTAATTTACGTCGAAAGGTCAAGTTATACCAAAATTAAGTTACTCTACAAATGTGTGCACATACTAAAGGCAAAACCAAATAAATGTTATTTAAAATAAAAAAGCAAATGGATTGGGCATTACTTTAAAATGCTTTAAATATCTTACAGTAGCAGAAGTTTATTTGGAGAACAGAATAGTCTAATTGAGAAAGAAACGAAAATTGACTTGATGAAAATTTTGAAGAGCCAACTTTTTAATTTTTGAACCAGTGATGGTGTTTTTAAAGGTTTTAAGTTGGCGCATACTAGACAAAATTTTATTTTAAATAATTAGATTTGGTTGGTGTCGATGTTGTTTTACGAATAAGCTTTTACCACTGCGATGTTTGTCAATTCTCAAAGATATTCCTTTGACAATGTCTCTTATCAAAACACATGTTCAATCTCGCAGACTATGGTTTTGTTCGTGATACAGACTGTTTGGTTAGGCAACTTCTTAATCTGTTTGAAGTAACGTGCAAAAGAATTTTAAAATATCGCCAAGATTTTGCGAAAACTTTAAAGAAATCACAAAAGGAACAAGATAATGCAAAAAAACACGAATTGAACAAGAGCAAAGGTGAAAACAAATAAATAATGTTCGTCTCAGTTTACTTACAAACATATAAAAGGCGTTCTGCGGTCACTGATGAACAAAAGACGTCAATGTAATATCTCAGCTTATTAGTAGGCAGATGTATGGCATCCTATTGTTTCACAATATCCTACAAGATTTATATTTGTCAACAAGGCTGGTTTTTCTGCCTGTCAGTTGTATTTCTGTATCATTTGTAGTGTTTGTAACGTAGCGAGTTTTCATTTCGGTTCTTTGAGTGTTTGCCCTGTATATTACGCAGCTCCGAAGGCACAAATTCTAAAATTGAGGTATTTTAAAAGACATTTTAGAGTGGGAAGGGGGTAGCTGCGCGACCCCAACTTTGCGCTGTATTGGGGCATTTTTTTTGCATTTCCTGGCTTGCGATTGCTGGTGGGTATTGGGAGCATAATTTTAAGAAACTACTAACTAGACCAGTGATTTACAAACTTTCTGGTGGAGCGGAATCCAAATAAAACATTCCAGGGACTCGAGGAACCCTGTGCATTAATTTAACTGACTAATTTACTTGAACCCAGCTCTAAATTAAAACTTGCGGAACCCTTGGACTATGCTGGCGATACCTCGGTGGAAAATCTCTGGACTAGAGAGATTCAAATTTTCTCAACCGCAAAACTAAAATTGGCAACTGCGCGGTGATTTAAAAATAAAATTGCTCGTTTGATAAATTTTTGAAAGTTTACGAAGTTCGTTATTGTTAAAGATATAAATCTCAAAACCAGCCGTACAAGAGCTGAGAGCAATCATCTCATTTAAACCAGATTGTTGAAAAAGTTAGGAATGTTAGATATTATCATAAATTTATAGTTCAATTAAAATTGGGTCGCAATATCATATTAATGCAATGACAATTTGAGATTACGATTTTTGATTCAAACCTACGCCTTGCGCTAAACTCTGAACTGGCAGTGTCACAAGCGGAAAATGTTTTTTACTGGATAGTAAACCAAACAAACAAAATTTTTTTCGAAAATTGATCAGCAGACTGTGATATTATTTCAGTGAGTTTGGCTCTTTCGTATGTGAATAATGTGTTAAACAAATGTTTTCGGCGATATTTGTTTGATTTGCGAATTTTAAAGGTTTTCACCTTTTTTCAGGTATTATCAAGACTAAACGAAGATTAGATCGGGAAGATTCAGAAGCACAGCAAGATCTATCGTTTGATGTAAGTAAACAGGTTGTATATCGCAGAAATTTGATCAAATTTTGCGTTTTTTCGCCTTCATTTAATAGTGTGGCGATCATGGTGGCAATGCTTTCACAGATATCATTGGTCTACAAAGTCTTTGATAATTTTTCATTAACACAAAACTAGATGAAATGTTTTCGAAGTTGTATCTATCTTACGTTGAAAAGGTGGCTTTACTTAATTTTTTTTTGATATGAATGCAGAAATGATGTTGGAGAATAAAGATGTTTCGACAACATAGATCAGCTGTCATCATCAGCATTGCAAGCACGGCAGTACAAAAGTGAGAGATTGAAATTTGTAATTCAAGTGGAACAGTAAATTCTACTTCTTTCAGTTTTGTACTGCCTTGCTAACATTGCTGATAATGACAACAGAATCAATGTTGTCGAAATGACCAGTTTTAAAAATTACTGTCTAATTTTAGTTGCAACATAATATTGCGTAGAAATATGCGGAATTTCGTGCGATTGTGTATAAACCGATAAACCTTCCAATTCATATCAAGAACTTCTTATTTTGTTTTTTTAGTGCGTCTCAGGATGTAATTTGTCACAAACTCTGCGGTTTCATTTTACTGCTTTGCGCCATAGGCTACACATACATGCATTTAAGCCGAAAAGCTATCGATAGTGTTGCTCAATTTCTTTATACGGTAAAACCAGACGATCAAATTGCAGATTTCGCAAAAAAGTGAAATAATTTAAAATAGTTTTGGTTGAAATAAAAACAACCCAAAAAAAACTGCTGGTTGGCATAGCGGTTATAGAAATCGCTCTCGGCGCGAAGGCTCTGAGTTCCTTCCCCGGGTCAGTCAAACCGGGCACAGTGTCGTCATCGGTTCGCCACTTCTGCGTTGTTTCTTTGCTGAGTTGCCCAGGCGCTTAAAGGCGGAGATAGTCCTGGACACTCGTTACACGCCTCGGCGTAATAAGGTTACGGTAATACCGCGAGTATAATGAAGATTTGATTTTTTATTTTTTTAGTTTTGATTCAGTTCGAAACAAACGTTTAACGTTTAAATATTTCCTCATAAGGAAATCTTAAGTTTTTTTCGGCTATCCGCGACTGAACTTAGCACAAGTCTTGCGCTGCGCAAAATTCAATATTATTAACTTTTGCGCCTCGCTCAGCCTCAGTGTCGACCAGTGTGGGCCGACCTTGACGCTCAATCGTTGTCGTGAAATGGATCCGCTCAATTTAGCGACAAGCATTGGAAACTGTGACACTATGGCTGATTGCCAGGCTTGATTTATGCTACCCTGGAATTAAACCAGGAGCTTTTAATTCGAAAAGACAAAGGCTTCTAAGACCAGTTTTTCATTGCATCACCATTAGTTGTTGATTTTTAACTGTTTATTTACATTCTAATTCGAATTAATTCAAACCTATTCAAACGTTTTTGAATTGTATTATAAGTCCCAAAACTTTTAGCAGAAATGATATATTAATTTGTTTCGGAATGCAATAAATAATATAAAATGAAAATAGCTTAAGGAGGAGAACTAAGCCCAAGGAGGAGAACTAAAGCTGACGGAGGAGAACTAAAGCTTAAGGAGGAAAACTAAAGCTTGAGGAGGAGAACTAAAGCTTAAGGAGGAGAACTAAGGCTTAAGCAGGAGAACTAAAGCTTCAGGAGGAGAACTAAAGCTTAAGGAGGAGAACTAACTAAATCAAAACTGAACGTTTTGACAACACAGTTTCAGCTGTCATCATCAGCATTACAAAACCACAAAATTTTTGGTTTTGTACTGCCTTGCTTCATTACTGATGATGACAGCTGAATCTGAACTGTCGAAACGTTTTAAGAATTACTGTGACTTTATTCTTCCTCCTCAAGAAACGTGTTTGTTTCGCTTCTGATCGACTTGAAATTTTTTTTGCCTTTTTGGAAAAAGATATTTCGAAAAAAAAAAGAATTACCGATCTTTTTAGAGCAGGATATAAAAGCTTTTGGAATTTCAAATAAATTACAGCTGTTGGATTTTCGAGGCTTGTCGCCTGCCTTGTAACAGCTGCCATTGAATTTTATTTTCTCGAAGCCAAAATAATGAAACAGCAAATCATATATATTTAGATGTTATGTTGACTATAATATTTTTATTGTAGCACAAAACGCGATCTTGCGACACCAATTTTTTTTCTTTTCTTTTTTTAAATAAGTCAACCTCATATCAAATCTTCGTTATATTTCTATAATACTGATATTGTTCAGTGACTTCGTGTAATAACCGTAAAAATCGCCGCGATTTGATGAGTTAGTTAACGGTACGACCAGGCGGTTTGGTGCGCAGACTACAGATTCTTGGCGGCGGGTTCGATTCATGACTGGTACCGATTGCATTCAACACTTACTTTAGGTGGCTGCTGACTTGAAGAACTCAAGCTCACTTCGCATTTTATGTTAAAGCAGTGATGGATTTTCAGTTTATTAATTATTAATTTGAAAATCACTTAACAGTTATTTATTTGCGTATACCGGTATTTATTAAGAGGAGTATGATCATGTTAAGACTTGACTTCTTCTGGTATTGAACCCAGGTCTTTTGTGCGTAATGCAATAATAAATTCATCAGAGTTTAGCTTTATTTCTGCAATCAGTTTTTGCTCTGCTCAAAATAACTTTCGTGATTTCGACAATTGAAATGAGATGTAACTAACAAAAACAACTAAAAAAATTATGGTAGAAATTTTGTTTTGCTACAATCAGAGTTGAGCTAAAATATGTTTGATTTTTTACGTGTTTTTTGATATGTTTGATTTTTTACGTGTTTTTTGATCTTTGCAAATCGCTATTAAATTGAAATGAAAATACTTAGATAATATAATGAGAAGTGCAATTGGTTTTCTGTTCAGTTATTTGTGGAATTTTAATCGTTTTTAGATTTTTTGATACTGAAAGGAAGTTTTTGTTCAAGAATAAAATTTTAGCTGCAGTCGAGTTAGATTTTTACCGTAAATCAAGAAAGCACGAATTTTATCTTCCGTTTAACTCTAGAATCAAGGTCACAATTTCGCAGGGGTTTTTCTGCAAAAAATACTATACCGAACTTGAAAAAGTACCAGAGGTCATGACTTAATTAAAAAAAAAAAACAGAGTCAAATCTTAATTAAAAAAAAAATTAAGATTCGACTTGATTAAAAAAAAAACAGGACCATCTCCGCCGTTTAGTTTCGGGCAACACAGTTCCGAAGAAACGTCGCAGCAGTAGCGAACCGTTTGCGACTTTGTTCCCGAATTGACCTGGCAAAGAATTGAACCCAAGACCTTCCCCACCGATAGCCGCGCTGTTTTTCGATGAAATAAAGCAGTAAAGCATCGATGCGTGGAAATAGTGAGAGTAAAGTTGGCGTGAACTGATATTTTCAAACGGGTCTCATTTACATCGCGCCTCACGTGCGCTGTGCATATTTTCGTGTCATTTTCTTTCACGTTTTGTCAGATTTTGTTTGCTTTTGATTCTAATCTCCATCATCTTTCAAGTTCATGAACAGCTTTGGCAAAAATCCGTCAACGTTTCAAATGTAGTCACGTGCCAAGAAAAGTACAAATAATCCAGAATCATTTTTGTTTTTCAAAATAGACAGTTAGACGAAGCATTTTATTTTCGTCAAAAAGAACACAAAAATAGCGGGTGCCAAAAAAGGAAGTGACAAAACAATAAGCTCGCAGCATCTGCCCGCGCTTGGCTTGTGTTTAGGTTTGTTTTGCAGTCGAGAGTTTCATTCCCGGTCGGGTCATACTGAAACCTTTAAAAATGGCATTTACAAATTTCTCGTCAGTCGCTTAACACAAGTAAGGTTTGTGAAGGGTCAACCACGCATATCTTGTTTTCGAATTGCACGTTTGCTTAGGCTGCTTTCAATCAGTTTTATTGATACGGTAAGCAGCCGATGTTGAATGCAAAGAGAATCTTCTACAGAATGTACACAATCTGTGCTTCAAAGTCCCGCTGTGCCGCCCTGAACCTTTACTTTAATCTCATAAAAATACTTCTATATAGTTTCAAACACAGACTGAACATTTACTGCGTTAAACATCAAGATTTTTCTGTTTTGTTCCAGTTAGATCAATCAGTGGGATGCAACATCAACATAAACAAGAAATTTGTGATGTAACTAGTAACTTTTTTATTTTTAGGTCCGAATTACGGATGCGGGGACTCCCCGATTGTCTTTTGTCGCCCGGGTGATCATCAACGTAACGGACACGAACGATAACGTCCCAATTTTTTCTCCTTTGTTAAAAAGAAAACTGGTTCTTCCGTCACGACAGTCCTCCGAGACAGCTCAACCACTGTGAGTTAACTGGAAAGTTATTGTGTTATGTTACAGTAAAACAATGTTGTGAATAACATTTTGTTGTTAATCAATTTGAAAATAAACTCACCTTTTTTGCAATTACAATTCGTGCATGTTTTAAAAAATTTTTTAGGGATTCCTTTTTGTGTAGCCTGTAGAACGAGGAACGTGCTACTGTAAACTGATTAGCAAAAACAACTTGTTTTTTTGTTTCAGCACTCGCGTGGTAGCGTGGGATTTAGACGCTGGGAAAAACGGTTTGGTGGAATATGTCTTGAACTCAACTCAAAAGTTTGTCATTAACTCAACCACTGGACTTATTAGCACATCACGCGGATTTCGCGAAGGTCAAAGAAGTGTGCTAAAGGTGCTATAGGCTTTCTTTCAATTCTTTAAGTATATTTACAGTTAGTCTTGCGTGCGTTGAGCCGATAAATAATTGGTCGCGATGACAAAGAATTGCAGTTAAAGCCTAAACACTGAAATGCGTGAGAAAAGATTCCATCGCTGTGATGTAAAACTAGTAACTTTAACCTGTTAAAAATACAAAAAGCTGATTGGCGTAGTTAAAGATACCGCTATCAGCGCGGAAAGTCTGGGGTTTGATTCCCTGGCTGGTGAAATCGGACACAATCGTCAACAGCTCGCCATCGCTGCGATGTTTCTTGGAAGCTGCTGTGTTGCCCAGAAGCCAACCCGCTGGGATGAATCTTGCCACTCGTTATACACGCATCGGCGTAATGCCGCAAGTATAATATAGTTATGATTTTTTTTTGAAATTTAGGAAATTTGTAAGAATTGAAAAGTTTTAATGTTACTACAATCGTGTCTACTGACTTTGCCTCTCAATTTTGAGCTTGAAGAACCACTGGCAGTTTCAAAATTTTTGATGATTCTTCAGTTCCTAACACATAAAACAAACTCTCATCTTTTTTGGTTCGATTTTTTTCTTACAGATTTTTGCGTTGGACCACGGATTATCAAGACAGAGTAGCAAGTTTCGACTTGAAATTGAATGGGTTCCTCCTCCTCCTATTTCCAATCATCCTCCTGTGTTTTCCGAACCCATTTCTGAAGATATGTATTTCGAACACGTGGATACTTGCTTTGTGTCAGAAGAATCACCATCAGACAAAGTTGTTCAACTATTGCAAGCGGATGATTTAGACTCAGAAGTACTATGGTACCATATAGTTGGTGAGTAGGTAAAAATCTACCTTCAGTGTATAGACCACTGAAAACTGTTTGAATAAGACAAAAACCTTATAGTAAAGCAATCCACGTGGTAGTAAACTGTCACGTAAATGTAATAGGTTTTTGGTATTCTTCAGTTGCACCATGCTTTAATTCTTTGCTCGGGAATCAATCCAATACCGGCAAATGTCGATTAAGAACTTCTGCTTTTACCACGTGAACTTCCCAGTAATGTAACTCGTATTAAGTACTGATTATTGAACCCTTAAACACTACCTACTTCGCATTAGCGGGGACTTGCTCAAGCTCTTGCGAAATCATTTGTGAATTAAGATCTTTCGAGTCGGGTTCGGTTCGAGGTTACAGCTGATCGCATTTAGCAGCACATTTCAGCGGCTGCTCACTCAAAGAGCTCAAGCTCACTTCCTAAGCTCTTCACTGCACTGCTGAACGTTTATTCATTTTATCTTGTTTAGATGGAAACGAGGACGATATGTTTGCAATCAGCCCTGACAATGCCTTGTACGTTGCTGGCTACCCAGATGCGGAAAACAGAGATTTTTACAACCTCACAATTCGAGTAACTGATGGACACAACCAGGCGTACAAACAGGTAGGCTAGCGCATAACTACCCTGTCCATATGTTCAGTCTTCATGGACATTAGGCCGGTGGTTCTTGAGAACCAAGAACCATAAGTTATGGCATTGCAACATTGGTTATGATGCAGAAACTAGGACCAAAAACCGCGGGCCTATAGCCCACGAAAAATGGACATGTGGACAGGGAAAATGTGTCCTTAAAGCACCGCTTTTCCCGTACCTTCACCTTTAACTGTTCTTGGTGCTACTAAACTGCATTTGTCCCTGAGCGCCATAAACACCTTCATGTTTAATATACCATGATATCACTTTTGTAGACTCACTGTAGCTTGTGCGTATGAAATCATGGCTCTAGTGTTTCATCTCATCTTCTACTTTGTTCAGATTATAGTACATATTGACGATATTAACGACCACCCCCCGGTGTTCATCAATCGAACTTTCGCAGCTGTAATTGGTGAAAATATGCCAGTAAACAGTCACGTGATGCGACTTACAGCAACTGACGGAGATCTCACTCCAAAAAACCGCCGTTTTATTTTCCGTATTCGTTCCGAATTGAACCCGTCAAACGGTGACATGTTCCACATAACCCCATCAGGTAAGCAGTTGCAGGAGTGCAGCTCTTTTCGGGTTTCCAATATGTTCTATCTAGTGCTTTGCGAGTTTGCTGAGCTTATTTTTTTATTCTTAACCGTAGCTTGGCGGCAAATCTTTTTGTGCCTTTAAGCTTACGCTTTGCGAGATTCCCTGTAGACAGATGGTCAGCAACTCCTAAGCAAACTTGTTATAGCGCTTTGATTGCTTTTTCTTGATAAGAGGATAAATAAGCAACTAAAAAATATGTAATATAATAATGTGTGAAAATTTTTATGCTTATTGTACAGTTTAGTTCATGTTTTGACATTAAAAACGATTTTATAACATTATGCTTTGTATAAATTCAATAAATTTTGTTTACATTACAGGTGATGTGTACACAAGTGTTAGATTGGACAGAGAAAGACAGAAAGAATATTTACTAATTGTTGAAGTAGATGATCAAGGAGTGCCGGGGTCGCTTCAGGTAAAACAAAAGTTCAAGTTTTTGTTTGGGTTTGTAGGCTTGTTATGTTTACATTGTAGTTTATATTACTTTTGCAGCATTTGAGCGATTCAGCAGTTTGCCTAATCTTCTTCAGCATCAGTTTGCGAGTTTACAAGCAACTCGCGTTTTCGAATTAATTACCTACATGGCCTAATAATACTGCACGTAGGTGACAAGTAGTGACGTATATAAGGGGTATTGTGCCGTATCCCCCTTCCCCTTTTGACTCTTTGTCTTTTAATGAAAAAAAAAACAAAAGTTGCTGAGTGATTGAAATATGCCAGACTCTTTTGGTGGCTATTGTAGTTAAGCCTCTCCGCTCCTTTAAAATTTCTTGCTACGCCACTGGTGACAGGTCCTTCATGGTGGGTTCGATTCACGGCTAGAACCAATCGCACTCAGCACAGATTTTGGTTGCTGAAACGCAATTTCATTTAGCAATTTTTCTCTAAAAATTGATAGCTATATTGGCAATACTTTTAGTTAATACATGAATGAACGTATTGCTTGTACTATTTGAAGATCTGTCTTTGAAAAGGTTATTGTATTCATCTCCAAAAGTGGTTATGTTACCTTGAAAAAAAGTATTTTTATTGTTCTGTATTACGTTTTCATGTTTCACCGGTCGCGATGCACGTCCGCCTAAATTAACACCCACAAAAAACATTTTTCTGGCAAAAAAATCCCACAGCCGCAAACTACACCTACCTCGAGGAATTTGAATGTATCTTTAGGCCATGTGTTAAATAATTTAGTTTTGCGTGGGATTCAAACATTCACTTTTTAATTACAAAATTCCAGGATTATTGTTTCGTACGGATTTTCGTGCTAGATGAGAACGAACATTCACCGGAGTTCAGCTCTCCTTTGTATTCCGGAAGAGTTTTTCTTCAAGAAGCGGAGTCAGAGCTTGGAGTGGATGAAATGGGATCAGATTCCATTCTCCAAGTCCAAGCAATTGATCGAGACCATGGGGAGAATGCGAAAGTTACATATTCCATTGAAACAGGTGAATGATCAATAAAATATTCATTATCAGTGTATTTTTTGAATACTTTTTGACCTTACTATATTGATACACTTGTATGCTGCCGCAAGCAAATAAGTTTTGCTAAATTAAGATACAAACACACCTAGACTGTAGTTTTTAAAAGCAATATTGCCGAAATCGCCTCTGAATTGTTCGCATCGAGCGTTTTTGCTCAGAGCTGACGAAATTGTTTTGTCGGAACTTATGCATTTAAAACTGCGTTTGTGTAAAGTTAAATCGGCTATGGCTTAACATGCTTAAATTTGCCAAGTTTGTACAAAGTTGAAACCGCCTATCGAAATCTGCGCACAGTTGACAAGCAAAGTTTCGATTTGTTTCATTTGCAATGCTCTCACAGCACTTGTTGAAGTATGAAGATGAATAAATTAATGTTAAAATCCAAAAAAGTTAAGATCTTCATTACTCGTGGTATTACGCCGAAGCGTGTAAAGGGTGGCGGGTCCATCTCCGCGACTTAGCTCCTGGGCAACACTGCTTCTACGAAAAAGCGCATGGGTGGCGACTGGCGAGTAGTTGGCGACGTTGTGTCCAATTTGACCTGGCAGGAAAGCGAACCCATGACCTCTGGTGTCAATAGCGATGGCTTTAACTAACCGGCCGGCTAAAATTGATATTAAAGGTATTTTGATTGTTCTTTATTACTGGCTGTGATGTCATAATAAGACAAACCTGCGTAATCTTTCAAAGGTCTCAACGTCTAAGTTAGTGTGATCACACCTTAACACCTCGATATTGTAGTTTAATCTATAACATTTGCAAAGAACCAGCAATAAAATAATGATGACAGTTCTGCAATTAAATGATCTATGTCTGAGTCTGAGGAATTTTAAAATAAGATTACCTGCGTCATTCAAAAGTAGTTCCGTGTTTGTGTAAGTTGTGAAAATAATAAAAACTGATAATTGTCGCTAAAACTGTAGATAAAAGAACCACGCCCAGTTTCACACGATTGTAAATATAATGAATGAATTGATAATTATTTTACAACAGCTATTGACGCGAAAATCGCGTCAAAAAGCATCTTTGTCAAAATGTATCAGCAGTTGCACTTGCATTAAACAGGAAGTATTTTCGTTACGTTTTGTTTGTTTTTAATTTAATAAATAAATATCCGTATTTATTCAAAATGAAATACTTAAAAAAACTGTTTAATAAAAATCAAACTCGTGTGGGACGTAACGCTTGAAACTTCTCACCAGCTTCAGTAGAAAACATGTAGCCAGAATATTCCACTGAAGCTCATTTGCATGTGCAATTTTTGTATAAGTCGATCTACGTTCAATTTGACCGACCCGTGATCAAACCCAGACTTCCCGCTTCCTACAACCGATCAAAATCACAGATTTTGCATTAATTTTAACAGCAGATTGCAATGCTTTAAGTGCGTAGGCTGGTAAGCCTTTGTCTGCTGCATAAATTCTTGTGTTTGATAATGGGTTTCGTTGAAATGTTACTTTTGCCTGTTATTGGAAGCTTGTTTTGTTGACAGAGTGTTGTAAACAAGCGCATTGTTGTTTGTTTGACTGGCGTATTGAGTTTATAATTTCAGCCAAAACTCGACATCTTCAAAACGATTTCGGATTACAAATTATTTCACTCAATGTCATATCAAAAATCTGTTTTTCATTATAAAAGATTTAACTGTCGGCTTGCAGCAAGATTTGCAAAGTAAATTGACAGGATAAATAGACTAGTTAAGTGCTATTTGACTGGGTGGGCTGGATATTTTTTGCATTTCTTTTAGAAGTTAATACGAAAATAGCGTGGGAGGCAATACTAATTAAAAACCAGCAGTTCCTCAATTTTTGAAAAAGCTACCTTTAACCAAGAGAAAAATTTAGTGCCAAAAGATTTTTGTCGAAAAAAATAGTCTTTTTCTCCACGTCCTGCTAAATTTGGTGTCTTTATCAATGTCTTGTTTAGAGACGCTGGCCTTTTCTGAGACGGAAAGGTGCGAAAAAAGATTTACCGCAAAAGCACAATTTTTCTAGGATAATTTGAGCGATAACTGCTTTACAAACGATCAAGAGAAACCTTGAGGGGGAGGAGGCATGGAAGCTCTTTCTGCGTAAGCTGGTGGCAGTGGCGCAGAGAGAAATTGTAAAAGAAAGCCATAAACCTCAGAAACCATCAAAAGTCCGATATATTTCAGTCACTTGGGTTTGATTCTGAGTAGGGTCAAACCAATGAATTTAAAATTGGTATTCATAGCTTCCCTGCTTGACGCTCAGCAATAGAGGGACAGTGTAAAGAACAAGCCGGCAAGTTTATTTATTGTGCCGTTGGAAAGGCACTTAGCGGGATTCCCCCATCTATGTGTGGTAGACAAGTGGCTGGCAACTCCTAAGCGAGCTCGTATAGCGCTTTGATCGCTTTCTCGTGATAGGAGGATAAATATGCCACTAAGTAAAAATACAAAAATACTTGGCTTGTTCTTAATTTAGGGCCATGACTCAATGGGCCTCCCTCTTAAATACACCCCTGGCTGGTGGCTTTTTCTAACATATTTTTTAAGAGTTACTTCTCTTGGTTTTACTTGAGCGCCCTTAATTGGTGCTGAGGGTCAATTAAGATGTTGAGTTACTTAACTTACGAATTTTGATTATTATGACGAATTTTTCAATTAAATTATGTTTGATGTTTATAAGCTTTAGGTAATAATAAAATGAAGAATATTTCCAAAACAGTCATGTTCTTCAAATTATTTAGTTGGTCGGGTCATACAGGTCGTTTTGTAGACTTTTACTAAACATAGGTTACGTCAATAGTAAACATTAGCAGAATTAAATATTCTATCCGAATATTCTAAAGACTAATCTCGCTAAATTAAAAGTGTTTATTGCCTCAATCTTTGCTTAAGCTATGTCACCTTGCCGTTGACCTACAGCCGTTTGACAAGATCAACTTCATTAATGGTTTTCTTTGTTTCGCAAATTGCGTTTTTGTCATACTGTAAATAGAGTGAATTTGTGTTTGCTGTGAGCTTTTTTGATACTTTTTCTATTTATGTTCGTCGAGGCAGTTGGGCAATGGGCAGTGTTAAACTCGACATATCAGTTGTCAAAGTGGTTAAAGACATCGCTATCGGTGCGTAAGTTCATGGGTACGATTCCGGGACTGGTCAAATCGGTCAGAGTGTCGCTGACGGCTCGCCACCGCTGTGGTGTTTCTGTGTAGCTGTGCTGTCCAGGCGCTGAGCCGCGGAGATGGGCCCCGCCCCTCGTTATGCGCTTCGGCGTAATGCCGCGAGTATAATGAAGATTTCTAAAACTGAGACAGCAGATACCAAAATATACCAAATGTGACCGACTCCAGCCGTGAATCGAACTCTTTGCCTAAAATCTGTAATCTATGCGAAGCCATGTTTAATCGCTAGATGTGTAGTTTGATTGCTGCTAGCTATTCGACTTAATTGGTCGCCCTTCAAATTGTTTTGAGTGGTCCCTGTTTTGAGTGGTCCCTGAGTACCTATCAAGATTTAGTACCTATCAAGTTTTTTTAAAGATACCTTCACCATTTCTTGGTTTATATAAGCCGTCGTCAAATTCCTCCTTCAATCTGCAGTTGTTTATGCTAGAGCTTTTAAACAGAGCATCTTGACGTGAATTCAAATTTTCTCAGACTTTCTTGTTATTAAAATATTTCGTGACTACTTAAATTGGAACTTACTTTTGCCCGGACGCCATGCTGCGAAGATGGGGCCCGCCACTCGTTACACGTTTCCGTGTAATACCGCGAGTGTAATGAAGTTTTTTGTTTTGTGTTGTCGTTGAAATTTTTGTGTATTTGAAATTGTTTGAATTACCATTGAATATATTTAGTTTGCAATCGGAAGTGTGCTTGAAAACACTTATAAAATACCACATTCTTTGTAATCTATGGTCTATTATAATTTGCCACCCCTCAGTCTTTTTCAGGCTACACGTCTGTGTAGAATAGGGTTGGAAACGAGGAGCACGCGGGTCCCGTGCGGCCCGCATCAGACTTTTTTGCGTGTACAACCCACCAGTAGAAGAAAAAACAATAACCTTTTGTAAAACTGCTTCACATTTAAATGCCTTTTATAGTTGTGGTATAAAAACTGCCCAAAAGTCAATGCTTGCTTTGCAAAAAAAAACTTACCACGCATGTATGATGAATTTGCGACGTAAAATTGTATTTTTAAAGAGAAATTTAAAAAATCAAAATAAAATGTGGCCCGATGAAAATATTATGCTAGCGATTTGGCCTGCTGTGCTTTGCCAGTTCCCTACCCCTGGTCTAGAAAATAGATATCACTTAAAATATTTTCTTTTAGTCATTTTTAATCAATAAGCGATTCTGTTGATGACTAATCTGAACTTAACGTCACAGGAAATGACGATAGATTGTGGAGCATTGACTCCGTTTCTGGAGAAATCTTTCCCACCCGGAGTTTACAAATGACGTATTTTCGAAATGGAAGTCAAAGAATTATTCTGACAGTCAAAGCCACTGATGGCGGTAGAGAGCCTTTGTTTTCAACTGCACTAGTTCACATAGATATCATTAAAAACAATGACGTAACACCACAATTTGAAGTGTCAAATATGACGTTGCATGTTTCGGAAAATTCATCTGCAGAAAGGTGAGATTTGATTATACATAACTGAGGTTATTTTAAAACTATATTAAACCAAAATTTCAACAGTATCTGAGAGAGACTGTGAAGTGAGCTAGCTCTTCCAGTTCACACCAACCGACATTATGTCAAATGGGATTAGCTACAGCAGTGAATCGAATCCGTCACACAGAATATGTAACGTGCGAGCGGTACCGCCTAGCCATATTGCTGATTACGGTTTATTAATGAAATGTTAAATGTTAGAAAAGAACATGGATGAAATGTACTGAATTCACGAGTTTAATACTAACAGGTTGATATGGGTTCCACCTCATATTTTCAAGAGGTTGATTAGATTAGTCTCACCCAACTTCAATTGTAAGTTTGACTAACCTGTCGGCTGCCCAGTGTGTACCTTACGTCCAATGCTCAGTATCGCTAGATCATGCCGGTAACTGCAAAATATTTTAAGATATTCGTAATTTTATGATGTTTTTTATATGTTAGTATTATTTTTAAAAAATTTATTTAGCTTTGTCACAAAAGTGGTAGCGAGAGCGCCATCTAGCGTAACGTACGACATTTCATCTGGAAACACTGAACAAAAGTTTTTCATTAATCCTCACTCTGGCGTTGTTTCATTGGTGGAATCACTGGACCGTGAAAGTCAACCCATATACAACTTAACAGTGTCCAGCGTCGGATTTGAAGGAAAAAAATCTCTCGCTCTCGTGACTATTCACGTGACTGATATCAATGATAACAGGTGAAGCAAGTTTGGTGATTCAAATTGCATTACAGGTTTTGGTGTAAGTATAGTCGGCAGCGTAGCGTAGTGGTTCGAAGCGATGATTTCACGACAGCCATGATCGCAAGGTTTATGGTTCAGCTCTCGTCCAAGCCCCATTGTTGCGTCCTTGAATATGATGCTTGACTACAATTATCCCTGCTTAGTGGAATCTAGCAAGCAACACATTGAAGCAGTTAGAAGCAAAACTCTACCGACAAACTGGAAAACAAAAGCAGCTCCCAAGCGCGTCCGGATTCGTCCTGTGTATAGCGCCTTTGTCGCTTTCTCGTGACAAGAGGATAAAAAATGAAGAAATCATCATCACTCGTAATAAGCCCAAATCATGATTTTAAATACAGGCCCGTATTTGCTCTGCCTTCTTACACCGGTTATGTTACGGAGTTGCCGGAGATTTATGCTCCGATCTACGTTTTCAATCAGCAACACCAACCACTGACTGTAAAAGCAATCGACTCGGACTTTGGTGATAATGCAAGGATCATGTACAAAATCATCAGCGCCCAAAAGGAAGTAACTTCCAGATTTTTAATCAACCAATACTCCGGAGAAATTCGATACAAGCCAAATCAAAAAAACTTGGAGCTTCAAAACAATCTCATCTATAAATTTAAAGTAAGCTTGGCTTCATTTTCTAAGTTTATGCTTTGTACTTTTTGTGTTTAGTCGCATATTATCTATTCTTCAATCACGAGAAAGCAATCAAAGCGCTATAACGAGCTCGCTTAGAAGTTACCGGTCATCTGTCTACTACACTAACATAGGGAATCCCGCTAAAGTGCCTTTCCAAACGGTACGACAAGTAAACTTCCCGGCTTGTTCTTCGCACTGTCCCTTTGATGCTTACAGCGTCAAGCAGGGAAGCTGTGAATACTAATTTTAGAGCCATTGGCTTGCCCCGACTCGGAATTAAATCCACACAGCTTCAGAATCAGACGCTCCCACCTTTTGGTCATCTGAGCTGCTACTTGTTTTGAAGATTTTTTATGGTTGTAACATTGGTGGTATTTCCCATTGCGTTTAAATTTACGGTGCTAAGCGTAGATTGCTGATTTTTTGTAGTGGATTCGATTCACAGAGCCGGTAGCAAATGATAAATATTGCGGGTGGCTGTCGAATTGAAAAGAAACTCAATTTACAGTCTTCTCCGATATTGTCTGTTAAATGCATTGAAAATACCCGCAGTTATATTTCATTTCATATGTATTGCCTATAATAACTGGCCGTTCAAACACAACTAAAATAGCGAAATGGTTATTCAGGTTTTTTTGATTTTTTTGTAGGTTCAAGCAATTGATTTTGGAAATCCTCGTTTGTCTTCGGAAAACTTTGCAGATGTGACAGTCTGCGTGAACCAATCAGAAAATGCTGCGCCAGAATTCAGCCAATCATATTACAACTTTACGTTACATCTTCCCACTGTTGAAGGAGTGTTGGTGAGCAGGGATATACGAGTGTCTCCGAAAAAGGCGCAAAAATCCGCAGCTTTGACTTATTCCATAATGGATGGAAATATCAACTCCGCTTTCAAAATAAATGCGCTTAATGGGGATTTAAGCGTGGCTGACGCAAGTATTATCCGAGCAGGAAGCCAGTATAACATGCGAATTCGCGTAAGCAACGGAAAAAGATTTTCTCTTGTTGATGCTGCAGTATCAATCCTGGCTTTCCAACAAGCAGGTACATTCACACTCACTCAACAAATATACGAAGCAAGAATTCTGGAAAATTCGCTAAAGGTAAGCTAAGTGCAAAGTATGAATTTACTACAGGCTGCACAATTTTGTCAACTTTCAGCTTATATTTAACAAAAAATTCATAAGTAATTGATGGAGACTGCGAAGTGGGCTTGCGCTCTTCAAGTTATCAGCCACCCAAAATATATCAAACGTGATCGCCTCCAGTCACGATCGAACCCGTCACGTAGGATGTGCAGCTTTCACCGCCAGACCATGCCGCTGCTCGTGATCGCTAGCATCGTTGGACTTTGTATTAGGAAAAATACCGTTTCCTAACATTACGTTCCTTTGCATTGCCTTTCTTAAAACCACAGCCATGTAGAGCTCATCTAAAAGTTATGGCTCGCCACTAAAAACTTCTGTTTCTAGGAACAGCAACTCGCAGTAGTGAGTGTGACCGATGCGGCACTGGAAGATCACTTTCGATTTCGTATTTTGAATCCAACACCTAAATTTCAAATCGGTTTTACTACTGGGGTTGTCAGTAGCATGGGAAATGAGATTGATAGAGAATCTGTTAGTGCGTTCAAAGTAAGTGAATTTTAGTTTCATTATTTTTTGAGGGAGGGATAAAGCTGTATTTACTATTTGGTTTTATTTCTAATTTGGTAAGGGGTGGAGTAATTCAGAAGTTATATTCAAAAATGTTGGTCTTAAAAAATTTGCTTCAGTTCGAAACAGGCCATTTTTGGGATTCTTTTTCTTGGTGTTGAAATTGGGCTTCCAATTTCCATGCTGGCTAAAGTAACAGTTGCAGGAACTTTTAAAACTGAACATTTCAACATGATTACAGGTGGCTTTATTTTTCCTCCTTTATTTATTTTTGTCCATATTTATTGTATTCCAAGAAAAATAACAAAAAAAACCCAGTTTTTAAGCTTCACCCTCTTTGTCATTTTCATAAGGGTTGCCATTTTTATTTCCAGCTCTTGGTGGAGGTGATCGATGTATCAGGTTCTGACGAAAGCGATGCCCCGCGCGGTCGATGTCTTGTGCGAATTACTGTTAATGACGTCAACGACAACCCTCCCCAGTTTACAGACTCAATATATCACGCTGTTGTACCGAAAAACGCGGAATCTGGTGCCATCGTCAAAAAAGTAAATGCATTTGTTTTTCTACACTACTTGGGCCACTGGGCGTGCCAAACAGTTACTGTTGCAACTACAGCAGTAGTATATTACCACAGTAGCAACAACAGGTTATAGAAGTGGAGGATCGAAGCTCATAGTAGATGAGTAGTCAGACTAGAGAGATCCGAAACTTAGAGGGTTTGAAAAAGTCATAAAATGTGTTGATTTCCAACATATTCAGATGTTTAATCCTTGTTTGATCGACCGTTCAGCGTGGTAGTTAAAGACATCGCTATGGGCGAAGAGGTCTTGGGTTCGATTCCCGGGCCGGTCAAATCTGACGCAGTGTCGCCACCGGCTCGCCGCCGCGGTGACGTTTTTTGGCACTGTGTGTCCAACACTGTCCATAGGCGCTAAGCCTCGGAGATTAGCCCCGACACTCGTTACACGCTTCTTCGTAACACCGCGAGCATAATGAAAATTTGAAGATTTTAATCGTTATTTAGGTTCGAGCGATTGATCTGGATCTTGGGAACAATGCACTGATTTCGTATTCGCTGGAAAACGAGTCGATGTCTTTATTTGACGTTGACCCACAAACTGGTGTTGTTACGTTGCGACGCCATCTTGATTCTTACGTAGAAAACTACACCAATTTGAATATCACCATCCTAGCTCAAGATATGGGTAAGTTCAAACCATTTGAAGTAGTTTTCAGGTATAAACTTCTTCAGCTTACGATCCGGTATTGTCAATTTTTGTCTTGAGACTGCTTGAATCAAATCAAAACGGTATTGCGGCGAGTGGGTATTAATTGGCGGGGTCCATCTCCGCAGCTTAGCGCCTGGGCAACACACTGCCGTTATTTTGCAAAACCTAACAACTGCAATTTTTCCGCTATTCTAACTTTCCAGAAAAAACACTTTTAGTGATTTATACTTTTAAAGGACCTTAAGCTTTCAGGAGTGAGTTTTTTAGCAATGACATACTGTAGTATCAGACTCTGTATTGAAGTTTTTTGAATTGATTTCGGTGAAATACTCTTTGCTTATTTGTTTTTTATACGCTCATATTAGGTTTTGCTTAATGAATATCTGAATAGTTTTTGCATTACATCTTTGAAATGTGAATTTTGCATTACATCTCTGAAATGTGAATATCTGAATAATTTTTTGTGATTCATTGGGGTCATTCCCTAACAGAATTTACAGTAGTTTTAATATTTTCTCGTGTTACGATTATGTCGTACGAAAGAGCAAGTTTCGAGTTGAAAAAAACTTTTGCGTTTATCTTAAAACTTCGGTTGTTAGGTTTTGGATAATGAAGTCATATATTTTTTTGTTAGCTTCAAGAGCGTTAATTTTCTTAACAATCGTTTGTGACATCGTGGAAATTGCAGACGAAGTTAAATAGTTAATAATATACTTATTACGACGTAATAGTAATAATTTCATGTTAGGTTGTTTTTCAGCGCTTTGCAAACCGTATTAATTCAGAAACGGCTCGGTCAAAACTTTTAAAATTTTTACCAGAGATGAAAGATTATAAAAAAACACAAAATATGCAAAAAAAGTATTTTTTGCGAAAAATTGGCTTGTTAGGTTTTGTAAAATGACGGCAACACATCTCTGAAAAACGTCGCAACGGTGGCGAGCCGTTGGCGACATTGTGTGACTTTTGTCTGATTTCACTGCGCAGGAATCGAACCTCTGGACTGTTGCAATGTCTTGAACCACAACGCCAACCCATCGAAGTAAATTCAGTGTGGTCAAAACAGACTTTGGCTTTTGGAAGTGCTGAAATCTTTATATTGTTTGCACTATTTCTTATTTTGCATAACACTGTCAGACAGACTTAATATGAAGTAATGTCCATGGGAAATGAATGTACAAAATCTCTTCCGGAAAAATTAAGCACAAAACAAACAACATAGCCCGTACGTAGCGTTAGAATTAACTCTGGATTTCCCAGTTTTTCAGCATCATGTTGTCCCCATCTTGGAAACCCTACCATTGTTTTAGCGTAGCACTCGCTTAAAATGTATGTTTCAATACAAATACAAGTTTTAGCAAATTATCAACTCGCATCCGCCATGTGGAAGTCGCATGCCATTGAGATGTCTTTCTCCAGTTTTTAAAATATCCGTAAATTTCATGTTGACAATTTTTTAACAGGAAACCCATCTTTACGCAGTCGCGCTTTTCTTCTTGTGAAGTTTGTTGATGAGAACACTCCGATTTTTACTCAAATATTTTACGGAGAAATTTTCGTGCTGGAGAACGCGCAGCCCTTCACTGTAGTCACTGATGTCGCGAAAGCTTCCGGCCTGGAAGATTCAAAAGTTTTCTACTCCATTGAAAACGGAGATGAGGACAAAGATTTTGATATTGACTATCGTGATGGTAGGTTTTAGAATATCCGGCGACTTGTTGCATTGGTAAGAGCGTCTGTTTTCATACGAAAGACTGGTGTTCGATTCTTTGAAATTTTGGGTGGATATCCTACCTATCCTACTGTTTTAAGTGCTGCGTTGTTGGGAAACGTTTGACCTGAAAACCTAACGGTTGTTCAATGCTTCCTAGCTTCCGCACAAACGTTTGAATTTAACAAAAGTTTCGTCAGCCTTGCTACGCACAGCCAATCCAGGCTAAACTCATTCCAGACTGTAAAGACTCTTTTTTTTTTTTTTGCATTGGTTTTGAATTTAGTTATTATATTTCCTGCTTCATATGTTGTTATTTTCATGTGATGGGAAATAAACAAATACTAACTAACAAACTGACTTGAAGAGTCGTGTTAAAAGTTTTAAAACTAGTAGACCTGGCGCTTAGCAGTTTCCCAAATCTTCAAAATGAAGCAGGTCATGATGAAGCAACCTAATGGCTTCATGAAAATACCATATTATGTAGGTCAGTAATCACATCCACCGGCAGGTTAGGTCAGTTGTCAAGACTAGGCTGCCGGTGCGGGAGGTCTGGGGTTCGAATCTCTGGTCGGTCAAATCGAACACAGTGTCGCCAACGCCTCGCCGCCGTTGCGACGTTTCTTTGGAACCGTGTTGCACAAGTGCTAAGCCACTACTCGTTGCACGCTTCGTAGTAATATTGCGTGCATCATGAAGATTTGATTTGAATAATCACATCCATATTTAGGTACCATCATCACAATTGGGAAATTGGATCGGGAACAAAAAGATATGTATCGACTCCGTGTCCGTGCCAGATCTTCGAATTCGAGTGTTTTCTCCGATGCTGAAGTTGAAATTCGAGTCAGAGATGTAAATGATAACACTCCCGTTTTTTCTGAACAACATTACACCGCAAAATTAGTGGAGTCTGCTGGAGAAAGAAGTTTTGTCACTCAGGTAAAAAAGTTTGCTGCATGATTTGGCCTAGTAGTTGGACTGAACTAATTGTACATATCTGTGGTATATATACTACCTATTCCTTGTAACTTCTTACTATTTTTAGTAGAAGACATGCAGCCAGAATAACTGAAAAACTTTTTTAGCTGCTTGACTTTTCAAGATGTTACTCATCCCATTGTCAAAAGTAATGTGAGCATTTCAGTTTTGATAATGGGATGAGTAACATCTTGAAATGTGAAGTTATTAAAAAATGTTTTTGATTATTCTAGCTGCATGTTTTTAGTATATACCAGTATGTCTCACTTTTTGATCAGATTTCTACAGTTTTTATGCCGGTTTTCTTGTTTTTGTGTTTATGTGTCATGCTATTCTTTAGTTTTATATTCAAACTTTGTTAGATTGAAGCTACGGATGCAGATGTCGATGAGAATGGAAGAGTGGGTTATGCAATCCTGGACAATTACTCGGATGGAAAACACTTTTTTATTGATGCGGAGTCAGGAGTGGTTTGGACGGTTCGAAAACTTGATGCTGAAACTCAAAAACTTTTCAACTTTGTGGTGCGATCTGCTGATTTCGGCCAACCACAACGTCATAATGACGTCATGGTGACAGTAATGATTGATGATGTCAATGATAATCCGCCTGTGTTCGAAAAAGTACGTAAAAATGATTTATGAAACAAGGAATTATTCAACCAAAATGAAATATGCCAACTTGATGCCCTTAACATTTTGTACAACTGTTAACACCTGCATTTCTCTTTAGGACTTGTTTGAATTTAATATCGATGCAAAAGCAAGTCCCGGATGTTTTGTTGGTGTAATACTGGCGAGAGACCCGGATGAGAGCGATAAAAACAAACTACGATATTCCATTCAACATCCAACAGCCGAAAACATCGTGGATGTGAATCCCAATGCTGGTAAGATATAATCATATAAATTCAAACTAGAAGTTAATTATTACTGGTCCCTTGGCCTAGTGATTAAAGGACATTACTGTTGACGAGGTAGGTGTGACCGTGAGGGATTCAATATCGGAGACGGGTCAAATCAGACGTAGAGTCACCAATGCAAGGGCTCGCCATCGCTGCGACGGGAAACATGTGATCGGCCCCACGCAAGAATCGAGCTTGTAACGCCTGATTTGTAAGCCGCAAGGTGTGCTTTTTGGCTTATGGTTTCTCTTGTAAATTCGACAATCGTTGATGCTTTGTCTTCACTAAACTTTTATCATCTTTGTTATGGCTGTCATAATCATGAAGCATGATGACAGGGTCGCTGAGAGGTTGTTTGAGTCCCGGAACAAAAAAGCCCCGGGGCATTTGCATTCATGATGACACAATATTGTTTGTAGCTTATACTGATCGTTAGTCCAATTGTTCAAACTGGCTTGTTACGATTTTTTTAGTTGAATTAAATGCTTTTGTACTTTCGCGTTTTTTTCATTACCTTTACTTTAAAAAACCAAACCTAGTAAAACTATTAAGTGATATTATCTTGTTTAGGCGTGGTTACTTTGAAAAAATCGGAAATTGGATCTAACCCTTCAACCATTCGTTTTAACGTGAGCGTGTCGGACGGAAGGTTTACAGCGCAAAGTGAAATTTCAGTTCAGTTTATTTCCACTGACCGCAGCTTTTCTTTGATAACTTTTGATCAAACTTCTTACAATTTTACGATTACTGAGAACCAGCCTGAAGGCACAGAAGTTGGTCGAGTAAGTACAATTTTGGTTTCTTGCTTCAAAAAATGTTGCCATTTCTTTTTTAAATAGGTTTCAGCTACGGGTGTTGGACCACTGATTTATGCTATAGCAACCGATACGTCGTTGTCTGACTTTTTCCGAATTTCGAGTCACAACGGAATAATTACAACAAGTCAAGAAATTGATAGGGAATTGGTGGAAAAAAGAAAGGTCAACAGCGAACCTGAAATTCATTTTCAAATTATTGCGACAGACGGAGAAGGTAAATTTCAGCCTCATAATCTTACTCAACGTCTAAACTATACATTTGAAGTTATATTTTTAATGCTTGTAAATTTTGTACTTTGGTGTTTTTATAAACCATTTTTTCCTAATCATTACGGGGAGGAAGGGGGTACAAAGCCAGAACTGAGTTCCACAAGCTTGTTTGCATCTATTTAATTTATCCCGTGAGACCGAAAGTATGGTGACTCATTCGCTGATTCTTTCCCGTTATTTACTATTGTCAAATTTCTTCATTTGCCGTCAAACTAATTCTAAAAATCGAATCTTCATTGTACGCGCCGTATTACACCGATGGGTGTAACGATCTTCGGAGGCCACTTCACGGCTTAGCTTCTGGGCAACGCAGCTACGAAGAAACGTCGCAGCGGTGGCGACGCTGTGTCCGATTTAACCGGTTTGGGAATCAAGCTCTGACGTGAAGTATTTTTAATCGTGATTTCATTCTTATCTATGTTTAGGAGCCTCCGCTATGACTGATGTTTACATCAAAGTTTTGGATGAAAACGACAACGCACCGATATTTGATCGCAACCGATACGTCGCTGTTCTCGTCCCGTCGGAGGCGCATATCGGCCATGTTGTGACCAATGTAATGCTACTAATTTTTCGCAATCCTCGATTAATCGACAAAAGATTATAGACTGATGATATCAATAATTAGAAACGTTAAAATATTTAGCTACAATTTTGAGCGGAGATAACCTCAAAATATTAAATCAAATCTTCATTGTACTCACGGTATCACGACGAAACGGGTCGCGATTGACAACACAGTTCTGAAGAAACGTCACAGCGGTGGGCCATTGGCGACACTTACCCTGTTCACATGTCCAATTTATGTGGGTTTAAGGCCCAAATTGATGTGGGCTTGTTGATGTGGGATTAATGTCATAATCACTTTTTTAAATTATGACATTAAAATTTTAATTGTGATGCAGAAAGCCCTTAGCAACACGCCCACATCAATGTGGGTCAAAAGCTCATATAAATTGGACATGTGGACAGGGGTAACTGTGTGCGATTTGACAAGCCCGGAATGGAACTCTTGACTACTGCACCGTTAGCGTTGTCTTTAGCCATTGCATCAACTTTCCGGTGCGGAGACAACCTATTGATTAGGCGAAGATAACCTAATAAGTAAATTGATTGCTTTGAAATAAGACGTGACGCAGTGCACCGTTAGAAGCAAAAGCTTGTAAAGGACATGAATTTTCTGGTGATCTCCTTATGATCTACTGAAGGTGTTTACAAGTATTTTGGTTGTACGGACAGGTAACAGCTAACGATCTCGATTTCGGAGACAATGGTCGTATATCGTATCACTGGGAAGATGATCAAAATAATGCAAAAAAATTTTTCAATCTCAATGAAAGTACTGGACAGATCACCATTGCGAGAAATTTGAAAGACCTAGGTAAGTATTTGGACTAAAAATTAAATTTTGATCCAAAATTACATTTTAAACACAATTAGTTAAAAAAAACTAAAAACAATGGTAGTGTTGCAACATCATATCTTGTTAGTGCATGTAAAATTTTCTACCCAATCAAATCATAATTTTCCCCGGAAGCAGAGGCCTTGCCAGCGATAAATTTAAGAGGGCCCTGGGCCTGATTTAGACAATGAAAGGCCCTGTTTTCATTCGCCCCAGGTGATCGCCTTCAAAAAAAATTTTCTCCTTAAAAAGAGAAGACAGTTCCTCAGTGGTCACTCCTAGATACGCCACTGCCCAGAAGTAGGTAATGTTTATTGCCGATTCCGAAGTTAGGATTGGAATAAAACAGGTGCTCCAAACTCGTTAACCTCATCGGGGTGAAAAGAATGATTAAATTTATACATTTTTTAATTTACAAAATATTTTCAGCGAACTCCGCATCGATTCAACTTTTCGTCGAAGCAAGAGACCACGGGTTCAATCCTCAAACTAACTTCGTGTCTCTGTCAATTTATTTTCTTGAAGACTCGAGCGCTATTCCGAATTTCGGTCAAAATTCTCGAGAAATTTCGATCTACGAAAATCTACCGGTTGGAACTGAGGTTAGCTTAATTGAAAAAATATATACTTGCTTTTAAATAAACGATAAACGTAAATATAAAAAATAGTTAGGCCTGTTTATAAAATAAATTTGAAAGAATATTAAAAAAATTGTTTTTTTTGAAAAAATAAGAAATTTATAAAATCGAATTTTTCGGAAATGTTATGGCAATATGTTTATGTTAATACCGGTATACAGGACAATAATTATTTTCTAATTTAAACTTTCAATACTGCATAGTCCGAATTAGAATTACTTAATATTTTTTTACCGTTGAAATGCGTTTTTAGATCACTGTAATACAAGCTACTGCAGCAAAAGGAACAATAAGATACGCTTTAGCCGAACCATACGTAAACGATGACATCATGCAAGGTAATTAAAGTTTAACTCTAAGTTTTACTAAGTTTGACACTTCTGCGAAGAAGACTGGTGGGCATAGTCATAAAGGCACCGCTAACGGTTGGGAAGGTCTGAAGTGTAATTCCCGGGCCGGTCAAATCGGACATATTGTCGCCAACGGCTAGCCACCGCTGCGACGTTTCTTCGGAGCTGTGTTGCCTACGCACTACGTCACGGAGATGGGCCCAGCCACTTGTTTCGGCAAACGACAGCGAGTATAATGACAATTTGCTCTATTTAAGCTCCAACTTGATCGAAATTAAAATCAAGACAAAAAAAGGGTTTCTTTGTTAAAATTTAGCAATTTTTATAATTAAAATGGCTTTAATCAATGCTTACAGAGGAAATTCGTCAGTTTGCAATTGACAGTCACGCAGGATTGATTACAACCACTTCTCCGATGGACAGAGAAATTCGCTCAAGTTACAACCTCATAATATTAGCTTATGTTGAAGCTTATCCGGAATTAGTAGCTTCTTTCCAGGTAAATTGGCATATTTTTGCGATAAAATTTTATGCATTTTTTAACTTCCACTATATTTACAATTTTTGATTTTCTTATTCCCGGTTCTTCGTGTATAAAAGAGATTCAAACACTGCCAGATAATTTCTTCATTTCAAGAGAGAGATCCGGACGCTATCAGAAGCGTGAACAGATATTTTATGAAGAGGACGTAACGAAGTTTACCTGCATGAAGGCATCATATTTCTTAAGAGAATCTAAACAATACGGTTTTAAACCCGTATCGAAGGAGGTCATGGGAAGACGTACTCACAGGAGCTCTCTATGTGTACACCGCCTGTAGATTATTGCATGATTACGTTGACTTTATTTTTACTGTTTATTTACGTTTCTCAACCTAGGTTATAATCAATCTAGTTGATGAAAACGACAACAATCCGGAATTTGATGTTGACGCGTACCAGGTCTCTGTTCTTGAAAACTCTGCGATTCCAACAAACTTGATAAAAGTGAGAGCGGTTGATCCAGACCAAGACCATTTTGGCGCGGTCACGTACAGGTGGGCAAAATTTTGACTGGGAACTAACAGCATGGGCAATGGTGGATCCAGGGAGTGGCCAATACGGATCCAGGGAGGGGCTAAGGGGGGCTAATCTCCCTTTAAGTTTTTAATTGTACAAAATAATACTTCGATGCTTTTAGACCCCAAAAATTACAAGATAAGCGTTTTTTCGACGTCGAGCCTCCACCCTAAAAAATTCTGGAACTGCCCTGATTTGATCTCAAGTTTGAAGCGATTGCATGACTACCTTGTCCACGTGTCCAGTTTTCGTGGGCGTTAGGCCTGCGGATTTTGGTTCTACTTTCTGCGTCATAATAATTTCTTGATGTCATAATCACTTTTTTTTAAATATGACATCAAAAAATTGATTTTTACGCGAAAACTAGAACCAAGATTGGCGGGCCTAACGTCTACGAAAATTGAACTTGTGGACAAGTGATCACGGTATGACTTACATCAGCGTCTTAGGAAGAGGGTTTTGAGGCATATAATGAGGTTTATGTAGGCCCAACAATAACTCAATCGTGGATGTTTAAGTCTTACCCTAATTGCTGAAATCACGTACAACCTTAAATCAATATTTTTCTTGATGTTGTACAGCTTGGATGGAAGAGATTCCGATGTTGTCCGAAAATTTGCGATCGATTCCGAAAGCGGAACTTTGCGGTTGATAACAAAATTAGACCGGGAGCAAAAACCTCGCTTTGATGTTCTGATAATCGCTACTGACGGTGGGAAAGAAAAGGGCGCCAACAAACGACGAACTTCAATCTGTCACGTGATCGTTGACGTCATTGATATCAATGACAATGCGCCTTTGTTTTCGAAGAAAAATTACGAAGTAACAATATCAGAAGGGTAAGGTTATTTTCCACTTAAATTTAATTTAAAAAGAAAATTGCAAAAGATGCCTCAGTAGGATGTTAGCTTAAATCTCCAAGTTTGTAATTAGAATTTGTCGAGGTAATACTCGTAATAATTGTGTCGAAACACTTTTTGTGCAGCCTTGGTGTCCAAGATTTCAAAAAGTTGCTCCTGCGAGTGGACGTTATACCAAGGCTCCACACCAAAACCTGTGAAATGTGGTTACTGAATTACGATCGTGCAAATAATTATAGACCTACTCTATTCTTATTCTATGTATGATGTCATATCGACCGTTTAGCTGAGTAGTTAATGATCGCTATCAGCGCAAGAGGTCTTGGGTTCGAGTTTCCGGGCTGGTCCAATCAGACACAGTATTGCCAACGGCTCACCACCTTTGCGACGTTGTTGCTTCAGAGCTGTGTTGCTTTTGTTACGACTTCTCAAATAAATAACTGAGGTTATTTTCAAATTATTGAACTGAAAATTTAACAGTAATTGAGGGAGACTGCGAAGTGAGCTTGCGCTCTTCGAGTCAGCAGCCACCCGTGAACATGTCAAATGCGATCGGCCCCAACCGCGAATCGAACCCGTCATGTAGGATGTGTCGCCTGCGCGCGGTACCACTAGGCCATGTCGCTCTCAAGGATAAGCGGGTCTAGAAAAGTGAGTTAGGTAGTGGATATTCACATTTCTCACGCTGTGTAGAGCTGCAACAAACCACATCACACCTCAGTTCATTCACGTGACCGACGCTGATGACGTACAAGAATCTAGCCTCAGTGTTTCCATCATCGATGGTAATGAAAATGGGCGTTTCCGATTAAAATGGAATCAAAAATCAGCAAACCGTAACATTCTTGAAGCAAGCTTACAGGTAAGAAATAATTGCAAAATTTTAATTGAAAGTCTAAATGGTAGCCCACTACATTCTAATAGCGGCTTGGTTAAAGACGGCGCTATTGGAGCGGGAGGCTCTGATTCGATTTCCAGACCGGTCAAATTAGACGCAGTGTCGCCAACGGCTCGCCACCGCTACGACGTTTCTTCGGAGATGTGTTGACAAGGCGCTGAGCCGCGGAGAAGGGCCCGCCTCTCGTTACCCGCTTCGTTGTAATACGGCGAGTATAATGAATGTTTGATTTGACTTTTTACGTTTTAACCGCTTTTAGGTTGCGCGACCATTGGACCGAGAGACGAAAACAATTTACGATTTAATGCTTATCGCCACGGATGGTCTTCACAATGCCTCAGCTCGAATCCGAGTTGTAGTCGGAGACATCAACGACAATCCTCCTTTCTGTCAGCAAGTGAGCTTGTCTTTTGTTACGCTCAACCTGATATCACGTCATACTACGATCTAATTTCTTGAATTCGTGATGGCCGTTATGCAGCTGTAATTGTTCTTACACCTCCTAGTTTTAACTTAAAACAATTTTTCATCGCTTGCGCATGCAAAAATGGCTTCTGTGTATCACGTTAGTACTTTATTTTAACTACTTTTTTGTCGACAGTGTCACGAGCAAAAAATAAAGAATTAAGAAGCAGTGTATAATTCTTTACATTGTTTTTATTACAGCTTGAAAGCAGAATAACTGCAAACGCTGCTTTATCATAACTGGCGCGGTATTTGAACTTTGCACTCTCGACTCGACTACACAGCAAGCATTGTAAGTGATACTCCAAACTGTTTTGCAGATGTCGTATTATGGTCGAGTGAGTGAAAACAATCCCCTTCGATCTTTCATCCTCAGAGTGTATGCTGAAGATCTTGATTCTGGAGAGAATGGAAGAATAGTCTACTCTCTCAGTGGCTTACATTCCGACAGATTTGATCTGGATCCCCATTCAGGTAAGGCGGAAAATTTCGAAATATTTTCACTCAGTGAGTACTTAAGTGAGTACTTAAGTTTAATTTAGGTCAACTTTATACTTCGGCTGTCATGGACCGCGAAGATAGAGAAGAGTACAGTTTCATAGCGACATCTAGGGACAGAACTGGACAGAGCTGTGCCAGTCAGGTAAGTTACACTCTTATATTTGTCTCATTTAAGCTGTTTTATCGTGATTAAAGCAAAGTAAACCCGAGAGTGACGGCAACATTTATTGGTTTAAAAAATATGAGTATCTCCGAGTATCTCCAATGCGATTCTTTTATTGAAGGTTAATTGTTTCAGATTTACATCACAATTGATGATGTCAATGATAATCCTCCTCAATTTGACCCCTCCTCCCTACACGCAGCCCCAAAGGAGAACCTCCCCGTAAACTCAGTCTTTCATCGTGTTGTTGTGCACGACCCTGACAGAGGTAAATCGAATCAAAAAAATTAAAACTTCATTATATTCGCGCTATTACGCCTCAGCGTGTAACGAGTTGCGGGGCCCATTTCCGCGGTTTAGCTTCTGGGCAACACAGCTCCGAAGAAACGTCGCTGCAATGTCGTACCGTTGGCGATGCTGTGCCGATTTGACTGGCCCGGGAATTAAACCCCAGACAAAAACTCAAACTAAATTTTCGATTATACGAAAATTCTCGTCAGCCTTGCTATGCACACTGTTGCATAGCCAATCCGGGCCAAACTCATTCTAGACTGTAAAAATTCTTTAGGAATGAGTCTAAGACTGGATTGGCTGTGCATAGCAAGGTTGACGAGACTTAAATTAGTCGAAACATTTAACTGATTTGTAGTTGTGGTCATAGAAAGATCCTTGTATCTGATTTTGTATTTTTCAACTTTATGTCACTTTGTTGCAAAAAGGATGCCGATATATCTGTTGCAAAAAGCTAATAAAAACCTAAAAAAATTCAGCCCTATGGTTCTGCTTTAGATTTCATGAGAACAAGAAACAAAGAAAATAGCTTTGGGGGTGTTTTTGTCGTTACAATTATTGATTTTTTTAGGAGAAAATGGTTCGTTTATGGTTTCTTTGTCTGACGATGGAAATGGTCAATTTTATATCGAACCTGAAACAGGATTGGTTGTTTTGACTAAACCACTCGACCGTGAAAAGGTTTCTTCGTATGACGTTGGTATCCAGGTAGACTATCATCAACGTTTAGTTTCTCTCTTTTTGTTCTTTGGTTGAAATTACATTTATACATCGTCTGTGAAACCCAGTTGGATCTATCTATAGAACCCATTTCCAGTCCATAATTAATCTATTCCAAATCAGTACTCTTATCTGATGAACTTACCTGTAAAACGGATCTATCTGTAGTATCTGTATAAAGAAAACAGACCTATCTGCATAACCAGTTCCAAATGCAAAAACGTCTGAGGTTTATTATGGATTTGGAATGACTTACTTTGTCACAAAATAACGCCATTTGGAATAAACAAATAATAAAAAAAAAAATGGTGTAGCATAGAACGAGAACAAACAATGAACTCAAGTGAGATTAACAATCCGCAATGTAGCATTAGGTTTTGAGAAGAAAAGACGACTGGCAATCCCTTCACTCGTCAGTGAGGAAAGTCAAAGGATTGAGACATCGTTATCATGTCATCATCAGTTTTAGTGAGATTCACCCCGTTTATTTTTGGTGGTGTAGAGGGATGACCTGTTTTTTTGGAATGAGTGCTACATCACATTTTCACTGGGTGTAGGAAAGTTTACAGTTTATATTAAAAATATATCATTGTATTGAATTTTTTGTTTTGCTCTGATGGTGATTATATTACCAGGTCACAGATCGAGGCAGACACCAGCAGTTGACTACCAGCGCGGTTTTGCTCATTCAAGTTCTAGACGTCAATGATAACCCCCCTGTTTTTGATAAAATCCAGGTTGGTATTTAGTATTTACGTGAAGTAAAACTCTCATTTGTTTTGGGAAAAACAAATGGTTTTCGCAGTTGCACATACAGCGACTTTTATTCGTGTGCGGATTGTGAACATTTCATATGCCATAATGTTGTCTGTTAATGCAGAGCCCTGATGTAAAATCGTAATTTTACTCTAGATCTCAACCGAACGGTACCACAGAGGTCTGCCAAGAAGCACTTCAAATCTTCATTATACTCGCGGTATTACGCCGAAGCGTGTGAAACGAGCAGTGCGGCTCATCTCCTCGACTTAGCGTCTAGGCAACAACACAGTTTCGAAGAAACGTCGCAGCTGTGGCGAACCGTTGGCGAGTGTGTCTGATTTGACCGACCTGGGAATCGAACCGGTGACCTTTCGTGGCAATAGCGACGTCTTTAACCACTACGCCGACCGGCCGGTCTCAAAAGCACTTCTCCTTTAGGCCTTATATATTAAAAGTAGACGTTAAACAGTCAAGCTGTTCGAGGTTGACTGTGATCAGCCCGTACATCTTTATCCCTATATGTTGAGGTAAACACTTTCTACAAGAAGTTTAAAGAAGGAATGATTCGTGTTTTTTGCAGTACGAGGTTAAAGTAAACGAGAATGCATCGTTGGGCCACATGATTGGGGCTGTGTCGGCCAGAAGTTTGGATATTGGGGCCAACGCTAGACTGAGCTATTCCATCGTTCGAGGAAATGAACATAACAAGTTTGCAGTTGACAGTGAAACTGGTGAGCTTTGGTTTTTATTACAAAATAAAAGCTACTCAATTAACTGCATAAGAGACGTATTAATGACGTGAGTAGTCGACTTGAGCAATCACTCCCCCAAAACGTTTATCTCAGCAAACACTGCTAAGGCTGCTTGAACGACATTGTGAGTTGAGATTTCTGATGTCCATGCATTTTTACGTGCCGTAACACCATAAAAGTATGCTGTTTCCCCCAACAGAAGTTGCGAATCCGCTCTAAGCCATGACAACGCATTTTTTCATTTTTCAGGTCAAGTGACTATAGCATCAGAACTTGATTATGAAACTGATCGAAGCTACGTGCTGAAACTTGCTGCTTCGGACATGAGCGATCATCCTCTGACCAGTGAGTGTACAATGAAAGTTGAAGTAATGGACGTAAACGACAATCCACCTGAATTTGCGTCAACTGCCTATCACGTGAGTTTTGACACATGTAATAAGAAAAAGCCGGCATTTTAACGTTGCTATGACGTTGCATACTATAACGTATAGTAAGAAAGAAGGTATCATGACGTTGCTATGACGTCGGATATTATGACCAGGTTGGTAAAAATCGATTGTAATCGATATTCGATTGCTATATTCTTTACTTTTTGTTCATCCAATGCACTGGACCCATTATTTTTTAAATGAGTATCGAATATGGCCTAGTCTTTACTTTTTTTTTGGCGCAATTCGATATTCCATATTCGATTCTTTTTTGTCCAGGTTACTTTATCTCACTTTAGTAAATTTAAAATAATCGTCGATATGTCATTACTTGTTTTTGCTGATACATTTTTTGTGTCAAAAAAACAAAAAGATTTATAATAGCAAAGTTGCTTCGCATATACTATGTCCGTGGTTTGTCTGTAAGTTACCGCATGAATGTGAGTACATCACAAAAAATGCTTGGCGTACACCGCTAAACGCTCAGTGTAATATCGAATATCGATTACGATATTCTTTATTCTTTACTTTTTTAAACTACCATCGAATTCGATTATTTCTTTACTTTTCTAGAACTATCGAATATCGATCATTTTACTTTTTTGGGTATCGATTCCCAACCCTGATTATGACATTACGATATGTACATGTTATGACGTCATAAGAAAAGTGGTATTATGACGTTGTTATGACGTTAGATATTACAACGTCATAAGAAAGGGGTTTTATGATGTTGTTTTTTGTTTTCAGGTTTCTCTCGCAGAAGACACTCCAGTCGACTCCGTTTTTCTTACGTTATTTGCGTTAGATCAAGACTCTAACGATGCTGGCAATGTGACGTATCAATTGGAGGCGACCGATTCGCTTTTTAAGATCAATGAAGACAGCGGCAAACTTGAAATTGCTCATCCTGGACTTGATTACGAAACCCAAAACAGTCACGTGTTTAAAGTAATTGCGCGCGACTCGGGAATACCACGGTTGAGTGCTCACACTACAGTGAACGTAACTGTCGTAGATGTCAACGACAACAGACCCACATTCAAATTGAAAGCCCCACCTGGCGGTGTAATTGACCCAGCAGCTTGCTTATCTAATGGAGTTAACTGCACGTTTTACGTACGTGAAAGCGAGACCGTGCCTGTTGAGAAGGGAATAGTACGTTTGAGTGCGGATGATGCGGATGGAGATGGCAACGGATCGCCGTTTTCTTTCCGTATCAAGGATGGCAATGATGCAGGTAAATAATATTAATAACATGGCCCAGCGCTACCTCGAGCAGATGATATTCTTCCTGACGGGTTTCAGTTGCGGCTGGAGCCGACCGCATTTGGCAGAAGACAATGAACCGGGCCCTGCTGACTCGAAAAGTGCAAGCTATTCAGCAGTCTTCCGCGAATAACTGTTGCATTTTCAGTTGTATAATGTGAAAATACCCACGATTATTTAAAGGTTACATTTAGCTTTGAGTGGCGATTGCTTTAGTTTTCTTGAAAGATTAAATTTTGAGACTTTCAAAACGGCGATGATTTGAAGAATCCAATGTTTCTATCTCGCTAACGCCATTGTGGTTTTTACGTCTACTATCTATGATTCCTCATGCTCCCAATTTTCTTGAATTTTATAGCTGTTATTCTTAAATCGATGCTGAAAAAGTTGAGACTTCTTACAACTACCATTAATACTTTCATTTTCAGATTTATTTTACTTGGATGAGAACAATGTATTGAAATCCGTGAAACCGCTCACTTTGAACGATCTTCCTGAAAATTTAAGATCCGATTCTGGGAAACAAAAACATTTGATCCATAATTTACGGCTTGAAGTAGAAGATTTCGGATCTCCACTCCGTTTATCTTCTGATCCGGATTTACATTTAAACATTGTTGTGATTAAAGAAAGTTTATATCCTCCCGTTATGACATCACACGAAATTTTAATTGTTTTAAGTCCAGGTAAAACTTAAAGCTTTTCTACTCAAGACAACTAGGTGTTTAAACAGATGATTACTGGAGTTGATCCCATTATACGTTAGATCTTATCAAAAATATCACCAGCTCAATCATCCAGATTTTTTGTTGAATAGCATTTTTATCTCATTGCGAGAGACCCACCAAGAAGGTGTAAAAAGCTCGCTTAGAAGTTGCCAACCACCTGCCTATCGCTCAAAAGTGGGAAGCCCCGTCGAGTGACTTTCTAAAGGGAACAACAAGTGAAGCAGCTGGATTGTTTTTATACATCAGCCAAAGACGCTGTGAATACCTTTTCTTGAGCCTTCTGATAAACTTGAGTTTAAGATTTTGGATTTTCTAAAAAATCTGCCTCCTTCTTTTTGGTATTGTGTCAGTTATCAATTGTGTATTTTTAGATGCTGAGGAATTCGTTGGTGACGGAATAACACGTAAACTCCACGCAACAGATCGAGATTTTTACGATCGCGATCGACTTCGCTTCTCTCTATCATCACCTAACGACTTCGAACGCTTTGTCATCGATCCACTTACTGGAGCAATCAGTGCTACAGTGCCTCTACCGATCGGAGTCCACAATATAACAGTCAGAGTTAGCGATGGAAGCAGAATCACCCTCTCAACTGTCTCCATAACTGTTATTCAGATAAATCAGCAATCCATTGAAAGCAGTGTTGCCGTTTCTTTTTCTGGCATAAATGTAAAAAGTTATTTTTCTTCTTTCCATTCACATTTTATCGAGAAATTGGAAACTCTTTTACCAGAAGGTTTTGTTGCTAAAAGAGATCTTTTATTGATGTCAATACAAGCTTCTGGCAATTCAACCGAGCTCCTATTTGGGATCCGTAAGCCTCCCATTTCTTCATCGAAATCTGGAAGGGAATACTATCTTTCTAAATCTATACAAAATATCTTGGACAAAAATCGTTTACTAATCCAAGAAAGTGTTGGGGTTAAAATTGAAATTATTGAAGGCACTAATTGCGCAGTTAGATACTGCGCCCATGGAAAATGCTCTCAAGTTCCAACTTTTTTAAATTACAATGGGGGCTCTACACCAATTAGCACTGATAGTTATAGTGTTGTGGCTCCGTTGTTCGAGAGAATAAAGACATGCCAATGCCCTCTTGGAACAACAGGAGATTCCTGTGAATCGATCTGCAGCAGTAAAAATAACCCATGCCCAAGAGGACACCGTTGCATCCAGGATCAATCAGAAAATTTGGGATATCGCTGCGACCCCCCAAACCGGTCAAGTACCATTATGTCCTTTACTGGCCGGTCCTTCATTCAATTTTCTTTGGATCAAAAAACTCGAAATCTTCCATTTCAAGTTAATCTTAGACTCAAAACTTTTCAATCCAATGCAACTGTTTTTTATGCAAGTGGGTCCGGCCATTTTGCAAAACTTGAAACGTATATGGGTTACTTGAGGTTCTCGTTTAATTGCGGCAGCGAACCTCAAACAATGCTGCAAGATTTACTGAAGCTAATCGATGGCCGATGGTCTAATGTTGTCATAACTGCCATGAATGAATCTCCAACTAGTCCATGTGGCTTTAGACTTACCCTTAACGGAAAATATATTGCGACAGTGAAATCCCCAGGCGGAAAGAGCAATTTAAATATAACTGAATTAATCTTTGGAGGCCAGCCTGGTCTTAAATCAAAAAGAAGTTTAAGTAAAGCTTATCACAAGAGTACTTCATCATCCAATAACTTTCCTATCAAGTTCGGTTTTAGAGGATGCATTCAGAATGTGGAAGTTAACGGTTTGCATTTAACTGGAAACCCAAAGTCTGAAGTGAAAATCAAGGACAAAACAGGAATCTCAAACAAGTACGTCTTAACAGAAATTGCTTTAATATGAAACAGCTAAAGCGCTAAAAATAATATTACGGACACTGGCAAAAAAAAACAGACAGGGAAGGTTATAACTAGCCTCCCCTTGCCTCTATTTAACTTAGGGTACGCTTGCCCGAGTTTGTGACCTCTGGTTCTATCTACAGCTTTTAAGGTTTGTGAGTTTATTTAGCAAAGCCCGCTTGCTAACCATTTTGTATCACTTGTTCAGATGTTCCAGTAGCCTTATTAACATGGGGGCTTGCAATGATCGGCCTTGTCTCAACAATGGGCGCTGTCTTCCTATGCCTGACGGAGCACATGAATGTGACTGCCCGCCAACGTACAATGGTGATAATTGTGAAGAACTCAACTTGTGTGCATCCATTCCTTGTCAGAACAAAGGGTATTGTACTTCTGATGGCAGCGATGTCCAGTGAGTAATAGCACTTTTTTGGGGGCGTTGGGGGGAGAGCTAGGAGTTCATGCGATGACTTGATATAAGCTGACACACCAAAATGAATTGACCATCAAGTACCATGTACCATACCAGAAATGGCGTGATTGAACATGGCCTAGCTGTACCGCGCACAGATTACACGGTCAATTACATGTGACATATATACCGGGTGCCTGCCTGCTCGAAGAGCGCAAGCTCGCTTTGCAGTCCTACTCATTGCTGTTGAATTTTTAGTTCAGTATTTGAATATCTTAGTCATAAACAGCTTGAGGCAAGCGTTAGAATCTTGGTGAACATTCTAACCGATCTGTTTCCATGAATTTGCATTCCAGATGTCACTGCGATAATGGCTTTTCTGGCAAACGATGTGAAACATCACTTGCATGTCAAGCAATTGAAAAATGCCACCACGGAGGCAACTGTACTGTGGACAATAATGGACAGCCTAGATGCTTGTGTGACCAGGGTTGGACTGGACAGCATTGTGAGATTGACATAAATGAATGTGAGAGCACGACCGCCCAGGACACCTGTGGTGGGCACGAAAAATGTTTTAACTACGAAGGAGGGTTTGCCTGTAATTGCCAGGGTAAGTTGGTTGAAAATGACGTTTTGTCTTGCACACGTCATAATGTGACATGAGGTTCTGCTGTAATGTTTTCCCCCAAGCTTTAGGGCAACGATTACCCTGTCCACATGTGGTTCCCAAAAAGACCACGGGCTTTTCGCATCATTTTTCGATATACTAAAAAAAGCGATTATGACATCAAAAATTTCATTATAATGCAGAAACTTCCTGGGGCTTTGTAACCACTCAAACTGGACATGTGGACACTGAACAGGTTAAATGTGGGTCACTGATTGGGAAAAAAATTAAACCCAGATTTTTAATTTGAGAGTAAATTACAAATTATTTCAGCTTCTCGCAATTACAATTTTAACTTTTCATACTTTGGTTAGAAAAATCTTGATAAATACAGTAGTATTCAAAGTTTCTCCGTCAGGCACTCGGCACAAGCGAGAAGTGTTTATGTGATGCATATCTTGCTCCAAACAGCGTTCAGTCACTTTTGATTGACATCAAATGGGAAAATATGTTCTTTGTGCCTAATATGACGTTTCAGAAAACAACCAAAATTGAAAGTTTTTGACCAAACTGTTCAAGTTGGTGATGATCATATTGTGTTACTTGTGGCTCCAGTAGCCTTGCACAAAAACTTTTCATTTTTAGACCCTGGGTCGGAGATTAAACACCCCAAATGCAAATTTGTCGCGGATCTGTTAGAACAACCATCTTCTCCAAACGATGATCAATCTTCGAGCATCATTATCATCGCTGGATCATGTCTAGGAGGAGTGCTCATTATCTCCATTATCATCACAGTCGTTTGTATAAGGAGAAAGAAAAAACAAAAGAATGGAAGGAGGTACAGAGGAGGAAGTCGCAGGAGCGAGGATATTACCCCAATTGGAAACTTTAATTCGAGTAAGAACTTTAACATCGGTACATTCTGGTTGTAAGTACTGATAGGGCATATTGACTTTTATATTATGCAGCGGAAACCATCCTTAGATATTTGTAATTTTTTTATATAATGAGCAAATGCAAAATAGACTTTTCGTAAGATGGTTACCATTGTGCATAAACAATTTTGATTAATACACCTACGAGCTATTTGACCCCGTAGATCAGGAAATTTGTGGACTTCAGTTTGGAAAAAGTTGAACGAGCAATGATGGAAACAACAACAGTTGAGCTTGACGAAAGTTAGACAGTGGAGCTTGCTTACAGGTTTATCGGTTTTGCAGGTCGGCATCGTCCTAGTCAATTGCTTCCTCCTCAAATACCTCGAAGACCGAGTGATTATCAACCCAGCTCCAGTGATCCATTTAGCATGACAGAGCTGGTAATTTTACTTTTAGTTTACAATGTCTGTAGTTGAAGGTTTCTTCTCTGAAATCAAACAAGCAACGCTAAGAAAAAGAAAAATCGAATCTTTATTATACTCGCGATATTACGCAGAAATATGTAACAAGGGCGGTGCCCTTTGCTGCTTAGCGCCAAGCAACACAGCTCCGTCACAGCAGCGGGCAGTTACCGTCAGTGTCCGAGTTGACCGGCCCAGGAGCCGAACTCAAGACCTTCCGCACCGATAGCGATGTAGCAGTAGTAGTAATTTTTATTTTTGGCCATGAAATAACAAACATCGATATCACAAACTACAGCGAGGCGAAAAATAAGGAAACAACGACAAAACGATATAGACGATTGGTGGTACAGCATTTGAAGATAGCTTGTAGTAGAAGAATCATTTTTCCCAAAGCTTTTCATTAGACACTCTTCAGGGGAAATCGTCAGCATGAAGAATGATACGTTAAGACAAAACGATATAAGTAAAGACGTGCTTGTAACAATAGAACAGTTGAAAAAAGGTGGAGAATTTGCACGGTCGCTGATGTCTTTAACCAACACGTGCACTGGCAAGTACGCTGAGAGAAAAATAGGCTTAATATCTAATATCATCAGCGTGTTATGCGGTGAAGCAGTCGTTTTGTAAGCCGTGTCTTGTCTATTAAAATTTTGACTGGTTGCAGTAGAATCGGCAGCGTGGTCGAGTAGTTAGGAGCGCCGTTTTTACGACAACCATAATCGCAAGGTTAATGGTTCAACTCCTACCCTAGCTTCGTTGTTGCGTCCTTGGATAAGATGCTTTACGATAGTTGTTTCTGCTTGGCGGAATCTAACACGCTGAAAATTCAAGAAATCAGAAGCCAAACTCAACTGGAAAACTCGGAAACAAAGACAACTCCGAACTGAGTCCGGATTCGTTCTATGTAGAGCGTCTCTATCGGTTTCTCGTGACAGGAAGATAAAAATGAAGAAATCAAATCATCCCTTGCAAAAAAGTGGACAAATTGACTTGAACAATGGTTATGCTGTAACTGACTACTAATCTTCTACAGGAGCAACGAAATCCTCTGGTGGGTCTCGTGCATCCTCAAATTCCAATGGCGACCTTCTCCTCTTCAGCTGCTCCATCTGATAACGGATCAGTTCGAAAAACGTCTTCTTTGCAGCAAGAATACAATCACCAGAGAGTAAGTTGAAGGATTAAAGAGATTTTCAAGTAGCAATTTCTCCGAAATGAGTGCTCAGATGCAAAAGTTCTTTGATTTGCGGCATTGTTATCTAGGTGTTAAGTTCAACTCCAAAAGAAGTATGATTAGGAGAATCTTTTACAGTTGCTCTTTAGCCCTGGATAAAGAAAAGTTTAATCTAACTATTACATTAACTCAGGTTCCTGAATCCTCTTTATCCTCTGTTCTTCATCTTCCCCCATCGCGAAGAAGTTCATCTTCATTTGTAGATCAACAAGGTGAGGACGCTTTGTGTGAGAAAGTTTTCGTTAACTCGCAATCGCTGTGATGCCTGGTCAATTTTGACTTGATCATAAATAAACTTGAGTCACTCGGTACAGCCTAGTTGCAATGTCAGCAGTAATAATATAACTATCTTTTTTCATGTTAAAATGTCATTGCACAGGAAAATTTGATGAACATCGGAGTCTTTTTAGGAAATCTTTGGGATATTGTTGGAAGGAGGCCAAGTGGGTCTGCAATTTTGACTCCCTCTTTAACCAGCGTGCCCCACCAAATTGGTGCAGGAGCTTGGGGGAAAAGATCGGATGCACCAAGCTCACCAGAGTCCCACCGAAGTTTTATGAGTAGTGCATCCGCGCGTAGAGGACATCGGAGTCAGAGAAGTGATGCTCTTCCAGGACATTACAACACTGGAAAAAGGAGAAGACAAAAACAACTTCTTCAAATGATTGCTTTAAAAGTACGATGTCTCGGTTTAAAATATTTAACAACAAAAATCGGAGGAGCTTTCTTGATTCTAATTCTCTTGCTGAAAAGCTTTGGCGAAATTTATTGATGTTTTGAAAGCTTTTTATGTAATGCTTACAGCAAACTTGGATTTGGGGGTGAAAGTTCAACCAAGACCTTGTAATTGTAACGTATTTTCAAGCTTTGCTCTCTGCCTCCGGATGCAAAATAAATCAATTTGTGATACTTCAAATCAAATTAATTTCTGCCAAAATCATTTTGTTTGTTACTGTTGCTAAATTACGGACAAAAAGCCTAAATGCTGAGAATTCCTTCAAGCTTTCTAAACCTTGTTAATTGTATTCGCAGGAGAAAAATGAGCAAGAAAACGTACAAATTCAAAGGGTTTTGTCGCATTTGGTCAATCAAGAATTGCAAGATGACTATTATTATGAACCTGATAGTCGAAACAGCAGCTTGAGAAGCAGCTTGTCCCAGTATCGATCCTCGATGCGCAGACAAGATCCAGCTACAGGAGCAACATCCAGTTTGGTGTCTTCTTATTCTAAAAACGGAGGCAGGTCTGCCGATGCAAGGAAGATTAGTGATCCTCATTCTCGACACTTTTCTGAAGGTGCTTCTCACAGCCTAGGCTCATCTTCAGATAAAACTCCGGATACTGCATCCAGTCCAACGTCAGGAATGGAGCTACCTCCTCCTCCTAACGAATATGAACTTCAGGCTTTAAAAGAAGAAGATGAAAACATTGGCTCTTCATCGCAACTATCAAGAGATTCCGCTTTCACTGCTGCTCCCATGTCGTCGTCTCATTTTTCAAATCCACAATTGTCATCTAACCAACTTCATTCTGCATCGTGTCCAGAAAATTCTCGTCCAAAAAAATCTAGAATTCCTCCTGCTCACAGTCATCATCATGCGCCTTATTTTGATGTTCGCAAAGATCATTCCACCGCACCACCTACTCCAGCACATTTTAAAGAACACCTTCCCATGTCCTCTTTATCTGAAGATGAAGAAAATGCCCAATTGCAATATCTAATGAGGTCCGAAAGAACGAACGTCCAATCGAAACACCCAAACAAGAGAATGAAGAAAAAACTAAAAAAGCACCGTAAGCCAAATACTGAAGACACGACAACAGAGCAGGAAGTTGCATTCCTTCCAGTTTTCGATGATGTGAACTCCTGATGTTGAATCAAATTTTTTATTCAGGTTGACGGAAGACTTTTACTAGTTTGCTGCTTAAGAAGCTTCGTAATTAACCAAAACTTTAGAAAAAATGTCGTGACAGCAACGAAAACAGTATCTCTGTTTTGTCAACGTTCCCAATTCAATTCTTCCTGTTCTGGATGTTTAAGGCGTCTTTTTCTACTTTTGCTGCTGCTACTTTGTTTTATTTTTTACTTTTGTATTTCTCTACACTGTGCATGTGTTTTGCAATGTGTAAACCGTACTTTAATGACTTTTTGTGAAAAGTGTGGTCGCATTTTCAGATCGCTTCATTAAAACTTTGAAATGTGTGACCAATTATTATTTTTTCATTGAATCTTTTGCAATTTTCACAGCAATAATTGCGAAATAACGAGAATTGCAGATTGAAGTGGGCAAACCATTCGGTTATGTCCATAGGCTTGATGAACATTAGAATGAAAAATCACATTTTGACGATTGCAGCAAAATTGGCATACTGAAGCTTAATCTCAATTTTTTTATATTTTTAAATTTTGGAAGTTTAGAAACTCGATGAAAATTCATAATTTGGCGATTTTTTGCAAAATTGGCTTCAAGACAAAATATTGAATTTTGACAGACTTAGTGATATCATAATAATGGTCAGAAAACAAAAATTAGCAGAAAATGACGTAGCCAGCGCCAACTACTTTTAGCAAGTGTAGACAGATCTTACGCCGACCGCTCAGCGTAGAAATATTTTTTACGCCAAGTGTAGACCAGGCTTTAATTGGTGAGTCCATTCACTAACATGGTTTCGAACGAGGGTTATTTGATTCAAGTAATCAAACAGCTGCGCTTGCTCACAAATTTTGTTGTCATTTATGTCAATTTAAACGCGCTTTTGTCGCTCACTGTACTGTTTCTCAGCAGTTAAGACTCGGATTGCAAGATGCAGCAACCAGTTGTTAATAACTTTTTCAGCAAACAAGCTCACTGAATTTTTTAATGCAGTAACAGCACAGCTGTCAGCGCGTGATGCTTAGATAAGGTTCGGTTTTCGGTTTGTATATCATTTTCAAGTGTTAGTTCTTTTATTTGATTTTATAAAGTAGATTTGAGGATGTCAAGTCGACAAGACTGTGTCACGAATTAATCCAGGTATGTCCAGAAACTAGAGTATTTAGTCGCTGTCAGCTCAGCTCTCCGCCACGTGTAGCCTAGGCTGGTTGAATTCAGTTTTAAATAATTTTGATTTTGGAGTTGAGAATTACTTCGAAAATATCTCTAGTCGTAAACTTGAGTGAGATCGATCCGCAACAGTGTTTAAGTAACTGGCGTATCTACAGGAGGAGCTAAGGGGCTCGTAATTACGCATTGCATATTACCTATTGAATGCAGTGGTAGGCTGCTGCGAAACCTTCTCGTTAGGTAAGCACATCGCCATCGATGCAGAGGTGTGATTCGATTCCCAGGCCGGTCAAATCGGACACGCTGTCGCCTTCACTCGTTACGCGCTTCGGCGCATTACCGCGAGTATAGCTGTAGTGATAATTTGTGTTTAATGTACCGCGAGTAAGCCCATACCTGTAATGAAAACTGCCGTACTTTTGGATGTAGGCTATACAAAAACGCAAAATAACAATTTAAGCACCCCTCTTTTCCATAATAGTGAAATATTTGCCTTTGGTCCTTACGCCTTTGCTTTTTCTTTTTCCATTGCAATACTGTTTTGTTCGCCAAGAAAAACTTATCGGTGAGTTGTGTTTCGGTTAATTTTAAATTTTTCTGTTGAATGGTTGTACTAAGAGCACAATCTTGACTCGCCACCGCTGCCATGTTTCTTCGGAGCTGTGTTGCCCTGGCGCTAAGCCGCGGAGATAAACCCCGCCACTCGTTCACGCTTCAGCGTAATTCCGCGGTTAGTTGCTGATTAGTTTGTTACTTCCTTGCACTTACATTTTGCAGCAATTAAATTACAGCTGCGTTACAGTAATCTGATTGTACAAAAAGTTTTTGTGGAACTGGATGTGTTGTAACTCTTTCTGTAAGCTTTTGTGGAACTGTAAAGCATGAGGCTATTTAGAACCTGACCTCAACGAAGCAGAAAATCTCGGATGTCAGAGTGCTGGATGAAGCGTTGCTTTTGGAGCCGGAAATTGGGGGTTCAATTTCAAGTAAGGTCAAACCAACTAAAAGATGGTATTCACAGCTTCTCTGCATAGCGTTCAGTAAAAAGACAATGTGAAAAACAAGCCGGTAAGTTTACATGTGGCGTTGGGAAAGGCACTCGGCGAGTTTCGACAATCTTGGAGCGACAGACAGATGGCCGCCAACTTCTAAGCGAGCTCGTTATAGCGCTTTGATCGTTTTTTCGTGATGTGAGGAAAAATATGCAACTAATCAGAGTTGAATATTTTAATCGATATTCGATATATTACACTGAGCATTTAGCGGTGCACGCCAACCATTTTTTGTGATGTCCTCACATTCATGCGGTAACTTACAGACAAACCACGGACATAGTATATGCGAAGCAACTTTGCTATTATAAATCTTTTTTGTTTTTTTGACACAAAAAATGTATCAGCAAAAACAAGTAATGACATACCGACGATTATTTTAAATTTACTAAAGTGAGATAAAGTAACCTGGACAAAAAAGAATCGGATGTGAAATATCGAATTGCGTCGAAAAAAATTAAAGACAAGGCCATATTCGATACTCATTCAAAAAAGTAAAAGCTCCAGTGCATTCGATGAACAAAAAGTAAAGAATATCGCAGTCGAATATCGATTACAATCGATTTTTCTCAACCCTGCAACTAATTTTATACTGCTTGTTGAATTAATAATTGGTTAATTTTTTATTATTTGGATTGCAAGCTGATGCTAGGGTAAGTGCTCAGCAGGCGGTAGCTATCTCAGCCTATCTCTTATTGCCACACACCAGAAGTGCCAGCAATTAAACAAATCTTTTCAAAATTTTTCACCCTTCCGGGCAAATTTCTGGATATGCCTCTGCCCATGCTATAACAGTAGTGGATATGCGCATGTCAAAATCCCCCACCCGAAGTATATTTCTAGGTATGGCCCGGATAGCTACAACTTCGTGTAGTGCTGATAAGTTGAAATCTTTGGTAAGCGCAGCAACATATATATTGCTATCCATTGCTTGAAACATCCCGGTTCTACGCCTCTACGACATTAGCGAAAAAGACGGAATTTAGTACAGCGGGTCACTATTTGGAATGTAAATTTACTTACGACACTTAAAACTTGACGGCGACTGACACCAAAAACAGCTTTTGACAAAACGATGTGGTGTTACATTCTGTGTCGTCAAATCGGTTCAACAAATAAGTTTTCAGCGATAAGGATTAGCTCAAGCGGTATCACGCATGGCTTGGAGATTCGTTTTGTCGGGTTCAATTCACGACTGGAGACGATCGCATTTGACATATGCTGTATTTCAGGTGGCTGATGACTTGAAGAGCGGAAGCTAACTTTGCTATGGAATCAAAAAAATGTATATCTTCCGGTTTTGTGAGTGTAGAAGAGTATCGATGTATGAATATTCACATGTGTGTGTGGTGGGGAAGAGAAGGTAGTAGGGTGGAGCCCTCTTATCCCCCTCCTGGATTCACCAATGATTGGTACCACTGCGGCTCAAAATTTCACAAAAATGCTGTTGTTTTTTTGGCGTAATATCTATTTATTTTGACGCAGGTTTACTCGTATAGCCGAGCTACATCTTTCGATGAACAGCAGTGTTGGCTATCATTCCAAACGCATCAGATATAGTCATAGGAAAGTAAAGAGCTAGATTGGCGCTTCGCATTCTCACCTGACTGGGCTGTCGCATTTGAACTGTAAGTAACATTACAGCTTCATAATGCATGCTAATAATCATCTTGATTATCCTTCTCCGAAGAAAACAATCAACTTTGCAATGATAATGTTATTAAAATGGTTTTCCATGCCTGAAAAAAATCAAACTAGTTGTGGAAGTTAGCGATATTTGTAACCCGTGTGATTATATCTTCGTCGATGCTTTTGTACGCATTTTACCGGTATTTAGTGTGATGTGGGCTTTAAACTGGAAGCAAACTGGGTTTCCTTCAGAGATCTACGCAGCACTTTTTGTCGGGTTTTGCTCTTAAACTACCGTAATTTAGTTTCACTAAAGCTTTATTGCCGGGTTTTGAATGTCTATCAGAATCTGAGTCTAATTTGCAAGACGAATTCGAATTGTTTTTACTTGTGGTTAGTTCTTCCGGGCAGAAATGGAAACCGGTCGGATCGACCAGCATCGGTTGGGTCGAGAGTCTTCAACCGGCCGGTCAAGCCGGACGAAAAACCGGTCAAATTCTCCTTTCTTGCAACTAAAATACTCCCAAACACCAACCGAAATACACATACCGACATGTATTTTTTAAATAAAAGTTTTATGAAAAACGGCATTAACAAATCAGTGAAATCACACCTTTTGAAAACAAAGATTTGTTGCCTGTTTTCAACAGTAAGACTTGCATACTTGCTAGCGTAGTCGACGTTCTCTTTTGTCATTACATTACCGGACCGCTCCATCGTATTTAGCTTCCATCCAAGTTCGCGGGCTTGTCGGGTTGTGACGTAACAGCCAGGGCTGGTTGTGGCGTTTGTTAAAGTGGTTCAGAAAAAGAATGATTTTGAAGTTGTTTGTTAAAAAAGAAGGGCCTCTTCATGATAAACAGGCTTTACCACCTATCGATTTATGCTAACCATTCAAGTGGAAGTTATGTGCAACAAGTAACATGTCAACTAAATGTCAAAGTCAATTCAAATAAAGTTAAATAATGCAGGATTCATCTTTATCCAAGTGAAACAAATAACAGGTGAAGTTTACTTTCATTCAAAATACTGCTTTTATTAGATAAAATTTTACGTGTTCAATATATCTACTGACAAAGTTAGTGGAAACTACAGTTTGTCATTAGGTTTATTGAACACTGAACATACCCCTTCAGTAAAAAAAAAACAAAAAACCGGTCAGCCGGCCGGTCAACCGGCGAAGATTTTGAATTTTACCGATCGGGTTGGGTCGAGAAAATCCTGACCTGTTCCATCTTTGCTTCAGTGGTTTCACATTACGTAAACATTTGCACACACGATCAGCAGCGTAAGTAGGAGGGCCTCGGGCCGCAGGAACACCGCCCCTTTTTTGTAAAAAAACAATCACTATGGGCGAATGAAAACGGTGCCTCCTATTCTTTAAATCCAGCGCTGCTCCTCCTGTAAATGTTCTGCTGGCTACGCCTCAACACCCAATACATGCTCCTGAGCATCAAATGTGCATTTCTATTGCTTCATTTTTGATCTTGGGCCACGAAAAAAGCGATCAAGGTTGCATTCAATATCCATAAAATGCATTCCTGCCGCTCAAAAGCCGTTTTTCCGACGTTTTAAACACAGTTTCGCTGTGTGATTTAGTTTTTCTGCTTTTCTAACGTCACATTCTATTATGCTACCATTTTTTATGAAGTGTTTGTACTAGTGAAATATATGCATCAATTGCATCATAGACAAACCTAGACAAGTTTCGAACCCGTGATATTTTGTCCCGCAGACCAACAGTTGTATAGGGCGCCGTTAACTCAAATTTGTGAAACGATTTTTTGATTATTTAAATAAATAGTCATTTTAAACAAATGTTCAAAAGAACAAAATAAATATACAGATTTTTTGTTTCTTTATTAAATAGTCGTTTTAAACATATGTTCAAAAATTGATAAACAAAAATAAATATAGAGAAAAGTTGTTCATTTTTTAAATGGTCTAACAATGATCTACGTATTGCGCATTAACTTAAATACTCACTTTGAAATAAACACTTAAAAATAGACAAAAAATAAATGGTCAAAAATAAATACACAAAAAATTTTTGACTACTTAAAGCATTTTTGACCATTTATTTTACATCCATAAAATCAATAAAGGTGAATGCTGACTGGAGAAAAGAATTGCTTATAGTCATTTTCTCCAATCAGCATTCACCTTGATTGATTTTATGGGCGTGAAATAAATAGTCAAAAAAATAATCAAATTTAATGTGTATTTTTTTGACTATTTTTTGTCTGTAAATTTTTTGAATGTTTATTTTGAAGTAAGTATTTAAGTAAATGTGCAATACGTACATTATTGTATAGACTATTTATTAAATAAACAAAACTTTTTGTATATTTGTTTTTGTATTCTATTTGAATAAGATACCCCTGATGATCCCCCTTCGGTGAAACAGACTGTCTGGTTTTAAATAGATGTTTTTAAACAGTGGTGAATTCGTATATTTGTTTTCGTGTAATAGTTTTTGTTTATTTATCTTTGAACATTTGTTTAAAATAACTATTTATTTAAATAATAGAAAATCGTTTCACAAACTTGAGTTAACTAACGGCGCCCCATGCGGCTGCTTTAATTTGCTGCTCCCTGAAATTTGCTACTGTTGAGCGGAGATAACAACGAGTGGCCTATTATATTATTCAAGAATTTACAATCTTGCGGTCATGGTTGTCGTCAGAGACCCCGTTTTCGTCAAAAAAACGGGTTCTCTCATTGCCTGAATCCGCCCATGCTCTCCTGACTACGCCAAAAGCTGACGTAGAAATGACTCTTTGTACTCCACGCTATGGTTGCACGTGAATTCAATTTTTTTAGGTAGAACTTCGGCGATGTTGTCACAACCTGGTGCGACTTCAAGGATTGGGTCGTTCAACATGGAAAAATAAAAGAAAAGTGTTTGAACATGGAAAAGAGACGGGTCACGCAACGACAACCCATATAAGTTTGGAACTTCGATGTCAAGAATTTATCAAGACTGCATGTGCAAAAAGCTCCATCGTGGTTGATGTAACATCAGCGATTCGCTCATCTCCAAAATCGCGTGAAGATCTCCGCTTGCGAACTTTCCAGCTACTTTAAATTTATCTTTCGATTCGGTTTATTTTAAGGCATGGACCCTATAATTGGTTGAGACTTTCATGTAAAATATCACCATTGGACCAACAAAGCTTCATCTTTTTTAGGTGTTTTTGCTCAAACAGAAAGTCTTTAAAACGACGTGCTATGTATTAATGTGTATAACCGAAAATTTGTAGGAGAATTCCAACCCCCCTGGGATCTACCCCTAGACCAGCCAGGCAAATGTGTGCTAATGAGACATAGGCTATGCTCTGTTTTTTGTGCGTTTCATCATTTTTAGACCTGCATCTGATATGTGACGCGAAATACACAGTGCTTCCCAATCGAAAATATGGTTAAAATGTTGGCGATAAATGACGTAAAATCTGTGGATTTATGTGTTTCCCAAAGTTATTCCAAAATTTGACCAGATTATTTGTTATATATGAGGTAAAATTCGCGGATTCGAAGTGTTGTTATTCCAGAATTTGACCGGATTCTTTGTGGTATATGAAGCAAAATCTGCGGATTTTGAGTACCTTCAATGGAGCAGTTTGTGATATTGACGCAAAATCTGCGGATTTTGAGTACCTTCAATGGAGCAGTTTGTGATATTGACGCAAAATCCGCGAATTTGGAGTGCTTTCCCCTAGAACAGTTCATGATATATGACGCAAAATGCGCGGAGGGAGGCTATCCAAAATTGGTCAAGAATTGAATTTTTTTGGAAGATTTGCTTTCGATATATCCGAAATATTTCAATTTATTTTGTAAATGTCCGAAAGATTTCAATCTATTGTGTAATTTCTCAGTGACGTGTTTTCGTATATATCGTGTACGTTTTAATATGAAATTGAAAGGCTTCTCGCTTTTAAATAAACCTTGGTTGTTTAAATATCAATTTGTTTATGTATATACATACGTATATCGGGATTCCGATATATCGAAACTAGCCGATTTATAAATAGGATGACGTATAAAGCTGCATTATGCAGCCATTCAATGGTTAGGCAAAACCGCGACGCATACCGTGGGCTGCCTGCCAGCCTGGACGTATAGGGCTGGATAGCGCTGCCCGATGGGTCAAAAAAATAAACAGCATGAGAATCTAACCCATCACCATAACTCCTCTCATCAAGTCTTCCGTTGCTCTATCCATCTGAGCTAACTCGATTCACATGATGGTGAGGTAAAAACACGATCTTAAACCACGAACTCAAGTATTACATTCATGTAAAATACATGTACAGTATTGACTGGTGAAGCAAAAACCTGATTTTTGCCAAGTGGGCTCGTATTTTTGAGCTGGCCATCTAATCTTGACTGCAAATTATCTGAAAACTATCCAGAGTTGAGACTGACTTTGTACCGTCGATACAACTTCTGTGTTTTCATTTGGAGCTGGTCTACAAGCAAGTAAGCTTAGGATGCAATTTTTCAAGTCTTTGATATTCTCGCCTTTGTAATAAATCCTCTTATGTTTTACCACCTTTCACTAAATCAATGTTATTGTCCAAAAATCGCGTGATTAAAGCTCGGCGAAGTCTTCCATTAACCAAATTTTACGGCTGCAATAAGAACAATTTATATACTAAATATAAGCTACGTTTATTTTAAACAAGTCAGGTAAGGAAACACGAATCAGCAGAAACTCGATCAAAAATAGAGCGTTAAGATGGGTTTTGCAACTCGATTATAGCCAGTATAATTGTAATCATTTTACAAACGTTTCGGTAGAAACTTTTTCCATCATCATTGTAGAACTACGAAGGTAGTTTTTGCCTAATGCCTCTGTAGTTTACACTGATGATGGTATAAGTTTTTACCAAAACGTTTGTAAAATGATTAGCAATATACCGGTTATAATCGCTTGAACACAATAAATTGTTTGAACACGACACAATCGCTTGAACACAACACAAGTTTAATAATTACTTGAACGCAATAAATACACAACTAACGAGAGTTGTAAAAACATGGGCTGATCTTGAAATTTCTATAGTGGGTGAAGCTAAGAATCCAAGTTGTAAGCAGGGAGGAATGAGGCTTTAAGCCTTCTGGATCCGCAACAGGGAAGCAATTTTTGAACTGAGAAAAAGTGTTTCCGGCAAAATACTACAAAAAACGGAATGAAAGATGTTTAGCAAAAGTCGACAAAATGAAATCATCTACTTGAAAGCTCACGGTGCAAAAAAAATAACGGAAATATTTAGCGAAAAACATCACTTTACGAAATGATTGTAAAACATGTACCGGTGGAACAATAATTAATGAAATTTGATGCAAAATGATGCGGTATGCCAAATCCGTAATTCGAAGATGGGTTGAATCTTCTCCTCTGAATAATTATACAGGCTTTGCACTTCATAATGACAAATTTCTGGTCACGCTGTCGGAAAAGGGAGGAGGTCAAGAAGACTCAATTTAGGGGCGGTAGCCGGTGAAAAATTTGGGAAGGCCAGAGCCGCATTTAGACAATTAAAGGCCCAGTTTTCTTAAAAAAAGGTCTTCGTTTGTCAGAAAAAGCCTCGGTGCCCCTCCTTATAGCTCAGCCACTGACTCAAGCCCAACTTAAATTTGTAGTTATACGTATCAATACATTAATGTTTCTCTGCTTCTAGATCTAGACGCACCAAAACCGCGCTATAAAATTTTTTTGATTCCTACTTCCACCCTTCTAAAACAATTTTTTGATTGACCTTTGAGTTCGTTTTTAGCAAAAACTCAAATGTTCGAATTGTTCATTGCTTGCGACCCGCAACAGCAGACGGTTCATTACGAGCATAGAATCATAAGTTAGTAACAAACATCAAATTTAAGAAAAAGCATCCATGACTGACTCGGCGAAATACACATGAAACTACAATTAAAGTTGAAATAAGAGAATTTAACTGAACAAGGATAAAAATTGACACACAATAGGCTACGATTGAAGAATGGAAAAAAGACTAAAAATGAACTAAGCAATGCACTAAACATTAGTCAACGTAGTCAAGATCAAGCATCAAGCTGAAATGGAAACCGCAATCGGAGTCTGGGGTGTACCGCGAAGGCAGTGAAAAATGTAGGGGGGGGCGGGCTGGGCCGAAGTTACACAATGAGAGTCCCCATTTTTCTTTGCCTTTAATGATTAATCTCCAAAAATAAACCGGCCGTTAGCTCAGTTGCTAAGCGCACGTTATCGGTGCGGGAGATCTCGGGATCGATTCCCGGACCGGTCAAATCGGTACAGTGTCGCCAACGGCTCGCCACCGTTGCGACGTTTCTTCGGAGCTGTGTTGCCCTGGAGCTAAGCCGCGGAGATGGGCCCCGCAACTCGTTACACGCTTCAGCGTAATTCGATGAGCATAATGAAGATTTGATTTTTCTCCAAAAATACGTCAAAAACATTACTTACCAAAGAATGATGGCTTACCCCCGGAAAATTAGATAACACAAAGACTCAAACGAATAAACACCCAGCAAAACTTAGGAAAGGACGAGGGTAACACTAGCGGATTATTGGAGCACAGAGCTGAGAGGTTCAAACTCCCCCAAATTTTTACTTAACATCAATACATTACTGCTTATACTTCCAGACGCAAGGTAAGCGATTTTTGATTTTTCATGCGCTTCTGGGTAAAAATAATAAACAATAACAGTTTGGTAAAAATAAAGCAAATCATCAAAACGAACAAACTACTGTATATACAGGTTGGACATGACGGTCATCACCCGTAAAGTTGACACCAAGGGTGGAAACCTGGCTATTTGGTGTAAGGGTGTCAGTTTCAGTTTGAAGTGGTGAAAAGCAGATGTCAGGTATCAGTTTTGGTTTGGTTTCGCGGATGATAAACAATAGGTTTAAGTTTTGGTTTCAGTTTTGCTTACGCATGGCTTCGGTTTTTGGGTTTCAGTTTCGGTTTAAGTTTCATCCAAGAAAACTGTGTTATATACTTTGAATGCAGATTTTATGTGCTCGATTGTTTGGCGTTTTTGCTTTATTACAACGATAAGTAGCCGCTCAGATGGCCGAGTGAATAGAGCAATTGCTTCAGAAGTTGACGACTTGGGTTTAATTCCGAGTTCAGGGAAACCAAAGGCTCAAAAATTAGTTAGTATTCACAGCTTCACGCGCGCATAATGCTTCGTTGTCTTAGCTAATTGTGTTGTGACCCACGAGCGCTTTTTGTTTCGAAGTGTTTCTGTGGTTTACGTAATCGTGGATTATGTAATTGAGTTCGGGACCTCAAGCGCTTTCTGTCTAGCTGCGCCTTTCTGATTAGCAAACTGTATATAAGCTTCGATTTTTCTTAGTTTAGTTGGAGCTAGTTTTGGCTCTCGTAGTTGTGCACCTGATGAGTCTGGAAGGGCGAAAAAATGATAACCGGTTACCCTTTTTCGTGCACTAAGCGATAGTATACACCCGGTCCATGTCGAGCTTGCATTGCTCGGTGTCGCAAACAATCCTTATCATTATTCACAGCTTCTATATTTGACACTCAGCACTAAAGAAACTGTACCGTTAATGATGGTGATGACAATTTTTAAAACCTAAGACCATGGAAAATTTTGTAAAAGTTTTAGTTACAGTGTCAGTTTTGGCGTTTCAAGAAAAACGGTCTTGGTTCAAGATTAGGTTTTCAAAAATTTGTCTTAACAAGTGTCAGTTTCGGTTCCAAAAATTTTCTTTAAAACTGGATTTTCAGGTGTCTCTTTAGGTTTGGATATCCACCCTTGGTGTATTACCAGTATATTTTGATTTTTATGGACCGACAATAAAACGTACTACTACTTGGTTGACAATCACACAACTCTATTGGAACCCTTTTTCGAATTGCTGTTGTACCGCATCATTCTACCAGTAAAGGAATATACTGGCTTCTGGGGCTGGAAGGAAGAGTTTAAAATTCTTTATCTTGAATGCCTTTTCAGAGATTTCCGTTTGACAAATCGACAAGAAGTGGTTTGCGATTTCTGCAATGATTAAACATAACAAAAGTAATTTAACCAGAATCTTATGGCGAGGCAGTGACACATTATTTTGACCAGCATTCAACCAATGCTTGAGTTTGGTGCAAAAACTGGGAAAGGAAAAGTTTACGAGCTGAAGTTATAAAGACAGTAAACACAGGATGCATTTTTTGAAAGAAATACTAAAAACTTTTGATTTATAGTGACAAAAAAGTCAAAATATCGAAAATATTGAGGTATGCTCATTGCGCAAAAATCCAAAACATGATTATTCTGTATCCAAAATTATTGTTTCAGTATCTTGGTGAAAAGTCGTCGCTAGGTGGTGCGAGTCTACCACAATCGGACACAGCGTCGCCAACGGTTCGTCACCACATTCGAGTTGGCGGAGTGGTTGGTACATTGGGCTGCGAAACTGGTTTCGCAGGTTTGTTGCCCAAATAGGTCATCTTCCATGATGCATATACTTCACTAACATAAAAACTTAAGTTGCAATTAATAATCGTGGAGATCAGTATTTTAAAAAGTGCTCAATTTCAAAAAGAGCTCAGTATCAGTATTTCAAAGTGTAAGTTGCAATTATGTGGCTTGTAAAACGAGAAAAAAAAACAGTTCGCCCCCGCTGCGATATTTCTTCGGAGCTGTGTTGCCCTGACGCTAAGCCGCGGAGATGGGCCCCACCATTCGTCACACGCTTCGGGGAAATGCTGCGAGTATAATGAAAATTCATTTTTTTAAGACGTAAAATTTGTGGAAAGACAATTTGAGTTAGTCCAATCCAACTTGAAACTTTAAAACTTCAAACTTGTAATTACAGAGCACTTATGATAATGAATGCACGTTCAAAATTTGTTCTTAATAAGCAGGTGAAAGCTGCTAAAAGCAAGACATTAGTCGGCGCTCTATAATAAACTACTTATTTTCCTTTCATCGTGACACCTCGATGAAAATGATAAGTTATTATTCTGGTAATTAAAAAGAAAATGAACATCTGCGAAAAACTAAACTGGCGACGCTAAATGTTCCTTTTTTGGCGTTTGTAAGTAGGCTTAAATTATCATCAATTGATTTGTTAGTTAATATATATTAGTTAATATTAGTTAATATATATATTTAGTTATTAATATATTAGTTAATATATATTTGATAGTTAATATGACAGTTTCGCTCAAGATATTGGGGTGTTTTAAATGCGCAAGAGTCTCACTTTAAAATTTCCACAAATGGATTATCATTTCACAGGGTTTTGAAGGACTTTTCCATAAATTTTCGCAGGCACTACAACTTTGAAAAACATTTTTTCATCTTTGGTTAAAAAGTTTGAGCAATTTTATTCAATTAATTTTCTGCTTGACTGCTTTCAGTAGGCCTACACACGCTTTTACAATAAAAAAACCAGAAAATACATAACTTGCTAGCATAAAAAAATATGTTTGCAGGTGCAACTTCAAGAACCAGTGAACTACACAATTATTGTTGATGTAAAATACGCTGGACTTCGGTTGAGTAACCGAAAAAAACAAGAAAGCAAGAGTCTTACGCTGTAAAAGTTCAAATAAAAAAATCAAATCTTCATTTTGCTAGCAGTATTACGTCGAAGCGTGTAACGAGTGACGGGGCCCCATCTCCGTGGCTTAGCGCCTGGGCAACGCAGCTCCGAAGAAACGACGCACCGGAGACAAGCCGTTGGCGACACTGTGTCCAATTTGACCGGCTTGGGAATCGAAACATAGACCTCCTGCACCGATTGCGATGTCTTGAACCACTACAATAACCGATCGGTTAGCTTCAGAATAATTTGGTTCGCAATCTGGAAAATTGGGTTCGATAACCGGCCAAGCTCCATTATGGACTAAAAGTTGCGCTTAACACTGCAAGTGAAAAAAATGAAAAAAGCAACTGACAATGTTTTTTGGTAATTTTTTCAAACTAATATATGAAATTACTATGAAATTAGCCAGTTCGATCGGAGTTGATTTAGACAAGGAAGAAATCTCAATTGCGCACCGGTTGCCACAGAAAAAACGAATTGGTAAAACGAGGTCAAACAATGACAAGAAGCACCCTACCATCATAGTGCGATTCGTAAGCAGGACCAAGCGAAACGAAATCTATGCTCGGCGTTTCAAAGCCAAAGACGTTGAAACATTTCCGGTTGAAAACATGGAGAATCTCTACATCAACGAAAATCTAACTCAAAGAAGAAAAAGATTGTTTTGGCTCACTAAACAAAAAGCAAAAGAACTTGGCTACTCATTTATTTGGACGAATAACGGTCAAATCTACGTAAGAGAAACGGAAGAATCTGAGAAAATGCATATTAAATTTGAAAATGATCTTGACAAGTTGTAGTAAGTGAATTGTTATCTTACTTTTTTTTTTTCTCATTTGTATTTAGTGTTTACTGTGTCGTCTTGTGCTCCATGTTCTTCCTAAATTCGCGAATTAGCGTTTCTGATAATGGCAGCTGCGACTACAAAACCCTTGATAAATACTCTGAGGATATGCTGTCTCCTAACTCAACGAAAAATCACATAACTATCATTCACATTAATATTGTAAGTCTACAAAAAAATTTTGATGCCTTCACAAACTTTTTAAACAGATTTCCAAGAACTGTTAGCGTAATATGCTTGAGCGAGACTCGACTCAACGATCGCAAAATAAACTACAGCAGCTTACCTGGTTATCGACTGTTTTATAACAATTCGGTCACCAAAGCTGGTGGGTCCGCCATTTACGTGTCTGATTGTTTAAATTGTCATCAACTGTCTCAAAGCAAGATCAAATGCGATGGATGTGAGGACGTCTGGGTTAATGTTAAATTAAACAACAGTGAAACACTGGTAGTTGGTTCGGTCTACAGACATCCAAATAACGTAATTAAAAATTTTGAAGATGCGTTTATAAGTGTTATTAAATCTTTCAAAAGCAATCAGAACTACATTGTTTTGGGTGACTTTAACATCAACTATGACAAGGTTACCACTCAGCAAAGTATTTCGGATTATGCTAATCACATCAACAACGTTGGATGTGAACAGCTCATAGATAAACCCACAAGAATTTGCCAAACAACTGGCTCGATAATCGATCATATATATGTGAACTCGATTTTAAAAGACCATGTACAGCCAATCATATTTTACGAAGATATTTCGGACCATTTACCAATCTGTGCAACAATTAAATGCAAACCCATTGAAAAAGCTGCAAATCGTCCATACCGCCGCAAAATATCCCAGGAAAACATTGCATTATTTCTTGAAGATTTGCGTACCTCTCTAAACAAACCAAAAATGCGAAATAATAAAAATTTAGATGATCTTGTAACGTTAATGAATGAATTGACGAATGCTTGCTTTCCTAAAAGAATGTTAAGCAGAAGGCAGTTTAAAACATCTAAAAATCCTTGGATTACCCCAGGCATCCTCACGTCCATAAAGCATAAAAACAGGCTTTATGCAAAATATGTTAAAAATAAAAGTCCTATTGCGCATACAGATTATAAAAAATATCGTAACAAGCTGACGCATCTTAAAGAAGCGGCGAAGAAAATCTATTATCAAAAGCTTTTTCTTGGCCCAGGGAATCCATCAAACACCTGGAAGAATATTAACCAACTTCTCAGAAAAAACAAGCCCAAATCGACAGTACCGAGCCTTGTAAAAGTAGGTGATAAAACCATTACAGACCCAACAGAAATATGCAACAAGTTAAACGAACATTTTGTAACGATTGGCGAAAAATTAGGAAGTAAATCGATTTTCCAAAACGATCAAAATTATCGAAAGTATCTAGGGAAGCGACATGTTTCTTCTGTTATTCTGCAACCAACTCACGCATATATGAAATCTTGGAAATAATCACCGGACTCGACATTAACAAATCGCCAGGTTATATTGATATTCCGGTAATACTGATTAAAGAGTCTAAATTCTTAATTTCTCATTACCTTGCTACTTCTTTTAATGAATGTATAGAAACTGGTACTTATCCTGATATTTTGAAAATTGCAAAGGTCGTACCCCTGCATAAAGGCGGTTACCAAATGGACTTGGGTAACTACAGACCTATTTCTATATTATCTCCATTCAATAAAATATTTGAAATTATTTTGCATAAAAGACTAGTAGATTTCTGGGATAAATACAAGTTGTTCACAAATTTGCAATTTGGCTTCCGAAAAAAATTTTCTACTGACCTTGCTATAACGTATTTATATGAAACTATACTACAACAAATGGATTGTGGAAAATCCGTTTGCGGAGCTTTTCTTGATTTTGCGAAGGCGTTTGATTGCGTGAATCATCAAATTCTAATGAATAAGCTTGAACACTACGGAGTGCGTGGCAATGTCCATAGTCTCCTGCATTCCTATTTAACGAGCAGATTCCAATATACGGTCCAAAATGACCTTATCTTTTCTAACCAGCTTCCCATTACTACAGGCGTCCCACAAGGTAGTGTTTTAGGACCGTTTTTATTTCTCGTCTATATCAACGATTTACCTAATGCTTGTGACACAAAAATCATACTGTATGCAGATGACTCTGTACTGCTCTGTGCTGATAATGACATTGATAAACTCAAGCTAAAAACTGAAACTGAATTCCATAACATTGAAACCTGGACTAACTTGAACAAAATCTCTATTAATTACAACAAAACAAATTCTGTGTTATTTTCTCGCAGTAAATCAACTGCTGTGAATAACTTTGTCATTAAGACCAGCGATAGACCGCTAACCAATAAAAGTGTCATTAAGTACTTGGGAGTTTTATTTGATAATAAACTGAATTGGGAACAGCATATCCAGTATGTTTTGGCTAAGCTTTGCATTGCCAGAGGAGTTTTGATGAAACTGAGGCACTACGCACCAGTAGCTGTACTGCGTAATGTATATTTTGGTATTGTTTATTCTTATTTGAAATATGGTGTGACGACTTGGGGTAATGCAGCATCAAAATACACAGCAAAAATTCAGGTTCAACAAAACTACTTAATTAGAATACTAAGCAAAACTCCCTTATTTAAAAAAAAACTTCTACCGATTTACTCGCACTTAAACCTACTGAAATTTAACACCATTTTTAATCTTGAAGTTTTAAAATTTGTATTCAAGTTTCGTTCTAACATTCTACCTGCCTGTTTTGATAAGTATTTTCGACAAGCAGCTCAAGCTCACGACCACTCAACTCGATTTAGTTCAAATACAAATTGGGCACCCATATATTGTAGCAAATCGATTACACAAAGGTCAATACGTTACGTTGGCTGCAATCTATGGAATGATCTACCGAATGATGTAAAAAATAATTCGCAAATAAGCTTAAACGTATTTGTTAAAGCAATTAAACAACTTCTTTGCGATAATCAATGCTAGAATGACTGCTTACCGTCCCAGTTTTAATTGCATTAACTCTTAAGTTTACTTGTTTTTGTTGTTTTTCTTTTTTTCGATACCATTTGATTGCTCTATTGTCAGTTTCCGCTCTACTTAGATTTTATTATACTGTGTTTGCTTAATTATTTCCTAATCAATAACATCTCGTACTGTAACTGTGAATGTGTTGCACCTAGAGCCATAGGGCGGTATGCAGCTCGGCTTTTTGTGCACTTTGTGCAATACGTAGACTTATTAAACATACAAAGCTGGCGCATTGCGTTGAAGCAGAGGGGTTGAGCTAAGCAGTATACCGCCCCTGTTCTTTAACATTTTTTTAGTTTTTTTGTAATTCTGATACACGTCGCATCGAAGATTTTCTGCACTAGACGCTTGTTTTCGATGTAGTAGTTTAGTTTTCTATTGTCATGTGATTTTTGTTGTTTTCGGACATTTGTGATAATCTATGTGGTTGTTTGAGGTGAGTGGCTGTAGACTCGGCGACCGCGCCGGTTCCTTGGAGCTGGACACATGGTCTTTTCGCAGCCTCTCACCAGAAAGTCTTAGCGCTTTTCTGGTAAAATAAACTTCTACCTACCTACCTAATATAATGGTTTACATTATCGTCTTTTTTTTTTGAGGGGGGGGTTCGGATGCTGTATCTGTTTTGACTAAGCCTAACTTGGCGTAAAGCAAATTTCTTGGTCTATTATTCAGAAACTTTTGATAGGGTTTTTCAAAAATTTAACCTTTTCTTTTAGAGTGTTTCACCGTTTTCATATAAAATTTTAAAAAAGGAAGCATTGGGCAAACAGTTGGACCGTTTGCCCTGTCAGACATCTTCCATCCTTTTTCATTGCAATTTAGAGCAATCCAATATTGCAACTACGGCAAAGCTGTATATTATCCCCAGGGCTTAACAGGGTAGAGAGTTCAAAAATACCGAGTCATTCAGTCAATTGACGGGAAGCTGAAATACAAAGATCAAATTAAGAGATATAGAATTTAAAGGACCTAAGTGACAAATATTATACTAATCTACAGCAAGCTATCACGACCAAGTCATGACTTCGTGACTAGACTTGCCTTGTGCACTTAATAGACTTGTCAGCTTGCGGTTTCGATGCTTTTCAGCAAAACAGAGTCAAAACACTCATTAAAATCATCAACGACAAGGCTATTATCTATTGTCATATTAAGAAAATCAAATCTTATCCTCGCGGTATCGCGCCGAAGAGTGTAACGAGTGGCAAAGCCAATCGCCTGGACGCCGGCTTAGCGCCTGGACACCATTGCTCCGGAGAAACGTCGCAGCGGTGGCCAGCCGTTAGTGACACAGTGTCCAATTTGGCCGGGCCGGGGAACGATCCCAGAACTTTCTGCGGCGACAGCGATGTCTTAACCACTTGACCAACCGACCGGTTTAGTAAAACTCATTAACCTTAAAGGCAAATGATGAACAGTTACTGTAGCAGGCTACCAAGTCGATTGTCGAAAATCAAATTTTTTAATCTTTTTATTCTAAATAAAAGTTTTTGATTGAGGTAATATCTGAGTTAGTTGCTTTTACGAAAAATATAAAATTCGCATCGAAAAAAAAAAAAAAAATGCATTTAAGGTGTGGCGCTGGTTTGCGTAAAAATTGTTAATACCAAACCAGTTTCTTGATGTCAGGTGTTAAATTTGAACAGCTAATCTCGGATTTGCACGTAATTATTTTTAAATCAACCTCAACATAATCTGTACTGTCAGTAATGCAAAAACCATGTATATGCATTACATTATTTAATGAAATTCCAAAAAGGACAAGCTGCGCTGTATAACTGGAAGGTACTACAATTCATCGAAAAAAATGAATAAAATCTTTATACTCGCGGCAGTTCGCCGAAACGAGTGACGAGTGGTGGGGCCCATCTTCACGGCTTAGCGCGTGGGCTACACAGCTCCCAAGAAACTTTACAGCAATGGCGAGTCGTTGGCAACACTGTGTTCGATTTGTCTGGGCTGGAATTAAATCCAACTTCCTGCGCGAAAAGCGATATCTTCGACTAGCACGGTACGCCAACCGGCCATTCAGTTGATCAAAAACCTAATGTTTGCATGTGCGTCTGACTCGACTGCCATCATAACAGGACCAGCTTGTCCATCTTAGAAACAAATCGTTTCCCCAACTTTCGTGCACCAAACCCCCATCTACAAACTCTAAATCAAACGCTGTTACTTCTAAGGGTTCAGGAAACTTTGAAATAAAACTCATCAAGTAAGAATAAACGAAGTTTGTCCACTTTTGTTAAATCGGCTACTTCTTCAGGCCTAGAAATAGAAACATACAGTTTTCTTTCAACAGTGCTTCTGGGGATTCGAACCAGGGTGTACAAATTCAGTATTTTTGAACTTTTAGGTCAAGACATTGGAAAATGTTCTCAAGCAATCGAAAAGTAAATTCAGGCATTGGCTGACCTTAGGTTGAGATGCTATAGCTATGAAAACTGCTTCATAGAGGAACTTTTGCAGAATTTTTAATTTTCCTATTAGTTTACAACCCGAAGCAATATTACGTTTTGTCAAATATTTGCGTAAAAAGCGGTTCATTCTGTGAAATTTTGTATGTTATTAACGCTTTTTCGATGCCCTTTATGACGTAAGTACTATGGTGTTAACTTGCGCCTGTATATGACAAGCACAAGTGAAATCCTTAATTTAAACCTAATTACATTGATTTGTAGTAACGTAGGTATAATTTCAAATTTTTTCAATAATTAACTTTCACAAAAATTAATGTTTTGGTTATCAATTTACGTCATTTAGTTCTATCAAACGTTTTGCTGCTGTAAAACAATTTAAATAATTTGTTTCTACGGAATAAAAAAATTTGCCCCAACAACGTATAGAAAAACAAGACTTGCTGTTAACTCAAAAAGAAAAAAATTTTTTTGTAAAAAACCATGCTCAAAAATGCGAAGTCATGATCACCAGCGTTGCCACTTGTGATAAATAAATTGTCAAAATCATTAAGACATGTTTTTCTAAGACTTGCAACCGGAAAACTAGCGCATAATATTCAATTTAGAAACATAAACATAAATACAACCGCAAACTTCCAACGGATCACGTGCTTAGTAAATTGCTCTATCAAAATTCAAACCAAAATTAAAAAGTCATTAGCAAATATATTTATGTTTTTCCGCTCAGCGATTTCTTTTTGCGGTTTTTCGTTGCCAATGATTGATGATAGTTCATAGATCTAGCCTACAAATTTCGAATGTTAGCTGTCTAGTGCGACTACCACTTACATAAAAGTGAATATTTCTCATTCTTATACCCACAACCAGTATTGCAATCAGCAGAAAATGTAGAAGGGCAGAACGAAACCAGCCAGTTGGTGTTGTGGTTAAGGGCAGCTATCGGCACGGTTCGATTCCAGGGCCGGTCAAAGCGAACACACCGTCGTCAACGACTTGCCATCGCGGCGACGTTTCTTTGGGGAGTGTTGTCCAGGTGTTAAGCTGCGGAGATGGGTCGCGTCACTCGTTACACGCTTCGGCGTGATGCGGCAACTATATTGAAGATTTGATTTTTTTTGGAACTACAATGCTATGTCCCGTTGCCCCCGGGGTAAGCTGTCGCCGCCGATAATCTCCACAACTGAATTTTTTTAAGAGTTAAATGCCTTTGCTTTCCCATATCACTTCAATGTTTCATTCCTCAAGTTCTGTTGAAATTGCATTTTGCAAATTGTTGGCAAAAATTCGCACAGTTAAGTGCATATTCCGGTCAACGATGCAAACATGGGCGGACCCCTTCCAAAAATATAAAATTAACAACAAAATCGGGCGTGAACCGTGTTGGATTTGCAACAAATAACAAACAAAAAGGTAAAGTGCTGCTTTGGAACCAAAAATAATTTACTTGAATAATTTGAGGTGATGCAAGACAACTGCTGAAGCTAACCTTTTCACCTTATTTACAAATATCTTACCAATCAACTGGCTTTCTTGCTCTGAGCGGTTTTCTGATGCATATATTTAGTTAAGTTTATTAAAATGGATTATCATGTCAAAATATTTTGGAACATGCACAAATACTGCGAAAGAAAATTGGTCTTGGCAAAATTTAGTTTTCGATGAAATTAAATTCACAACTGTAACAACTCAGATGGTCGAGTGGTAAGGACATCCAGCTCAGGAGCTGCAGACTTGGGTATGATTCCGAGCAAGGTCAAACCAACGACTTTAAAATTGGTATTCACAGCTTCCCTGCATGACGCTCGTAAACGGACATTGTGAAGAACATGCCAAAAGTATACTTGTTGTGCCGTTGGGAAAAGCACAAGGGATTCCCCCATCTTGGTGTGGTATTCGGGTGGGCGGCAACTCCTAAGCGAGCTCCAAAAATTGCATGATGCTTTTTTCAAAAAATTTGTGCAGCTTAACCAACCCGTCTGGGTTCAGCTAAGCATAATATTTTTGACTAACTTTATCTCTCGTTTTGTTTTATCAACTTTTAAAAATAGAAATTCTTCTGTTTTGGTTGTTTGTGTTAAGCTCAGCGGATCTTCTATGACGTAAATACGAATGCCAAGAACAAATCAACAACAAACATTAAAAATTATTGACCATTTTCAACAGAATGATTAAAATCTTGTGGTTTCAGTTACACAAGTTAATGCATTTTTGTTCCCGGCGGCGCTACTGCTTAGAAATTAATCTTTGTAATTAGTTTCGATCATTTGGCTGATTTGCAAATTGAAATAAAATCATTGTCACCGGCGGCTCGCCACCGCTGCGACGTTTCTTCGAAACTATGTTGATCAGACGGTAAGCTGCAAAGATGGACCCTGCCACTTGTTACGATTCGGCGTAATACCGCGAGTATAATGAAAATTTGTTTTTCATGATGCGATGAAAATCGGTTTGTATAATTACCTACTACCGAGACATTATGCATAACTAATAATTATGTCACAATAAGGCCAACGTCACTCCTTTTTTTTCACCGACATGTTGCTGTAGTGGATGAAGACATGGCTAACGATGCGGGAGGACCGGGGTACGATTCCCAGGCCAGTCAAATCGATACAATTCGCCAACGGCTCGCTACTGCCGCCAAGTTGCTTTGGAGCTGTGTAGCCCAGATACTAAGCCACGGAGATGGGTCCCGCCACTCGTTATACGCTTCGGCGTAATAGCAGCGCGAGTATAATGAAGATTTGATTTTCATAATCCAATGGCAATGTGTTTCTATGTTCACGGAGACATTAAGTGTAATGCACAATTAATATTTACAGCACAGTCAGGCCTTCACGACTGTTTTTTTCATCGGCCGCTTGACGTTATGGTTACAAACACCATAAATGGTGGGGAGGTCTGTGGTTCGATTACTAGCCCGGTCAAATCAACAGAGTGTCGCCAATGGTTCTCCACCACTGCGATGTTTCTTATGAGCTGAGTTGTCCAAGCGCTAAGTCGCGGAGATAGGCTTCGCCACTTGTTAAATGCTTCGGCGAAACACTGCGAATACAATGAAAACTTGAATTTTTGACAGATTTTTGTCCTACAACGAAATAATGCATACATATCGGAATTCGTTGCAGGTTGAAGATTTTACGCGACGGTTTCAGTTCTACGCTGGAATCGAATTGCATTTCACATGTAAGTCGGGTGGTGTGCTTACTAAAAAAGCAGAAGCTCTCTTTGCAATCCCACTCACTGCTGAATTTGTAGTTCAATATCTGTGGCAAGTTTTCAACGGCAGCGTGAGTTTTTTTCAACCGAGATAAGCGACCACTAAGATTTCGTTTGATTAGAAATGACAAACTTGAAAACAATTTTGAAAGGAAAGATCTCATCAAGCTACTCAACACAGCATTTGATCGTTGCACTCGAAAGCATAGTTGGCTCTTTCCTCACAATCTACTAGCACTGCTATTAAGTAACTTTTTCCGCCTGAAGTTTCCTAAAAAGGCTCAGACGAAAATAAATTAACCCTAAAGCCGCTTGCAATGGCCCATGACCGACGACTGCCTTTAGAACTTGGAGCTTTGCTTTGTTCAAGGCAGATGAAGTGGCGACTCAGCCAAAAACAACGTTTTGTGTTGAAAATTTAACGCTAATTACTATTTTCGTGACTTATATGTGACGTAAGAAACGCACCATGCGTATACGTGCTCACTTTTACGCATTCCGGACTAAATTTTACATCCGTATGAAAATATAACACAACCAAGACTGCGTTTGAATGCCTCTTAATCATCTTTATTTTTGGATATGAAGTAACGCAGTTTTCGAGCACAAATTTCTGTTGAGTTTTTTTCTCCTTTTAAGCAAATTTGTGGATGTAATGGCCTATTCTTCTACTGCTGATGATTTTGTTATACAATTGCTTCTTCAATTAATAGCTACCCAACATTTACATGAAGTTAGAGCTAAAAATTCATTCAAGCTCCTTTTACTATCACAAAAACTAAGATTGTGCAAGGAGGAAAAATATGACCACAGTAAATCTCAACACTGGACGTTTCGCAACATAGATTCAGCTGTCATCATCAGCAGTGTAAGCAAGGCAGTACAAAACTGAAAGCAGTCAAAGCAACGCAGTGCCAAAGTCTAGGTACAATGCTTGCAATGTTGATGATGACAGATGGATCTATGTTGTCGAAACGTCCAGTTTTAAGATTTACTGTAAGTTTATTTTTTCTCCTTAAGCTATTTTTATTGTATTCCAAAGACTGTGCCATTTTGAACGTATATAGTCTAAAAGCAAGTAATCTAGAATCCACTTGCGGTTTACGAGTGTAAGCCACAGTGATTCCTGGACGTTTCGACAACATAGATTCAGCTGTCATCATCAGCAGCGTAAGCAATGCTTGAAGTGCCTTGTGTTCTGTAATCTTCACAGTGCCTTGCTTACACTGCTGATGATGGCAACTGAATTTATAGTGTCGAAACGTCCACTTTTAAAGAGTTACTGTGGCTGATTTTTTCCCTTTAAATCATTTTCGTCCCACTTTCATTCCGAATAGTGCAGTAATTTCTTGTTTCGAATATTGCAGTAATTTCAACTAGTTTCAATAATTTCAACTAGTTTCAATAATTTCAACTAGTTTCAATAATTTCAACTAGTTTCAATAATTTCAACTAGTTTCAAAATTTCAACTAGTTTCAATAATTTCAACTAGTTTCAATAATTTCAACTAGTTCCAGTGATTTCAACTACAGTAGTTTCAATTGAACTATGCATTTTGCCATCATAAAAGTTTTGCCCAGCAAATTAGCCTGGTTATTATGCTCATGCATTTGAATACCACACAACTGCGTCGAACGTTAACCACTGTTTTCTCTCTTTTGCAATCTTAGGAATAATATTTTTCCAAAATTTCTCGCTTTTCTCAGCTTTTACACCTCATAAAGAATTTCAATTAATGAATATAACTTGAATCTGACCCACTAAGACCGCTACAAACCCGTGACGTGTCACCCTCTTTTTGCACCTTGGACGAAATAGTGACTGTCAGCACAGACTTAGACCATTTAAAAGTATTGGGTATTGGCACCTAAAAATTGACTCCCTAGAATCGGAAAAAATCATGGAAGAAATAGCTTTATGTTGGGTACCCATTCCAACTATCCATAGGTTTATCGTGAGCACAGTTATTATTTTATTTACAAAATAATCACATAGAGAGTGTCCCAGAAGTCGCGCACCATGTAAATTTAAAAATTTATTTTATGTGTTCCAGATATGGGTGAAAATCTACCAAACTATACAGGAAAAAGGTAAATTAGTTTTGTTGTTTGCAAACATAAAAACTAATTTACCTCTTTCCTGTATAATTAGTTTTTCACTTAAATTTACATGGTGCGCGACTTCTGGGACACCCTGTAGTTTACTTGTTCAGTTTCTTGATGCTTTTTTAGTGTTTACAAATGAGAGTGTAAACATAGACTGTATTTTTTAAGCGTGCCGGTAATACAAACGGTCTGCACTCACTACAACAGCTTTCCTGAGCCTCAGCGCCCTTGAATCCGCGTTTTGTAATCTTCACACTGATTCAAACTTAAAAAACATCACAAACTTTTTTCGAATTAACGCTTTTTTTCTTTCACAATTTGTTCTTCAAAACGACACAATAACAGTAAAATCATCGTCATTAAATTCACAAAAAGACCAAAAAATGACATTTTGTGAAAATTTCGGAGAAAAAGTGAGGTTAGGAAGTATGCCAACCGTCGAAACCGGCTCAAGCGGTTTGAAGCCGGTTTAACAGAGGACGGTGTTAAGAGTTAAATTTGGTTTTGAGCCAGAAGACCCAAAAGCAGAAAACTGGAGAGTTTCCTTTGTCATTTGAAGCAAAAATCTGCTTATCGTGGAAATGTTAGTACACAAAAAGCACGCACCGGTAAAAATATCAAAACAGAAAATTTTGAGTTGAAACAAACGGTTCAGAGATCAACAAACACAAAAAAATTTGCATGAAACTAGCACAAAAAGTGGCTTTCAACTTCAAAATAAATAAAATAAAAATTCTTAAAAAAGTGTACACATTTCAAGCAAATAGACAGCAAAGCCGTCATCGTCAAAATATTCGATAAAAACAGAAAAATGACGCAAGAATGACTCGAAATAAGGAATGACGAAAACGATTACAATTTTAGGCTCCAAACGACAATAAGATAGTTTTTCACGTGCAAAGTTTTGGAATCTATTTGTGCATTCCCGCACTTATTTATAGAAGACTGGTCACTAGCAAAAGCCGTTTTTAGATGAGAATTTCGACTTTCTTCTAAAATCAAAGCAACTTTTGCGCTATAAAGAGGCAATTTCTTGTTTTTTTAACTTCTAATTTTCTCAGATCATTATCCAATTTTAGGCAAGTTTACCATCAAAATTACCGAAGGAAAAAGCATTATTGTCAGAGCTAGCACCGATGCAACGTAATTAGCTAATCACCAAATTACAAAGTAGGCATAGTGAAGTCAAGAACAGCGTTGAAATTTACGCAAATGAGATCTAGCGATTTTAAAACTTTACAGAATTCAATTTAAACTTTTGCATATTTGGTCACGCTTGAACAAATTTTGCACGGCGTTTACCGAAAAAAAAAAAAAAAAAATCGAAAATATCCAAATTAAGACAATAAAGCAGCACCTTACAATTTGGCACCAAAAAATTCAGCCCATGCAGCACAAAAATCTATGTTCAAATTCCGCTTTCCAATGGAAATGAGTCAATGACAAATTTTGAAGAAGTCAATTTGCTTGAAGAAATAGAACCCGCCAAAAAGCACCCAATGCTCCGAAAATGTGACGAAATTAATGATGTTTACTGAGTTTCATTTTCAACCTCATAACTCCCCAAAAATAATGGATAAATGATGTAATAATCAGAGTATGATGTAACATTAGTCCTTTATTGTTGGTGTCTCTTCATATGCAGTGAAAGATGATCAGATCGCGAAAAACATCGTCCACATACAAGGCATTTGAATGGCTTCGCCCCAGTGTGTTTCCTCATGTGTCTGGTCAGTTCGTCCGACCTGGCAAATCGCCAATCGCATCCGGCCCAGTTACATGTGTAAGGCTTCTCTCCTAATGAAAAAAAAATTATATCAAAATCTTGCTGATGATGTTTCTTACGGCCGAAACACTAGCAATACAAAACTGGCAACTTTTTGTAATATGCATGAATTCGACAATCGAAATAGGCTAGCCGATAGCCTATTAGTTGTGAAGCCAAGCTAAAAATCAGTCCAAGCGGGCAAATAAACTTAGGTATTAGATAGATTTTGAGCAACTTTTTTTTAACTTTCGACTTGTTTGAACGCGATGAAATATCGTCGACAGATTTTCCACAATCGACATAGTTATTTAACGTGTGAAATTTTCAAAGCGTGATCAGAATTTTGCTTAATTTTAGTTCCACATATTCAAAGAGCCAGTCTAGCAATTAAATACCAATCATTAAGTGAAATCAAAGTTCCAATATTTTTTCGCTTACCAGTATGTGTCCTTTGATGTGCTTTGAGATGGGAACTTTTAGTATAAGCTTTGGTGCAGCCTGAAATAAAAAATGTAATTGGAAATTAAATTAGCCAAATTGTTCATTATTATTGACACCATTTATGTGATACATACATACAAGCAAATTTTATAATCATGGTGTGATATAACGTTAACCGTATGTCCAAAAAATATTGGGCTGTTTGAAATATAGCGGGTAAATTGTAAATAAATAGCAAGTTTTTTGACATTTTGTTGAAATTTAAGCGGCCTTTGGGCTTTTGTCAAACACAATTTTTCACATTATTTGTTGATAGTGTATTGGACGCATAAAAATAAACTAAAAAAAATTAATAAACAGCTTTTTAACGATTCAAGAATGAGGAAAATTCTTGTAAGAACCAAAAGCCGATAAACAAAAACGCCTTTTTGTTTATTTGCAAATAAATAAAACAGGTCAACAGTTAATATCACTCTATAAATACCGTATTTTTAAGCAATCTGTTTTGACTTTTGGGCAAACCTAAGGTCAGATGATGCGATACTTTTGTTAAAATGCGTTAGACAAATTTTTATTTACATCAAATCAAACTAAATATAAATAAACACGGTAGCTTAGGACAAGAAAAAATAAACACAACTGCGACGAGAGAATCAGAATACTAAGAGCTTAAAAATATTCTTATTATTCTTTTAATGCAGTTATCGCTTGATTAAAATGTGATGGTGGTAGGATAAATTTTGTTTTTGAATGCGTTGTTCCAGTTGCAGCGACCGCGTTGAAGGGGTAATCGAACTGTGTCTCTTAAAGCTAGCAAAATGGCACTGACTTTCCACGTGGATTACAGGGTTGAAAAAAATTTAACACCAAAAAGTGATAATTTATTAAACTTATAGCAGCAACGTTAGTTTTGTGCTTTCACTAAATGCTCTTTTTGAAATTTTACGTTGAAGTGATATTGCGGTAGGCCTCAAAAGACTTGCTAAAGAGTGCGATAAAGACCAACGTTACGACTACTTTTGCGGTTTAACCGCTCATCAGGTAGACCTAGGTTCGAACCCAGGACCTGGTAATTGAAAGTCAATATCTCTTACCACTTCCGCTCCGGGCGCACAGCGTAACAACGCTTTAGGGCTTCGATCTTAGAAAACCCTACTGCAATCTTAATGTTTTTTAACACAGGTACTAGTGGTTTGTCAAATCAAATGTCAATGTCAATGACTTTCAGACAAATCCAATCTTACGTAGGTCTACTTCAATGTTGGAAAACACTGAAAATAGTGATTATAGGATTGATTTGTATTCCAAAAGTGCACTTTTGCATGTCAAGATATACGAAGTCAAAAATTATATTGATTATATCCAAATGCATTATTATGCACTTTGAATTTGGACCATCCAGACCAAAGTGTATTTCAAAATTCTTGCTAAGAATGACTTGGTAAATTTAACCGACAAATTAACTTACGTAGACTGGTATTATAATCATTCTAGCTGATACCATCTACCTTCAATAGCCTAAAGCTAATCTCTTCAGGCTATACAAGCGTCAAGTTCACTAATTAAAGATATTTACCTGAATGATTGCATTTATGAATCCGCTTTTTCTCCAAATCGGGATTGTTCCTTCGACTAAACCGGGGGCGATAAGGGGTGGTACCGTTCACGGCCATGGGAAAAGAGGTATTTACGGCCATTCGTAGATATGGATGGCCACGTCGCGAGCAAAGATCCCCTGGTCGCAAGCGATTTTCGATCACGGAGGAAGCATGCTGAGGTTGAAAGTGGTTTTGGGAAAGGATTGGATTCGCTACGGGTTCCTGTTCCGTCGGATCAACAAGAGGTGGAAAATTAAGTTGATGTTGATGAAAAAATGGTTGGACGTTGGATTGACGTTGGTTTTCTCCTTCCATGGCAGGGCAGCTGAATCCTTGCTCATATTGGTCCAAAGGAAGGAAATTTTCCTGTTTGGGCACAATCGGGTCATTCAAAGGGCTGCAAGGGCCGGATACCATAGGCCTGTTTAATTGATTTTTGCACAAACCAAACTCTCCGGAATAATGAGCAGCTGGAAAAACATTTTCATTATAAGATAACTCGTTGGCAAAGGATCTGTTTCCAAGCCACGGAGTTGGATTGGATGAATTTTCCGTTATTTCTGTTTTTATGCTAAATGGGGTTTTGTTCATGGCTTGTTGTGTGGGCTGCTGAACAAAGGGGGTGTTGGGCGACTGACAATGGTTGGGGGAGGTTGAGGGCAGGGAACATCTGTCCGTGGTCAAGCTAATGGATCGAGATCTTTGGTATGCGTTAAACATTGCTTCCCGTTTGTCAAGATTAGCAGCAGCTGCTATAGACGGCATTGATGTGTGTCGCCGTTGATCAAAGTTGAGTGCTAGTTCGGATTCGGACGCCATACGGCTTCGTAGGCATCCATTGATGGGTGCACAAGAATAACTTTGAATTGGCGGAGATGAAGGATGCAACAGAGCATCTGAGTTTTTGATAAAGGTTGACACTGCAGGGATCTCGTTAATAGAATCAGGGCTTCCTGGTGGTGACGTTATTGGATTCGTAAATGATGACGTCACATCTTGATTAATTGCGTTGTGATAATGGTGCGTGTTTTGTTGCTTGACCACAAGGTTGAAATTAACGTTAACGCAAGACCCATTATTGGTCTCGATGTCATTGTAATTGTTGGTTTGTTGAAACAGATTGGGCTGCGAGCCAGAATATGGGTCTTGAAAACCTGCAACGTCAAAGCAATTGTGAGACTTGACAGACCGACGCTGCTCAAACGACAACAGCTGCTTGCTTGCGTTGTATAAATATCACCCAAGCTTGACCTCGGCAAACTACTGGTTGGAAAACAACAATATCTTATTGTATTGAAGACAAACTAAGCTACACCATGATCATGATGTGTTTGATACAAACGCACCGTGTTCAGTTCCAGGGCAAGGCAGCCGAAACTTGAATAAAAAGGTTCGATGTATCTTAGTACTAATTTACTTTAAAATTGAGGATACTAAAAAGTTTTAGTCCGACTAACTGATGTAATAGGCACTGCATACACATAAATTTTTGAACTTACCGGCATTATTTGAATGGTTCGTGTTTGAATTTGTCAATATATCATGAATATCGGAGGCACTTTCTCGTCTGTAATGATGAGAGTCGGAGGAAAAAGTAGGTCGCGATTGTTGGGGAGGAGGCATTATGACGTCAGAATTCTTCATACAGGACAAAGGAGCTTGATTGACGTAAAAATCCGCCATTTCACACTGGGTCTGTGACGAAAAGATAAGAGTAAATTAATTGACATTGACTTTTTCAAAATAAAATTTTACTATCTAAAGTTGCACTATACTTCAGTTTTGTAAGGCCTTTTCAGAACTTACAGTTTCCTTAAACAATCAGCTATAACTTCAACGAAAAAATCTACAGAAGTTGTACATTGACTATTGCAAAACAACTTAAACGGGCATAAGCAAGATCTAAACTGACGTCATCTCTCATTCCAAAATGTGCCATAAATAGGTTCAAATTCTACTTGATGTTTATGAACGTGACGGCCTTGAACACTTGCTGACTGGGTTCGTGACGGCAACTCGCGATCGCGCGACGAGATTAGCACATTACGATGACAATGCATTGTAGACGGTTGCACAAGAAAAACCGCATACTTTGTGAAAGACCCCTCTTGATTGATGACTATTGCAGTGTATTAATTTTTACTTCTTGAACAAAAATTAGCCCGTTTTTAAATTGGAACCGGATTCTCACGCACAGCTATGTCCGGGACTAAGCATGCGTGTTCAAAGGAACCCTAAATATTTGGCCCGAAATCATAATTTTCCAAAGAGAGTTTCAATGCAACATTTGAAAAAAGTTTCCTACTACCGCTACCAGGGCCGGCGCCAAGGAGAGGCCAGGGGGGCCTCACCACCCCCAATCGACATGCTTGGCACCCCCAATCGACATGCTTGGCCCCCCAATTGACAAGCTTACTCTTTTGAAGACAGCGGCTTTTGTGCTTAATTTCCAACTTTGGCCCCCCTGATAGCCCCCCTAAGTCGACAGCTCTGCCGCCGGCTCTGACCGCTACCAAGAAAATTTTACAAAAAAAAAAGATTGTCTGGTAGCAAAGTACAGTAAGTTTGCAAAAAAACTATTTTTCTAATAATTTTGATTGCAAGCTTTGCTCGTTTGCTTTTGCTGGTCCAAGTTAAAATAGAAAGCTTGTAAATCCTGTTTTAGTCTTTGACATGTTCAAGGCGTCTGCTTTACAGATTAGCAATAGCAGCATTGTTCCTAGAAACATTGCACACACTCATTGAAGCAAATACAATCTTAGGCATCATTTCTGCTTGAACGATTAGAATGTATAAAAGCTTATGCTAAAATTGCTGTATATTTTTCAGTAATTTCATGCTTGGAAACATATTAAAAGTGTTTTGAAGAAAAAGCCAAATATTTTGCGAAAACGTGTTTCTGAAGTGAAAAGAAACGAAAAAACAGCTGCTAAGCAAAATTTTGCACGGACAGAAAAAAGTTTATAAATCAAAATTCGTTGGAAACTTGTAGAATCCAAAAATGAATGATGCGTGAAATTCAAAATTTTGAATTTTTGCTTAAAAAATTTTCATGCCTAAAAATAACGCCAACATACTCATCAACCGAGCAAAAATCCTGTTATCCAATCAGCATACCAATAATTTTGATCATACCAGGAATTTTGGGGCATAGTTAGAAACCTTTGATAGGGGACTGAGAATAAAAAAATGTTTATTTTGTGGCTTAGTACATTAAATATTTAAGGGAGGGGGACCTTGATACCCCTAGTCTCCTGGGTCCACCAATGATATAAAAAAGCAGACAGTTAAAAACTAGTAATTTCTACAAAATGGGAATGAGGAAAATCGTAAAATAACGAAAAAGAGGGGGGTTCTATTCCAGTTTTGCAAAAACAAGCAATCTAGAACGCTTTCGTGAGGGCAAAATAAATGTGTTCCGTTTTATTTACAGCTCGTAATAATGCATCGTGGTTCATAAAATTATAAAAAGATAAACTGATAGCTTAAGGCTAATTCATTAGCAATTGACTTGTTACCAAAACTACCTTGGTCCTTGACCTATGTCACGTTTAAAAGAAGCGTTAATTGACTCTTTGTAAAGTTTGACTAAATCTGCCTTTTTATGACATTATGTATTTAGTCATTAAACCGCAATTGAAAGTTTTGACATTGCGAGGAAGCACATTGCATTCCACGTGTCCCAAAAGTGCTTCGTGCGCATCCAGTAAAACAGCCTCTTAATTGAATACAATTAGGTTATTGTTCTGGATAAAATTGTTTGTTTTATGTGATTTATTGGCTCACACATGTATTTTTAGTACGCTGACGCTCCAAAAACAAAGAAAACTTTTTTAAACAAGTCATATTCGGCATATGAAGCACTTCAGCCTTTGTCTTGAGGCAAAAAACATATATTGGGTTCAGTCATGCAAAAGGAAACCATTGGTTGTAGATTTAGTCTTCAAAATTATACAATAAGCTTTTTCAAAGTATTGTACTGAAAATTAGCAAAGGTTGAAACGACAGCGAAGTGAGCTTGCGCTCTTCCAATCAGTTGTTTTCCAAAATATTCGTCAATGCGATCACCTTCAGCCGAGAATTGATCCCATTGAGCAGGATTTAAACCCCAAACGCAATATCTTTAAGACTTGTAAAAAAATCAAGACAACTTAAAATGAAAACATTTTTTGCGAAGAAATTACGTCGAGTTGGCCGAAAGATTTTGAAAAACTTAAATAACCGGTAATTTTTAAAAGCAAATGTTCTATATTGTTAAATTCAGAAAATGAACGTTAACCTACGCGTGCGGTTGTACAAGTCTTCGAAATTTAGTGGGTAAAAATTTCCAATGTCCAAGTTTATTCAATCGTTACAGATAACAGAGTTTATCCATAAATACAAATCAATAAATCCGGTCAACAATATTAAGCAGATCAAAAGATTTGATAAGACTTTCTTCTTCACATTAAGAAAAGTGAAGTGTTTGCTGAGGACTGTTTATTTCCTCTCGTCGAAACGTCTTAAGAGCAGAAGCAAACTAATAAGGTGTTGACACACGAAAGCAAAAAAATTAAAAACTTGAAATACGAAACATTTCAAGCGCTGCCTCAGCACGCGACACAATTTTCTGTTTTGTTTGCCTCTATGAACAACTTAAATAGTTTTAAAAGTCGCGAATTAAGTGTTACACCCAGAGCTGGATTAAGGAAAGCTATACCCCCCCCGAAAAATTGTTGCCTGCAAAAAAGAAACTGGTGCTAACGCGAAAAATCATCCCTGAGCTCCCCACAGTCTTAGTATGGCCATGAGCGAAGGGTTAATTTTTGAATTAAAAGCTGATGCATTATATTTCTAAAACAATTTTAAACGATTTTTGAATAGTTTTAGAAGCACAGAGATGCGTTTTAAAATACGTTAATGCAAATATTGAAGCTGTGCCCAGCGTCATTTTTTCCATTTAGAAGATTTGGGTCACCGGTAAGGGCAGAGTATAGCCAGCACAAAATTTAAAGAACAAACTACAATAGGTTAAGACAAAGCAGATTTTGGAATTGTCAAAAAGGTTGTCAGTGCATGCTTTTGGCTAAACTACTGGGCAAGGGGGCTCAAGCTTCCTGTAAATCTTCAGTTATACATATTAATAACTGGGTACTTTAATACGTCTAAGATAGAAATCTGCAAGTTCGCATTTTTTCGATTCTTTGCCCCCCTCCCCCCCCCTTAAAAATTCCTGGTTGCGCCCCTGATTATCCATACCAATGACTTACTGCATTAAAAATAATTTTTTTCTTACCTCAATAGTATCGGTAGAAATGTCTAACGAAGGATTGCACCCTGAGGAGATGTATTCTGGAGACGAAACAGGAGAAAAAGTTGATTCGGATGCTAAAGAATTTGGGTGAAAATCACCACTAGAGGTCGCGTTTGCTTTGAAATTTGACGGTATGTAGTTGAACGCAACAGCAGCAGCCATTTGCAATTTCTTCCAAATCAAGCCTGGTTTTCCAAGCGAAGTCGATAAACTTTTGAAGGCTTAAATCTGAAAAAATATTCGACGCAAGATTAGCAATACAACAACAACAATGATATTTACTATCTCTATTTTAACTAAGTAAGTTACAATTTGAATTTCATCAAAGATTTTCGCTTTTCCTGTGCAACTAGCTCTTTTATCCGAACACATACAATCTATGCTTGCTACAGCAGCTACCGTAACAGTATAGGAATGTTTTGCTATGCAACAATTATTTCTTTGAAACTAATATCACGAAAACTCAAAGTAGTTTAGCTCGTAATGAATATCGAATACGCAGAGAAGTAGATGAACCAATTTTTAAAATTTTTTTCAGAAGATTTTTGACTTAAAGCTGTTTGCCGTCCCTCTTTTTTAGTGCGATTCAATTAAATCAAAATAGAAAGAGCGCTAAGTCTTATTCTTTTTCTGCTGCGTATAATTGAACATGTTAAAAATCAAAACGGCTCATTTTTGTGAACTGCCATCTAATCTGCTTAATCCAGTATTATTACAGCATGCTCTACTTTCTGTAGGGTCTATTTAGAACTTAATGCTTTTGTTCTCTGCCTTGGCAACAGCTGCTGACAATGCTGTCATTGTAAAAGTAAAAATATATGACTACAATGACACCTTTTGCCCTGTCTGTTCTAAATCACAAAGCAATTTTGGTAGTCTGCGCTAGCTAATATACCTAGACTTCAAAAAAATGGGTTTAATTGTCACTTGGCCATTTTTTTCTTTTTATTTGGATAGTCATTGGTCAGAAACGAGAAAGAGACAGATTGACAAATAAGCTATTATTAAAAGCGTTTAGATTAAAAGACAATAGCGTTTAGCTGAAACGAAATGAAAGGTATTCGCTTAATACAGCCTAGAGATATAGTTCATTTATTTAAGCTGTTTTTTGTTCATTCACAGCGAAAACACTTATTCATATTCAAGCGCGTATTTAGGGTTTTCAAACTCAAGTATCGAAATTTTACCCGAATATACCTATTTTGTAAATAGTTTTTAAAAATTTAGCTAAAAATGAATGAATTTTTTTTTTCAATTCTTTAGTATGTCAGCGCCAGAATGCTTTTGAACTAAAATTTTACATCAGACTACAACCAGGAACGTTGCCAGCGAAATATTCTGGAGGGGTCATGGGCCGCGTTTAAACATTGAGAAAACCGTCTTCATCCCCACTTCATGATAAATCTCGAAATAAAAAAGTTCTTCGTAGGTCGAAAAGAAGATGGGAGAGGGACGGTGCCCTCCTTTGCCTACACCCCTAGATACTACAAATGGATATGATAAACTTCATTGCTAAACTTGCAATATTTACCCAATGCATTTGAATTCAACAAAATGACAGTTAAACAACTTGCATTACAGCGTTATATATCATTAAAAAATTACTACAATTATTATTCATTGTCAACTATTTTTTTTTTGTATTTTTAATATACTGCAGGGAACCGTATCTTCATCTTCGGACTCTAGAGCAGACGCTCCAGCAGTAAAACGAGCGAAGTTATGTGAGAGTTTTTGGAACAAGATTGATTGATTCCTGGGCAAATCGTGATAATGCTTTATCACTGGTTTACCAATCGAGCAGCATACCACCCAATCAATAAAACGTACAATCAACAAAAACAATCATGCAGGAAAAGTTCAGATAAATTTTGCGACATACCTTAAAACAGGAAACAAAAAGCAAATTGTTGATCTTCGAGCTTCGTTTGACCAAGATTTTAATCTTTGGCGTAAAGTTGAGCTTGAACTTGAACGCAAATCACCAAAAATTTCAGTCAAATTGACTTCGTTTCAGTTAAGGTCTGAGGTGAAAATGTGCGCTTTAATTCTAGGCGCTTAAACTTTGTTTTTCGCCCTTCGGCAGTCAAATGATGGCTCGGCCTTGCAATGGCAAACAAGCCAGTCTAACTACAGTTCTACAAAATATTTAAAAATATGAGCAAATTTTCAACAAAGTACAAGAAATACTTTTTTAATTTTGTAAAAATACCTAATAATCTGGTCAAAGCAATCATAATTCTCAAAATTAAAACTTATTTAGGTTTAGGTCTTTCAAAGTAAAAAATATATCCTCTATTTCAACAGATAAAGAACTACGGTAATAGCTTTCAGTAATCGTAACTCAAGGGCAGTTTTGGCCAAACAGTAGCTGTTATGCAAGTCTAATAAACAATAACAATGATTGACAATTTAAACTCTTAGTCTCTTGCCGTTCGATTAACAATAATAAAAAATTTCAATGTTTTCTTCTCAAACACTGAGCTTTTTGGTTTTAAATCTGAACTTGGCTGCTTTTTACTAGACATGCAATTCTTTTTCTGACCTTGAGCGCTTCGAGCAAGCTGAACTAGATAAAAAAGTTTTGAAATCCTATTTTTATTCTTGACTTCTAGCTTTTTTTACGCATTATTTCTTCATGCATGGCTGCGCATTGAGAATTTCGTTGCGTGAAAGCGTCATCTCATTTGTTTCAAGCTTTGCTTTTTATGCAATTTTATTAGCTATGATTTTAAAAGCAGTTGTACAATTCGCAAATAACAGATAACTTTTTCATTTGTCCTTAAATTTCGATCATCTATGACTATTAGCAGGCAACGAACAGAATCTAACATAAGCTGAAACCGTTAGCTGTAAAAACATAAGAAGTCACGTCTTATGCTATCCTTTGCCTCATATCAATATTCTGGGCGAATTCTTTACCCTCGTGCGCTACGATTCTGTCATACTTGAACAAAATCTCACGCTTGGTTTGTAGAGCTATTGTCACGCTATCCATGGATCTATTTTGGAAGCTCAACGAATGCAGATGTCTGTGCGATGCATAAGCACAGATATAGAAAGGAATGCCGTTTTAGCCTTCGGTTGCACATTTTGCCGCATTGATAGCAAGGCTTTGACTTCTTCGTAATTTCCAATAAAGTTTACGTGCGTCGGAAAAAATAAGTTTTTTCACGGTAAAATTGAGTTAACCTCTTGCACCAAAATGCGTAAAGGGGTTCGTTTACTTTAGACAGGAAAATCACTAAATGTGCAACTACATCTTGTGGTTTCGTCTGAAAAACGTTGCAATTTCATTTAATGTTTTTCTAGTTTTTGTTTAGAAAAAGAGCGATTTTTTCGGTTGGGTCACGATTTCAAATAACGTTACTTCTAATTTTAATGCAAGCATAACGTAACGAATACTAATAAAAGCAACGCCAATGTTAGTGATTTAAAACCCATCAATCAAGCTAAGAGTTGATTGGATCGTGATACCTAAAGTTAAACTCAGACGGACAGTTTGTAAAAATGAAACCAGCTTCCCAAAAAATCCGCTACGGACATAACTAAATCCCATTTTCGTGAGAGCACGAGTCACGAAGGAGCCTTAATAGTGACGCAAGAATTTTATAACTAAAATGTTAATTTAAAAAGCTTCTCTCTCAAGTTTTTGATAAGCGTAGTTTATAGTCTTTTACAACAACATTAACCCACAATTTTCCTCATGTAAAACGTCTTTTCCCAAAATAAGCTTTTCTTCAGAGATTAGACGGTTCATAGAATTTGTTAAGCTGGGGCTGGTTATATTTAGACTTAAAATCTCAAGTCACAATGAAATATTTTCAAGTAGCTAAATATAAGAAACATTTCGCAAGGCCAATGGATTTGCTTCATAAACGAATCAAATTGGTTAAAGCTCTTTTGCGTATCCCGAGCTAGCGTAAGCGAAATGACCTAATAGTACCGCGCGCAAGTGATAGATCCAGCGCGACGGGTTCGATTCAAGAATGGAACCGATCGTGTTTCACATTATGTGCTGGGTAGCTGTCAACTCCAAGCGCGCAAACTCACTGAGCAGTATCCATCAATTAACACTGAATTTTCTGTTCTGTTCGCGTTTCGCAATTTACCGCCTTGAGAATACATCGACTAATACCAAACATCAACAGAACTGCAGCAACAATGGCAAGTCGGTCGCAGCACCAGGAATGCATTCCAGATTCGTATTTATGAGAAGGGATTCATGGTTTTATACATGTTGACGGACTTTGGATATCACCAAATCAAAATCATATCTTCATTATACTCGCGTATTACGCTGAAGCATGTAACAAGTGGCGGAGTTGGTCTGACTTTGGATAACTCCGCTGATAAGTTAGCGACATTTTAACGGCGATCCGTGCAGTCGTTTCCTCTCACTTTGTCCCTTGGGCATCGCAGCAGCGAAATCGACCTAAGCAATTCAAAAATTGAACTAATCACAAATTGTTTAATCGATTTGCCACCGCGCATTTTTAAATTTTTTTCACGTATATACTATTGTCATGCGTAAATTTGCAAGCAGTCTGGTTAGCTCAGTTGGTAAGCGCATCGTTCTCGGTGCGGAAAGATTGTGGCTCGATTCCCAGGCCGGTTAAATCGTACTCAGTGTCGCCAACGGCGAGCCGTCCTTCCGACGTTTCGTCGAAGCTGTGTTGCTCAAGCGGCAAGCCGCGGTGATCTACTATACGCCACTCGTTACACGCGTCGGTGTTATACCGGAGGATTTTTTAACGCGGAGAATTTTTCTCATCCAATAAATAGTAATTTTCTACTTTCATAAAGAAGGATTTGTTCAGTTTTACTAGCTGTGGGCAAAAAATTGAGAATATTGATCTTAAAACTAAGCTTTTTGCCTAAAATTTGCATTAGCCTAAAATCGTTTTGCCAAATTATGCACAGATGTGGCTCATTTATACCCTTTTCAACCCCATTATTTTTAGATGAGGGTCTAACTCAGAAATCTATTTATAGAAACGAAAAGGAAATGTTTGAATAGAAACGATTTCAACTGTTTGGTATCTTACGTAATTCACGTGACCCCTGGGTGAGTTGCGTAAAGTTTGCGTTACTATTTGCGTGAAAACGTAGGCGTCATTGGAGGTCGTCAACGCAAAACAAAGAAATTGTCATAGATAAGATGACTTTGAAAATAGAAATATTTTCTAAATGACTGGTCATGGCGGACCAATGCCACGGAACAAGGCAAAGCGTCAAACTGGATTTTTCCGCTGTGACTACATTTCCTGCTCTTGTGTAATAAATAACCCATCATCAATAAAATATTGTACTCGAAGCAGTTTAAACAAATTTCGGGTGTCCAAAAACGTTATTTTCTCAATAATTTTACCTGATACTAGAAACCAGATTTTCATTTCTATGGATACGAAGTGGGTGCAAAAAACGCCTCAAAAAATCTGCCCTTAATACTGCAGAATTTGAATCGAAATACTGCAGAATTTGAATCGAGTTGCATATTTTTGCTCCTATTACGAGAAATCGATCAAAGCCCTATATCGAGCTTGCTTAGGAGTTGCCGGCCATCTGTCTACCACGCCAAGATGGGGGAATCCCGCTAAGTGCCCTTCCCAACGGCACAACAAGAAAACTTTTGGCATGTTTTCCTCACTGTCCTTTTAATGCTGAACGTCAAGCAGGGAAGCTGTAAATACCAATTTTACAGTCATAGGTTCGACCCGATTCGGAATCAAACCAGAGTCTAAAGCTCCAAAGGTGGACGCTCTTACCCTCTGAGTAGTAGCATTCTTATATCGATGTTTTAAAAGCAAGATAATTATGTTGTAATCTACACCACTTGCAGAAATGGAACCATCAGCTTCAAAGTAGCAAAGACTATTCAATTTTCATTTCATGGCAGACCATATTTAATTTTTCCAGAAGTTACCGGTGCATATCGTGCCAGGGTCACTATACCAATTTTGCAGTGTCTAGGGTCACCATCGTAAAATAAATTAAGTTAAAAACACAAGCATTCACTAATTAAGGCGTGATACGTAAGCATAACGTAATTCACGTACAAAGATGTTGTGGTAGGGTTTTCTAAATCAACACTGTATTACCCAATTCTAAAATCGGCAGGTTAGCTCAGTTGTAAAGCACACACTAACGGTGCGGGAGGTCTGGGGTTCGATTCCTGGGCCGGTCAAATCGGCACAGTGTCGCCAACGACTCGCTATCACTGCTCAGGCTCTAGGACGCGGTTACACGCTTCACCATTCGTTATACTCTTCAGCGTAATACCTCGAATATAATGAAGATTTGCTTTGCTTTTTTGAAAACCAATTCTGCGATTTGACCGCTCATAAGTAGACTCAGGCTCGAACCCAGGACCTTGTGACTTATAGTCAACCTCTCTTACCACTCGGCCACCGAGCTCAAAAGCATATTTAAGGCAATTTGTATCATATATCATAGATATCAAGATTGATCAACCCTAGTTTTTGCGTTTTTTTTTTTTTTGGAACCAGGGTGTTGTCAAGGCCGATATGGCAAGTTGGTTGCAGGCAGTCTTTCAGTTAATTCAAATTTTTCCCTGGCAACTACTCCTTTTTTTTTAAAAAATGCATCGATTCAGCATCTGTAAGTATCAAATTTTCATTTTTTAGCTTTCTAAGTCTTCAAGGGTAATTCAGTTTCAAAGTCAAATTTTCCAAGTGTTAGCAAAATATTTGGATGTTATTCAATATGCTATTAACTTAAAATTACAGTTAAAAAGCGAAAAAAATTAGAAATTCAAACAAAACCAATCAAGACATCGTGTCTGGCTTTCGTGCAGCTATAAGGACTCAATAGGAGAAAAGCTTGAAAGAATTTGGAACTTCTCCTTAGCTTTTCGTGGTACTATTGAACCTTAAAGATAATATATTGGAACGGTAAACTGAAAAACCGCTTTATTTTGTATTTGCTTTTAAAAAAATTCAACGGCCCTTGAATGCTTTAACAAATCATCTATTTGCACAATATTGAAGTGTATTTATTTAATTATATTTAAGAAGTGATTTTGAAGAAATGACTAGAGAATTTTGAAGATTTTGAACTCACCCCATAATATGCTCAGTCATACCGGAAGATTTTTCACAGAAAAGGAGGTCCCATGTCTGAGATGTAACTGTGGAGTCCAAAATTTTGACCACCAACATCCAGCTGGAGTTCCTAAAGTGAAGGTTTCCAGGAAAATTTACCAAGTTTTTTAACATCGATATCTGTATATCCTCGAGGAACCTCGCCGAAACGTGTAATAAGTTACGGGGCCCATCTCCGCGGCTTAGCGCCTGCGCAACACAGCATGGAAGAAACATCGCAGCGGTGGCGAGCCGTCGGCGACACTACGTCCAATTTGGCAGGACTCGAAAAATGAACCCCAGGCATACCGCACCGTTAGCGGTGAGGTGCGTTTAACCAATATACGCTAACCGGGCGGTATCACAAAATTCAAATAACAGAGAAGAAATGATTTGGATTGTGTAAATGCAATTTATAGCTGTCCCATATAGTAATTACAAATAAAATAGCCAAAACAAACTAAAACATATTCAAATATAGAGACGTTTCGGTTACAATACAGTAAACATAGTCAATCCTATTCAAAGAGAATGATAATGTTTTTGAATTTATTCCAATAAGATTGACAATGGTTACTGCATTTTCACCGAAACGTCTCTATATTTGAATATGTTTCAATTTGTTTTGGCTATATCATTTGTAATTAAACTTTCTAAAATTTCCATCAACCATGCCCTGAAGTGCATGTTATAATAATGGGTGGGCATCGAAACAACTGCTGCAAAGTTGTACAAGAGAATGATAATGTTTTTGAATCTATTCTAATAAGATTGACAATGGTTACTGCATTTTCACCGAAACGTCTCTATATTTGAATATGTTTCAATTTGTTTTGGCTATATCATTTGTAATTAAACTTTCTAAAATTTCCATCAACCATGCCCTGAAGTGCATGTTATAATAATGGGTGGGCATCGAAACAACTGCTGCAAAGTTGTACGCGACAAGACGCTACTTCACAAAAAATTTGTCCTAAAAGTTTCATTTGTTGTCAGTGTTCTGTTTACAAAGGAACGAAACATGTAAATACATTTTGTTATAACTAAACAATAGAAATGTTAAAAGCAAAATAGAAAATAGTTAAATTTTGCAAAAAATAACAGAAAAGTTAGTAAATTCTGGCAAGCAATCAAGGAATGGTCAACATATTTGAAAGTTGGGGTGTTTTTTTTTGGAAAATTTGCATCAAAGCCCTTATTTCTGATATTTTAATTTTTGTTTTATTACCTTAATCAAAATACTAACAATCGTTCGAGATTAAACGTGTTCTGTAAATATCTGCTTCTGCAAACAATCAAGTAATTAAGAATCTGCGTCAAAACAACTTTTTAGTTTCTTGCTTTTCTCAAGTTCGACAGGATTAAAAAAATTCTACTTTCAAATTTAAACAGAGTTTCAAAGGACTGCGATATAAGCATTGCTCAAAAATTCTTTGCCAGAGTCGATCTACTGCTAGCCAATTTGAGAGAATGATTGATTGTACCTGACCTAGTTTTTAAGGTAAAGAGCCAAGCAGCTAATTTATTTTTATATTTAGTATATTTTTAACAGTTCAGAAGGCCGAGTGGAAACAACGTTTGTTTTTGGAGCTGTAGACTCTGATATGATTCCAAGTCGAGTCGAACTAATGACTGTATGACTGTGAAATTGGTATTCACAGCTTACCTGCTAGACGCTCAGCATTAAAGACACAGTGTGGAGAATAAGCCGGCAAGTTTACTTGTTATGTCGTTGGGAAAGGCACTTATCAATATTTCCAATTTTAGAGTGGTCGACCGATGGCCGGTAACATTTCACGAGCTTGTATAACGCTTTGATCGCTTTTTCGAAATAGGAGGATAAATATGCAACTAAATACAAATATTTCCTGAAAAGCACAATGCCAGCAAATAATATTAATACCGGTATTCAGCACACAGAGCTATATGGTTTAGCATCATGACCCTAATCAAAAATAATCAAGTTCAAACACATGATATTAATTGAATACGACCATTCTATTTGAATAAGGTCACAACGCAGCAACTTCTGCGTAGAATGAAGCCCTTTTTTAGCTTCTCTCATCTTGCACCAAGTCTACTGCGAAAACAACGGGGTATTTTGAGTTACGCAGCCCGCCATATTGCGTTGATTGTTAGTAATTGAAAATTATAAAAATTTGGTTTTGATGACAGTCAGGTCGTTGCAGTTTCTGATGACATCGCTAACGGTGCGGGAAATTTGGGGCTCAATTCCCGGCCCGTCAAATCGGACACAGTGTCGTCAACGGCTCGCCACGGCTGCGATGTTTCATTGGACCAATGTAGTCCAGGCGCTGAGCCACGGAGTTGGGCCCCGCCATTCGCTACACGCTTCGGCGTAATAGCGCGAGTATAATAAAGATTTGATTAGATTGTAATTTAACAGATTTTTTGAATAAACCAACACTGTAATTGTCATGTTTTGAATAGGCCTAATCGCTAAATTGAAAAAATCAGAATGTATTACCTATGCTATAGTAAAGAATGTGTAGCATTATTGTTATCCTATATTCTTCAACTAAAGTCGATAACAATAAGATAATTCCAAACATACTGAACTATTATTATTTGATTGTTATTAGAGGATTAGCCTTGGTTTTATACGATTTACGTTTTCGTTATAAAATCGTACACTTTCGGAAATGATCGGGATGTTACGTTATTGTCATGGTTACGTCAACGTGGCAACAGTGCGTAAGATTCAAACAAAACGTCTCAACTCACGAAGGTAAACAACGGCCGTTGTCACTGTTCTACGTGGGCGTTCTCACTTACATACTAACCGTTCAATCACATTTATTTTTAGCAAAGTTATTAAATTCACAACCGTTCTTGCTGCGTCAGATTATAAACCCGTTAAGCTTGTAGGAGCAAAGCAGCAACTTCACGTTTTACGATCTCCTCTAGTAATCTTGGAGCAGAATTTTAAGAAGGCCTAATATTTAAAATTCTTCCCCAAAATCCGCAACCGAAATTATATAAAAAAAACAGGCCTTGCTCTAAATCTAAAAAACTTATAATTCGAAAGTAAATCAAACCAAAAATTCAGTTTTCAAAAATGCATCCATGAACTCAATTTGATAAATCTAGCGTATCCATCGCTCTATTTCTCAAATCTACTTCAGTCTATTTTAAAATAAAATTAGATACGGGTTTTCGACCTTGGTGAAAATGAAGAATCCTGTCTGTGTTTAGGAGATAAATTTAAAACAAATTTCTAAGCAGTATGAGGCTTATTTTTTTGAAAATCACTGCCATCCCTGATCTCTAAAGAAAAAATAGGTCTTCCGCTCCATTGACGGTGTGAGTTTAAGTTTGTGTAGGTGCCGCCGGGTCAGAATAAAAGGACCGGCGGTCCGAATTTGGCCCGCGGGCCGTAGTTTGCCCATGTCTGTTGTACAGTAGTATCACCGTTAGTAACAAATTAAAAATGTGGCAAAAAATAGTTGCCATTGTCAATCATAGCCTACGAATGACTAAGTCTTAGGTGTTTGATATTGGAGAGTTTAGTCATCTGTCACGCGAGCGGAGGAAATCATAGCAAGAAACAGTATGATGGCATTCTGCGGCACAATATACGCGGCATAGCAATCGCATAACCAGTCACGCAGTTTGGAAATACAAAGTAAGAATCTGGGAGAAAGGAAATCAAATTTTGACATTTGGTGACGCTAACGGGTTAGAGGTCAAAGGTCACCAGCAGATGTTAACCATTGCATTGGTTTTTAGTTGAAGTGCTTTAGAAGCCGTTTCTCTGATTTTATCGCATAATTTGCACTTCCATTTGAACTCCTCATGACTGGAACTTACTGGACATAAAACATTGCGACGTATTGCGTAAAGGTATCGTTGTCACGCAATTGGTGATGACTCGGCTCAATATTTTTGTCAATATTGGTTCCTTTTTGTTGTATTTGAACGTCGTGTTTGGACTAAGTGACGGTTTTTGTGCTCAAATCTATTTTTAAAACCACTTCTTATAGAGTGTCTTTTATTCAGTCAACCAGTGCCTACGAGAATCACATTTTAATTGCAGAATTGAATCGAAACCTCTCTCTGGTCTTAAACAAATAAAAAAAAGCAAACCTCTCTCAAAAATTGTCATTTAGCAATCATACCAGTTACATAATTTTTATTGTTTGACTTCTCGCGACTTTTCACACTTAGACGACCTTTACCCTATTAACCAAAAACACAAATTTCTCGTATCCACAACATTACACGATTTTTATGAGAAAGAAACCCGATTGCTTATGAGTCTGTCTAGGGGTGTGGCCAGGCTGGAAGGGCAAAGTGGACCATTGCCCTTTCCCCTATTTTGAAATACAAAATCAATGTAGAGATGTATGTCTAATTTGACCGAAGGGGAACTACAGGCAGCAGTTTTTTGTCACCAATGAACTTTCGTTATGAGATCCACCATTGACGGTGTTTTTTTTAGAGATCGACGGCTGGAGGGATTCTTTTGGCCTCTCCTCCGTCTTGCTTTGTCTCGTCCACTAAGTCGGTAGTGTAGACCTTTTAACATCTCGGGGGGTGATTATTCCTTGTTTATTCAAAAAGTAAGCAATAGTTAGTAATATCTGAAGATACCATAGAGCGGGACAGCGCTGTTTCGGGCTATTAGCCCTCATCAGCCGCACTCAGGTAAAAGGTACACTCATCCTTCAGAATGCTTGACCTTGATCGGCCAAACACTTCTACGGATTTGTACACCTCAAAAGAAATTTAACCTTTGTGGTACGTTGGTTCTTAACCCCAAAATCTTAAGATACTTCTAAGATACAAATAAGATACTCTTAAGATACAATAAAATCCCAAAATCTTAAGATGCGATAATTCAAACTTTGAATAGGATTTTAGTTACACTGCCGGCCAATGAAAACATTCATTAACATTATGCACGGATGACTTCACTGACGCAGTTCAGGAGACTATCTGAATCTTTCCAAACGCCTTTTTGTTTCGAAAATGTTTCGTCAGACGCCGACGAAGCTCTTCGAAAAAAAAAATCGATTCTTCATTTTACTTTCGATATTACGCCGAAGCGTGTAACGAGTGGCGGGGCCCATCTGCACGACTCAGCGCCTAAGCTACAAAGAAACGTCGCAGTGGTGACAAGCCGTTGCCGACACCAAATCAGCAAAACTCAGAGACACCCAACCTTCCGGAAATAAACAAAAATTTTTCAAATACTCAAAACAAGAAACGGAAACGAAACTGTTTGAATAAGCTAAAAAAATTTCATTGCTTTTTGATAAAACTTAATGTGAAAAAGTTGCATGTTTTTTTACGATGATTTTAATATTTACGGCTTTTTAAAACAGTAAATAAATTTGTTTTTCGCGAAGTATTTGCTTAAATTTCCTACGAAAAATTTGCCAGTTTGTATATAGTGACTCATTAACGCAGAATACAATGAGGTGAGCACGTGAAAAAAAGTTCACGGTGTAACAAGACAGGTCAATCAAAAGTAGGTGAAATTTTACAAAAAGTCTATTGTCAGTCAATCGAAGTGCGAAAAAATCAAGTATTCGCCAAAAAAAGTCTTTTATGGATCGTAAATACCTAATATCTGACTCTTTGAGCAAATAATTGAGCTCTACCGATGTTTGTAAAGACCAAATATACAAGGAGAATTATCATTTCCCGTTCTGCAAACAAAATCAAAGATTATTATGGGAACAGACCAACATTCTCGCTGCAAAGCAAACAATTTTTCGAGCTGTAACAGCAATTTTTTCAAACGTAAGTTCATTGTAATGAACAGTTAAACTCTCTGAAAATCACTAGTACTACAGGGTAAAACTTTTTAGTCCCCGAATAGTTTTCTCACCTGATTTTCAATAAGCATTTCAATCACGTCATCGTGACAAACTGTCACGTCAGCGACACGAGTTAGCGGTAGTGCGCTGGGGTTATGTCCGTCATCAACTCGATTCAAACCTGGAGCCAATCGTTTTTGACACATACAGCATATCCACAGGCGCCAAGAAAAGGGGAAAGTGAGGCCAATGTCCCAGAGGCCCACACAAATCTATTGGTTAGGTGTCCATGTTTTGAGGATGCCCTTCAAACCGCCTCTTTAATCATAAATATTTTGTCCCCAGGCCCAAAAATCCTTCCAGCGGCCATGAGCATACGCACCCTAGAAAAGCATCTTTCAATGGCCCAATGCATACCTTGTTAGAAGATTAAAGCATCAATCTTGCAACCAGTGGGCAGAGAGCGAAACATATAGAGGGAGGCAGGATAGAGAGGGAAGCAGGGCCGCTTTTTAGATAATGAGAGGCCTTGTTTTTATTCGTCCTTAGTGATCTGCAATTAATCTCTAAAATTAGTTCTTCATACGTAAAAAGTCCTCCCCCTACGCCCTGGTTATGCATTGCTTACAATCAGCCAATCAGCGACGCATTAAGCCGGTACGTCGCCAAACAAATTTAAAGCTGTCAATGATGCCAAAAAACATTTTATTGATTTTTTGTTTCACTTTCACATTGTTGAAAAGTAGTGCCCAACGCGGACAAGTATCAAAAGCGTAGACAGGCAGTAGCTCTAGTGGATATTTCCTATTTTTAAAGACCGCTAAACTTAGAATGTAACGCGATATTGTTAATAATGCTACCGACGCGCGGTTATCTATCATCTTAGACGGATTATGGAAATGACTCAGGACAAAACCCAACAACTCTCGGCAAAAAAAATCAAAAAGCGTGAAACAAATCAATGAATGCAACATTTGCTTCAACTGCACGCGCTACTGGTAATTTAATCTTCAACGTCGTACGCAAATACTTTTCTACACAAAAGAAAGCAAAAAGTCAAAACTCTAGCAACTCTCTTTACCGATATTGAAATTCATTATGAAAATGATGCAGAGAATGATCACACTCTAATGAAATTACCTTGACGATTTCGCATCAAAAATCAATGTTAATATGCTGGTGGAATATTAGCTGTAAGCTGAAATCAGTCAACATATCGCTGCTTACACTTTATTTAACTTAAATTGATTTCAATCAAAAAACCGTCACCAGTATTCTTATTCAAATCATACTGATGACATTCTTTTTTAACCGAAATCGATTTAAATTAGATAAAGCGTTAGCAGTGATATTTTGACTGATTTCAGCATACAACTGATATTTCTACCAGCATATTAATTAAGTTTTTTTATCATCTTAGATTTAACTTTTGATTAGTTGCAAAAAATCTTTTTGCATTGTTCTGATGAGGATAGCTGGGCAGAACCATTTTTAGTTTTAAGGTTAAGATTAAGGTACGGGACAGCGGGTGCTAAGCACGCACCCATTCTCAATTGGCGGCCCATTACAAATGTCGATGATGAATGATTAAACGTTGTTACAGGACGTACAAGACGAACAACACACATACACTTTAACCCTTCGCACTTCCGCTTGTGCCAAGCGCCTGGCGGGAAGCTGCGAATACTACTTTCAAAGTCGTTAGTATGACCCGACCGGGAATAAAATCCCGAAGTCCCGACTACCAAGCAGACGTTCTGAACCGATCCACCAAGCGCCGGTACTGGGGAATGAATCTCTCGTTTAGTTCTATCTTCACACATAAACCTATCTCAAAACCAGTTGTTTATATGTTAAAAAGAAATAAGCAAATACCAGATTGCTGAACGAGGTGCTGAAGTTGCTGAGGGAGGTGTCAAATATGAATAATTTTGGTTCAAATTGCTTTTGCGAAATAAGTCGTAACTAGGCCTACAAGCACAAAAAAAACATTTTATATTGCCTCGCACATTCTGCTGATGATAGCTGTTGAGTCTATGTAGTCGAAACATTTTATTTTCCTCCTTAAGCTTATTTCAGTTTAAAATTGTGAATTTTACTAAAATTGTAATCCGTTTTGAAATAAGTTTCTGTGAAAAAGATAACTACAGTATGTTAATTGTTACTCATGCGGTTCATTATCGCCTTCTAGCGGTCAGATGTTTAAGTTTTCGAAAAACTTAGTGGTACTTAGTTGCATAATTATTTCTCTTCCTATCACGAGAAGCGATCAACACCGCTAAGTGCTTTTCCCACCGGCACAACAAGTAAACTTACGGCTTGTTCTTCACACTGACCCTTCAATGCTGAGCGTCAACCAGGGAAGCTGTGATTACCAATTTTAAAGCATCAGTTTGCCCAGACTCGAAATCGAACCCAAGTCTACAGCTCCCGAGGCGGACGCTCTATACCACTCGGCCATCTAAGCTGTTTAAGTGAAAGCCAGGAACCACATAGTTTTTTCAGCCTGGGCATGCAAACCAATAGCGGGCCCAGAAAAGGGGGGCTAGGAAACATCAACCTCCCCCTAACTTTTAGTTAGGCAACACGAACTAATATCTTGATACTTCAAAATTTTTAGACCCGAAAAATTATGCCAACTTATATTACTACATCAAGCAATGAAATGAGTGTGGGAAAAACAGCTGCTGCCAAGATAGCTCGCCAAGACACTATCATTTCTTTATCGCTATATACTGTACCATTTATCATAACACCGAAATCGCTGAAGCGAGATGGGAAAACAATAGATTATTGTGATATCACAATCTCTGACACGTTACACTGGCAATTTTACTGATATAAATTATATACCTAGCAATCATATACAAAACATATTACATAGAATACAATCATTACGTCATATCATACTTGAAGTCTATAGCGGTCATTCTCATTACTTATCTTATCGCTTATATCTATAGCAACCATGTAATGTAAAGTCATAACCTCAACTTTAAGTTTGTTCAGTACTTGACTAGATTAAAGTCAACTGAGTATCTTCAATCTTAAAGCATTTCAAGAACTCAATTTGAAGTTTTGTTTCAACTATTTTAAAGGTAAGTTTACAAAGTTTGATTTTTTGAAAAAATAATAACAACTACAACATATTTTGCATAGTTTTCAACTTAAAATATAGAATTTAAAAGGAAGGCTCCCACAAAATACGACCAAACCTTGAAATATAGTGTATACTTTTCAAACATAAATCTTGGCAATCGTTGTATTATTTGCTATTATAAAATAAGAGAGGTTTATTTTCGTATTATTAAACTAAAAATTCAAGAGTGATTGAATGAGGCTGCGAAGTGAGCTTAAGCTTTTCGAGCCGGGAGCAGCTATCCGATAGACGTTAAACACGATCGGCTCCAGCCGTGAATCGAACCCCTTGCAAAAAACTTGTAATTGACGCGCTGTACGGCTATTGTCAGCCTCGTCGCTGACACAACGTGAGGTAATCAAAAAAGTGATATTGTAATCTACTGTCAATCTAATCTTAAATAGCTTTCCACAATAAAAACGTAAAAAGCACTACAGCCTGTTTCGCCTTTGTCGGCTCTTCAGGTTGTATAAAGTATCTGAATACAAAATATAACCCGTTAAAAACTGCTAAAACCTGATCAAATGTTACAGTTATGTATCAGTTATATTATACTGTAACATTTGATCAGGTTTTAGCAGTTTTAACGGGCTATATTTTATATTCAGATACATATTTACCACCTTAAGAGCCGACAAAGGCGAAACAGGCAGTAGTGGTTTTACGTTTTTATAGTAATTTTGTCAAAATACAATTAAGCTCTAGCTAGCGACAGTTATTGAGCACTCGGCCAGAGGAGATTGAGCCTCACTCAGACTTGTAGCTTGCCACTACATTTTAATTAGCATTTTCTAGTCATATGAAGGTACAATGTCGATTATTATTAGATGGCGGTAAATAAAAAACAAACGCATGCTTTTATCTAATAGCAAGGAAGCAGCAAATTAAAGACTGGCTAGCAGCAAATTGAAGAAGTCAGAAGAAAGTACACCGGAAAACTCGGAAACAAAGGCAACTCCTAAGCGAGTCTGGATTTGTTTGTCCTACGCATAGCGCCTCCGCCGCTTTCTCGTGATAGGAGGATAAAAACGAAGAAATTATCATCATCTAATAGTATTAAAAGAGCTATGATTCGATCTTTAATCACGCGATGGTTAGGCCCTACCACTAGACTTGGATTAGCTATTTTCCCGCACTAGTAAGAATTACAACGTAATTCATGCGAACACGAATTACTACGCCTGATCGCATCAAAATCAAATCGTCATTTTACTCTCTGTATTACGCCAAAGCTTGTGGCGGAGTCCATCTCCGTGACTTAGCGCTGGGCAACACAGCTTCGAAGGAACGTCTCAGCGGTGGTGAACAGCTTGTATCCGATTTGACTGAGCTGGTAATCGAAGCTCAAACCTCCGGCGTCGATAGTGATGTCTATAACCGCTCTGCCAGCCCTCCTCGCCTGAATGTATTTGATACATATTTCACCACTAAAGGCGATATAACAACATTACGCGATCAGCTGATAGCTATTTGACAACGGTCAAGAGCGTCACATAGCAACGAGCGCACACTTTACGACCTAAAGAGGACTTTAATTGCTAACAATTAAAATAGAAAGAGAGCTAGCAAGCTGCCAAAAGAATTAATGATAGTTTTAGTTAACAGTACGCAAAGTTGTTGCTCAATGGTCTGTTTGCTGTTAAAAGGTTGTGTCAACAGACCATGTAACAAATGTGGAATGGTCTTGTACCTTAGGGCCAGCTGTAATTTGAAAAAGCTTTTGTCAAGAATGTGGAGAAATACAATACCTTTACTACCATACAGTCTTTTGTTGACACTAAAATAATATCATTTAGCGTTAAGGAAAGGCAAACTCACGCGACTCCAAGCTGGCGCAGACAAATTCACATATTGTCAGTTTGAGCAAAAATAACATTAATTATCGCTGAGCTAAAAGAAGTTTCATTCATAATATGAAAGTTTTGCGAGGTTAGAGATAGATCGAGAGTATTTCGTGGCAAGAAAAACGTAGACTAGTGCTGTTTGTGGTGAAGTTGAAAGTCAAGATCACAGCACGTATTTATCATTTTACCTAGCGAATGTCAAGTGCCTTTGTTTCAACTTACGCTCAGAAGCTAAAGATATCGCTATCGGTGCTCGAGATCTAGGCTTCAATTCGCGGGCCGGTCAAGTCGGAACACAATGTCGCCACCACTGCAAGTGCGACGTTTCTTAGGAGCTGTGTCGTCCAAGCACTAAACCGCGGAGATGGGCCCCGCCACCTGTTACACGCTTTGGCATGACGCCGCTAGTACGATGATAATTTGATTTTTTGTTTACTGTTGCCAAGTTCGATGTAACAACCAGAAACAAGAATGATAAAACGCAGGTTCGCGTCTTTTGTCCGTCAAGCTCTAGCTTTGGCGAGATGCTTTTGCTTTTAGCTGATGTCAAACAGCTTCGAGGACCCGAGCCACTGCATTTACAGAGAGAAAATTCACAGTTTATAAATTTCAATCGACAAAATCACGTTTTGCAGTTCCTTGTGTGCAGATAAATTTTTTATCTGTTTAATCCAAAATTAAAAACACAGGGCGGCATTTTAAGTGCATAAGCGTGTCCTGCAATGCCCATCGTTGCGGAGACCCCATGGGGTCACTGGGGAAGCCCCAGCCCTCAAACTGCATGGAGTGATGAAGGCCCTCCGCAGGTAAGGACTATGATTTCACTGCAAGCCTTTTATCAAATGTTAGCGAAATTCTTGCTGCCGTAAGTAGGTAAACTCATAGTTTTTCCTTTTTGGTGCGAATTCAAAAAATAGGACAGGAAATAGCCTAAAAAAGAAAATCAAATGCAATTTTTGCAACTGTACATTTCGAAAACATTTCTGTGATCATCAGCAATGTATGCAAGGCAGTGCATGGCTGCGATACTTTCTTTCTATTGTTCGAAGCGTTTTCTTAAAAAAATAAAAAGCGTAGCTTTAACTCAATATACACAACCAAATTTTTACGTTAATTGCAACAGGTCTAAAATAAACATGTTATTGCGAGTTATTCTACTGCAGATTTATCAAATCATTGTCCCGTGAAAACGCTCGACTGACCAGTGATCAGTACAAAAAAGTGAAAACTGAAATCGCGACAAGCGCAACTTGTTAGGCATCCAATTTCAAGTAGTTCTACAAATATTAATATTTACGCATTGAAATTACTTTTCTACACAGCACGTCAAGAGTGACCATCCGATTCAAAGTAAAGTTAAAAATCATTAAAATAACCAGCCAACTTTTAGATCGCCTGGCTCAGGCACAGCAATTTCTAGATTGGTGGGTTACAGTTAATGTAGTTGAAATGAACTAATTCAGCACTATGTAATCGCAGAAAAAAAAGTTAGACATCATTACGCTAAAAAAGCCCCCTTTGTGACGTAGTTATGGACAGGATCGTGTTAAAACTTCGGGGCCTCGGGGAGAATTTTTCGAGGCACCATGCTGTTTCGCAGACCTAGATTCAAGCTTTTTTATTCGCTGCGGCGAAAACGTTACAGAAATAACAAAAATATACGTTACAGCAACGCGGTGACTGCGAAGGGACCGTAAGGTCATCGAGTCAAGCAGCCACCTTGTAAGGGAGAATAACTAGCACAAGTCAAGTCAGGCAATCAAATAAATAAGAATCACAAAGAGGCTTAAAACAAAACAAAAAAAAAAGAAAAATGAAGTGGTACACAAACACGAAAGACTGTAGCACCTTGTTTTGACAATAAAACGAACGTCGTCCTAATTGGCCTGCTGAATGGGAAGTCATGACGGCTTCCATGTGTTGTAGGATAAAACTTTCTCCATCACCAGCAGTTGTAAAAGAACTCCAGCTATAGGGTACCATAGAGCGGAACAGCGCTGTTTCGAACTATTAGCCCTCATCGGCCGCACTCAGGAAAAGGTCCCAATACAAATCCGGAGGGGTGTTTGGCTAATCAAGGTCAAGCATTCTGAAGGATAAGTGCACCTTTTACCTGAATGAGGCTGATGAGGGCTAATAGCCCGAAACAGCACTGTCCCGCTCAATGATACCTAGTTTTGACGTCAGCAGCAGACATTTTTTCAGAGGAGACGATTTAACGTCAACTTTTTTAAGGGTAGCGATGGGGGTACGCCTCTGACCGAGCTGGCTCTCTTAATACTGGGGGGCCTCGAGGCTATAGTCCCCGTTAATACGGACTTGATTGTAGAGCGCAAAATTTCGGTTGGATTCTTTAATCAATCGAATGAAGACTAGTGCTGCAATTGACTTGCTACATCTGGAGTGTTTCTATGTTTGACTGCATTTGCGCTTACCAAAAGCTTGTGACGCAGACGACTGTTACAAGCATTGCGCTTCAAATGATTGCGTTAAACTATTTAATTGATTTGATACAAACAAAAATAACTGAGGTTATTTTAATTTATATTGCACAAGAAGTCGGCAGTAATTGAGGGAGACTGCGAAGTGAGCTTGCGCTCTTCGAGTCAGCAGCCACCAGGTACATTTGCCACGTGCGATCGGCTCCAGTTGTGAATCGATCCCGTCACGTAGGATCTGTTACCTGCATGCGGTACTGCTAGGCCATGCCGCTGATCATGTCAATCAATCAAGTTAGAAAAGAATACCAGTAAAATAAAAGGTGCTGGCATTTTTTTCTCTCAGAATACTATAAATATTTTTCTCAAGAGTCGGTTTGCAAAAGATTCTTCGCCAGAAATGAGTCTTTTCTCTCCCGGGTTGTTTATGGCCACGCATTTGCAACAAAAGGTGACTTCAAATTAGGGAGCCGCCATTTTTATAAGGGGCGGAAAGATATAATACAAGTACTTTTGGATTTTTGTTTTTGTTACGTACAGTTTAGACTTGTGACGTTATAATTTATATATTGCAGTTATTTGGAAAAACTGGCGGAGAAGTGAAACCTGGATACGCCGACACCTTAAAATGGTATTATAGAAGAACTAAAAACCCCCAGGACAAGGAACGTTGTCTAAAATTATTGACAAAAATAGAACTGCAAAAAGAGTCGGAAAAGCAACAGACTCTAAAAAGATCTAGGCCCAAAACTGCCCCTAAAACTTTGAGCACAGTGTCAAAACCACATCAAAAATCTTCCTCAAAAACTCCAACTCCTCCTCAATCTAAGACCGCAACTCAAGATTCAAGCGAAAGGAAAGAATCAAAAACAAGTTATCAGAAACAACTCGCTGCTTCGCAAAGATTATCTCGGCCCAAAACGGTCAAAATTCGTTTTGAGCAAGAATCATCGACTAAAGAAAATTTACAAGCAAGACCGAAGTCAGCAATGGCGGATATCGGTAAGAAGATCACATTGACATAGTTTAGTGTTGAGTAAAATCTACTAGCCGAATGTTGTACGAAAGTTTTGCTTCTAACTTCATGAACCTCTATTGCTGATTTTGATGTTCTTGGTAAATCTTGTGTTTAACTGAATAAGCTTTAGCTATTCACGATAAAATTGATTCATAATAACATCCAGGGCCGGATTACGAAAGGACTATGGGGGTTATAATTCTAGAGCCCCAGTAATAGGGGCTTCCCGGTAAAAAAAGATTGTCAAATCATTTTCTCTAAAAAAGGACTGCTACTGACGTCATAATCAGGTCCGCAAAATGTGCAGGACCTCCTCAAAAATGAGCCCCGCCCCAACAGTCTTGATACGGCCCTAATACCATCAAAACCAAAAAGACGCCTTTTTGGTGCTTGGATGTCTTGATTGTTTTCTTGTTACAGGACGCAGAGTTACGGATCCATATTTAACCAGCCACAAATCGGATTACAAAGGCTATCCTACGGGCCTGTATGCTGAAGCAGTTCGGCCCATGACCTCCCAGGGGACCATTAATCCAAAACCAGCAAAGAAAAAGTTTGGACCAACAACTAACGATGAGCATTTTCCGTGGAAAGTAGTGCCAAGAGTGGAACCAATTCGATCCGGGTCATCATCCGGTACCCGGAACAATAACCCGCATCCAGACGGAGTAAGTGACCCCTGGCGAACCCAGGGGGCAAAGAGGTCTCACCCCTAAATTTTCAGTTATAGTAATACATTACTACTTTGATGTGTTTACATGCACAAAACCAATAAACCACTATTTATTCCCACACCCCCTCTCCTGAAAAAAAAACTTGGGGGTCGGTTTACAGTACAAACAGTTGCAATTGTGATATCATCGCATAACAGTGTCAACGGCCAATACAAAACTTTACCAAAATTCTCGATGCGTTTGTAGTAACACAGTGCGCAAGCTTGACGTGCCTGGCATCGCGTGCGAAGTAAGTTCGAAGAAGTGCCAGTACGTATCTCCGCTCTACGAAATGAGTTTAGAACCATTAGTTCGATGTAGGTGGTGGTGACCCCAAAATTAAACTGATTTTAAAAACTTAGACAGGGAACAACGTCAATATTGCCAGAGATAGACAGGTAGTATAAGTGGGTATAGCAATTGACAAACATTTGATTGCGATAAAGACAAGGGGCGTAGTCAGTAAAAAATAGGGGGGCAAGGACAGTGATTGGCCTTATTTTTATACGCACTAGACCTCTAAAAAAAATGTCGTCATAAGTCAATGGGGGCTGTTCCCAAGATGCTCCTCTGGCTGCGGTGGTTGCTGCAGTCAATTTTTAACCAATCACTTTCACTAGCAAGTATGGGATAAGCTTAGCTTCTCAGCAAAATTACTGAGAGAGATAACTGCCGAAAAAGTAATAACCACTGTCCCATAAGCTTTATGACATACAATTAGGCAACAATAGATGCTAAAAGGTCTACTAGTTTATTAATTTTTATATAAGCGTTTTTATTTCACAATATACAAGATTCATAAATTATTTACTGACTACAATTACATTTTATCAAGACTTTATAACGTCATAAAACACTGCCATGGCAACTAAAGCAACAAAATTCACAAGGCTAAAGCGTATCAGTCAAAAATTTTTATGAACGCAATAAAATGTGTTAGCTCTGGTTTGATTTAATTAAACGTATTCTGACTGAGGTGTTGTGTTGATTTAAGAGTAATTTATTAAGATTGGGCACTGACAAACACACACGTTCAAGAGTTTATTCAATATTTAAGTTTTGCTGAGTTTAATTTAGCTAATGTAAACAAACAAATAACCTCAACACCCAGTTACACTCCGAATCAATGCGAAAGCAAAAATCAACAGATTATCGAAAACTGTATCAGCTAATCTGCAAGATTACCAGAAATATGCTAACATACAAAGTCGGATACAGAAATATAATAAAAGGAACTAAGAAGTGAACAATAACTTATCTTGCAGTGTGGTGTGTCTTGTATCGAAGGGCTAATGTATTAATCAGTGAAACTAAAAATTTTGGGAAGGTCTGACCTAAGCCCCCTCATCCCCTGTTTTAGATATCCGCCAATGTTGTAACCTTGTAACCAAACAAAAAAAATAAAATCTTCATTATAGCCTATCCGCGGTAGTTCCGGTACACCGAAGCTAGTAACGAGTGGCGAGGCCCATCTGCGCAGGCTTTCAGCGCCTGGACAACGCAACCCAAAACGTCGAAGCGGTGGCGAGTCGTTGGCGACACTGTGCCCTATTGGAACGGCCCGGGAAATAACCCAGAATCTCCCGGGCCGAGAGCGATGTCTTCAACCGATTTTTTAACATTTTTGACTTTATTTTTCACTTCTAATAATAAAGTCAAAAATGTACTTTTATTTCTAAAAAGTCAAAAATAATGTCAAAAATTTTTGTTGTTCACTTCTGCATTGATGCTATTTTTATCAAGGATTTATCTTTTACATGTCCTCGTTGATATTTGAGATGATCTCAAATTTTCAATTTAAATTGTTTGGTTTGTTGGTAATCGACTTAGCTCACTTGAGATTTCACAAAATATTTTAATTTTCCCTACAAATATTATTATTAATCCATTCTTTATGAACCCATACGGATTTTCAAAGGGATATCGATTGTATTGTTGTGAAATAAAAGCCCATTGTTGAGAATGGATTACAAACCCACAATAGGATTTAATCAACTAAAATAGCTTCAAAATCAGTCAGCTCTTCTTTTAAACCGACAGGAACTGGTCTAGCCTCTCATCGATAGGTTTAGATTTCGATTCGTGCAGCCAGCAGCGTAGCCTGAGTGGGCACCAGGGCACTGACCTTCTTTGGCGTACGTGAACATTTTTTTAAGAGATTAATCACCAAGGATGAGTGTAAACGGGGCTTCTCATAATCTACATCGGCCCTGGCCTCACCTATTTTTTTTTGTGGGTTGGTCCCTGCTTGCAGCACCAAATTTTGACAATATTGTCGTTTTTACATCACAAAATTTCTTGCAAATAACAATGGTTATTTCGAAGTTGTTATTGAACTCAAACTTCAACCGTAATAGAGGAAGACTGTGGAGTGAGCTTGAGCTTTTTAAGTCAGCAGCCACCTGAAATTAAGTCACACGCGATCTATCCCACCGTGAATGGAACTCGTCACGTAGGGTCTGTAATTTGCTTTCTGCATCATAATCAAATCTTTGATGTCATAACCACTTTTTTAAATTATGACCTCAAAAATTGATCATGATGCAGAAAGCACGTTGTTCTCAATCTTTTTAAGTTGCACAGCGGCTTTCGTTAGAGTGGTTGAAGGACAAATGGCAAAGAAAGAATCGTTTTACGCTCGAAACATCCATAAACTTGATTTTTTTTAGAAAACAATGCAAAAAGTGAAAAAAAATTGGCAATGTTGTCTCTTCAATTTTAAATCATTTTCTGTAGACAAGGACATAGATTTTTTTGGCTTGGGGGTAGCAGCATTAGAGATTCACCGCAAACGTGTATCGAAGGTCTCAGGTGGCGGCGCATAGGAGCCTCTTGCGCACGCAACCGTTGCGCAGATTTGCGGAAACGTTTTTATAATTTAATTGAAATGTTTTTGGCACAAGTTTATTTTTTGTGCAGGGATTTATGGTGTGGCGGCTTCCTAGAAACAATGCTTTAGGACAGAGCGCAGCGCCAGCAAGTAACCTGGGTTATCGTAAACTCACCGACTCCGTGATGGATCAAATAATAGTTGACAAAATGAAATCGACTTACAGAAATGACTTCTTAGGAATTCCTCAAGGTAAAAAAATCAAATCTTCAATATAGGCCTACTAGCAGTATTACGCCTATAATCGTGTAGCGGTGGTTGGGTACGTTTTCGCGGTTTAGTGCCTTGTAGGCAACTCAGCTTTGAAGAAACATGGAAGCGGTGGCGAACCGTTGACGACACTGTGTCCCATTTAACCGGCCCCGAGAATCGAGCCCCACACCTCCCAAACCGATGTCTTTAACCACTAGGCCAACTGACCGGGTTAAGCTATGTTAAAGTGTTTTTTTTATCATTTGCTTTTATGACTGCCATTTATGCCAGGTGATTCTAACGTTAATAAACAATCAAATAAATAAAATCTACTCTTTCTCTAAACCTTTTATAAATCCAAAAACCGGTTGCGTTTAATCAAACTCTACTGGGCACTTTACCATCAATCAAAATCACGGCAGTGAGCTTAAATTTGCAATAGCAGCGCTTCTAACTTTGATGAAACTCGAGCTTCGCGCAATGTCTAATCCTCGTTGGTTTTAGACCCAGGGTTCTTGGCTCTGGATTCTGCATCATAATCAATTTTTTGATGTCCACATTTAAAAAAAAGTGATCAAGGGATCATAACATCAAAAACTTGATTGTGATGCAGAGATTGGACCAAGGGCCGCGGGCTCAAAATCCTCCCAAAATCGGACATGTGGTCAAGGTAATGGGCTAGTATTTTAACTGACACTTTATATGCAATAAGCATAATGTTTATCAGGTCGATGCACGTGAAGAGGGCAAAAACCATTTGCTTTGTTGCTGAAAAGCAGCCCTTTTTTTGGCTCCTTATTCCACTAAATCTGTTTTAAAGCAGGTTAGAGAAAGTTCTCAAAGAATAATCACAAAAAAACTTTCAATAACTTACCATTTTTTTTAGGTTTTCAAATGAAAGATGCCATTGATGCTCCACCTGATTGGAGAGAGTCCTTAGTTCGTCCACTTGATACAACATCAAGGATAACATACAATAATTATCCGCAAGAACCTGAACTAATTGGCAACACTACAAGATACGGCTGCAATAAAAATAAGAAATTCTCAGCTTTGGGAATCGGTAAGTTCCGAATTGCAAAATCGCTTTTTTGTGCAACTTTTTAAATTTTGGTAGCAACAATTTCAAGAAACAGCAGGATTTTTCATTCACAAAGCTTGATTTTGAGTAATCAACGTCAGTATGAACTCATTTCATTACTCATACTTTGAAGAGGGTTCCATTCTAAGGAAGGTCGCTTGAAACAGAACTTTCAAAAAAATTGTTTTAATTAACTATTGTTATTCATGACTTTTACTATTAAATTAAAAATAGTAGTATAAGCAGGAGCGTAATTAGGGGGGCAGGGCCATTATGCCATGCCCCCCCCCTTTTGACTAGGCCTTTTTGTAAAAAAGAACAAAACTAATGGTGCCAACTGCCAAGTGACTGAAATATGCTAGACTCTTTTGATGGTTTCTGGTGCTTATGACCGGGGGCAGATCCAGGGGGATGGGATAAAAGGTATGCATCCTCTCACCATCCATTTTCAAAAATGTTTTTGATGTATATATACAATTTTTCCATAATCTCGAACCCCTTCGATTGCAATAAGCCTTACGCCTTAAACACGCATGATCGAAAATGTGCGAACAAAATGCATCATATTTGGCGAAGTACTCAGAAGTAGGGTCGAAAACTTTAAACACAATTTGCCTGAAAATCATTCAAAAAGCACTAAAATAGCCATTGCAGCATGTAAATTTTCAAAAATTTTCCGGGGGAACATGCCCTCGGTCCCCCCCAGAACTTTTCTTGTTTTTCAATCAGCTTCAACTTTGTTTGACCGAAAAAAAATACGCTCGAAAAAAATGTGGTAATTATGGCCCCCCTCCTTTTTGAAATTTCTCGCTACGCCGCTGAGTATAAGGTAATATTAATTCAATTTTACCTCAGATCGTATTCTTAAAACTGTTTTTGTGAGATTTTTTGCGTTGGAAACGAGTTGCACTAAATCGTCACTTTCGGTAAGTGATGCGGCAAAGCAGAGTACAAGTAGCCCTACTTGCCTCATAAACTCGAGAATTGCTTCACTCCAGCTGTTACTATAGGCTACTGGCTTTGAGAAGCGTAATTCATGTTTTAACTGACTCGCTGTTCAATTTTTCTTGAAAGATGCACTAGAATCTACGAAATCCATTCTATGTCCAGAGTCAGAATTCACGTTTCTAGCGAATGGAAGTCGATTCCTAATTCACGTACCCATATCATTTACTTGCTTCCCAAAAGCTATGGTTGAGACATTTTGTACTACTGAGGCTCAATCATCTTAAATGACAAATGGATGGGCTGCTATCAGTGGTGGGCAGTAACTAGTTACTGCAACTAGTTACTTTTTATTAGCACTAAAATAGCCAGTACAACATGCAAATTTTTTAAATTTTTCCTGGGGAGCATGTTCCCGGACCCCCCAGAGCCTTTTTGTTTCGCATTCAGTTTCAAATTAGTTCTGCCATAAAAAACTACGCTTGAAAAAATGTCGAAATAATGCCCCCTTTTATATTTTAAATTTCTCGCCACCACTACGCCACTGCCAGTGATGGGCACGATAAACCCTTTTGTACTAAAGCGATACCGATAATCGATAGCTTCAAAAAACCCTGGGCGATACCGTTAATCGATAAATCTCAATTACCTAAAGCGATATCGGTAATTGATAAATTATCGCAGATAAATGTTGCGGTAAATTTTCAATAATTATGCTTGACGAAATTTTTTTTTGGTAAGTCAAATTGCAAAAATGTTTTTATAGATTTTTCAAGAAAAGAGACTCTGTTGTGGCATTAAACAAAACAAAAAAGTTTTTCAAATTACAACGAGACTTCATGGACACCATGCATTTTTTCCATAGCGCCAACTCACTAAAGGCGGCTGCACACAGAGCTCGTTGCGATGCGCCACGACCATTGCGATCACGTTTGCGTCAACTGCTGCGACTGCCAATGCACACAGCTGCGATTTTCTTACGCAAAAATCGTGCGACTCGTGCGATGCGATTCCAGCGACCAATCGCGCTAACTACGCACACACAATGCGACTGAAGCGAGTGCGGTCATCGCAAGTGAAAAGAAGTGCGTTCTACGATTCCTGCGACGAAGTAGAAAATTTTCTACTTTGTCGTAGGAATCGCAAGCAAAGTAGGTTGTGAAAGCAGTAGGTACAATAGGCTGTAGGCCACGTTTGCTAAAGAAACTAATTTTATGTACAGTTTTCTGCCTGATCTTTCTCAATTTTAGCTTATAGCAGAGTATGCTGGCAGTCTAGTCTAGTATAGGTAGTTTTGAAAGCTAAAATATGTTATCTAAGCTTTAAACAAGATAGGTTTAGCAAATTAGCTTATTTTGCTACTCTTCCAATTTTGTAAGTAGTTCAAAAGCAAATCATCAAAAGAAAAACTCTTGATATCAATTTGTTATCAGCAAGCTCTACATTTTAACTCGACCTGTTGCTAAATATATAAGCAAAGCTTAAATAAACGGCCAAACAAAAGCCTCAAAGCTAGAACTGCAATTTGTCAAACCACGGAAAGGAGTCAAATCGTACAGTAAAAGCGTTGTGATCGTAAATTAATCATCAAAACACAGAAAGCGACGAAAAGGTAATTTTAAAATAAAATTACATCATGAAGACGAGATACATACGTTTACAAAATATCCTGCAGAATACTGCCTGTTTTTGAACAGGGCTACGGCAGCAAAATTTTTTAAGCTGCACGGCGGTAACCAGAAGCATCATACATAACAGTACTATACTGTGCAGTAAAGCGCCAATTTAATGAATTTTTGTCGCAAAAATCTAGGTCTGGCCAAGCATTTTGTTCAGTTGGGGCTTGATATTCTACCTTAGTTTTTGTTGAACACAGAAGACGAAAGTTTGCATTTTTGCCATTGCCTAGCCTGGCGCGTGACGCAAAAGTAACTCGTTGAAACATAAATTCGAGCCAAGCTCATTTTTCCCAGATGTAATAGCATTCATTTCGACGTGGCGTCGTTGCTATCACAACAGTCGCAGCAGATCGCAGCGGTCGCAACGCAAGCGCTCGCGCGCAGTGTGCATAGTTGCTTGATTTTGCCGCTGAAATCGTAGACGCAGGTCGTTTGAACTTTGGGGATTTCCAATCGCAGTCGCAATCGCTAGCCTGTGTGCAGCCGCCTTAACTTTGAACACTGTGTGCGTAAAGAATTGTTTTTCGCGATAATTTATCGGTGATAACAAAATGTATTACAAAAGCGATATCGGTAACAGATCAATCCAAACTATTTTGAGCAATAACGATAATCGGTAATAAATTATCGTCGATTAATTATCTCGATAAATGCCCATCTCTGGCCACTGCTTCTATAGTGCTGCAGTTGAACGACTTTTTCGCATTGGAAAAGACATTTTAAAGCCGGGGCGCTGTGGGCTTAGTGATAATCACTCTGAAATGTCATTGTTTTTGAAAGGTAATCTCAATTGTTATTACTGCATAAGCGTTTATCGCAGCAAAATCGCACTTTTGTTTGGTTTCAAAATAAAGATGAATGACTTTGGTTAGAACACACGCCAAGAATAAATAGTGTTTTTTTGTTTCTTGCGGCATGCACAAAAGTAACTGTAACTTGTAACTGTAGCTAGTTACTTTTTTCAATTTGTAACTGAAACTGTAACTAAGTTACTTTTTTTGCGAAGTAACTTGTAATTGTTACTAGTTCCTTTTTAAAAGAAACTTGCCCACCACTGGCTGCTATACCGTTTAAAATGCAGGCCTAATATACAGTACAAACCTGCTATAGTATGGTCACAGCATTTTTCGTTTTCACCATCAAATTGGACTCACTAAAACACTAACTGCTGAGAAAAATACAGCTTGAGCTTTTACTGAACAAAGCGTAGTTCTCTGGCTTCGAAAACTTGCAGTAAATTTCTGAAAACCTCGTTTCTAGTCGGAAACTCGAAAAAAGCATTTCTGCTGACCGAATTCTAGTCGTGTTGCAGCTGCCTGCCTTTTCGAATGACAACAATTCTGATTTTGTTTCTTTGGAATAGCACAAGCTTGTGAAAATCAGAAGCATAGCAACTGTTAATGTTGCGTTCGCGTTACAGTTGGGAAGACTACGGTTCGGTACCAAGGGTGTTAAAATGAAATTTATTTAACTTCCCAGTTTCAAAAACGACCGGTTGGCTGAGATAATGCTCCTAGTACGAGAGGTCTGGGGTTCGATTCCCGGGCCGGTCGAATTGGACATTGTGTTGCCTTAATTGGTGCTAAGCCGGGGAGATGGACCCGCCACTTGTTAACACACCTTGGTATAATACCGCGAAAATATTTAAGGCTTGTTTTTGATTTAACCACCCAGTTTAAGTCATCGCGTCATCCAACATTTCGCAACCCTGGTACTAGTGCAACTGACGAGGTAAAACACTATGTTTCAAAATTTGTTAAAATGGTAATTTTTTATTTATAATTTGTTCTTTGCAGTGCCAACAGTTACACGAGATCACGTGAAAAATCAAGAATGTATAAAAGGAAAAACTACTTACGAAAATTTCTTTGCTTCTAAATATCGAAAGCCAGATTTGGATAAATTGTTGAAGCAACAAGACAACCAAAAAGTCGTCAACAATTTTTTGAAGTATGCTCGAACCTTCAGTAAGTAAAAGATTTGATGTGCATGATTGAGTTCTGCTGTGTGAAGGCGTCGTTTTTTTCAGAAATTTCTTTGTTTTACCGACCGATTACGCAAACTAAATAAAAAAACGCATTTTTTTTTCAGAAGAATATGAAGTTTTGTAAAGCCGTCTGCAAAGGGCACTTGTTATTTACCTACATCCATACATCATATTTAAAACCCTATCTCTTTTAGCGCTACTTCACTGAGTCGGTAAAATCGTTTGGCTCTCATGTCATCAAGATAAAAATCTATAATTTTTTTCTAAAGCGATGCAACGGTTCCGCCTCTCATCTACGTCTCTTGATCTCCTTTTGGATTCGAGCGCTGGCATTTCTCAGAATCTTGACTTTTCTGGAATGATTGTATCGACATCAAGATAACGCGCGAACGCACGCATAAAAGATACTTTGAAAAAGGGCCCAGTTGGAATTAATTTACGTGCAGCCCATGTTATATCACTGGCTCTCGATCCTAAAGTAAACAAATCTTTTTGTTTCAGACGCGGATAGCGCGGTTGGGGAACGAGCGATGTGAAGCTGTAGAATCCACCAGCAATCACTTTTCCAATTTCACAGTTTATTCCAAATCAGCACGTTCTGCATTTAACACCAAAAATTTTGTGTTCATAGTTTTTACGTCCATAGCCTATTCGTAATACATCCAGGTTTCAAAAATTGATCTGAATTTTTGCATTGTCTCATGGACGAATATTTAAAGTTTGTGCTAGGCTGTCAATTTTGTTGTTTAAAAATGTCATTTGAACCGCAAAAAAATTATTCGAGGCCTTACCTAAAACAGCATTTAAAAACGAAGTGTTTTGGAAAAACGAGATCACTCGGATCAAGAACAAGGATTTTCAGGCTTGTGCTACAAAATCAACTAGTTGCAGGCATACACAAGTTCACGTAGCTTCGGAATGTTGCTTATAGCTTAGGTTAGGGGTCGGCAACCTTTTGAGCCCAGCGTGCCATTTTTTGATAGTGTCAAGATAGAAACTTCTTCTCGTGCCAAACGGTTGCCCCATTTTCCTCTGAAAATATCAGTGCAGACCAAAAAAAAAAAGGTCCTCACCTCTGTAAATGTCCTACTTTCCTCTAAAACGGAGATTTTCAACATATGGCCATGGCCCGAATGCGGGCCACCGCACTGTTTTCAATGGGCCACAAAGCTTGACTAGAAAGCAACATCAGCTTCCCTAATCATGTTGTTACGCTCTTTCTTTGTTTTATAATAAAACTAAATGGGCCACCGCCATATTGTACCAATTTAGTGGGCCACGAGCAAAAAAAGATTGAAAAACCTTGCTCTAAAAATTTCAGTGCAGACCAAAAAAAAATAGTTCTTCACCAATGTTCCCTCTAATTCGTTGTAGTCTGTGTGCGCAGAAACTTTGGCGAGTGTGCACTTTTTAGAAATGACTCACGTTTGTGCAAAAACCCATGAATAAATTCAATATGGCAGCTATTGAAAACAAACAGCGTAACTTCTCTTGGTTATGTTACTGCTGGTACATTTTTCGCTCACGGTAGACGGTACAATTTGTAAAGAAATGCGTCCTTTTAGCAGGTCCAAGAACAATTTTCCTTAACTTGCCAACCTAGAACAATCATGATATGTCTGTGCGCGGTATATTTATGCGTGTGCGCAGCCTCTGAAATCCGTGTGCGCGCGCACACGCGCACAGCTTAGAAGGAACACTGTTCTTCACGTTGGCAGATGTCTTATCTACTAACAAATACCTCAATAATTGAGTGACTTTTGAACCCACAACACTGAAATTCGCTAATAGATTCAAGAGTAAATTTGTTAAATCTTAATAACTTCGGCCTAAAATTTGCTTGCGCATGGAATCGCTTCGCGTGCCACGCAAAACCTTCCGGCGTGCCACTTTTGGCACGAGTGCAACGGGTTGTCGACCCCTGGCATAGGTTATTTACTTTTTCGTGTGACACATTTTGAAATTTGCATAATCAAAAAGCGCTTTAAATAATGAGTAAAACAAATAAAAGCTAAGTTTTGAGATGACTGGTGATATCGCACCGTTAAACTGTTCGCAAGAAGTTGAAACCAGGGTTATAATATTGGAGTCGAAGCAACTGCAAACAAGATTAAATGGACGAAATTGGCAGTAGCCTAAAAGTTTTCACATACGGAGGAGTAGTGTTGTTAGTCAAAAAAAAAACGAGTCATTTTTTACGAGTCGTATTTTTTTTGCAAAAAAAACGTTTTAAAAAACAAAAAACGTGTTTTTTTATTCTTTGGCCTTTAGTTACACTGGTATGTTTAACAGATATACTTTAATAAAGTGCTACGTAATTTTGCTGCGTATTGCTATTGCGAACATTTGGAGTTGGGTAAAAGGCTGAAAAACATGTTTATGGGGAGAATATTTTGGTCACACACTTTTTGAAATCGTAAGTTAATGCGAATCAGAGTTAGATTTTCATACCCTTTTTTTACTGATTTTTTGTTCGTGATTGTTTTTAACTTTTTATTTATTTAATATTCTTTGTATTTGTGATTGGTGTTTACAAAAGCAATACCAAAAATTTCCAATTAAATTGAGGTTACGTGGCTGGTAGTGATGTCGGAACAGATAGATTTGCTTATTGGTAATTGTTGGATAATATTACTGTATTTGATTATTTCTTTAGTTTAATCTACACTGTGGTGGCCCGAAAGCAACTCCCCATTCTAAAGTAAAAATGGTTTGTTTTGACGTGTAATTTTTTCATTTAATAAACATGAGAAAATTGTGCATTTCATGGACTTCCATTTAACATTCAACATCTTTTTATTTGTTCACTTAAGTGTGGTTGAATTTATTTTAAATTATTCCTCACAATCAGTATGTCAATTTACAAAATATGATTTAAATTTATTTCAAATTTAAATTAAAATTATTAAAATATAGAAACACGAACATAAATGTAATTGCCGGACACTAAGTAACTTAAACACAAAAATTGAGAAAGTTATCACTAAATTTGAATAAATTATAAACTTAGTTATTTTAGAATAGGGAAATACTTTCGGATCAATGAATCAATCAAAATATTTATTTTCATGCAGCACAATCCAACACACGGTAACAAAGCAAAATAGAATAATAAAAGATTAGAGTTAGAGGGAGTTTTCTCGTGAAGTGGCTGAGCGAAAGGAAACTGCGAAATGATCACCCTGTATATTTTCCGACTTTTATCAAAATTTCAAAAATTTTTGTCAAAATCAGTCAAAATGTACCTGGAATGCAGAAACAAACTGACTACCGCATCAAACCTAGCATTTAATTTTTTATGTGAACAAAAATTGAAAATTTTGCAGTCTAATTGTGCAGCACCGTAAGTCTGCTAAGTTCTTATTTATATAGGCCTCCTACTTCACCACTTAAGTGCCCTTTTCAGATTCTGTTCCTCCTTACATTTCTTACCCTTTCGACACCCCTGACGATTGGCATCAACAAATTGTGTTTTATTAGTTGTGTCGTTTATGATGACGTAAGGGTAGGCTGTTGCACATTCATTTGTTTTGTGTTGAACAATTTATCCGCATCGCATAGCACATCTCCGTTTTACTGAAATATTTTAAATATTGCTCTCAAAGCATACTCAAAACGTCCTTGCCTAAATGTCAAAAGATTTTAGTTAAAAACGCATATTCGATCAGACTTATTATACAATAAAAGAAAACATTGTTGAAAATGGGGGCCCCATAAGAGATGTTTGCACCGGAGCCCCGCCTGACGTAGTAACGGCCCTGCATATAGGACTATATACTATTGCAATTGGATGCAGGGTTATTTGGCTTCGAATTTAGACTTACAAGTACCTAGTATAGGATATACTTCAGAGGCAGCTAATTTGAGATTACGATTTTACTTCCCGCTTTAAACTCAAAAAACCTTTAGGAAAATCAGGAAATTTATTTTTGTTGCAGCGAATAAAAAACAGCCAATAAAAGGAAATGGCACTGCCTAGAGTGTGTCTTGTAAGATGAAAAGGTAAATATTCCAGCCAGGGCCGGCGCCAAGGGGGGGGGGCCAGAGGGGAGCTGGCCTCCCCAATCGACATGCTTGGCCCAACCAACTAACATGTTTGCTTTTTTGAAAACAGCGGCTTTTGTGCTTAATTTCAAACTTTGGCCCCCCTAAGTCGACTGCTGTGGCGCCGGCTCTGATTCCAGCATATCCTAACTACTGTGTTTATCGCCAATAAAGCAAATCTAATTTTCTTTCCATTTCAATTCACCCAGATTTGAATGCACCGGAAATTGTCAAAGTTTGAGAATACTTGAGCTTGTGATTCAATCTCCTGGATTTTTAAGTCCTTTAGCCTTTTCATTCTTTAAAAAACAGGCTAGAAACATCGTGATATTTGTCTTGTACTTTTTAGGCATCAATAAACACCAAAGATAAAAAGATTAGCAAGAAATCGACCCTTGGAGCTGCATGGGGGGAAAAAAGTTTCGCATCACCACACTATTTCAACGTAGAAGCTGATTAGCATTAGGTAGTTTCTTCATGAAATTTTGGAAAATGCACATGACAAAAGTAACAGCTAAGACACGCGCTTGACTATTTTATGAAGAAACTACAGTATTGCTAGTATTGACATTCTTAACGACAATTTTTGTCATAAGCTTCAATTTTTCAGCACAGATTTTGAAATAAATGTGTTAATCAATTACGTCACTGCAGCACCAACAATAGGGTTGGTCAAAAATTGCACTTTTAAAAAATTTCCCAAATTTGATTCAATAAATTACCAAAAGTTGCCATTTCCTTAGCAATCAACTGTGATATAATTATTTTCTAAATATATTAACTCTGGAGGGTCCCCCAAAGCCAATATATGGCGCACTCACTAAGCGGGTAAGTATATTGCCAGTAAACTTTGCCACAAGTAGTATTGCAATTGCTGATATTATGATATCATCAATAATCTTTGACGTGCAACGTCTATTATTGTAATTTTCATCAAAATTTCCCGGTAAGTTGCTAAAACTTGCTTTATAGATGTTTTTTAACCCAAACAGTTTGTACTTACTGCATGCAATGAGCAATTGCGCATAATGGATGCTGACAGGAAAACGCTGTTGTTATAGTGATTAAGCATTACATGAGAAGTAAAAATCTTTTGCAGATATGTGAAGTTATAGGCCTACCTCTAAGACATTTACTTTTATGATTTGCATTTTATGTTTTAAATAAACATTATCATGTCTCGCTCAACTACAAAACAATGACTGATTGACGAATTACCTCCGCCAGTGCTGATAGATTGGGATTTATTGGAAAGTATCCTTCATCTGGGAAAAAAGTGTTGCTTCAATTTTATGGTTACCACAAAATTAAACAAGAAGAATCTAAAGGCACTTCTTTCAAACGAGAATCATATATTCTAGTCGTCGAAGATGTCGAAAAATGGTGGAAGAAAAGAGGGATCAGTCTTAAGAGCAGAGATGCTATTATTTGCATGGTCAAGAAGTTAACGGAACGCTATGAAAATTTGGAAAAACACAAAAACAGAGGAAAAGAAAAAGAAAACAGAGAAAATTTTTTCACCTTATTGATCAGCATGCTTCCCATTGTATGGGCAAAATGTCGGAATCTGACTTCGGGTTCGAAAATTCGGATTCGAAAATTCGGAATCTGAGCCCATAGAAAGGAACTGCATGTTCGACCATTTGTCATCTAAACACTTCAGGTTCGAAGATTCCGCACCTGAGCCCATACAAAGGAGCGTTTTTGCTACGCCATTTCGCTCATACAAAGGAAAACAATCTGATCTATAGGGTGAATTTTTAGATGCTATGCAAGATACGCTGTGGGTTGTAAACAAAAAAACAGAAGAATTGAAAACATCTACCAATTCTAAGAAAGCAGAAAACAGGGTTTATCTTGAGGCAATCCGAGGTAAAAATCGAAAAGCTAATTTGGGTTCCTTGGATAACAAAGCGCAAAGGAAGCTGAAGAGAAACATCAAAAGACAAGATCAAGCCATGAAGCGCAAGCTTGCTTTAGATACATCATTTCAACAAGATTTCTTGTGATGTAGTTCTTCAAAAGAAAGTGAAGAAAGTATGGATCAAACCTTTATTCCAGAGTTGACGGCAAAAACAAAAAAATGAATAATCAAAGAAACAGCAAGTTCTTACTCCACAAGTCTGCAGCTTGGCAGTCAAATACTCAATGTCAAATAGGCAAGCATTGGAAATGGTAGGTGCAGTAACTGATAAAAATAGTTTTAATGATAATACTCTTTCTGCAAACACTGTTCGCTGAAAACAATGAAAATTTTCTACGGAAGCAGAAACAAAATTGCTTGCTAATGAATTTGATTCTGCTACTAATTTTTTCACCCTTCACTGGGATGGAAAAATATTTAAAGCCTTAACTCACTGTGCTGGCAAGGAGGAGCGAGTGGCCGCACTACTAACTACTTCTGAAGGAGACGAGATGTTGCTGGGAATAACTTAATACATGTTAAAAATAGAACTGCAGCTGAACAGCACTCAAAAATTCTCAATCTGCTATTAGAAAAGGGTTAGAACTTGGTACGGTAAGATAATCGCATGTGTACAGTATTTGACACTACCGCGGGTAACAGTAGAAAAAAAACGGCATTGTGAAACGCTTAGAAACTTCCTTATCTCATTCGCTATTGGAGTTAGCCTACCGTCATCACGTTTACGAATTGCTCAGCCGTGGTGCTGTTACTGAATCTGTTCTGGGAAAATTGTCTGCAACTGGTGATAAAAGGAAGACAACAGCACCATACGAACCGCTGTTCAAGAACCTGTGTTCTGCTTGGAGCGATGTTAATACTGATACTCCAAATCTCAAAATCTTGGATGTAAAGAAGCTTTCACGCATTTTGCTTCACCACATGGATGAGGCCAAACAATTCTTAAAATGTTGGTTGAAAAATGACGCGGTAATGAGGCATGATTACTTAAAAATGGCCCCACTTTGCTACGTGGATCTTGCAGAGCTGCGAACTCGATCGATTTTTAACCGAGTTCAAGTTCGAGTTCAAGAGATAGACCTATTTGCAAGTCCGAGTTCAAGTTCGAGTTCTAAGAATTTTATTTCTCGAGTTCAAGTTCGAGTTCGGCAAAAATGACCGAGTTCAGTTAGTTCGAGTTTGCAGCCCTGGACTTTGTAGGTCGCAATGGCATGAACGAATAAACGACATGCAACTTTTCTTTTGGTAAAATCATTACTTCAGTTTACACGGATTGTGACTACTTGAACAACAAACTAGGCATTTCGTAGTGATCTTTTATTTCTTTTTTAATTCTTTTTAACAATTCAAATATCTTTCTAATGAACTCGAACAATTTTATGCGAGTTCAAGTTCGAGTTCAGAAAAAATATTTTTTCGAGTTCGAATTCGGCAAAATGATCGAGTTCGAGTTCGCAGCCCAGTTATCTTGGTGGTATACTTCCTCAAAAACACATGCCATTAAACTGCTGGCACTTTCAACTTACAATCATGCCAGATGGATGTCTAAAGTTTTGTATGTAATGAAGCTAGCAATGCTTAAGCCATAATTTGTCACTGATACAGCACCCTATTGATCAGATTCCTTCCCTTTGTATGGGCGAAATGGCGAAGATTCCGCACCTAAGCCCATACAAAGGAGCGTTTTTGCTACGCCATTTCGCCCATACCAAGGGAAAGAATCTGATCAATAGGGTGGATACAGACTTCATTGAGAGTTTAGCAGTATCATACAGTGTTTACTAAGCTAAAGCTTGGTTAACATGCACGTCTGCTTCGAAGGCTCCCTCAAACGATTTGGCGTTTGTTAAACAATTAGAGAAAATTCGCTGTACCGAAGGAACATTGCCGTATGAATTTTCAAAGATAATATATTTGCTCTAGATAAGATTCAAGATCATACTTGGTACTTGAGTGAACGGCTTGTAGGGCTCGCTTTTTATGATACATCAATGGATTACTCAACGAAAGAAGCAATGCGTTCAACTTTATTAAAATGCAAACATCGTTTCCAAAAAAAAAAAATCAGCAAATGCCTCAATGTTCTTCATTTTTTAATTAACAATTAAAAGATTTTGTTGGGCCTGACACTTACAAACTTTTGATCTTCTACATTTGAATGATGTCAATACTTGTACGCTTAAGTCAGTTTATTATTCACTCGTCGTCGTCGTTTGGCGGGGCATCTCTTCCAAGACAGATGAAAGGACCAAGGCCGAGGGTTTATCCTTTTACCACCCTGGCCACCAAACTGCTTGGGTCAGATGCTGACTGTAAGGGACTTCAGCCAGCATCTTGTTTCGTCATCCAAAACCATTAGACCAAACATACCTCGGGGTGCTCGATGTATGGGACACTGTGAGATGATGTGATCTGCGGTTTGTTCACTGGCACCACACTCACAATTCGCTAGAGGAGCGAGACCCCATTTGTACATGGACGAACAGAAACGTCCAACACCAGAACGCAGACGATTGAGCTTGACCCAGGCTGCTCTGGGAAGACCCATACCCAAGGGTCTGGAGCTAGCCTTGGGAATGAAAGCGTGGAGTGACAATGCGTTGGCAGAGTACTCCATGTCCCATTTCGTGTTCGTCCACTCGGCTGCACGGACGTCCATCTCAGAAAGACTGTCTAGTAATTTCCGAGCAGCAGGTACAAATGAGCGTCTAGATTTCAATCTCTCCCTACATACGTTCTGTGACTCATGAAACTGGCCATGTAAAATGTGGTCAGGGTCCAGGGAGCTGCGGTTGGCTAGGGAGAGTGTCGCTCCTTGGCGGCGAAGCTCAGCTGGCTGGATGCCTGAAAGAACCGGAAGGTAGACCGATGGAGTGGGACGCAGGCACCCAGTGACAATGCGCAAGGCGTCATTTATTACACTGTCGATAAGCCGTATGTGCACGCTGCGGCACCAGACTGGTGCGCAGTACTCGGCAGTCGAGTAGACCAGAGACAGGGCAGCTGTGCGTAATGTCTTAGCGCTAGCACCCCAACCTGTTCCGGCAAGTCGCCTCAACAGTGAGACGCGAGCACTTAACTTCTTGCGCAATGCTTCCAGGTGAGGACGATATGTGAGCGATCTGTCCAGTTTGACCCCAAGATAAGTGGGAACTGGACAGAAAGGTAAGGTCTTACCGATGTTACAGACCTTAAGCTCACGCTTAGCCTCTCGATTGTGGAGGTGAAAGGCCGCCGTCACCGTTTTAGTGTGGCTAAGCTTCAATCGCCAGGTCTGGAGATATTCCGAGAGTGTAGTCATGTCCTGGCTTAGAGTCCTTTCCAACTCCTTCCATTCTCCAGATGTATGAAGTATCGCCAGGTCGTCGGCATAGGCGAACTTCTTGGAGGTTATGGAGGGGATATCATATGTATAGACGTTAAGAAGGAGGGGGCCAGGACCGATCCCTGGGGGACGCCGTTTCTCAGGCGTCGTAACCTGCTAGGCTTGCTGTCGCCAGTTGTAAGGGTGAAGCTTCTGTTACGGATCAGCTCCATAATCATACGAACCATGTGCTTGTCCGGCAGAAGCCGCAACAGCTTGCAGGTGAGGCCACGGTGCCAGACAGTGTCATAGGCAGCTGTCAGGTCGATAAAGACGGCACCGGCCTTCTTATTCGCTTCGAATGCATTCTCAATGCTTTGCGTGAGCAAAGTGACTTGATCCACGGTGGATCTTCCGCGTCGAAAACCCGCCTGTTCCCGTGGGAGCAGAGGGTCAATAAGAGGTTCGACGCGGGCGTAGATAAGTCGCTCGAGAATCTTGTAGGGAACACAGAGCAAGGAGATCGGACGATAGCTCCTTGGGTCCTCTACCGGTTTCGAAGGCTATGGGATCGCTACTACTAGCGCTCTTCTCCAGATCTTAGGAATTTTGAGGTGGTGCAGGCAGGAAGATAGGAAGCCACGTAGCCAAGATTTTAAGCTGGCTCCAGCATGGATTATTAGCTCCGGACAAATGGAATCAGGTCCAGGAGCTTTGCCTGGTTTTAAATGTTGGAGGGCAGCAGCGAACTCCCGATGGGAAAAACTCCCAGAGACATTCGCACGATGTAATGGATCAGCCCTCCAAAGGTCAGACACTTCCTGTAAAACGAGCCGAGAAGAGCGTCGATTCACACCTTCGTATTTCCCGTTTTTAACCAGCTGAGAAGCAATAGCATCAGCTGAAACGGGACATTGACGAGGGGATTGTCGTGACCTACCAGTCAAGTTGTTTATAGTATTCCATGCCAGCCGGCTGGAGTGCGAAAAGTCAATGTTGCGGACCGTCTCTGACCAGCGATTTCTCCGCTTCCCGTCGAGCCTTGTGAGTAGGGCTGTGGCAGCCCTATCCGAATCAGGGCCCCCAGGTGACTGCAGGAAATGCTGATAGAGGTCTTCACACTCCGCATCCCAGCAAGGTATGTGGTTTGATCGTCGACCACGAGGGATGCATTTCTTCGCCGCAGTGCTTATTACCTTGCAAAAGCACTGGTAAACCTGATCGATGTTTTGAGATTCAGGTGGCGGTATACTCTTGGCCAGTTTGTTGGTTAGGTTAGAATAGTGGTCCCAGTTGGCCTTGCGGAAGTTCCATCGCTTTACAGGCTTGCTCGGTTTTGGATGAGCAAGTTTGGGTGGACTTATAAGCGAGGGTCGGTGTTGTGACCTTGGGAACTTTCCTAAGATACGTCTGTCAGGTAACCGACTGTCCAAATCGACACTGGCAAATGCAAGATCTGGGTTGGTGTCTGTTTTCCAGCGGCCAGAGTGGAAACTGGCGGCCTCCTTGGGGCTATATAGCAGGGTGAAGTTGTTGGCACTGGCCCAGCCAGCCAGGCATTCACCATCTGGATTGTTATTATTATAGCCCCAGTCAACATGGTGGCAGTTGAAGTCGCCAGCATAGAGGTAGGGATGGGGGAATGCTGGAAGATCAGATGCTTGCATCCGTGTTGGAGGGGGTTTGTAGACGTTGACTATTTTGTAGTTATCAACATCCACGCACACCCACTCGATCTCCGATGTTGGTGGGGACTGGTCGATTAGGATCCACTTCAGACGCTCATGGACAAACGTAGCAAGACCATGCTTCCTGCTCAAGGAAAACCCAGCTAGATGGTAGCTCGGAAGATCTAACCTTTCTACCGAGGTGCAATGGGTTTCCTGTAAGAGGATGACGAGTGCCTCACACTGTAACGCAAGATGATGCAACACGCTCATCTTGCTTGCAGTGAGGCCTTCGATGTTCAGTTGGAGAATGCTGGGCCTTTGGAACTTGTTGACGGTGCGCCGAAGATGCGCATCGCCCCGTCCTGAAAAGGACGTTTGCCGCTGCCCAGCTTGAACATCGTTAGGTGTCTCGCCGTTAAGGCAGGTTCGGTTTCTGTCAGCCAGATTAAATAGCGTAGACAGAGTAACGCTCCGGGCTACGGGAAAGCATCTGCCATCCGGAGCTATTATTCACTGATACATTCGCATCTTTCGTATTGCATAAATACGTGGGGAAGTGCATCAAGTTGTAATTTAAAACCTCTTAAAATTTTACAGAAACACATTATTCGATTAATTGCCGGGAGTGAATATCGTGCACGTTCGAGTCCCTTATTTAGTCAACTACAAATTTTACAGTTGGAAGACGTATATACTATTAAAGTTGCGAAACATATGTACAAACTCAACACGAATCAACGCTCAGGCCTTGAGTTGATTAATTATTGTCCGATCTCCAAAATTCATTCTTCTGAAACCAGAAAAAGTGTGCAAGATAATTATTATGTAATAAGAACTAATACTAAATTTGCTCGAAGGTCACTGTCAGTTTGTTGTCCTCTTATATGGTCTGAAGTTCCACATGAACTAAAAAATCTTAGTTTTCCCAAATTTAAGAAAAATTTCAAGAAGCATTTATTTCTTAAATGACACATGATGAGTGATTTGCAAATTTGCAAAACAAAAAGGATTGAAACGGCAATTCTAAACTACCGTTTAAATTCTAATCATAAATGACAATTTGGCGTATTTTGAGTGTGCATTTTTGTGTTTATTATTATTGTCTTGTTTGTTTTTGGTTTTCTTTTTTATTTTATTCATTTTTCATGCTATAGCCAAAACAAATTGCATGCTTGCATCCTAGGGTGGCAATTGACTAGAAGACCGTGTCGTCATTTCATTGTCTCCCTGTCGTGGTGTATCATTTAATGTACGTGTTGTATTTTGTATACCTGGCGAATAAAAACTTGATTGATTGATTAACTAAATCCCTATTAGCCTATTTGAGCTCGAAACGTGGTAGTTGTAAATGGGATTGGGGTTAAACTCTTCACGGCGAAGTAGATGAAATTTAGTAGTTTTGCACAATTTTATGAATTGTGTTTAAATTCTCCTGTCCACTCTGCAGTTATGAATTGCGTTTAATTAAAAAAATCAGCATCAGCTATTTTTTTGGTGGTTTGTCGTGAGAGTTCTGCAGCTCCTATACACCAGCCGCATCTGATCAGTATGACATCATTCGAAAACTCGAACTTGTTTACAACAACATTCAATTTTTAATTTTGAGCAGTACTCAAATTTAGGCGACTATTTTAAACTATTTGATGTAAGAAAAGCAAGAATAAAACCGGCAACATCGACTAGGGAACCGAAATTTCTGGAAAAACCGATATTTATTGCGCCTTCGCAATTTCAGTCAGCTATGAGACTCTAGTATTGTCTAGTCTAGGCATGTTCCACTATGACATGAATGATAGTTCAGTTAAGCTTGAAGTTATGCTGTCCTTGTTGCGTAGGCCTAAGCAGTTCATTGAATAGACAAGTTTTAATTGTTTAAAACTGTGCAATGTATCGTAACAGTTCGAAATGATGCAGTCAGAGTCAGTCATTGGCATGCGCAGTGCACGTAATGCTTTGCATCTGTCATTGATATTGTTTTGCTGTGACTTCACAATTGCAACTCTCTGTCCTTATTATTGACCCTACACCTTCCCTGTGCAGTGCATAGTCAATAACTACCGGTATATGTACAATGTGTGCCATGCAAGCAGGGGTCTCATTTAGAGTAAGCCGTCCGCATCTTTCATCAGCTTACGTGGATGGTTTTTTCTAGGCGTGGACGGCTTACTCTGGACGAGACCCTGCAAACAGTACCATATGGATACCAGTGTGATACCGGAGCTAGATCTAGTAGGCCTATCAGCCCCCAGGTTCGATTAGGGTTAGGTTTGGTTAGGATTAGGTTCGGTTAGGGTTAGGTTTGGTTAGGGCTAGACTTGGTTAGGGTCAAGTTCCGGTTATACTGTTAGACTATAGGTTAGGTTAAGGTCACTGGTTAGGTTAAGGTTGGCAGACAGAAAAAGTGTGGGGCTTATTCTAGACTAGATGAGACCCGTTTTATGTGATGACTCTTGTTTTATTTCTTCTTCATGATCTACTCTGGGTCTGTCTGGTTGTACAATGAACCTAAGTGTAACACAGTAATAAATTAAGTGAAAGCATCAAATGTTACAAGCCTGTAGAACTGGCCATCTTCTTTTAAAATTAAGTTGTTGGATGTTAAATTTTAGCCTTTTTGCATCACTTGGTACCGCACCCATTGTAAATATTGGTATATATAACTTACCAGTATCAGTTAAAATGACGGAATTTATGTTTGCTTTTGAAAAATTTTTTTAATGTATCGGTACACTGGTACAGCATAGCAATTGTACTATAGGCTACTAGCAACCGATTTTAATCAAATTTAACTTGTTGTGTGCAGCAGTTGCTTAGTTTGACAGTTTGATAAATTTACTGTGTTTTTTAACTGTACCGGTATCTTGTTACAACCATTGTAGAACAGTTCAGAAAGTACAAAATATATTTTTATTAAGAAGCTGTTTTAAAGATTTCTGACCATGACGTTATTGGTATTTTTTGGTTGTGCTTTGACAGCTCTGGGACCATCAGTTGCCATCTTTTGGTTCACAATCATGGGACATTCTCTAAGAATATTATTAACAGTTGTTGGAGCATTTGCCTGGCTTCTTGCTCTCTTGCTATCAGCTTTGTTGTGGCTTGCAGTAGTGCCTTTGCGAGAAGAATTGGCATTTGCATTGGTTTTTAGTGTATTGTTCCAAGAAGCAGCTAGATTCGGTTTGTTTAAATTGTTAGACAAGGCTCATGCAGGCTTGGATGAAGCTCTAAGTAGTGCCGAACGATTATCTATTGCTGGTTTTGGGCTGCCTTATGTTTCTGGTTTTGGATTTGGATTGATGGCAGGACTGTTTTCGATTGTTAATGTACTTTCAACATCAATTGGACCTGGAAATGTTGGTATTACTGGATCTTCATCCAACTTTTTTCTTTCGTCAGCATTTTTATCCTTAGCTACTATATTGCTGAACACTCTTTGGAATGTAATACTTTATCCAGCTTACAAGAAACAACAATGGAACATCATAGCTATAGTAACTGTTATGCACATGACAGTGTCTTGTGTTAGTCTTGTTAATTCTAATTCGGATATGGCATATGTTTCTCTTGTGATTTCTTATATTGCTTTATGTGTTTCGGCTGTGTGGGCATATCTAACTGTAGGAGGCTGTGTTACAAGTTTCAAAAATGCTTTTGTGACATTGATAAGATAGTTACATCACATTGTTACTTTAAAAGTAGTTTTAAATTTAACATGTGCAGTTGTGCTTATATGCTCTTTAGATGGCATGGATTTATCACTGCTTTTATTTCTGTTTAATTTCGTGACTAAATTGACTATGTGGTTATGTTTTTGGCTATAAAATCATACCCCTAATTTTTGGTAGCCCTATGAATTGATCTGATAGTGTAAGCTTTGACCCCGTTCTTTTAAAAGTTGTTATTGAGACCTGGCATAAGCTGTTATTGAGTTGTAAGCTGTTATTGAGTTATAAGCTGTTATTGAGACCTGATAAAAGAATTTTCAACAAAGCTTAGAACAAAAATTGAAAACAGTCGCATTGGAAACTTTTTCTGCTTTTTTTCAGATTTGCCTTTATTATTTTCTTAGGTCGTCGTAATGCAGTCATCTAAAATGCAAAACGCCATTGTGACCTGCATGAATCGAGATGTTGTGCCACTACATACTGACTTTTTTTGTGAATTGTGAAAGATTCTATGAAACCAGCCTATTTTTGAAATGACAGTTTAATAGTTTTGTTAGTGAAACTTGTGTAAAACTATGAATATTGTAAAGTCATCCTTGGAGCATTCTTCTTGAAACGAGTGTATATTAACAAAAATTGATAATATAAAAAATATGTTAATATCAACAATAAATTTGTTATATACTCATCCTATAGTAGGCATGTTTGTTATCCATGCTTTAATCGGATAAACTTGAACTGTTTTGCAATGACATCGATTTCACCCGCTGACTCTCACAGAGTATAATGTATGATGAAGTTTGATGGCATTAATGCCAGTGCCACAGTATGCCTGTTTGTCGTGATGTAGCACTGTGTGTAGGACACAGCTTGTAACAAAGCAAACTTTCTCAAATTATTACATTAGTGTGATTTTTTTTAGTTTCTAAAACCAAGTTTAACTCAAATACTCTCTGAAGTTTTTCTAAAAAGCTGGGTTATTCTTGAAGGCCACCTCTCGGCGTTGGCAAAATTTGCCGTTCTGACTTTCATACCTATTGTATGATATATTGTCAATTGTGTCGTGCAGCATGAAGTAACAACTAACAAGTGAAGTATTTGAAATAATACCGAAAATCTCTGCAACGTCTGGTATTATGTGAGTGAACTTTGCATGCTGTGCTGTATTGCCATGTTCAACAATAAGCAAAAACACCCTTTTGTATACTGAGATGTTTTCTTAAAATTTTTACTTCATATTTTTCAGTAAGCGCAGCTGCGCATTATGATTCGTCAAAAATGTAGTGATTTTCGTAAAGTTTGCTTTGGTTTACCAGAATTACATTTTTCTGTAAACAGCAACGACATAATTCATTTTCATCCTGATAGTTTAACTAAAAACAGGGATGAAACGGTCTAACTTAATTGAACAGAAAAATAATTCTTATGCTATGCTTTCTGTTTTGTGAAACGGAAGTTTGATAAAAAAAAAAACTGGGCATGCAGAATTAAGTTTAACTGAAGGATTTATCTTCTATTTACACTTAGTGAGTTAATTCTGTTGGTTATCAAAGTTATTTTGCGATATGTATTTTCATAAATTGTTATTGTTTATACTGTAATGGCTTTTGGCTTGTTTAAAAGCGCATCTATCTGTGTCATTTGACTGTGTTTAAGTCGTTTCATTACACTTCTACAGTATGAGTTGTCGTGTTGGAACGTTTTGTGTTGTACGAGTAATGTTGGCGCGTAATTGTAATGTGCATTTATTTTTCAGAGTGTTCTAAATGGCTGATAAGATTAAGACTTCTAGGCAATTATATAAATATCTAATGCAGTGCTGCAATACATTACCTAGGGCACCTAAGAATCACTACAAGCATTTCATTCGTCAACAGTTCAAAAGTCATAGCGACGAAACAGACCAAACTAGAATAGATGAAATAATATCTCGATCTGTTGAAGACGCTGATTGGATTTTGAAAAAATACAAGAAGTAAGTTCCGAATTTATCTATACCGGTATCTATGGATTCCAGTTGGTATGAATCTTGTATGACTGAGCTCCGCCTACCTGGAAGTCCTTGGCACAGTGTATTTGATCTGATTGGAGAGACATTAGCTTACCGAATCAGACTAGAAGGTTTAACTTATGATCAGCTTAATCGAGTATCTAAATTTGTTGGCGATCAATTTATGAAAAAATATCATCTTTCTGAACTCTTTGATACTCACAAACCAGACGTTGTCAGATCGACTAAGCTTGCTACAGACAGCGAAGTACAACAGTTTTTAAAAGATTTAACGATCAAGTCGGCCAATGCTTGCGGCTGCATTCTTCCAGTAACTGAGTCATCTGATAAAAATTTTTTGGAATTGATAAATTTAGTCCGGAACACATGCCAAAAAAACTTTCATTCGCTGGAAGTATCTGTTGATGAAAAATCCCGTGAGCAAAAACGAGAATTGCTCGGTCAGACATTGGTAGAAATACTCAAATCGGATGCTTCTCGGATGAACTATGTTCTTTCGAGAGTGGAAGGAAAGCCAATGCCTCGATGTCTGCGCCAATATCTGTACAAATTATTGCTTCTAAATCGTACTAAGAAATCGCTTCAGTATGCCTTTCCAGAAGCGGAGTCAAGCATGAAAAAACTGCGTCTAAAATTTGCGTCAGCTATAAAAAATGGGATGTTAGAATTGAGGATTTCAAAAACTTCTGATGCTTCACTTGCACAATTAATCAGTTCTTCAGTCGCAACAGTGTTTAAATCTTCTCCAAGTCTTCAATCGTACGTTAAAGACGAAGCATTTCAGCAACAGTGTTGCAGAGTGCTAAACATTTTGTACATCCGCAAAAGACAGTTTAACGCTACGAACATTTTGTGGCTTATGCCTTTACTTGTGACTTTTAAAGAGCAGAATTACAGCAAAGAACTTGATTATGAACTTGCTATGTGGCTAAGTGTGCTGATTGACCAGTTTGGACCATCTGTAAAAGTTGCGAACGAAATCGCTTTGTCTACCTGGAGAAATGCTCTCAAGCACAGTTCTAAACTTAAGGCCTTCGAAACTTTGAGCTTGAAATCAATTTTACATTCATTTAACGTCGCAACTGACGAAGACACCATCAGGCCAATTCTTGCGAACACAACCTTACGCGACATCAGTACGCATTCTTACCAGTCTCTTCATGTAATTTTGCTTATTCGACAATGGGTGATGCATTTGTTTGTAGGCCGACTGGATCTCTCCACTACATTATTTATTTGGGACCAGTTGTTTTTGAATGACTGGAGCCCTAGTTGTTTTGTACGAAGTTGCTTGGTTTTATTTTATTGTTTGGCCGATCACATCAAAGAATGCAGAAGTAAGACTCAGTTACTTGACTTATTTAGCAAAAATACAGCCGATATCCAGTATAAGGACTTTGTAAAACATTGGAAAAATTTTGCAAATTTTTAATTGATGAATAGGTGTTTTTTTATATTGATTAAACTGGCTATTGAGTGTAATAGCTTTACCATCAGTTTAGATTGTACTAGTTTACTCCATTTTTCTTGGCTGTGTTACTACCCCCTAGTCCGATTTGTCTGTTAATTTTTGAGGAGTGTCAAGTAGGTAAAAAAAATTTTGCAAATAGTTGATTTGATTATTGCTGTGAGCTTCCTGACTTAGTCGTTCTATTTTTGCTGTGTTTCCCGCTCTGTGTTTGAAAGTTTTGCAAAACGTGACTTATATTTTCCATGTTAAGTTGCCATAAATTTAGGTTAGGGAAAAAGTTTAAGTTGCGATATTTGTACAATTTCTCAGCACAATTTTTTTAACTGATTGTTCGATTTTTACACTAATTTACTTGTGCTATCATTTATGGATTTAGTGGTCTATGTAGTTAGGCAGCTGGTCTTGATGTATTTCTCTTGTCCAAACTGTGTTAGCTATTATCGGTGCTTCGTACTCTCATCTTGTTTGGATAGATGCGCAAAATCGAGTTTAGGCTATCTATACCACCATATGCTAATTTCAAGTCTGTTTTGGTTTCCAATCTTTTATGGCTTTGTAGTAAGTTTATGATGACCTGTAGATGGGCTAGCAATGAACAGGGAGTTATACTCTTCTAATAGCTCAACCTCCTTGAATGACGTCTTTAATGTCATTTTTTTGCTACCAAAATGTCAGCTTGCTTTCTGCATTTATTTGAAGTAGTAAATGTTATTTTTTACAGAGAATTACTTTAAATTAGAATGTATTTTACCAAACTGACAAGAATATGGAGGCGATTTAAGGTGATTCAAGTTTGCATAGCTTTGTTATTGTTAGTTTTGCTGTGGCTTATTTTTAGAAAACCTCCCTCAACTCTGCTTGGATACAATGCTCGAGTACCAAATGGGAATATAAGACTTGTAATTCTTGTTATGACAGGTCCGGACAATAAAGATCGGCGGGACGCGATGAGAGAAACATGGTTGTCTAGTTATAGTGATTTGATTCATTCTAATGATGTGAAGCATTATTTTGTGATTGGTTCTATGAATATTCTCGAAGAAACTTATAATTCTTTAATACAGGAACAAAACGAACACCACGATATTTTGCTTCTGGAGGATTTAGAAGATGGTTATAAAAAGCTGACAGAAAAACTAGCTATGATGTTCGAATGGGTGGACGCCAATTTGAAATATGAATATGTTTTTAAAGTAGATGATGATACTTTTGCGTTATTGGACGCCATTTTGCACGAGCTATCCAGAATGCCGGAAAAACGAGACTCTCACAATCTGTATTGGGGTTATTTTTATGGCAGAGGCAATATAAAAACAACAGGACCTTGGAAGGAAACGGAATGGAAACTATGCGATTATTATCTCCCATATGCAAGAGGTGGTGGTTATATTGTATCAAATCATCTAGTAAAATATGTAGCACAAAACTGGAGACAGTTCCAGATGTATAATAGTGAAGATGTAAGTCTTGGTGCTTGGTTAGCTCCGTTGAAATTGAACAGGGTACACGATGTTCGATTTGATACCGAATATAAAACTAGGGGTTGCAAGAATGATTTCATAGTTTGCCATAAACAAAGCATTGCTGATATGAAAGAAAAACACGATAATCTTATGAAAGTTGGAACCATTTGTGCGAAAGAAGTTATTCTGCTTCATGGTTATAATTATAACTGGGATGTTCCTCCATCCAAGTGCTGCGTGAGAGAAGAAAATATTCCGTGAATCCTGTCAGTGTGGATCCTGTCAATGTGGACTTGATTCCCATTTCGAAATGTGGACTTTTCAATAAAAATAACGTAAGGAGGAAAAATAAAACCGATGTAATTTCCAAAACTGGACGTTGTGACAACATAGATTTACCTGTCATCAGCAGTGTAAGCAAGGCAGTACGAAGCTGAAAGGTGATTCTAACACCTGAATCTATGTTGTCCAAACGTCCAGTTTTGGTAATTGCTGTGGCTCTGTATTTTTCCTTATGCTATTATCGCGTCACATTTATTGTATTCAAAAAAATGATTTGACCAGTAATCCAGTTGTCATTTTCACAAGGTACTGAGTCTACTGACAATCATGCTTGCCGCAGTATTCTCAAACTCCATGAACTACTGTTATTATGCAAGAAGATATTGTCATTATTTGCTGTTTATCAACCGCAGTATATAAGTTTGAATTATCCTGTTTTTAACTGTGAAAGGGTTATTATCTTGCTACATGCGTTCGTCAAACCCACACGACGTTTTTGTAGTCGCATGTATGGATAAACGAAACCCTTGAGAAAACGTTCGAGGTGAAAAGGCTTGAAGATTCAAAGCCAATCTGCAACGTTGCCGTGTGCTTATATTTAGACCTGGACCGTTGTAGAGTTTTTTTAAGTCTACCACGTTGGTGAATTGCTTACTTAGCAATGTAGACGCTGCTTAAATTTTTTTCTTCGAAAACCACAGTTTCTGTAACAAATAGCTGGAAGCAAGGCCGGAAAAAAGGCAAGAAACTTATGAGTATTAGTAAACTGAATGAAGCGCACGTACTCTGAAGTTCTAGTGTTACATTTATTTATTATTGCCAGTGTAAGCTGGAGCGTCGTTTCTATGATGTGTCGATTGTTATGTGTCGCAATGCTAAGTTATTGGTGCAACAACAGTATCTACAAAACTTTTTCAAGCGAATCTTATTTTCATCCTGGAAGTGCGCGACTATTCCCTTGGAACTACTCTGCGTTTCGACATCTTACCCGAATGCTAACCCCTGACTCTTGATCTATCTCTAGCCTTAAACCGGACTCATCCCTAACCGGGCCCTCAAGCAGCGTAGACCTACGCCGAAAAGTCTGGCATCGTATCTTTTTGATCTTCAACTATTCGCAGCAAAAAACACACATTTTTTGTTATACGACTTGGTTATAAGCTGAATTTACTGAACTGCGCGACATACACATCACAAATCAGTTCGTACTGCAGAGTGTTCAAAGTTATTGTTTTGTTCAAAGGTGTAACAGCATTTGCGTATTTTTCAGCACACCAAAATCAGCACTTGTCAGGGCGTAGCCACAAAAACAAAATGCAAAGAGCGTTGTTTTTGCTTGGACAATGAATTACACAAAATTGTTACCCATTAAAAATTATGAAAAGGGCGTTATACAAAGCAACAACAAAATTAGTAGGCTGCGCCCTAACAATTTAACGTAAAAATATACAAAAAAGTTTTATAACCGCTATTTCGTTTGTATTTGAAATTAAAAATTAATCATTATTTCCAGTGATGATCCGTAACACAGTAGACATGATTTTTCGAAGTCAGATTAATAGGTTATTAAAATTCCACAGGTTTAGGTAAACGCACACAGTACTACGATTGTGAAGAACTTTCGGATTGATTAAAAAAACTCAAACTTATGCCGGCGAAACAGTGAAAATTTAAATCAGTCTGACGAAACGTGCAATTTTAAATATTCCTAGTTTTTAATTTAGGAAAAGTAGGCTTATTAGTATTAACAGTATGTGCAACATTATTTGAAGTAGTCTTTTCTAGTACCAAAGCTATTAAAACTTGTGAAAGCAATCTCAAATGGTGATGGCATTCAACAAAAATTAGACGGTCTCTTGAACCGTTTTGAAAATTGAATATTGCAGTTAAATATTGTTAATGCATTGGTAAAACAAAATTAGTGATACTAAATGAACTACCGTACAGCTACCCTTAGTACCCTGTCATAAATATTTCTACGGCATTGGAAAAACACTATTAGTAACAAATATTACTACAGCTACTTTGTTATGCAATCATTCGAATTAAGTTAAAACTAAGGGTCTAATACCCACAAAAAATGCAAGATATGGCTAAAAAGCTACTACACCTGAGCTACTGCATAAATGAGAGCTTAACGAAGAAATCGACTGAGGCAGTTAAAAGCAGCTAAAAACACAAGAAAAACTACTAATATATTTACGTACAAAGATTAAAGAATGTTCTAACACGGAAAAAAGAAATTACTGGCAATGTCCTTCCCGTATTACTGTACTTTTAAATCCACCGACCCTTTCACACCATCCAGCTGTTTGGAAGAAAATCCAGCAATGATTCTTCGGGATCCAATTTTTCGCGGTACAATTGTAACCTCTGTACTGCACACTGCATTAGGTCGGACCTAAGTAAAATGTTTTATTTGCACATTTCAAAAGCTTCATATACTGATTTCAGCGACAGGTATGGTACGCACGTTACCGTTACATATTCTCACTGGCAGGTTTAATTCACGACGGAAGCCAAACGCACTTGACACAAGGGCGCAAAAGCTCGCTTCGCAGCCTCCCACACTTTTGTTAAGATTTTTCAGTTTAATAATTTGAAATGAAACAGGCGTGTTGGCTGTTGGTATTGTGGTTAAAGACGCTGCTAAGGGTGCGAGAGGTCTGGAGTTCGATTCCCGACCCAGTTAAATCGACACAGTGTCGCCACCGCTGCGCTGTTTCTTCGGAGCTGTGTTGTCCAAGCGCTAGCCGCGGGGATGGGCCCCGCCACTGGTTCCACGCTTCGGCGTAACATTGCGAGTGTAAAAACGATAAGTTTTTAATAGAGCTATTGAATTTGTTGCAACCACACAACGCAGTAGTAAACCTCGCATATAATAGACTCGAATAAAACGGATAATTGCTTACAGCGGACGAAATCTTTAGTCTGGATGGTTATTTTAAAGTCCAGATCAATTTTGCACAATTATAACGGATAACTATCGCTAGTTCCGTCTTGTCCGTTATACGCGAGATTTACTATAATTACATACAATATACTTATTACTTACGGTTGAAACGCTGGCCACAACAGCTTCTCGCACCCCAGCCCCTTCCACCCTGAACTCTCCTCTTTCTAACGAAACTGACAATGGGTTGGTGAATGACAACTTGACCTTCACAGCTTTCAGCAACTTCACTGATGACGGAGCCTACATAAAACAAAATAACTAAATTACCAAGAATCATGCAGAATAGAACTGAACATCCAAAAACACTAAAGAAAGGTGAGTTTACCAATACGCGACTATTTTTTATCGCACATTATAATTTTTGTCGCATATCCGTAAACGCACCTTTAAAGAAAAACTCAAAGTGTGATTTACATAAATGACGAATTTTTTCACCCGAAATATTAGTTCCAAGCCAAAAAACAAGTGGTTTGATACCAATACGAACGTAAAAAAAAATCTTCATCATACTGGCGGTATTATACGCCGAAGCGTGCAACGAGTGACGAGGTCCATCTCCGCGGCTTGGCAACACAGCTACAAAGAAACTTAGCAGCGTTGGCGTCACTGTGTTCGATTCGACCCAGCTGGGAATCGAACTCGACAGATATCCCGCGCCAACAGCGGTATCGCTAACCACCACGCCTGGTTCTTAATCCCCAAGGAGTCCCCTATAAGACTTCTGGGAGTCTATACTCCTTAGTCTTCTTTGTTCTTCAAGACACCTACTACAGGATGCGCATCTAGGCTAATATCTTTCAAGAATAAAAGTCCCAGAGTCTAGAAAGGTTACGAAGCTTTGAGCAATCATATTAGTCATTAAACAAGTCCAAACACCAGTATATACAGTGAAATTCCGATCATACAAGTGGCTAAGCTTTCACAAAGAACGGTGATATTGTCCAATGTCGGCAAAACAACTTTTACCTCGATTTTAATTTTCGGTTTAGCGAAGTCCACAACAGCTTGGCCGGCGTAAGTCTGTTGATTGTTTCGCACTCCGCCCAAAAACGACACTTTCACGCTGTTGTTTCCCTTCACGCTCGCTGCGTACGTTCTATAAGGCATTGTGATTGAATAATCTTCATATTTTCCAGGGGCGACTTCTTTCTCGAAATCACGATCAAAGATTTGAGCCACGACCGCGCCTGAAATTACAAGCAATACAAATGAACTCTTCATTATACTAGCGCTACTATGCCGAAGCGGTAACGAGTGGCGGGAGCGCGGGACTCATCTCCGTGGCAGGGTGCTTAGACAACACAGTTCCGAAGAAACATCGCAGCAGCGGCGACACTATGTCGGATTTGACGGGCCAAAGAATTGAACCCCTACAGGCCGGTTACATGCAATATTTAGCATGAAATTTCTAAGCCTTATCTTGCAGTGAAATTACGTCGTTTGCAAAAATTAATGACCAAAAAGAGAGATTTCACATTTCTTAAGCATTTCGTTGGACAGTTATCCAAGAGTTAAACCATTCGGGGCCCAGAAGGGAGGAGCTAAGGGCCCCAAACTTCCTTCATCAAACTTTTAGTTAAAAATATTAACAAAATGGTATTTTGATACTTCTAAGCACATAAAACGGCAAAACAGCGATTTTTTATTCTTACAGAAGCTCCTTTTCCCCTCACAAAATTTCAGGATCCGCCGCCTGTAATCAACATCAAATGTAGGGTACAGAAACAGAAGCTTATCCGCTCTAAAACCAGAATTCCTACCAAAAAACTTTTACAATAGCGATTTTTGTGTGGAATAGCAAGTTCAAAACACTCACCCGTCCACATGCACGGTTTAAATGGTTCCAAAGGCCCATATAGGCAATACGCATCCTGCATTACAACTAAATTTTTGATGCCATTATCACTTGATGTGATTATTACAAAAACTTGATCATGGTGCAGAAAGCTCTTGGGCTCGTGAAACCACCTTAACAGGACATGTGGACAGGGTAATTGGTAGGCAACCGTCACCAGATGATACAGAACAGGAAAACCAAACGAACGCTGCAGACGCCACTATGCTCATAGATGAATGAGGATTTGATTTCTGAGCTCAAAAGCACGGTCATACGACATAAGAAGTTAATTTCATCTTTGCATTGCACTCACCGTTGTATTGCATTACTTTGCCAACCATACTCAAGAAGACAGACATCGGTTTTTTGCTGATGTTCTTGATCTGTGTGAAATAAAATCAACGTTAAGGCAACGAAATTTGAACTTGATATCGCACACCCAAATTGAAATTTAAAAAACATTCACTAGGGCTGGCCAAACTACGGCTTGTGAGAACATTTTATGCGGCCCGCGAGCACTTACAGAAATATAAACTCCTACCGTGAATCAAGACCTTTTTTTCGCTCTTCCAATCAATGCGGCCGTCGGCTTCAAAAATTTTTCCAATATGGCTCTTTGTGTGAAAAGTTTGCCAACCCCTGGCATAGACTATTACAACCGGCCGCTGATGCAGTGGTTCAAGACATCGCTCTCGGCGTGGGAAGTTTTGGGCTCGATTCCGGGCAAGTCAAATGAAACACTGCGTCACCAACGGCTCGCCACCGCTGCGATGATTCTTCGGAGTTGTTCTGCCCAGGCACTAATCGCGGAGATGGGTCCCGCGACTCGTTACTGGCGTTGGCGTAATATCGCGCGCAGAAAGTTCCAAGCATTATGTATGCTCTAAAGAATTACCGCACCTTCATGGTAATTGTAACTTCTTTTCCGAAATCTACCGAATCAGGCACGATCGGTTGAAATTCAACAACTTTCGGAACTTCTTTCCGAACAACTTTAGTGAAGCGAACATATTTCCGAGCGTGTTCGAAAGAAATAGACTCCTCGGGCGTACCTTAAACAAGACTTGCAATTGAATACAACAAATTGCCAACTCCAATAAACGTGCATGGCTGGAAGGCCTACTATTTAATCAATATTTTTGTACGAATTCTGTGCAAGCGACGCTGCCATCACTGCTTTGATCACAAAACTAACATTCCACTCTTAAATTAAGTCTCTTCAGTGGTGCTATGAGCTTCAAATCCATGAAGTACATCCATCAACCTACAATGCATTCTTCCAGATAACCTTTATTCTACCTAATACCTATAAAGGTTAATTCGCGTTTCTTGTTTCTCGATTTCATGGGGAGACATGATGTTAATGGTCCTGCATGGCAATGACGGTGTGCATACACACAACAGAGGTAGCAAAGACATAATAGGTGCTACTACACACTACACCCCCGTGATGACTATAAAGTATGGGACTGCTCTCAAGTCTAAGACTGACTATAAGCTTGATCTGATGGCTAGGACTGACTATAAGCTTGATCTGATGGCCTATGGTCAAACTTAGAAAATGAAATTACTCCGCGGGGAGATAGCAACTCCACACCATGAAAACCCTTTTGACCCAACTTATAGCTAATCTCCCAACCAGTTTCTGTACTTTAACTAACCCGTTTTTTGCAGCTGCAGACGCGTTTCGACCTTATTAGGTCTCATCAGTGCATCATAGCATCCCCCACCCCCTAAATAAAACTCAGAATAATCGCTAAATCTCCAGCTTATTCTGAGTTTTATTTAGGGGGTGGGGGATGCTATGATGCACTGATGAGACCTAATAAGGTCGAAACGCGTCTGCAGCTGCAAAAAACGGGTTAGTTAAAGTACAGAAACTGGTTGGGAGATTAGCTATAAGTTGGGTCAAAAGGGTTTTCATGGTGTGGAGTTGCTATCTCCCCGCGGAGTAATTTCATTTTCTAAGTTTGACCATAGGCCATCAGATCAAGCTTATAGTCAGTCCTAGACTTTAGACTCCTAGTCAGTCCTAGCCATCAGATCAAGCTTATAGTCAGTCTTAGACTTGAGAGCAGTCCCATACTTTATAGTCATCACGGGGGTGTAGTGTGTAGTAGCACCTAATATGTCTTTGCTACCTCTGTTGTGTGTATGCACACCGTCATTGCCATGCAGGACCATTAACATCATGTCTCCCCATGAAATCGAGAAACAAGAAACGCGAATTAACCTTTATAGGTATTAGGTAGAATAAAGGTTATCTGGAAGAATGCATTGTAGGTTGATGGATGTACTTCATGGATTTGAAGCTCATAGCACCACTGAAGAGACTTAATTTAATAGTCGAAACGTATCCCGTCTGGTGCAAAATAATCTTATTCCACTCTTCTTTTTGTGTATTTGAATATAACGCTTGATGTAAATCAACCGAAACAAAAAATATTTTGTGCCGTCAATGGCTTACCACCGCTGCGATGCTTCTTCGGAACGCTGTGTTACCCAGGCGCTAAGTCGCGGAGAAGAGCCCCGCCATTCGCTACTCGCTTCGGCGTAATATCGCGTGAGTAATAAAGATTTAATTTCGATTTGAAAAAATAACGGGGTTAGTGGATAAAAACAATACTTTAGTGGGGTAGCCTCAACATGGGTTACAACTGGTGACTACTACTCCAGAAATCTGTCAGTCACGGCCAATTAAATGCCCACCTTCACGATACTTGTATTTGTTGGTGATATCCTCTCTACGATACGATCCAACTGCTTTGGTGCTGATGTGTTGACCAATAGTTGCCGCATCAGTACCGACGTCGCTCCATTCAATCAACTTTCCATCCTCAGTTTCTATAGACGAAAAATATACTTTTGCGTGTGTTGCACACAAATACCTCGAGTTCCAGAGCAATGAAGTTTTGTAGTTTCATGCATCAGGTGTCTACAAATCAACAAATTACCGTTGTGCCGTATTGGCACCCCAACAACAGTTAACACTGGGACCTATATTTTGATAATTTCAATAAAAGAGGCAGAATAAAGCTATCCAATTCCTATCTAGTAATATGCAGTGACACAAAATAGTCATAGCTTACTTTCGGGATTTTTTAACTTTTGCCAGTATTTTTTGGTACCATTAACTTCTGCATAGAGGAACGGACCATCGTACGGCAAATTGATTTGTCCCTTAAAACAGAATTAAGTCAACATAGTATTATAAGTAATGCTATTAATTTTATGCCATACGTTAAACGTGTCACAATTATAGGATCAGTCGTAACTTCTACTAAAATTTCAAACAAAATACAAGACACCAGACGGTTGGCAGAGTGGTAGAAGATACCGCTGCCGGCGCTAGACGTCTTGGGTCCCATTCCCGGGCCGGTCAAATCGACACAGTGCCGATAACGGCTCGACATCGCTGCGATATTTTTTCGGCGTTGTGTTGCCGAGGGGCCCCGCGTCCCCGCCACTCGTAACACCCTTCGGCGTAATATCGCGAAAATACTGAAGAGTTGATTTTTTGATTTCAAAAACACAGATTGATTTCTTCCCATTACCTATCGATTGTCAAGGCGAAAGCGACGTAGGTGCTTCGCAAAAGACGACTAAAGATCGCTTAGCAGTCAAAATATTTCGAAATGTCCGTTAAAATTTGAAGCTACAATTGTGCCAAAAATTAAGCCTTATGCTCCACAATCAACAATTCAAAAAAAAAGTTTTCTTCCCGCCATTTATTTACAGTTCACCTCTTTAACGGCATTCACGGAGGCTGGTCCACATTGGAATTTTCCGCCACTGTATTCCTGAGGTGTGGCATCCACGGCTTGCCAACCCCCAAAGCCTTCAGGGAGCAAAGGCCGGGTCATCCAAGCGTCATTCCAAACATGGAAATTCCTGCGAAATCAGATGATTATTGGCAACAAAAAAAAAAAAAAAACGGAGCTCGCTTTATCAGAGCTCCACATTTTTAGTTCAAAGAACCCCAGGTTTAAGCTAAAAGCCTGAAAGCGCACTGCATAGTTGTAAAATGAAAAGAACGCCCGATATTCTTTCGTCGGGGTTAAGTTTAATGAGTAGGCTGGACAACGAGTTCGCAACAGAAAAAAAGAAACAGCATTCAAAAACAGTTTCATGTGGGAAAATGTAAGAAAGTCAAATCAAAAAATCAAATCTTTATTATACTCTTGGTATTACGCCGAAGCGTGTATTGCGACTGTTGCTCCTCTCCGCAGCTTAGAGCCAGGGAAACACAGCTCTGAAGAAACGTCGCAACGGTGACGAGCTATTCGCGACACTGTGTCAGATTCGAACGGCCTGATAATCCTACCCAAGACCTCCAGCGCCAATAGTAATGTCTCTAACCACTACAACCGACTGGTCTGTGTCTCGTATAACAGACACAAAAGTTTCACAAAGCAAGTGTTCAAAATTGATCTAGTCAAAATGAATTTTAGCATAATCTATATTAATTTTGTAGTAATTCGAAAACGCCGTTAAAAACTCGACTTTTATCACTTTGCTAAATAAAAAAACAAGCTTACAAGAACCACATCGTTTTGTGAAGTGGGAAGCCGGTATTTCCCATCTGACTCAATTACGACGCGACGTGTCTATTTATGTTAAGGGGTAAATCTAAACGTGAATGTAATAAACTGTAGCGTACGTAAGCAAAAATTCCATAACCAAAGTATATATTTGCTTGTGCACCATGCATTGCCACTAATAAACATTAACAAGCATTTTTTAAACAACAGCAAAGGGTCTAGACGGCCGGAATTTTTAGTTGCAATTTGAATGAAAAATAACTTAACCACATAGATTGTTTTCGGCAATACACACTAAATTTAAATTGCCAATTCATTCGCGCACAACATATTTTGCGCAAGTCACGCCAAGCTATAAGCATCGTGTTACTTCGCAATTACAAATAAGTCACACTTTTTCGTTGGTACACAAACGAATTGTCGGAGGATTGGCACTAAGCCATATCGTGAAAAATCAAAGCTCTTGGCAAACCACGTACTATGATATTCGTCATTTGAAACGTTTAATAGTAAATTATAAATGATATGAGTAATAATTATGCCGACCGGCCTGTTAGGGTAGAAGTTAAAGACATCGCTATAGGCGCTGCGACGTTTCTTTCGAAACTATGTTACGCCGGTACTAAGCCGCAGAGATGGGCCCTAACACTCGCTGCACGCCTGGGCTAATACCGCGGGCAAAAAAGATTTGATTTTTTTCATTCTGCCGGCAAAACTATAAATTTAGAGGGTAACGGAATCGCTGTGCAATAAGCGAATCACTGACGTTAACGTTAGTTTATTAAATTATCAAACTTAAAATGTAATAGTACTTGAGGGAGACTGAGCTGCGACGTTTCTTCGAAGCTGTGTTGCCCAGTCGCTAAGTCGCGGAGATGAGCCCCACCACTCGTTACACGCGTCGGAGCAATACCGCGAACATAATGAAGATTCAATATTGATTTGAGCGAGACTGCGAAGTGAGCTTGCGCTCTTTGAGTCAGCAGCCACGCGGTGTATATGACAAACACGATCGGCTATAACCGAGAATCAAAACCGTCACGACGGACCTGTAACCTGCGCGGTACCGCCAGCCCGTACCGCTGACCTCAAATATATAAAAATTCTCACCATATCGAGTCATCGTTGTCTTGTGGTTTTCCATTTTCGTCAAAATGATAATCAATGGTCAAGTTACCGTCCGTATCATGGGCGGACTCGAAAGTTGTCAAACTGCGGGCAGGGATGCCAATACATCGTAACACTGCAATTAAGATCAAACGTTCTAATTACCGCCAGAACCCAACTATTACCAAACATAAATTAGCGCTTGCAGGCTATTAAAAGCTTAAAATATCATGAGAATAATCGAGTATTTTCAGCAGTCATTCTCAACAGACTTTACGAGACCCTGTACAAAAATATGGCTGTTTAAGAAACAATTTGTATTCGTTCCAGAACCAGTAATGCAAAAACACCAAAGGAGAAGGTTAACTAGAAAACCAGACCCACTGAACAGAGCTATAAAATTTCACCAAAGAGTAATTTTTACGGAATACAACATTTAGCCGAATATTTTATTCCTAAGTCGTACAACCTTTGTAGGATCGATACAGTTCACAACCTACTACACTGCAATAGCTGCAAATATTGACCAATCACGCTAGCAAGCCTTACTGACATATCGAAGTGAAAAACTCATTAACTAAGGTTGAAAACGAGAGCTTCGGTCACATTTCTTTTTGGCATCAAGTAATTATAAGCACCTGAAGTCAAAACGCCTGAGAATACCCAGCATTGCCCAAACTTTACCGAGTCATTCTTCTCTACAAACTCCTTGAGAATTGCGACGCTACCGCTCCAGTAAGTGGGGCTATGTCCGCCAGAGTAATCGTCAGACCAGTTTCCAACTAATACGCCGTTATCGTCCTAAACGATATAAATTTACAAACATCTCGTTCGAAATACGTGACCTAAAAGCACAACTTTACGTCTTCACGCGAATACGTAAGCTGTTACGGAAATCTTTGTTTGTGGCCAGTTACCGGTTTGGTCAAGCAATTAACAGCGGCAAAGCTCTGCGGCGCGTGTAATCCTCGATAAGCAATGACTACAGTTCAAAATTTGCAGTTACTTCAACGTTTTAATTTAATTCCATTGGGTTAAAAGTAAAGCTGCGGCTATTTAAATAAGATATGATCGTTGCATATAGTGATATCAGCTATTTGCGTCAACAATTGCATTAAGCCAATAATAATGGACATTGCTTTACATTAAAAATAACCAACATTTCAAGCCGACTACGTGACTAGCTGCGAGCTACAGTGCTATCGAGCATTTCTTGAAAAATTATCAAACATACATCGACATATTTTTTAAATCGCAAGCAACAATAAGAGCTGTTAACTTTGCTCTCACAAATGACATTAGTAATACCAACTTAGTAATCTCTTCAAATTAAGCAATGAAGCTGTTCTAGCGCACTCGGTAGCCTTATGGTAAACACAAAAAGAATGAAGTAGGTTGTGCATATTTTCACGCTATATTAGGCTTGAATAACTACGCAAATAGAAAACAGCTCTTTGTCAAGAACACACAGTGGCCATAAAGCAGATTTTTGTTAACCTTAGGATCAAAAAGCTTAAATATTATTTAAAATTTAGCTAACCGCACATCGTTTTCCCGACTTCATGTCTAAAGGCTCTAAAAATCGAAAATTATATATTGCCGGCAAATCTAGAAGCGATTTTCGTTGCAAAAGTGAATTATCAGGTTTTACGTCGAAAACATATCGCAAACCAAATTATTTTAAGCTGCGAAAGAGAATTTTTCAACTTACATTAGAATTCACCAAACCGGAAAAATGGCGAGAGACCAACACAGGGTCACTATGGTCAGCATAGCGAAGATATCCCATATGAAGAAGTTTCAAGCAGGCTTTCATCACTACAGGTTCAAACTGAAACAATACAAATTAGCATCCAAAATTGCCAGAACAAACGGGAGAAAAAGGTAGTAGCTCATGTCAAATTATTCGGGAGCTATAGATTCGGGTCTGATTCCGAGTCGAGCCAAACCAATGACAAAAAGTTGGTATTTACAGCTTCCCTGCTTTGATGCTTAGCCTAGAAGGGACAGAGTGGAAAATAAGCCGGCAAGTTTACTTGTTGTGCCGTTGAAAAAGGCACTTGGCAGGATTTCCCCGTCTTTGAGCAGTAGACAGATGGGTGGCAAATCCTGAGCGAGCTCGTTGTAGCGCTTTCATCGTTTTCTCATCATAAAAAGATAAATACGCAACCAAACGCTAACAAATTTACTGACACGGAGTGGCGGGTTCTATTCATAGATGCATATGACTCGTCCTTCATACGCATATTTTTGTAGGCAATTTTACATGGGCACTTTTTTAACATGATGTATAGTAGGTTAAGCAAACAGGAAGTAAAATGATGGACTTTGGCAGATAATAAATCACGAAAAGGCACTTTGAAAAGGAAATTAATTAAAACAATAGGAAAAACAAAAAGTGTTCAGCAAAAGAATAAATAAAGAAAAAAAAAAGGAAAACAAATAGGTTCACGCAGCAATGAACAGGTTCTTTGCAAGGCGCATATGGTTAACAGCCCGATAAACATTTTCTCGTTTCAAACGAAAAAATCAGGTCAGTATTCCAAGACTTGTTGGGGTTTCTGAATGGTAATTATTCAGTGCACCACCTGCGCTTAAGCAAACAATTTCCAAATACCATAATAAATAAACAGCACTAGTCAAGCGAAAATGTAAGATCAATTTCTCCATCGTGAGAAAAGACGAAAATGTTATGCATCGAATGAAGACTCTAGATCAGGAGCAAGCGATTTCGGGTAAAGCTTTTTTTGCTTCCTAATCTGCAACGTTTCCTGTCAGAAACAGCAAAACATATGAAATCGAACAAATCCTACAACTATGACCATCACAAAAAAGACGCTACGGTACAATCCAAAAAGCCACGCTGCAACGTACTTGACCGAAATACCAATCCATACTTCCTATGCTATTTGATGAACCAAAGAACTGCAGGCCATTTTCGTTCAAAATGTATTCATTTCTCCAAGCATCGTTAGACATGTATACTTGGTCCTCTGCAAGGACACAATATATTAATTACGCCGAAAAACACGAAAAGGTGGTAAACCCAGAAGTTTTTGAGCTTCAAGCCCAAATCAAAATTTTGGGGGCAGTTAAATCTCAGTCATGCCAATGAAATAAATGTACCGGTAACTAAGTCGAAGTCACGCCATCAAAAGAAGTTAGCAATAAATAATAAGTAACTGAGGTTATTATGAAATTATGTTGAACCGAAAATTCAACTTTAATCAAGATAGACCGCGAAATAAGCTGGCGCTCTTCGAGTCCGCAGCCACCGCAGCCATATATGTCAAATGCGATCGGCTCCAGCCGCGAATCGGACCCGTCACGAAGGATAAGTCACTAGCGCAGCGCTGCTAGGCCATGCCTTTGACGATAAGACAAAATAATAATGTAGGCTTTACACTGAAGTAGCAGCGATTTTTGCCTTACAGAGCATTTTAAAAATTTCCATTCATTTGTAGGCCTAACAAACGGACAGAAGTATGTAAGTTCAATTGTAGGCCTAATAAACGGATAGAAGAGTATCTCACTTTTATGCCATGGATTAAATAAGATAATGATATCATCAGTAACTTTGATGAGAGATCCTCGTCTACCTCTGCGATAAACACGAGCAGCCAACTGCCACTGACCAATACCAGTTGTTACTGCAGAAGTGTGGATTTCCACAGTCATAATATCACCTGAAATAGATATTGATATTTATAATTAATCATGAAAGAGGAAAAATAAATTCACAGTAAATCTAAAAACTGGACGTTTCGACAATTTAGATTTCGCTATCATTATCAGCAGCGTAAGCAAGGCAGTACAAAACTGACAGTTTTGAGATTTACTGTGGCTTTACTTTTCCTCTTTAAGCTATTTTCGTCCCATATTTATTGTAATCTTGAAAAGAGTAAACTACTTATTATGTCCACTAGACATAAAAAAACAGTAATAGCAGTTCTTAATGAACCCATCAAAGATGATAGTTTTCATTTTAACAGCTCAGATGGCCGAGTGATAAGGGCGTCTGCGTTTGGAGTTGTAGAATCGCGTTTGCTTCTGAGTCCGATTAAACCAATGACTTCAAAATTGGTATTCACAACTTCCCTGCTTAACGGACAGTGTGGAGAACAAGCTGGCAAGTTTACTTATTCTGTCGTTGGGAAAGACACTAAGCGAGATTGCCCCATCTTGGGAGTAGTAAACCCACGGCCAACAATTCCTAAAAGAGCTCGTTATAGCCATCTGAACGCTTTCTCGTGATAGAAGAATAATTATGCTACAAAATAAAAACACAGTACTTAACTTCATTCATAACAGTGCAAACTTAGCAGTACTGCTTACATGGATCAACATATCGCTGGATAATTACGCATTACTTGAAGCACGCTTCATATTTTGTAACTTAAAAGTATGTACGCCTACCAATGCAAAAGCTAAAAAAACAAACATAAAACTAATGTTATATACCAAGTAGGGTTTCTAATTTCCCGGGCCTTTTGTGGTACCGGGAAAACCGGAAAAATTTAACGCAAAGCCGGGATCCCGGGAAATTACCGGGATCATTACGTATTATAATTTCGATATTTTTGTATGTTTTTAACTACTTCTGTTTTCAGTTTTCAACTACTTCTGCAACTGTAAGTACAATCAATAAAGCAAAAATGCAAGAAATCATTTATTTTTCATGTAATAACTGCGAAGGGATTTATCACTCAGACGCGAACGCAGCTTAGTAACAAACAATCCTGCGGCAGAAAAAGCACGTTCTGCTTCAACCGACGTCGGTGGAATGCTAAGTAAAGCATTGAAAAGAAGCTCTAATTTAGTCGGCCGTTTTCTGGTACCTTCAAACAAATTCATTGGTTGCTTCATGACTTCTTGAAGCTTACATAGACTGGTCGTAACCTCTCGCAAGGCAGGCAACTTTTAATACAAATGGTGTTGTGTCGTCACAGTGCCCAATAATATGCTATTCACAAGTTTTGCGCAAAACCAATCCAACGCTTGCGAAGACCGAACAAAAACCTTTTGCAATTTGCTTTGTGTGACTGTACTAAAAATACCGGGAATTTTTGTCAGAAAACCCGGGAAACGGGAAGCTAAAAAATTCATTAAATCCCGGGAATTTCCGGAACCGGGATCCCGGTTTTCAAACCCTAATACCAAATACTAACCAGATGCTGCCAAGATTTTGTAACCATCCACATCTTCATCAACCTTAGGGTCAACTTTTGGCAAAGAAATCAAAGATCCATGGTGGCTCATCGGACGCGAACCTAGTATTAGTAAATTAAGCATTAACTACAATACCACAAAACAAACTGTATACAACAAGAAATATAAAGTATTGTCAAAAGAATGGTTAGCTTGACAATAATGATAATAACGCATTGGTGTACAGCTCTTTCCTCACCGAAATAGAGATCAAAGTGCTTAACAAAACAACAAAAACCATATCAATGCAAACAGTAAAATCCCCCTAGACAAAATATAACTAATATTTGAAGACTGGGATTCTTGCTCAAACGTCTGGGTAAAATATTTTTCTTCCTATTACTTATTTTCCTGGCAGTGTTTATTTTGCAGTACACAGCAAAATACTGATTGGCTAGCGTCTATACGGATGACTGTTGATTGGCCTGCGTCTATATGCATGACTGGTTTTGAAAAAATTAGCCAATCAGGATTTTGCCGTACATGGCAAAATAGACACTTCTTATTTTCTTATCTATATATATATACCTATAATTCACCTATTCTCAATTCAAATTGAAGACTTTCATCAGATACCAGGGCTCTAGAGAGATTCAACATCAAGGAGAAAGGAGTTCCTCTTCGAATCACCAGCTCACTAAGCTCGTAATCTGATGTATGATGTTTTGGTTCATTGTCTCCTTTCAATAAGTTCACCGATACTATTTGCAATGGGCCTGAAACAAGTAAAGACATGTTTGAATTGGGATTAACATTCTGCATCTTTAATATTTGCTGAATCTTGCAGCCACATAATGCATATGTGATTGCGATACTGCAAAGTTTAAAAATTAAAATTTTTGGTCATTTTTAATATTCCTTTAAACACATAATAAAATTGCAACCTTCAACTAACTAAGTTGTAAACAAGCCTAGGAGTAAAATAATAAGCACCAGAAAACTAGATTTTGACAAAGTTTTCAATTTACTTGTAGAAGATCTTGAACGACTGGACACTCTGGTTGGAGCCATGTGGGATTGATTGAGTAATGTTACGATTCTTATGGAGTTGAAAGTTTTAGTTAAGTCTACTCTATCTGCAACAGAAAAATAAATGTGGCATCTTTTATGCATGACATCATATGATACAACTATAACTTCAACTTACATAAGCATGCACACAAATTACAGAGTTTCAGCATGAATATGCTTAAACACACAAAGTCTAAGTAACCTGCAGTATAAAAACGACATGAGAAGTCATTCTACAATATTTAACTGAAAAATTACAAACTTTGATCATAAATCTACGGCTATTTTATCAGTATTAGCAGTCAGTTAACTAAGGTATGTTTTCAACAGCCAATATATCCTTGATTTCATTTTAGGTTGGAAAACATTGCCAGTACACTACTGGTACCACAGCTAAGACGATAGCCTTTAGAGCATTAAGTTGGGTTTTATTTCCAAAAAGGAAATGGTTATTCTTACATGACCGTAACATTTATCTCTTTTGATTATTTTATTCCTTCATCACGCTCTATTACAACCAGGAAAAGTGTGAAGGGATAATACAACACACCAGAGACAAATGTTACGATCACATAACCTTAGCCTCTGCCTTTCAAAAAAGCGGCTGCTCAGAATAGCTAGACTACTATGCTTTTTTATTGTTTATTGCCACACTTCTGTGACAAGTTGACAACACAACTGTTATGGCAGGTAGAGCACTGGTATATTCCGGAAAATCAATGGTGAAGTACAGTTAGAGGATAGTAGGTCAGAGTGTAGGGGTGGGTAATGGGGGTGATATTACCTATCCGCCATCTGCATTGTTATAGCATGATGTCACAATTTGCAACTGTCAATAAATAATGATGGCAGACAGCACATTAGACCCACTCATAAAGAGAAAAGGCTATGTACAGTACAACACTGCAACACTCTGCACTTGGGAATATGGGATACAGGTATACACAACACATAGTCTAATTAGATTTTCATTTCATTCAGGTTTTCATTCAAAAGTGCACACCGGTAATGTCGAGTTAATTACTGGTACTGGGTAAGCACCAAAAGAGCTAAAAATGGCGTAGTGGTTAAAGACATTGCTATAGAAATTGTGTTTGCTATTTGGGTTTTGCTTCTAGAGCTGGTCAAATCAGACACTGCGTAACCAACGTCAACCACCACTCTGCACTGTAACATTTCTTTGTAGCAGCATTGCCCAAGTCCTAAGCAGCAGAGATGATCCCTGCCACTTATTATAAGTTTTGGCATATTGCCTGGGCTTACCATATATCCTTTTTTTGAAGGACATGTCCTCCTTTTTAACAAAAAATAATTTGTCCTCAGAGGACATTAAAAAACGTCCAAATGTCTTCCGTTTTGGCATTATGAACAGATGAACAGTGACAACATGTTACATCATGCTTACACGTTAAATTTTGTCAGTGACATGGCTAGCGGTACCACGCTACATGCGCAGGTGACAGATCCGGGTCTCGTTTAAAGTAAACTGTTAATGTCTAGAATAACCTGTCCACGTATGGCGATGAAGGACATGGACGGCTTACTCCAGATGAGACCCGACAGATCCTACATGACGGGTTTGATATGCGACTGGAGCTGATTGCATTTGACATATGCAACGGGTGGCTGCTGCGTTGAAGAGCGCAAGCTCACTTTGCAGTTTCCCTCAATTAGTGTTGAATTTTCAGTTCAATATAATTTGAAAATAACCTCAATTACTTCTTTCCATTTACACAAAAACTTTAGGGTAAGTTTAAGCTCAAGCTAGTGCCTGCACATGTGGTGACTTTTTTTAGTTTTGCTCTTCACTCGATTTTGGGAGGAAAATAGGACATTTGCGAAACATGATGACCTTCAAAGAATCTGCCCTCCTTTTGCACAGTGAAAATATAACCCTAGTAATGCCACAAGTAGGCTATAATGAAAATTTGATTATTGAAGTGGCTACCATACTCCAGTCTTATCTCATATTTTTATCATATACCGGTAGTTGTTTTAAATCTATGTGTTTATACTGCATGCTTTCATATAAACTAAGTAAAAATAATAAAGGAAAATTGAAATAAACGAAGCATTTATCTCAGCGGGCTCTTACAAATGGCCACTGCTCTGATTTTTTTTCTTTTGAACAACTAAAAGTATCACATGTTTTTAGCAACTGTGCGAAACTGTTTAAATGAAATGAAATGTGTGGTTTTATGGGCTTTACAACTACTCAGGTCCTTTAGCGCCACGACTAAATTTTGTCAAGAATTCACTGACGTATTTTTATTCTCTGTTAATTTTATCCTCCGCGCTACACTTAATTGCTGAGCGTTTAGCAAGTCTAACAGCAGATATATACCAGTTTTAAAGTCTTTGGTTTGACCCGAATGAGACCGTGAGAAGCGAAACTGTTTAGCCTAGTTGCACTAGAATGCCGGTACATGGCTACAGCTGAACTAAAGTCGTCAACAGCTTCTTAATAAAATTCTAGCGCCTGAGACCATTGGTTATTACAACTAGGGCAAATGAACACTTGCATCATAGAGATAGGATACCGTACTACGCCCGTACGGTCCGTACCTTCGCAACGCCCACACATCTCACTAATACAGAATACCGATATGCACACAACAGGTGTTCAAATTAGCCGGTCAAAAACAAAAAAAACAATGCCAATTTTTATTTATTCGCCTGCTGCTAGAAATTTAAACACAGCGCTTGGAGTTTGCCGAGTGATTGACATATTAAATTAAGCTCCAAAGTTTGCTTCGCGGGTTCGATGCTCAACCAGGTCATCTTTAATGACGCATGTACTTTACTAATGTAAAACTAAGCAGCAATTGGCTTATAAAAATCTATCCATAAAGACAAAGACCTAAACCCCCAGAACATGCTCTCTGATTACTTAACATTTGCTCTCTGCTTCTTCAATCTGCAGCGTACGTACAAAACCTTAAAAGTTATTAGTAAAGTAAGAAATTCAACATGGAAGAAGCTCACGTTTTTTTATTCGTCAGCCAAATGTTTTTGGGCTTGTATTAATTGCGTGGGTAAAACCAGATAGCCCATGGTATCAAAGTCAAAATGGGTGGAAAGCTTCAAACAGAATTTTACTCAACTTTGCATCAAAGTTATCGATTTCTATTCACAAGAAATTGCAGTGCTACGCCTCAAAAACTTCAGAGAAAATAGTTGCGAATTAATGATAAGGTTTTCACTAATGACAAAGCAACGGTGCATAAAGAGAAAAGACTATCCTAGATTTCCCGGGTCAATATTTTCTTTGGGTTAATCACATACTGTGCATCATTTATCTCCCGGTTGGCGAAGTGTATAAAGACATCGCTATCGGTGCTGGAGGTCTTGGTTACCGGGCCTGTCAAATCGGACACTGTCGGCTGTCGCCAACGGCTCGCCACCGCTGCGACTTTTTTGCGCTGCCTAGGCGCTAAGGCGCTGAAATGGCCCCGTCACTCGTTACACGCTTTGGCGTAGACCTACTTCCGAGAGTACCGGTATACTGATTTGATTTTTTTTGACTTGACCGGTATATCATTTTTCGAAAATTGTTTGTTCACATCTCTAGGTTATTAATGATGAAGCCACCTCAAGTGAAACAATTGGCTTTGAATAAGTAGTTGACCAGAAAAGGAAATCTTTAGCAATGACTACGTAAGCTAAGAGGAAAGTATCTTTCTCAACGTAGGTAACTGCTTAATGCACAAAAAAAGTCCCATTTAAAGTGTGAAAGACTTTTTTCTAGCAAACCAAAGAAAGCGCTAGCAAATGCGAGGCATATTTTTACGTACGGTAACTAGTGTAGAGGCTACGTAGGCTAGTGCGTAATTTGCTTGGTTCGAGGAGCACCATCACCCATAAATTTCGGCTGCTGAAGGCTCAACCCCATTTTCGCAATTCTAAATTTGCACTGCAGAGTTGCCAACATAGATTACGAACTTAAATCTACGGCTGGTTAGCGTATTGTTTAGATCAAGGGTAGGCAATACTTTTCACACGAAGGGCCGCACTGATTGTAAGAGCAAACAATAAGGTTCACTCGCCTGCAGATGTCCCATTTTTCCCTGACATTCAGCGCGAAGCTAGAAATGAGATCTTACCTTGATTCACAGTAAGAGTTATATTTCTGTAAGTGCCGGCAAACTGCACAAAATGGTCTAGCGGGCCGCACTTTGCCTACCCCTGGTTTGGAAACATCGGTATTGGTGCCAAAGATCCGGGGTTCGATTCCCGGGCCAGTCAAATCAGACGCAATGTCACCAGCGGTTCGCCACCGCTGCGAAGTTTCTTTGGAGCTGTACTGCCCTAAAGCTAAGCTCGGGAGCTGGGTCCGCCACTCGTTACAGGCTTCAGCGTAATATCGGCACCGCGAGTACAATAAATAAATAAAGATTTGATGTTTTTGAACTTGAAGCTGGTACAAACTTAACAATTTAACTACCAAAAAATCGTTCCTGGATTCCACGCTTCGGCTTAAAATATTCGAATATACGTTTTATTCTTTTCAGCAAAGCAGTTCAAGAAAAATCGACAGAAAGAACTTTGTGATTTACGAAGTACACAATAGTGCATGGGAATAGCAGCAGGCCGAAACCTTCATGAATTTTCAAACTAAATCAAAGGCAAAAATAGAACTTTGTCAATTACAACAATCGAATAAGCCCTACAGTGTGCATATACGCAAACTATGATTCATAGCTGGATACAAAAGCAAACACATACTCATAACATAAAGAAAAAACAAATACAAAAATAACAAAGCAAGCGATACATTGACTTGAAAGCTTTCTTTTCTGGCACGGCCTCAGGAAACATAACTTCTGGTATATTGAACTTCAAGTGGCTGATAAAATCTTTCCTTATTCCGCAAGATGGCAGTACACAAACAACCTGAAAAAGACACATTATAAGCATTGTCTACTAAAATAGCCAACAATTAAAAAACACCTAGCTAATAATCTATCAAAATGAGATCAGTATTCATATTGAACTACTGCGTAAAAATATTAAACGCCTGAAAAAATTGATACGTCGCTTCAAATCGGTTATTGAGGATTTTTCAAAGCACCAATATTTTATTGATTCAAAAACATCTTTAACAAAGTTAGTTTGAAATATTATTCGATAAACATTTTAAAGTATGAAACATCTTGTAGATTTTTTAAAGCAGTGCTAAGATCGAAAATGATAAACTGATGGAGATATAAAAGGGTGTGATCACGACAATATGCATTTTTTCTTTTATGCTCGGCGCTTGTATGATTACTCCTCATTTTTTCCTGAATCAGAATAAAATAAAGAGTAATCATACATAAAAAGTTCACTTGATTTGCCGACATCTGCTAAAATGAACATAAAAATTAACGAAACTATTTTTTTCAAGTTTTGATAACCGAGTTGTATTTTGTATATTTATCTTCCTATCACGAGAAAGCGATCAATGCGCTGTACAAGCTCGCTTAGAGTTGCCAGCCATCTGTCTACCATACCAAGATGGGGGAATCCCGCCAAGTGCCTTTCCCAACTTGCCGGCTTGCTTTCCACATTGTCCCTTCTATGCTGAGCGTCAAGCAGGGAAGCTGTGAATACCAATTTTAAAGTCATTGGTATGACTAGACTCGGAATCAAACCCAAGTTTACAGCTCCCAAGGAGGGCGCTTTTACCACTTGGCCACCTGAGCTGTTTGAGCAAAGTAATATTGCGCAATTTAAAATGATGCTAATTCTGTTTTTCAACGATACACAATCGTTGTTGCCGAAAAGTTGATTTGGCAGAAGATAACCAATTGACCATAATTAGTATTTCTTGTAAATCTATTGAGCCCAATTGCTTGTTTTAGGACAGAAATTACAAATTTGGTCCAACTGGAAACAATATGTCAGCAGCCTTGCTGCAACCACATTATCACCTGTTGCATTGTTTGAATAGTTTCAATTTTATGTCGTATTAACCCTGGGGGTGTAGGGTTTCTTACAAGTCTTTAATGCACGGTTAACATGATTTAGTGAACAAGTAGTGACGTAACAACAGTTGTCAAGGGGTTGCCATAACAAATTGCATCATATTTCCTGCAACCGATAAGCATCAATGAGTTTGCAAATGAGAAATACCGTCAGGATTTTCAATTTTTGATAAATCATTTCCGACTTTCAGCAGCTGCTGAGCCAAAATAGGCCACTTGTGATGTAATAAATGGCACATTTATAACGCTTTTGAAACTGAACGTCAATCAACAGTTGCAGCTATCTCCATCAAAAGAGGTCAAGTTTTGCGATGTTGTAAACAGAGTGAGGGCACAAAAAGAAATTACGATTTTATAGCGGAGAAAAATTCGTAGAAATTTTCTATAACAGTTCAACTTTATAAATTTTACGGCAATAAATTCAAGCCAATCTATCTCACTCTTTAAAAATTACACAAAAACACAGCCACCCGGAAAAGATTTTGAATGATGCTGAAAACTTTCGCCATTGCTTAAAACTCGACCAATAGGCCTACTAGCATGCACAGCGAAACAAGACAGACAGGGTGGACAGTGCACACACACACAGCTGGTGCGAGCCGCGTGATCTTACGAACTTTTTTCAAAGGTTGATAGTTCAATAGGCTTGCTTACTCGGGTACATCAACTTGTAACACACGAAAGCCGAACTGAGTACCGGTACAAAAAATATTGGACTTTTAAGAAGTAGGCTGGGTTGGAATAAAAACTAACAAAAGCGCTAGCAGAAAATTTTCTGAGGGGTCCGTAAGAGTTTTTCCGAAAAAGGGCACGAAACTTCTCAGAAATCTGAGCGACAACGTTTTGTTTACGTGTACTGAAGGATAGAAACCCCCATGCATACGTCCCAGAACCAAACTGTGTCGAAATGAACGTAAGCAACAAGACAGTACTGTCATAATGTCAACGAATGAAACTCACTGAAAGATTGATGTCAAATGAAATAAAATAATGTTATGGGAAGAGAGATGAAATTGATGATAATTCACCTATCTGCAAACCTAAACCGATGCACTAAAACTAAAAAAAAGCATGACAAAAAACATAAAATTAAAAATTGAAGTGCCTTAGGCACGGGTAATGAAAAGCAGAGGATAGAAAATATGTTGCACACACGAAAATAATGTTTCATAAAGCATAAAGGTTCCTTCCTGATTCACCATCCTACGCCTACGCATTAGAAACTAACTTTACCACCAATATTTTTTGCTGCAAAATGAATGGAAGTGTTCAAGGTGTTTAGGATGGCTCTGACTAATTTGCCGTCAAAAAGTGGTTCACAAATAGCAAAACCGTACCATTTGACTCTTAGAGGTTGTAGGTATACCTAGGTAAGGCGAGGATAGGCTGAGGCCATAAAAATCTATTCTAGCCTAATAATTTCACCAACAGAAATCTACTCATAGCAGCAATTTTGTTAGTTTGCCCAGTATTCGGTCCCAGTATATTATACAAAAGCAGTACGAAGCAATAAGTTTCAGCCTTATTTGCAAATTCGCTCTTTTTGTCCGCATTTCCAAGAAAAAAACTGATTAGAAGAAACAACCAACTTCGTAAAATTCCTAAACATAACATTAAGGGGTGTTTGCCAACAAGGGAAGGCTGTTTTACCGATATAAGAATTCTGTGGCTCAATTTGCGGTTACAGTTGAGCGGGATTTATCAATTTTGTTACCTCATGCTGAGAAAGGGAGTCGAGATATATTTTCAACGAAATGATAAATTTTATGGAGGTTTTTAACATTTGGGATCTTTATAGAAGAGATAAGCTTTTCAGAAAAAGGGGTAGAGCCGTTATCAACGTACTGCGGCCGGTTAGCCAATTTCTCGTTCTTGCTGCAGCTAGTTCTCATTAAATTCGCGTTTACTGAGACTCGCAGTAAATAACTCGCACCATTAAAGTGAGGTTGCACCAAAATTTTCCAATCGTCACATTTTAAATTTTCCACCACGCATTAGAATATTCCGCGAAAATTATTTGACGCAAAATGGTGCAAAGTAATGGAATGGAATAAAGTTCAGTTCCACCGGGAATATTCCCATAATTTTCCGTGAAAATTATTGGAATATTCCCGGTGGAACTGAACTTTATTCCATTCCCATAATATTCCCATAATTTTCCGTGAAAATTATTGGAATATTCCCGGTGGAACCATAGCTTTAGTTAAATGTGGCCATTTCAAAACCGTTCGATACCGCTAAAATTTTAACTTTTCTGTTTCCTAGCATTGTCTTCATGGCTTTCATCTGACATTTAAGTTGATGTCGGTGCGAAAATATAAATACCAAATCTTAGACAGCTTTTTAAGCGAAAGTAAATCAAAGTTTTACTTAAAAATGTGTTGATTTTGTGGCTTTTCTGCTGTAGTTTGCACACATTGTTTATAATATCCCATATCTCGTTATAACAGTAAAATGGGACAATTATCTCTTCTATATTTAGTATTGGTTAGATGAACTTATTGGGCCTAACGTTGAAAGAGATGCTATCGTCGACTAAACAACAACTAAAATTACCCCGTTGCCTACTTGGTTCACTGTTTTGCGACAAACTGCGATGAAATAATAATTTTCTTTTAATTAGGAAAAATTGCAAAATCCCCTGTTTGCAGTCGTGATTTTTACAGAGTGCCTAAAAAAATTGAAGAACTTTTATAACAAAATCAGATACACCGAAGGTCACATGCCTATGCACCATGATATTTAGCTATCGCAGGGCTAACAAATAGCAATCATTGCTTTAAATATCTCGCACATAACAAAAATAGAAAAAAAAAAAAAAAACAAAAGAGCAATGACAGTAGACCTTTTGGCCTATCATGCTGCCACACGTGCAACAACAAAAAGGTAAGTTGTACCATGCGTATAACCTAAAGCCAATGGAAATACCCCAAGTGTTCTTTCTTTTTTTTTTTTGTTATTTCAAGCTACACAATTGCAGCTAGGGGTGTTTACATTAGTGAATTATACGCAACACGGAAGATTACCTAGTTGAGCATCAAACCCGAGAAGCCAACTCCGTACCAATTAACCGCTCGGCCAACTTCATGGGAAACATTCCGAGAGTCAACTATTAAAAAGTTTTTGCTGTCTTAATCCCAATAATTACTGCAAGAAGAAATTAGAAAAAAAGAAAATGTTCCGTCGCATATTGCCAATGGAAATAGAAATTTCTCGAGCACTGAAGCTAATAAATAAAAAATCTGTTTAGCTTTGAGCGTTTTGGAATGGTTAAAAAAGTTAGTGCTTAAACTTGGTTGCGAGGAGATAGTTTGAGACAATTTATCACTCGTTTTAAAACATTGTAAGACTTGGGAGAGCTTTGATTGCTTTCCAATGTTGACTCGATAGAATTTGTTCAAATAAAATAAGAAAATAGTCATCCCTACTTTAAGGACCTAGATGCAAAAAGATAAATATTTAAAGCTCTTGGAAGGGCGTTGGTTTATTTGAGGGTCATACAATCGCCACTAAAACAAACCAAGTCAAGAGATTTGTGTGCTTAGGGTTTGTAGCTTTTTTGTCTTTTAGCAAACTGCGCTCTCATATTTGACTCTAAGGAAGTGCTTTTTCAAGCATTTTATGACGCACCAAAGATCACTTAATGTTGATTCTGATGATAGTATGTTTACCTGCCTGTCAGACTACTATCCATAAGGACCACAATCGCTTTTAAAACAAAGGCAAAGGGTTGTATAGGTCGTTGCCCCTGTCCCGCGTTGAGACTAAAATTGTCTTCTTAAAAGTCTGATTTTAACAGACATCTTAATCACATTTCGACGAAAATAAAGCCTGGGAAGATCATAAAAAGTTGTTCCAGATCTTCATTCCCTTGAAATAAGCCGCTTATGATTTTAAATCAAATTTTTTACATGACACTTAGCCCTGTTGTGTTGATACGACATTGGCTCTTTGTGTCCGCTTAGACGTAAACAAAAAAATCCTCCCGAACAATCAATCACAGGAATTAAAGGAACAAATACAATAAATTCAACGAAAAAATGCTTTGAAATTAAAAAAAAAAAAAGGTTTTAAAAAGAATCTATGTCGCTAAAAATAACAAACAAAAGTACCAGAATTCTAAATCGTAATTCTACAACCGACGTGAATTTACAAAACAACTTTAACATCCCAGTAACTACAAACAGATTTTTCTATTCGGATAAAACGGTTATTTTAAACAGAGAATTTTCCAGTTTATTTCAAAAGTGTAATTAATGTCAAAAACAATATCGTTAGTGTAATTCTCTATATTCTTTCGATGAAAAATGCATACAATCTAGTGAAGAGGTTATTGCAGCAACCCAAGTCAAAAAAACAGCGAATCAAATCTAACTAAAGCTGAATTTTGAGTCTCAATTCTGTATTGTTTCAAAATCAAATCTTTATTGCACTCGCGGTGTTGCGCCGAAGTGTGCAATAAGTGGGGGGCCCATCTCCGCTACTTAGCGCCTGGGTAACACAGCTCCGAAGCAGTGTTGAAGCGGCGGTCCAGCAGTTGGTGGGACTGTATCCCATTTGACTGGAGAGAGAATCGAACGCAACTTAGCGTTCAGCATATAATAATTAATGCAAAGGATAGAACTTTCGGAGCTGCATAAGCCAAAAAGCAGAAAAATAAATACAAGCAACTTCATCAAAGTATGTTGGTATAGAATTTTTTATCAGGTAATGAAGATAGTTTGGTAAAGATTGGACTTTGGCTTACAGTTTCAAAAGTTACCGATGAAAATTTAATAGATACAATTGATCGCCGTATAAATATTCAAAATTAAAATAAACGCGATAGTCAGTTGGCCCATTATATGCAAACGTAGCAGACAATGAATAGCACAATTAATGAATCGATGTGAGCATTCAATATGACGGCTAAATTTAATAATTTAGTAAATCTAGTCGTGGTAGAAAGACGCCATTTTTATTAATGACAGTCGTAATTTTGTTCGCCTAAATATCGCAAAAAGAATTAAAGATTAACAAAAAATCCTTTTTTGACATAACTTTGTCTTTTATGCGCTGTGTTTTCATAACAATTTCGCTACGAGGGACTCAACTTGATGGGATTTACAAAACCGCGTCGAAAAAAGAAAAAATTACTTAGCAGATAATGCGTAATTCAAATACGGCGGGCTAGCATTACTATCATAAAGATATAAGCGATTCGGTGCTGCTTATGGGAGTTCTACATTAGATTGTTTACTTGTTAATTAAGCTAAAAGCACCTGAATCAGATTATCTGGTACATGTACTACATCGAAAAAATTCGAATTACACAAATCCCAGTCTATATTAAAGGGTTAAAATAGAAAATTACTGTGAGAAAAACGAAAAATTAGCATAACACGTATCTAATCAAAAAATATCGTTGATTATACTCACTTCACACACTTACTAGTGTCATGAGTTGAAGGAGCAAAAAACAGATCGCTACCGCTGCGATGCTTCCTTGAAGCAGTGCTGCCCAGGCGCTGAGCCGCGGAGATGGGCCCCGCCACTCCTTACACGGTTAGGCATAATTTCTCAAGTACAATGAAGATTTGATTTTGTAGAGCTCAATCATGTTTAAGTAGATGAGCGCACCAACAGTTATAGCTGGTGGTTACGAGTTTCACGCGAAGCTGGATACAGCATTGTCGGGTCGTTTGCTTCCGAGAAGTCAAGACTAACGAAAGATTAGCAAGGAAAAACGGACGCTAAAAGAGGTACAAAGCCAAGAGCGGAAGATAAATGAAAAAGCCTCGTTCAAATTTATCAGTGGTTATGAAAAGAAGTTGGGTAAAGTATGCTGAACCCGGGTATCGAACCTCACACTTCAAGCTCAAAACAAGTTTAATTGTGAAAGGAAAAAGCGTTTGGGCGTTCTACGGAATCCTATTTCGAGGAAAAGCAGTAAGTGACACTTCATGACACAACCCGGAGAATGTTTCTTACTCAGTTTCACAATCGTTGACCGCATTTATGTCACAACCTTACTGTGAATACCGCTTTGTGAAAACAAGCTGCAATTAAATCAAACTAGCTCAATCAAGCTTGTCGGAAAATTAGCTTCACGAGATACGTTTTTCATCAAAAAAATATCATTTTAAAAACCCGTAAACCAAAGAATTCTCGGAAACACAATTAATAAATTTTCAAAAAATATTCACTTGTTGCATGCTTAAAATTACGGGTTTTCATTTCAAATCTAGCGATTAAAGATTTTCTAAATACTCACCTTATAATTAGGTAGCTTGTTACACTTGAAAGAGCTTGTCATTCAAAATCATGTGTGGGCTGATCATCAATGTTTCCAAATCAAAATCAAACTTCTGTACAAGCGATTTTACTCATAGGGAACAAAAGGTAAGTGGAAACTTGATTTCAAGTTTTCTAGATGATGACCAGAATAAAGAAACCGGTACTCAACAGCACACGTATTGCTATTCCATTTGAGATTAAGGGGTGTATGGCTAGGCTTGAGTTTCGTATCGCACTTATGGGGTTTAGGTTGTTACCATGGACTTAGATTTTCTAAAAAGCCAGAATTTTGATACAGTTGCGTTTTGGTTTAAGGCAAAGTTTATTATTGTTTATTAGGATTGGTTTTTGGATTAAGGAGCAATCAACGCAGCACGGACTTTTACGGAGTAGGTTCCAGTATTGTTGATGGGCTTGGATACTGCTGCAGAAATGTCTCTTCCAAGCTCTGGGGAGTTAATAGCGGTTGGGAAACGATAATAAGGATGTTGGAATAAAGAAGGCAAAGCATGTACAGATGCAAAGGAATGAAGAGGCGGAGTTAAAGATCGGCTTGAAGACGGATTGCCAGCCGCATCTTGATCTTTAGCGCATGGAAATCCGCTATAAAGACTCATTTGGGGAGATAATTGATGGTCTCGCAAACCAAGAGCCTTTTTAGCAGCAAACGCATTTTTTTCCAACTGTTGAGCACTTTGGAGTAGATGAGAGCCACAAGCTGCAGCTAAATCGTGTTTCAAATCCGGAATAACCGGATAATGACTCCCGGACTTTGCTTTCCGCTTATCATGCCGAACAGCTTTGTGTTGAGCAAGGTTATCTTTCCGCTTGGCAGCGTAGCTGCACTGGTCGCATTTGAAAGGTCTCTCGCCTGTATGGATGCGAATGTGCTCCACCAGTTTGCTGAGATTCTTTCCAAGATAAGTGCATTCTTCGCATCTGAACAATATTTGACTTAGTAAATTAAAAAAAAAAAAACAAGCGAAAAAAATTTAATACGCAAAACAAAAAATCAAACCTTCATTATACACAAGGTATTACGGTGAAACGAATAAGGAGTGGCGGGGCCCATCTCCTCAACTTATCGCAGGGGCCACATATTTTCGAAAAAACGTCGCAGTAGTGGCAATAAGTTGCCGACACCGCGTCAGATTTGACCGGCCTGGGAATCGAATCCCAGATCTCCCGCGTCTACAGCGGTATTTTTAACCATAACCGGTATAAAAAAAAAAAAACGATTCAGAATGAATTAGAATAACATTCTTCGCACAACAGTTCTCTGGTGGGTTGAAAATCCAAGTTTTTTCAGGATAAAACTGATATTTTTAACAGTTTAAATTAAAGCATTCTCTCACTTGTAAAAACCATTCTGTTTATGCTTGGCAGAAACATGAGATTGTAATTCCAGATTGGAAAATGAATTGAACGAACAGAGACGACACTGAAGGAGTTTATTTGGAGAATTGTCTTGTACATTTTTGTCTTTCCCTGTTTTCATGTCTAAAATGTAAAACAAGGTGCTACACTGCTGACATATCCAAATGTGTACAGCACAACATATAGTACATGTTAATCGCAAGCTAAAAGCAACATGTTTAATTTGGGCGGCACGTCTATTTTAGATCCTGTTGCAGAAATATGTTGGGCACCTAATCTTAAAGCCTAGAGGCCGTCCCAGAACTCGATATAAGATCTTAGTTGGTTTCGCCTTGGCATTCCACTAGAGCATCTATCCATTGTTGCAGAGGGAGAGAGATGCTTGGAGTCTCCAAGACACATACTCTTAAAAAAGCAAATAATTTTTTCCTTGGAAAAAACGAGTTATATCAATGTATTTATGCCGAGAATAGGAAACATTGAGAAAATCATGTCCATAATAATTTAAATGGTCTGCAAAAACAATTTGGGAATGGCAAATGCCATGCTTTTCAAATCTAACCTGCTTGATTGTCTTTGGACTTCGTCTTCGACAAACTTTCTTCAAGCAGATTGTTGCTTTTGTGAAGTTTCTTTGAAAGAAAGTCTTGAAGTGAAGAATTAACAAATTTAACATCTGTTGGGGTTGGATTCATTCCAGAGGGCAAGGAGAGGAAATTGGGTAAATTTGATGACGTAAGAGTGTTGTAATTGGGGTAAAGAAATGAAGCAGTCGAAAACGAGTCACGAGAAGTGGTTTGATTCATTTCATTTTGATTGCATTTTTCGTCGGTCGCCAAGTTACAGGAACCTTTGACATATAAATAATTAAGGGATTAATTGGCCCGAGAATGAAAAGCTATCACTAAAATTTAATGACAGAAGCTATAAACAATATTCTCAACCTCCGCATATACAAGTATGCTAATTTATGGTCTTTTTTATTAATCCCTAACCTAAAGCTAAGTAGGACCTTAGGCAAAGTATCGCATGGCCAAGCGGAGCCAAGCATGATGAATGTTACCCTCAAAATTAAGCGCTTCGGATAAGGATTTATGTACATTGTTTATTTACAAATTGTAACAACAGGTTGAGCCTAAGCGGGTTACACAGGCCGAAAAAGACACCATCAAAAGGGATTTATTCTTGTAAATCTACATTGTATTGAAGTACATAGGCAAGAGATTAGTGTACAAAGATTCCAAGAAATAAAAAATGAGGCGAAAAAAATGCTCTCCGTGACGCAGATACCTGTAATTAAATGTTTTAGTGATGCTATGACAAAACAATGCTAATTATGGGATAGAAAATCACATCTTCCCTGGCGTCCCAGTCGGAGCCAGGTAGAAAGTGGGAAGAATTTTAAGTGCGTCATTTTTATTTGCCAACCAAACTTCTGATGTAGCGGTGCTGTTAAAATCTATGATTGCAGGCTTGCTGGAACCTAAGCTCTTAAGTAACGTTCATATGTAGAAATTATGATTGCCAAGGTTATATCTTTCCTTATTTATACAGATAAAGAACGATTTTTGATTTGATGCACGTAAGGAATTTGCCTAAAATGGCCACAATCATGTCAATGTACAATTAAATTAATAAAATTATATTGTTTGAATACTAGAAACGTCTAACAATAAGAACTGGTGTCAAAATTAAATTTTTAAGTGCTCGCGGGAAGCATCATTGTTGGTTTTCTTCGCAATTAATAAACAAACTAAGCATTTTTACTGCAAGCGATAATTGCATTCGGTAAAAAATAATTGTAAGAAAATAACAATTAAGGATTACAAGAAATATTTCTTGTTATGTAAGCATTTTTCGGGAGATGAAAACCCGACCGCAAACAGACAGATATAGGAATCATGTTTAAGATTGAGAAATATTTCATTGAAGCATATATTGACTGGTTTATAAGCCTCCTCGTAACATAATAAATGAGTCAGTAAAAAATTTTATTAAAATGCGGGAATTATTTGATTGAAAACAAGTTAATGCGTTAATATTTTTTGCTTCGTTGTTGACATTTACAGCTGTTTTATTTTTCGATTCTTTTTTTCTCAAAATAAAACAAAAACAAACCAAATTTTTGCGTCAACCAACCTTATTTCTTCTTAATTTAGGCCTAATGCTCTTTTACTTCAATGAAAGTAAAAGAGTGGGTTTTTAACACCTCGCTACCCGAAAAGAAAAATGTTTAAAGCAAAAATATAAAGAATACATTACCAAACCTAATGAAAAACATCGACGTCATCATTGACGTCGCCCGGAATGACCATATCGAAAGTAAAAAACAGAGGTTTAAATTTACCCCCTATTGAAGAGGTTGCTGATTTTTTTCAGATCCCAGGGGCTCATTCTACGACCCTGATTATGATATCAACAATGTCACCAACGGCCACCTTGGGTGAAGTCCTAGGGCGACAAACTATTATTTGTGAGGATTACATCCTCCGCCAAATGATTTCCAACAATGTGGGTAGAAAACTTTTAAGGTCAACAAGGTTTAAATAGTTATAAGAAAGCAGAATAAGCTCTTAGCCTCAAAAGTCTAAACGACTTAACAAGTAACCTACAGATTAACATAGCATTAATAGTCAATATACTACGCATATTGTACGTACTTTGGGCAATATAAGCAGCTACCGAAAAGGGAAAATTGATTTTAAGAATAACTGAAAATATTTTTTATTACTTAACGTTTTAAAATTTTACTCATCCAGTCCCAAGGATTACGCTCCGTAATTGTAACAAGTTTCTTCCATACGTACGTACAGGCTGTTCTTAAAAAATGTGAAACAGAATGGATGATAGTGATAAGCCAGGAACACCCCTATTTTTATTAAATTTAAGATAAAATATTGTTTGCTTTCCAAACAAATCGTCAAATCGATCAGAAAACTTTTAGCTGATAGGTTCTACCATTCACTGATTAATTGTTTCGCCGTTATTAATTTGAAATAAAATTTAAACAAACTGCAGTTGAATTCATGCTAAGCGCTCAGACTTAACTAATGAGAATTCTACACCTTTGCATAGAGAACAAAATAAAAAATGGACATGCTGGTATTTATCGAGTACCGATATCGCAAAGCTTTTCCAAGCTCAACCGCTGCAACAAAATCGGAAATGCAAAAGCAGGAACTTAAATTTAATCGCATAAGTCATATTTTTAAGATATTTCGGGACTAAATTCAGTAGAAAGAAAATTGCTTCAAAAAGTGATGTATTACCGAAGCTGTACCGTCCAAAAGTAACGATAGTGTTCCAAACTTAGCATTGTCAACATGATAGTAAACACAACAATATAATACCGATCAAGGCAATCTTTTGCTCAAATACCCCAGATAACCAGATTTTAGGTCGAAATAAGCTGCTTTTTTCAATTTTTTTACTTTTTAATAAATTGGATAAATTTAGAGTCGAAACGAATCTTTTTTGGTTCGAAAATCTACAATTATAAAATGAATTACAACTTTTCAGCTAATTAATGAGCTTACCGAAACTGCTGCCAGCTAGCAATGGCTTGGATTGCTCATTCGGGCTTGTTGCGGTAGTTGGACTTGTTTCGGATGATTTTTCTGATTTAGGTCTAAAAATCAGGATTTTCAACAAATCATAGGGCATGACGCTTGACTTGAATGACAATCATATAATATTTCCGTAAATAGAATTATCAAGTGCATTATAACCTTTATAAATGATTATCAAGCTAAACTGACATACAAGCTGAAAGGTCGAAAAGCTGAATATATTAAAGTCATTTTATTATTAATACATCATATTCATTTTATACCTGTTTTGTATTTTCTGACTAAGGACCATTTCCTTCGTCACCGCTCCATTATGATGCTCCGATTTTCTCTTTGAATCACCTGCAGATTCAGATTTAGCAGCCACTAGGTTGCTCGGAAAGTTTTGGTTGACGAAAAATGGCAACGAAAACGGGGTTACTGTGTTACACATATTTTCATTTTTATTTGCGTCATTGTTGTTGTTGATGTTAGTCAAGTTCATTGCCGTGTCGGACTCCGAAATTGGGCTTCCTCGGGAAAGTCTTCGCCGTTTGCTGGCCGCTTCACTGCTGCCAGTCAGCGAAGTAGCAGATACGCTATCACGTTTTTTTGATCCATTTCTGATATCGGTAATTGGCTCACTGTTAGGCCGGGACTGCGTTTGTGTAGCTCCGGGAAAACTAACGTTTTCTTGCCGATGATCAATAGGTTCACTTTTCGACTTAGCACCATGAAATGCGGCATGCGTATCATCGCTATAACTTTGGGAGACTAAAGGTGATTGCTTCGGCGAGCTTTCATATTTAAAGAGTGGGTTATAGTTGCTGTTTTCCGAAATGTGGTAGCTGGTGGGTTCACTTCGTTGGGATACCGATGAGGACGATGAGCTATTTCTAGACAAAATGTCTTGACGCGTTGACTGGACAGTCAAGTTTAGGCCATGATTTTGTGAATTATCATTAGCAACATTTGGTGTAGCAGATTTCGACGAAGAACCTGAAGAACCGCTGCGAGATTTTTCACCGGAGACATTTGAATTTTGATGTGTTGCTTTCCCGCCTTTTCTTCCGCCTTCGAGATTTTGTTTTTCATGAGTTTTCATGTGACTTTTGAGATTATCTTTTCGCACGGATTTGTACTGACAACAAGGACATTGGTGGGATTTCTCACCAGTGTGTATTCTCATGTGACGTTGAAAATGATAAAGTCGTTTTATTCGCTTTTGACAAATCGGGCATTGAATGTACATGTTTTCGGGATCCACACCTTTAGATTGTTCTTTAGCTTCTCGAACAATCGCTGCATGAACGCTATCAAACGCTGGCTCTCTAGTTCTGGAACGCCGCGAACCCAGTAATTTTCGAACTGAAGAAGGCAAACGATGGCCATGTTTGTAAGGCGAATTTGGAGAATAAGAGCTAGGCTCACCAGACGGAGACACCGCTGAAGTGTTTGCCATTGCGGAAAATTGCATCATATCTGAAGGATAAAACATTTTTGGACTATTCTTTTTCGAATTAACATTCGCATATGCAGAAGGTAAGGCAGGGTTGAATGACAGCCCAGCACCGAGCCAGTAAGGGCTATAGGGCATATATGGCAAGTTATAGCGACGCTTACATGCTTCTAAAAGATTGTTCGTTTGATCAGAAAGCTTTGGGTTTGCGCTTGGAGGCTCCAAACGCTTTTTACGCGATTTTGATTGGGTGTCAAGGTAAGCATTACTGTCTTCTCCCAAAGAAACAGGATTAGAGGAGGATGAGGAGACCATTTCTACCACATTGTTTTTTTCATTATGGAGCGAAGATTTTCGAAAGGATTTCGATAATTCTTGACTTATCATGCTTGTAGTAGAGAAAGACGGATATGGAAGCTGGCCTGTAAATGCAGATAAGCCAGGCGTATGGTATCCAAGCCAAGGAGTAGGCCATTGAGAGTAAGCAGCATACGGATTTGAAAGCAGTTGAGAATTTCTGTCGTAACCTGCAGCTTGTGAAGATAATGTAGAAGTAGCAGATGAAAAAGCATAAGCATTGGAGTATTTCGAAGCACTTCTAGCAGGTGATATAGCTTGTTGAGATGAAGTAAAATGAGCTGGTGATAAGGTACTGCTTCGTTTCAAAGCAGTTTGATACTCGTCAAGTTGACGACCTTCTTTACTTTTGGTTGAAACAACTGGAGAAACACGCTCCGTGGGACAATTGAGTTCTTGTTTGACATCATCGGTTTTGGCAGAAGGATCCGACAGTGTAGGAGAATCATGGGATTGCTTGCTAACATGCAGAAGACTTAAAGATGAGGATTCTGAAAGGTTTTCCGTTTTAATCTGTGATGTTCCAGAGGTAGGCACGTTCAAAGCACTTGTGTTTGACAAAGGGCTCTTCTTGGAAGCATTATCGCCATAATGGAAGGATGGATAAAACAAAGAACTTCCATTAGAACGATCTTGGACTAAAGAATTCCAAGAATTTAGAATTTCTTTCATGTACTCATTCACTAAACTAGAGTTATTAGCGTGTGTTTGAATTAAGGGATAGTAAGATTTCATCCACTCCTGCCAAACATCACTATTTGATTCAAAAAATTTAGTTGCATTATTTCCCACAAAGTTTTTGATAGAGTTGAAATATTCAGACGATAATTTATCTGCGAAAGAACTGGAAGTGTGACCAGGGCTGCGGTTTGGTTGGGGTGTGCTAGCCGCTTTGGTTTGAAAAACATCGGCGGAATCGGTAACTAGCGGTGTGGTGCCAGCTAAGTGCTGCGAAGACTCGTTACAGTGATTAGTTGGGTTGTTAATTTCTCGTTGATCTCGGATATAATCTTGTTTTTGTTCGCCATTTTCATGACTCCACATCGTTAGTTGTTTGTTTATTGTTGACGGTGAAATAATTTCTGAATTGTCAGCATTATTTTGAGGTAAACCTGTAGTTTGTGGTCGTGCGGCTGCTATCTGCTCAGATGATAAATCATCGCAAACAACACCCGTTTTTCCGGACAAATCCTCAGCATCCACGCTGCCAACGTCTGTCCAAAACAAAATGTATCTGTAACTAATGTAGCCAAAAATACCCAATCACCTGTTGAGCCGTGTTCTTGACAAAGCTTTGGGGCAAAAATACGAGTTCTCAATTGAGTAGGCAAAGTCTAGCTAAGCCTAAATGGCAGCACTGCACACCTGACCAGTAACGTCCATATTATTGCCAGTTTTTTCGTAAATTACTTTTATAATTGCTAAAACAGCATTAATGAGTGCCGAAACGCGGCGATGCTCTCGAAGGAAAACTACATGATTTTTTGGGTAGTATAGGAAACTTTCCCAGCCCCAACAACCATTGGCAAGGCCACGGAGAGAGGGCACCTTCGCACAGCCCCCTTCCCTCTTTTTGATGCAAGACCTTGAGATCGATTATTACGGGCGAATGAAAACGGGGAATCCTATTGCCATAATCAGGCCCTTCTCCCCCCTACATTTCTGGCTGTCTACGCTCTTGCTAACAACTCATATTTGGTCGCGGTTCTATTCGAGTCAATTTGTACAGATGCCGTTTTCATCTCTTGTATCAAGACACTAGTTTTATTCATTTTAGGGCAAGCATTAGTGAAGTTTGTTTTTGCAAACTGATAGTTCGTTTCGTAAACGTAAATTTGTTGACATTAAAGGTTCGATGTTGGTGTTGCAGAATATGAATTACGTAAAGAGTTATTTCTGATTAAACTGACCTTGATCTTCCAGTTGTAAACCATCGGAGTGATTTTGCATTGTGACATCATCAAAATTGTACGACTGTGAGAAAAGATGACTCTGAAATTAAAACATCAAAATACGATAACTCTATTGTGTTTTTTATATCGTACACGTAAATTCTACACGAAAATATTAACAGATTATCAAGTGCAAGAGAAACGAATAAAGAAAAACAACATGAGATTTTCGAGTCAGAAATTAAAAAAAATATTAAGCTAATGATTTACGCCAAGCTTGTAGTCTACAGCTTACATAAACAATCTGTTATGTTTAGAAAACATCTAATTCCTACCATGTCAGCAATAATTGTAAAAAAATGAACTCAAAACCCATGAAATACTCATTGGGGCCTTAGGATATTTAACCATGCGTGATGACGCAATTGATTGCACCTAACACTACCTTAAAGAAAACTTAGCATCCACTTTACGAGCAGAAAAAAAAAATTAGCTATTCCACTCGAGTTTTTCAAAACGCTGCTATTCGTTAAACCGAAATCACCAAGGCTTCAGCTAATGAATTGAAGTGCGGCAGACCTTTCAATCTATTCAAATCTCATGCACTATTCACAAGATAGCAGTTTACGAGCAAAAAAACAATGATTTACGGCGACTGCTACATTACCTTGTCTTCGGATTCCGAAACCGAATCATTCCCGTCCGTTTCTTCCCGATCTGGAGATTCATTAGGACTCAAGGCGCTCGAAGACTGTGCCGTCTCCAACTTCGCATCTAACGACACAAAGGAGCCAATAAAAACACGAGCAATTGTAAAAGTAATAGCCAAAATGTTTTTGAAAGATGTCTATTGTACGGTAAGCATATTATTCTCTTACCTCACTGTATATACAAACGCAAAAAACAAAACGCTACTTCGCAAGAGACTGACCCGCAGGTTTATTGACGAAAATAGATTTTTTGATAAGGATTAAAATACTGCAAAAGCATTGTTATGTACGGCCTTGATCTTCCAATCATTTTGCAGTGCTCGTGTGGAACGACAGGTCTCCATTTGCAATGCCCTTGAACAGCGTGGGAAAAAGTTTTGTGCTATATTCATACCAAACTGTTTAATGTGTTTCATCATTATCTTTACAATAAGTTCTTTTAACTAGTTAAATCATAAAGGGATTCCCGCATTCAGACGAGAGAAAATGCAATCTACCCCAACATTGTAACTGTGTTTTTGTGCCCATGGATTAGATCCTTTACGATAATTATTGCAGCGGATCCTGGGGGGTAGGGGCTAAGCGGGGACAAACTCGCTTTAAAATTTTCAGTACACCCATTATGATATTGGTGCTTCCATGCATCTGGTCGCACAAAGCTGCAAGACAGCATTTTCCGATTTTCTGCCCCGCCTCTAAAAAGTTGGATCGGTCTCTCCAGTGATTGGTTCTCGATCAAGTGAAATCTCAGAAGTCTTATGAGGAACAAACGGAATGACAAAAGCTCATTCAAAAGGATAATATCGCCAAGTCTTACGCTGGATTTAAATCGTAATAATTCGTTTTGGTGACGACTCCTTTGCGACATTTTCGTGATAGAAGAAAAATGAAGGAGTGAAGATTTCAGTGGTTTAATTACCGACAGTCGGTATTTAAGCACATAAAACAAATATTAAAAGAACACAGCAATTTCATATCAATACAAATAACAATTTCGAACCTTCTGGCATGTACAGTTCCGTAAGAAAATTACAGCAATTAGGTAAACATAGAAAAAACATATTACCATCGTGAGATTCCCTAATATACGTCGGTATCCATAAAAAATTACAATTACGGGGCCAAATTTCTTGCGATTTTCATCCTAGATCCTAAGATAAGAATTTGTTTACTCTAATTAGAAGACCAATGTTATAACTTTCCACAAATTCTAAAACAGAATGCGATTTTTCTACCTGATAGCACTTAGAGAACAGTAGCTCTGCCATAAACCTTGTAAGTTTAAATTGTTTATAGAAACAGTATTTGTTTTTAGGCGTTCCAAATGACTTTAACCTTGCCGTTTTCGGGATATTTTTCCAATTATTTTAGTAGCTTTGCTTTTATACTTTTTTAAACGTGATGATTTGTCTCTGCTAGATCAGGTTGATAACATGACCTTTCAAGGGAATAATAAACTAAGTTCTTTTGTTTGCGTCGCTTTGCTGCGTATTCGATTAATTTCGGCAATAAACAGCATAAATTAGCGAAAAAAAGTCTAATTAAGAAAGCGAACGATAACGATCGGCGTGCAATATTAAAACAAACCAAAAAATCAGTATCAACAGCATGTTGATACAAATGCAACCCCAACATAAATCGCAGTGTTGCCAATACAAACTTCTCAAATGGGAAGATAGAAATTGCAAATGAACGTACTCAAAAGGTCGACCAAAAAACGATAAGAATGTTAATGACGTCATAATGTTAATATGACTGACAGAATAGACCTGAGTCCAAGGGCATTAGAAAAACAAACTTTGTTTAGACTAAAAACTAAATCATTGCAAGCAGTTTGAATCAATTATATTTTTCAACCATAACTTCATCAAATGACCGTGTATGCTTTAACTCGAGACTCATTCTCAACTGTTTCCATATAATAAGCAGAAACATAAACTTGAAAATACGTGAAAAAAAAGGGCAAAATAAACTAATTACCAAGTAATAGTAATCGTTTCGCCTTTGGATCATAAAACGTGGATAGTTCATTAAACTTAAAGAGACGGGGACTGTCAAAGAAAGTACGGCCCTGCATGAAGTTAATTGGCCCGTTTTTGGCATTGGCCCATTGGGCAAAAAAAATTTAAAAAACTAATTAGTCGCTGTGTATCTTACTGAAGCATTACACCAAAAGTGGCGTAATATTTTTGTTATATAAGGTATTGCTGGTTTTCACAAATTAGATTTATATTCAAAGTCCTTTGGCGTTTTTTCCCATTTTAAAAATGCTGAGCTGTGTCATAAATGTGTTTGGAATTTGCGAAATGGAATTCTAATTACATATTAGCCTGAGCAATGCTGTGTCTTGCGGTGTACAAGCATAAAATATGTCGATAGGACCTCTGTTTTCGATTCTTATCAACTCCCTTAAACAGGAATGGTTGGCAAAAACAAATGGTAAAAAGGCAATAGCGGTTTATATTACTGTATGCAAAATTAGACGTAATACTCATATATCTATCAAAACGTTAAGATTTTCTCAAGATGTATCTGTCCTTCGCAGTTTTTTACGAAGTATAAATAGCACACTAGAAAAGCAGAAACGCTTTATGCAGGTCTAAATATTTTTTGAAAAATCCATGTCCGAAAAATAGCGGAAAGTTGTGACTAGATCAAAACTTGGTAAGATTGCATTTTAAGCAGAAACATAAAAAAAAATTGCATAAACCTATGTGCACTGCTCAGCAAAACAAAGACACGAAAAGCAAAAAACAAAAGTTTTAGGATCACTTGAATGCGCAGGTAGAAACTAATGGTCTTGAAAATAGATCGCGATTTAGGTTTCAAAAATTTGAAACGTGGAGATAGAGGTGCTTGGAGATTCCACCTCGAGCAGTTTCCCCACGAACACCCAAGAATAAGCTGGTTTACAAAAACGATCTTCCCACTTGGAAAAACATATTGGAAAGAAGTCACGCTGTTTGAAACGGAAAATGTTACCAGAGTGGCTTTTTTAATCTTTGCAATAATCACGCAATTAATTAGCCTCAATGATTCTTTGTTAAATCTTTGAAAACTAACGGAAAAGGCAAAGAGGGTTTCGGGTGACAGATAACGCTTAGGTTATAAATCGTTTCCGAAATGTTGCCTAAGCCCTGTTGAAACTGAACAGCGATAAACGGGCTTAACCGCACACAGTAATTGCATTGATGATAAATTACTAGCGCTGGATGTAAATAGCTCAGAATGTACGTATCCTATTACGATTCAAAAGTATCCTGTCATTGTCTTTAGTAGCCCGAAAGTTAACGACAATCGAGGGATAATCAGGAAAATGTAATCCATTTCGCTATAAGAGCTGATGATAAATTTAAGGTTAGATGATCTTGCAAACAGTTTTAACTTTTATAGATTTGCTACGTAGATAAACCACCGTTTGCTTTTTTCCCTTCATGCTGGAAGAGCTAATTCGGCGACCACGTCGTCAATGCTCACGGCTAATAGGGTGGCTCTTCCATTCCTATTCCATACGTAAGTTCCTTCAGGGATACACCCAATAATTGCACTGAACCAAATTCATGGACAAAATCAAGTTTTGCAATCCAAAACGTCATGATATTGACTTCATAGCCTTACTGCTTCTCGTTACGTTAAAGCAAAACGGGATCTCAGGCCTATAAGCAAATTGTCACTACAGAAGTATATACCAATTAAGCACGTCAAATTTTAAATTAAAAACCTTCCACATGAATTTGTTTCACATAGCAGATCCTCTCAATCACAGACAGCAAGTACAGTCAAAATGCTTTTAACAACAAATAAATTGCTTTACGTGAGGTCTAAAATTTCAACCCTTAAATTTTAAAAGCTTAAATTGACGTCGTTACTCTCACACCCCAAGAAAAAGTAAACATTATTATGGAAAGAGACAAAGTAACAAATGTAAATACGCAGGTCAGTCATGCGTGAAATTATTTAAGACTAAATCAACAGAAACCACATTAAACGCAACCCTTTTAAATCTTTCTCATTTATTTGCAGCACTTTAATTCCAAAATTAGACTCTTTTGTTTCAGCTTTACGTGAAGGTAAGGGTCATAGAAAAGTCATCGGTTGAATACAATGCAAGCGAAATTGTTCCTCTTACTGAATGGCGTTTCGTAATCATTTTATTTGCGCATAATTACCGCACCTTGATTATTCGTAGCATTTTCACGGCATTTTTTCCGAAAATTTGAATGAATGGTAATCGCAAAAGAATGAAAAGAAATTTTAACAGGCTGGCTTATTAAATTAATTTAAATATGTCGCTGTGAATAACCATGGTTGGATCATAGCCAAAATTTGAATAATGCGGAAAACTCTGATGCAGGGGCATAAATGAAAGGGAATGGGGGTTCGGGGGAGGCCCACTCCATCTGAAACTATTCTGTGGCATTTAACAGAAACCTTTACTTAACTCAAAAGACCCTGAAGGAGGAGTACTATTTTTACCCCATTGTCATCGGCCCGAGTAACCCGCCACTGCGAAGCGAGGTTGCATGGGAAATAAAGCGATAAAAATACGGAACCAAAAAACAAACTCTAGCGCAAGACCAAGTCGCACGAGAAATGACATTAAGAGACCAATGGAAATTGCTCAATATTATCAGAATTCCGCTTCATCTCAAAAAAAGTTTTAGCAGCAGCGACTAGCAAAAATTAAAAAAAAATAATGTTCGAGTTCGTCATTTTTGACGTTCCAAATCTAAGCAATGAAAACGTGCCTTCACTATATTTCAACTTGCAGCAACAACCATGACTCACTTGACAAATTGAATTGCATTGCTCTAAGGGTGCGGAAGATGATTAACGCGTGATTCACAGATAAAGCGATTCTTTGTCAATATTCGTATGTAGCGCATTTTGATATATTGGGCAGAGTACACCAACGGTGAGCAAGGCATTTCCAGGCCTGCAGTTTCCGCCTTTGGTAGGTAAATGCCCTGAATAGCCGCTGTTTAAGTTGTTTTCAGCAGAAATTGTTACTCAGCCTATTTTGCACATGTTTAGTTACTGAATATCTATTTTGTTCCATTTTTAAACAAGCAAAAAATCTACAACAAGGGCACAGATGATAAACACTGAGAGTAAATAAAAAACTCGGAGGGCATAGCGATTTTAACTCGCAAATTTTACTATAACTTAAGCATAGAGACAGAAGCGTTTCATAACATGAGTCGAACCACTTTGTTCCGTTAAACTCAAAGAAATCCTTTCACAAACGACCTGTTGCCCTCGCAGCACAAAACATAGGAAGTTACATCCGATTTTTAAAGCTCTCCCCCTACACAATTTCCTTAGCAAGTGTGTGGGCCACATTATAAAAACAGATGCCATGAATTGTAAGCTAGGGATAAAGTGAATGCATGTGTTTTCTTTCGGAAATGCGTCGCAGGCTCAAAGAAACCCGATTGTCCTGACATACAAAAACAAACAGTGCAGTGCTTATTTAATAGGCTAGAAGTCACAAAAATAAGAGCTTGCATCAAACCTGCATTTCGTAAAAACTGCTTTTTCTAAATTCTTATCCACAAGATTGATTTCAATCAAACCTCTCAAGACTTGCTTACTGATTAAAATATTTGCATACCGTAGGTACGCAATGGTACATAATGCATGTTATTAACTGCAGCAAACACAAGTGGTCACGGTAGCTCACAATCAGAAGTTTTCATGAAGAAAAATTAAAAAGCATTGACGTTAAGAACATATGACCAAGCGCATAGCCCCCTGTCTAAATGTGAAATATTGTTGGCTTGAACGTAGTACACGCAATTACCGGTCAGCGTATACGGTCAAAGCACCGTCATCGGTGCGGGTGGTCTTGAGTTCGATTTTCGGGCCGGTGAAACCGGACATAGCGTCGCCAACAGCTCGACACTGCTGTGACGTGTTCAGAACTGCATAGTCCAGACGCTAAGCCGCTATAGGTACCGCCACTCATTATAAGCTTCGGCGTATAACCCGGAGTATAATGCATGTTTGATTGATTTTTTTAACTAGTTAATCGTTGAATATTAATAGTTTTAGACAAGAAACAAATTGGGAACCAAAAACGTTTTCGATTTTGGAGAAAAGAATTTCTGTGGAAAAAACTATAGCTGACTCTAGACTTGTTTTTTCGGAGAAAATTTTCTCCCGAGAAAACTTTGTCCCGTATTGGATTTGAAGTTTCAATTAGACGGTTACAAGAACAATCTGTTATAAGCACAGTTTACAACATGACAAGTCACAAGAGCTTAGAGGTTTATTATATTGCATGGCTTAAGAGAAAGAAAACATTAAATATTATATTTCTGTGTTTCCTGCTAAGTTATTGATGAAGCGGCTTACGTCGAATTTGGGGTTGCAAGCACTGTTTAAGTAAATTAATTAATCTTCAATGTTATAACTTGTCATAAATACAACTGTAGTTTGGCATCTGGAAGCACCATATTTTTAAACAAACTTTCTTCTATATTCAAGCTTTGACGCAAAGTTTTTGTCTGAGAGCGATAAACATTCTGTCACAGAGTGAGTTTTTGATTTACTTAAGTTTTCTTCTTAATAAAAAAAAATATGCACAATGTTTACAGTAATCAACCAAAAACTATGAGCAAACTTGAACGTCGAAATCAAGTAAAACTAACAAAAATGCACCAGAGAAGGATTTAAAACAGAAAATTAAAACCAAAATTCAGTCATTCTCAAAACTTTATTGCGAATATAAACCAAATCAAACCAAACGCTAAATTTCAAACAGAAAATATATAGTCAAAAGTTTTGAGATCATTGTCAAAATGGCGTCGAAGCTTAATCGCAATCGTGGATCATCAAAATAGAATTGAAATCGAAACACAACCATTCTGGAGCACATAATATTTCGAATCTTCATTATCAATTGCAGCGATGAATTTATGACAAAGTGTGTCAACTGCATTAACTAAAAATTTCGTCATTCTTTCTTACATAGTACGCTAGTGAAGTCAATTTGCCTACTCAAATACATAACATACAATTTATTCGAAACGTGACAATGTACTTAACATTTCATTCTTTCATAACAACGATATCAAGCTGTTTAAACCACAAAAACTTTCGCAAAGCAATTGAATATACAAACCTATTAATTAACATGGTTTTGGCCAAACGCAAACCTAATCTTCTGTGTAAAAACCTAATTATATCTGTATCAAAAATAGCTTATCAATACAATTATCCGAATTATTTACAACCCCAGGGGACTAGTCGTTTTTGTACTTTTTTTTCGTCGTATTAAAACCACACTTTTGACGTTTTTTTTTCTAAATAACACCTTTCTACAGCAAAAATATGCAACCATGCATTCAGGTTTGACAACAACACAACCGTATACCTAAAGATAAAACATCAGATTCTTGAGCCATACCGTAGCTTGGACATTACACATAGACTAACAATTTCCGCCTTTCGGAGAACATCAGTACAATACGTATGACGCAGCAATTTGCGGTCAAATACCGCGAGTTCATGTTCAATACTCGGAGACGGCATTGCTTCGCTAGATCTTAGGACAGCGATTTCAATTTTTTCGTGCTCCACATCCCAACAAGACATGTATATAATACCCCTAAGCCTTTTCTAAGATACGAAGATTTTCTTGAACATGAGTTAAATCGATGATTAAATAAGTAAAAATTTTTTCTCAAAAAAGAACCAATGGACCGCGATCGAAAACCTGTTTAAGACACCTTGTGACATTTTTTAAAGGGTACAAAATCTGAACCCACCCAGGTGGCCCAGTTAGACCAAACATACAAAAGGCAGAAAGATAACCATGTTGTTAGGGTAGATCACGCGATAAACTACCTCTAACTAACCAACTAAATAATAAATATAAGTTTTAAAGGAGTAAAATTACTAATAAAAGGAGCACCAGCAACGGTCTCAAACCGCAAGCAGTAATAAGGCGTCAAATTGTCGCGCAACATATGAAAGCAAATTCCCAACAACGCAAGAACAGACAGCAAAAAGTGTATAGAACTACCATCCAGTTGCAAGCTTCAAAGGAAGAGACAGACAATTAAAAACTGTTTAAAGGGCACACAACAAAACTTATCACTTTTAATTTAAAGATCTATTTGCGAAGACCCCAATTGTCATAGCTCACAAAAGATTTAATACGAAAGGATTTTCATTGACTGCGAATACAACTCAATCGCGTAATATTAGCTTTCTGCAGAGCGTTCGTTAAAGCCCAAACCTGATCGCAACATATCTGGTTATCACCCCATGCTTTTGAAAAAGGCGATTGAAAAATTACCATTTACAGTTTTAACGCAATATGGTGAAACCACATATCATCCAGTTAATTGTTTAAAACGTAATTACAATACTATCAGCTACAAAAAAACTTTTTTGTTTACTCAATCTCCAGAAAGCTACTGTTTCGACCTTGTTACGTTTCATCACTGGAGCTCACCGCAATACCTTTTCATTTCAATATTCATAACCAGGGCATTAGTTGTTAGGAATTACGTAACTAAGCAGTGTGCAATTATCCATTACTTGAAAACAATCATTGCTTTATAGGCCTTTAATTAAAGTATTATCTGAATCAAAAGCTCTACGCATTTCTTCGTCAATTGACAAAACAACAACGACTGCTAATTAAATAAACTGTGTACCTAGGAAAGGAAATCTAAAAATAAATAAAAAACAAACCAAAACGTCACAGCTGTTAGTTGAGTAATCTATTCCCTAAATCTAATTTAAGAAAACCATACCATACTACCAATGTCCTAACTGCATTTTGAGACAGAAATAAACGTTGCAAAATGATTAAATACCGGCTATATGGATATTTTTTAATCTTTGGTTTCATGTTTACATAATACACTGCTCCATATAACCAAATGGTAACATAGTTAACAATGAGTATTAATCTTTTAATTCGAGCAATGGGTATAACAAAACTGGTACGATAGTGAAATTTCAATAGCAAAAATTACGTTTCAACATGATCGTTCAAATAACCATAAAATCATAAAACATAAATACCTTTATTGTTTCCGTCTTCTGTGATGTGTCTTGGTTTAGTTTGTTTTGTTCTAGGCATCTCGATCCCGTTGGTGGCAAGAACTTCTTGATAGCAAAGCACAAACTGCACCTTGAACTGCGTTGGTGCCAAATAACGAATAAGAAAAAATAAACTTTTCTGATCTCTTCATTGAATGGTGACCAAAGCGTAACCCGAGCCTGACATCTTGTGGAGGCAATTTTAATAATTTGCAACGAGATTAGTCGCCAATAGTAAATTCACGTCTAATTCCTTATTGCTAATATGGAGATTGAGCTAAGCACTTCCCAAAATGGAAGCTATTCACCACCGTCGTTTTGCCGTTTTCAAAAACAGCTATAACAAAATTATCAAACAACATGATGCAACATCTCCGTTGTTTCTATTTTACACTATTTTAACTCATTCTTGCACGAAAATCAAAAGCAATAAAAAGGAAAACGTTTCACAAAAATTTACGACAACATTTTCTCAAAAAATAAAAAGCATGCAATGTAGTACCAAGAATTTATAAACACCGAAGACAGAGTAAGCCGAAATCGGATTAAATTACATAAGTGTAAGAATTGATATTTTTGACTGATTTCAGCATATAGCTACAACAATTTCTACCAGCATATTAGCAAAGTACTCAAAATACTACTAAGTAATTCTCCAGTGGTGATAATTATTTGTTAATTAAGGAAGCAATCACAAACTTTTTCCCAAAAAATTACAGAATAGTACGCAATGGGATATCGTATAATTTAATATGGGCCACAATAGCGCAATTTGCAATCGCAAAGCTAAGATAACAATAAACGTCTACTTTTACCGAATAAAAAATACATTAAGTTTTAAACATTTAATATTAAGTTCAAAATTTAAGAAATATGACGCAAATAATAATATAACCGGCAGTAGATCTGAAAGGTAGATCTAATGTAGTAGCTGTGGTCACTAAAACTGCTGGGTTACCCCTTTAGTGAAACTGGGAGTTGAAAAAGGGTTCGGTTCAAACAGGGTCGAAAAGCGCACACAAGAAACCATCTTCTTTTTCTTTCTACAAAACAAAAAATGGGGAAAAAAGGTCAAAAATTTTAGTTCACGGAAAAAAGCGCAAAAAAATCAAACAAGTTAACAAGTCGGACGAAAAAAGCGAAAATACAAAACATGAGGCAGCTATTGCTTTTCAATTCTCACACAAAGTCAAAAAGTCGCAATCCGTGACAATTTATTTGCAAATTCATAAAAGATCAAATCTTCATTATACTCGCCATATTATGTCGAAGCGTGCAACGAGAGACAGGATCCATGTCCACATCTTAGGGCCTGGACAACACAGATACGCAGTGGTGAACCGTTGGCAACACCGCGTCGATATGACAGGACCGGGAATCAAACCCATCATCTCCCGAACCTTTAGCGATGTCTTCAGTCACCACACCATCCGGCCTGCTAGATTGATAAAATAGCTTGCAAAATCTACCTCATCGCAGTCGCTTTCCACCAAACTGGAATCTGAAGACGTACCAAGATTAGAATTGATTGCTTTTCCGAAAATGCTTGAACAGGAGCTGTCAAGATCAAGATCAGCATCTGCACTATGAAAAACATTTCATCAAAAGTAAAAGTACATTATAGCTACAGCCACAATATGAACGCACACACGCACGAAACTTAGTTTTTGACATTCCATTTACACTGAAGCTTTGGAAGATTCTAAATCAGACGTGATCCACTTTTTCGAATTGCTAAAGGTTTTAAACATTAAGTTTGCAAATGGAAAATGCATCCCTAAGACTAGAAATCTTAATCGAAAAACTATTAAATGCGCTGCATACCATATTTTCTTTAATAGAAGCCACAGCTACTATTTGTCATTTTTAAACATTTTTCGATTCGGAGCGGCTTCAATTTTTTTATTCAAACGTTTTCGTCCTAAAACTTGCTGACCAGTGAGCATTCAAGTTAATCTGCCAAAAGTGCCAGGAAAACGGAAACACTAAATCAGCTGTAATTCTATGATTCTATGGTCTCTTTTGTGAAACGCTCTTAAGTTAGTCAACACGAGTCACCTACCGTTAATCCAACAGCTGCAATTCCTGTCGAGTATGTAAAGCACTCAACAAAACTAAACGGAGGAAGTGTTAATTACTAGGTAGCAACAAAAATAGCATTTAGTTTAATGATATCAGTATCATTAATGATGATGAAAATGACCGTCACAGTAGTTGCAATAAAATATGCAATGTTTGAGAAGTTTTTGTTGCTTGTCGCAAGATTTGTTTGCTTTGATTTCTTGTATCAGTAAAAAAACGATTTTGTTTTTTGCGTCTTCTATTCAAAAATGGCTTTTACTCAAAAAAATTCGGTATTTAACAGAATTTAGCATTTAAAGCTAGAAGAGCAGAAAAGGACTTGCAATATAACTGCTCAGGGATCACCTATCGTATTGCAGGTATCGGTTAGCCCTAACACAATCTTTACAAAGACAATAAATTCGGCTACAAAACAAAAAAGAATTGGACAAGAGCGTTGAGGGTCGTTGTTTGCTGACCGTTTCCGAACTACCTGCTCCTCCACAATTCAAAACCAATCGGCCAAGAGATATTCAACAAAGTTATGCCGTTGTTTGTATTCACATAAGAAAATAGACCAAATGTACTGCTTCACCAAGAACAAAAAGTTGAAAAAAAAAAACAGATGCAACGAAAAAGGCCCACCTTACGCATTTTTATTGTATTATTTTTTCGTTTTTCTCGCATTATTCTTTGGCAAATTTGCGCCTTGGCAAGCCCTATTACATCCACAGCAAATTCTTTTACCTTTTTGTGTACGATTTTGTAAACTGCTATTTTCTGGCAAGTTTCTCTTCAATGAGCTGCAGCATTGAACGGCAAAAAAAGGAGAAAGAGCAACTGAATTTCGTATCGTTTGAGTTTGAACGAGAATATTGTCAGATTCACTCGGTGAAGAAACAAGATCAGGCTCACAGTGCTTGGCCACATCACGTACAAAACTTCTTCGCCTTTTACTTCTTTTATTTAATTTCATACATTCAGGAGAGCAGCTACGGTTTTCAGTGCCACCGCACTCAGGTCTCGGTACAGGGGTAAATCTACTATCATCGTCTGGGAAATATGAAAGAACACGAGACAGCTGATCATCATTGTTTAAACTTTCATGACAGACTTCATTAAATAATGGTTTCGTATTAACTGATGACATTTTCGTTAAAGACAAGGTTATGGTCGGTTGTTCAAACGAATCATATTCCGAAAGGCTTTGATTGAGATTATCTAGCTGGCCAGATAAATTTGAAAGGGTATATCGATTGCCTTGCTTTAGACGATTTACATTAAACGAAGTTTGAAGAGGTTTGCATAAATTTTCACTATCCTTGAATTGATTAACGTTTTCGGATTGTATTTCTTCTTTTCCTTCAACATTCTAAGCAAAAGCAACAACCATAACGATTATTTCAGAGTTATAAAATACGCAACTGTGATTAGTCTATACATTTTTATGCAGTAGTTGGCTGGCTAACATAATCAAAAAACTGCAGGCTTACGAAACCGACAAAACAATGCGCAGTAGCACGTGCTTCAGCTATAATTAGGACTAAAACAGGCTTATGTAGGCTGTAAGAGATGACAGCATAGGTGACCGAGTGGTAAGAGCGTCCGCATCGGTAGCTGTACACTACGGTTAGATTCCGAGTCGGGTCAAACGAATGACATTAAAATTGATATTCACAGCTTTCCTGCTTGATGCTCAGCATTAAAGGAACAGTGTGGAGAGCAAGGCGGCAAGTTTACTTGTTGTACCGTTGGGAAAGACGCTCAGCGGGATTCCCCTATCTTGGTGTGGTAGGGAGATGGCTGGCAACTCCTGAGCAAACTTGTTTAGCGTATCGGTCGCTTTCTCGAGATAGAAATATGCAACAAAATACAAAAAAACAGGAGTGAGATAACGGCAATACAATGTATGTATCTAAAATTACAAATAGTATATAACTTTCAGTTATTATTAGGATAAAGCAGGGATCAATTATGCAAATTTAAACACTTTGCTAGTAAGCATTAACTTGGCTTGAACGTAATCTTTGTTGGAGAAACCACCTTTGGCACTTGAGATTAACAATAAAAGAGAAATAATTTATTAAAAAATATAGGCTATGCACTTGAAAAGGAAAAATGTTGACAACTGGGAAAAACCCATTTTTAAGGTGAACAAACGCATAAATAGATACAACAAACAGCCCATCATCACCTTATCTTTGTTTTCTTGTGTCATCAAGATCTGATCTTTTTCATCAAAACTCACTCTCAACGAAGGCTTCAGCTTACCTCTAAACAACTTGTACAGGTTGAAGACTCTTAACAAAATATTTTCACCATAGAATAAGCTAACGCAACAAACACATGCACTTTTTCTATTGTTCATAGCATCAAAAAAACAACACAGAAAACTGCTCAATCATTTGGCAATCGTTGAAAAGGTTATTTCAGAACAATAATATGCAAAAAGTCCTATCAGATTGGCCATGATATTGGGCCCAAACGTTCAGTACAAGTTAGTGAAAGGGAGGCACTGATTCACTGCTCCTTGTATTTTTTAGTATTTACTTGCATATTCATTCTCCTATCACGAGAAAGCGATCAAAGTGCTACCGGTATATGAGATCGCGTAGGAGTTGCCGGCCATCTGTCTACCACACCAAGATGGGGGAATCCCGCTAAGTGCCTTGCCCAACGGCACAACAAGTAAACTTGCCGGCTTATTCTCCACATTGTACCTTTAATGCTGAACGTCAAGCAGGGAATCTGTGAATACCAATTTTAAAGTCACTGGTTTGACCTGACTTGGAATCAAACCCGAGTCTACAGCTTAAGAGACGGACGCTCTATCCCACTAGGTCATCTGAGCTGTAGACAAGTCTCCAAGCTGGAGCCAATAGCATTTGACGCACATTCACGTAGCTGCCCTCAAGAGCAATCAGTTTTCATCATTCATTATGATTGATTTCTGATCTGCTCATTTTCATCCTCCTGTCACGAGATAGCAGCGGAGGTGCTATGCATAGGACGAATCCAGACTCGCTTAGGAGTTGCCCTTGTTTCCAAGTTTTCCGCTTGAGTTTTGCTTCTAACTTCTTCAATTTGCTGCTTGTTAAATTCCACCAAGCACAGATAACTGTCGTGAATCATCTTATCCAAGGACGCAACAACGAGGCTTGGGTGGGAATTGAACCAACAACCTTGCAATCATGGTCGTCGTAAAAACGACGCTCCGAACCACTGCGCCACGCTAAGGGTTAGGACCCTTAGTAATAACTCACTAGCGCCCCTAGCGGTCCTTGAGCTCCTAACTTACTTGCAAGGGCAGTCCTGGCAAGTTTTAGCAGGTTTTAGGTTTCAGCAGTTTTGCAGGTTTTAGCAAGATCCGGCAATTGTAGTTCACACTTCACAAATCAATTTTATGATTGCATTCACCAAAAAGTTACGAATCCTTAATTGGTGGGATAGAGGGTTCTTATCAGTAAAATTACTTCGTATGTCTTTGAAATTGATAGGCCTAATACTCACTTATCTCTAAAAATTCCTTTGACAACTTCGTCTTCGTTTGATACAATTTTTCTGCAATACCTGCTTCTGTACTTGTGAACAAAAACAAACTTCCTTTTTTCATTTCTTTTACAACACCTTAACAATATGCATTATTTGCATCTACTAGTCCTCAAATTGCCACTGCCAATGAAATCTGACTTACCATTCTTCGTCATCATCTGTTAAGCTCGTATCGAGTTTTCCAGGAACAGACATTAGAATAATAATTGTACTGAAGTAAGCACAGAGCAGGCTTACCGGTACTTTTAGTAGAATAATATACCATGAATCTGCAAAGTTGCAAAACTAGATAAAAATGCAGCAAGAACGAACACGAATGGTTAAGATCTAGGAAGTAAATCATCAAATATGAAAAGACTTCTAGATCTGATTAGTCTGTTAGTAGCCTAGTACCGGTACCTGCTTCATTTTGCTGGTATGTCACCTGCGTCACTGATATCTCTAACTGAACTCAATTGAAACACATTGAAAAGCTATCTACAAGCCTACACAATTAATACTAACATCAATTGATATGTTGCTCATTTTTTTCAACTTCATCATCTTACATGTAGCTTTGACAATCTCATAGACAGCAGGGTTAGTCTGTTACTTCTAGCCTATCACGAATAATCAGAGTAGATCTTATCCAGTAGCAATTTCCTATCCTAAATTTCAGTGGATTCGTTCAACTCAATTGCTGTTGCTTTTCTGACAGTGACAAGAGAAACTTCCCTGACTTAGCTAACGGCATAGCCTACTTTACTAGCACACTTGGCAAGTACTGTATGCTGTTCATTTTGCAGACATTTCTCGAACTGGAAGGCGGGAAGTGGCGAGAAGGTGCGAAGCCAGAGTTGCCAGATATTTGGTGAGTTAAGGTGTGTTGGGCATTAGCACAGAATACGATGTGACTTTTTGTAGGAAAGTGACGTAGTCTACAATACAGTCAGTGATGGGCACGATAAACCTTTCTGTACAAAAGCGATAACGATAATCGATAACTTTACAAACGTTCTGAGCGATACCGATAATCGATAAATCTTAATTTCTGAAAGCGATATCGGTAATCGATAAAATTTTCCGATAAATATTGCAGTAAATTTTCAATGTGTTCAACGAAGCTTATTTTTGTAAGTCGAATTGCAAAAATGTTTTTCTAGATTTTTAAGAAAAGAGAGCAGTTCACGGTCTCTGCCGTGACATTAAACAAAACAATGAGAGATTTTTAAAAATTGCACTAAGACTTATTGGACACCGTGTATTTTTTCCGTAGCGCCAACTCACTAACTTTGAAGTTTGAACTGTGTGCACTGCGCATAAAAAATTGTTTATCGCGATAATTTATAATATTCCAAAAAAACAAAAGAACGTAATCTTCTCAAATTTTAAGAGAGATCATCGCGTATACTTCCTTTATCGTAAGAGAGATCATCGCGTCTTTACGATGGTTCAACCGCGATAATTTATCGACGATAACAAAATGTATTGCAAAAGCGATACCGGTAATCAATAAATCATAACTATTTTGAGCGATAACTATAATCGGTAATAAAATATCGCCGATAAATTATCTCGATAAATGCCCATCTGTGAATACAGTGAGAGGTTATGACGTAGGCCTAAAATTTAGTCGCTTTGCACGGCATTCCAAAATACAATCGTAGCCTAAGGTGTTTCGACAAACAACCGATAGAAAGTAAAATTGTTTGGGTTCTTGTGTGGAAGATATTTCCGTCAAGTGCTTACGCCAAAAACTAGATATAATTTCGCACGACTACAAATCGGATTAAAATCGCATAGAGTGTAAATGTAAACAGACCTTTATTCAGTTATATACGCGAACAGTAACCAGTGATGGGCACGATAAACCTTTCTGTACTAAAGCGATAACGATAATCGATAACTTCAAAAAAGCCCTGGGCGATACCGATAAATCTCAATTTCTTAAAGCGATATCGATAATCGATAAATTATCGCCGATAAATTTTTCCGATAAATGTTGCGTTAAATTTTCGATGAGTTTGACGAAGTTTTTTTGTTGTAGGCCCAAGTCGAATTGCAAAAAAGTTTTTTCTAGTTTTTTCAAGAAAAGAGAGCGGTTCACGGACTCTGCCGTGAAATTAAGCCAAACAAAGAAATAATTTTTAAAACTTACAACAAGTCTTAATGAACACCGTGTTTTTTCCATAGCGCCAACTCACCAACTTTGCAGTTTAAACACTGCGTGCATAAAAAATCGTTTATCGCGATAATTTATCGGCGATAACAAAATATATAACAAAAGGTAATCGATAAATCCAAACTATTTTGAGCGATAACGATAATCGATATAAAGTTATCGCCGATAAATGCCTACCTCTGACAGTAACAAACATATATGTTTAAAGTCGTCCCTGTAGTTTAAAGAATGGGGAGAGCTTCGTGCCCTGCCCCCCTTTAACTTTACTTTTTAGCAAAAAAGGACAAATGGTGCTGAATAAATGTAACATGCCGCACTCTTAGGTGGCAGCGTGGCGCAGTGGTTTGGAGCGGCGTTTTTACGACGACCATGATCGCAAGGTTGTTGGTTCAACTCCCAACCTAGTCTCGTTGTTACGTCCTTGGATAAGATGCTTCACGATGATAATCTCTCGTTGGTGGAATCTGGCAAGCAGCAAAATAAAGAAGTCACAGGAAGTTCAACCGGAAAACTTGGAAACAAAGTCAACTCCTAAGCGAGTCTGAATTCGTCCTACGCATAGCGCCTCCGCCACTTTCTCGTGATAGGAGGATAAAGATGAAGAAATCATCATCATCTTTTGATGGCTCTTGTAGTTTATACCCATCCCCTTTCAAAATTTCTCGCCTCTGAGTCGCCCATGCGTATTTTGCTCGTAAAAGCTTAACTAGTCATTCTTACAAGCAAAAACAAACCAATCATAATTTTTAGTGCTGCTCACAAAGGACCGCCATGATTTCTCAAACCAATCACATTTTTTGGTTTTGCCAAGTACCGTAATGATTTACCTACTTATCTCAGCGGTGCCATGCCCCATTTAATTGTTGGAAAATTATCAACAAGATTAAAAAATTTTTACGACACTAGCGGTGATTCATCACAGTCTTATTCACTTGCTAATTCCCACATCCCATTTTAATCTGAAAATACTGTCGACTCTACCCGAGCACTTTAACAGTGCTTTAATTCAAACACTCTTCCGAACGTGGCCGTATGCAGAAATTTTCTGATAGGGGCGCGGTGAATAGCTGTTTTCCACTATTAACACATTGTTTGTCCAAACGAACCTAATCAACATAACTTTTAACGTCTCTTGGACGAGGGTCACGAGGCCCAAGAAGGAGCGTGTGTATAAAATCCCTCCTGCGTAGGCCTACTCCACTAATCATGCATGTACCTTAAACATGCCTACGCAAATTCTAACACTTGTCTCATGATTTTTTATTAGCTTCTGGAAAAATTGCGGTAAACACATAAAACTACAGAAATGCCAAGATCGTACGTACCATATTGCAGCATTCAAACGGTGCATATCAGATAAAACTTGACTGAATAAGTTAAAAACACAAAGCCAAAAGCGGATCCAAAAAATTTTGGTAGGGGGGTGCATTTTTGAATTAAGCTGAATGTTAACTAAACACAAAGACACTGAGAGCCCTTTGAAAATGTTTCATGTAAGGGGCGAATTCAAAAATTGTTTCAGGGATTCCCACATTTTTACAAGCGCATTTTTTCCGGCAGAATTAATTTGAAGCAAATTGAAGAACAAAAAAGATTCTAGGGGGTCCGGGGGGCATAATCTCCCGTAAAATTTTTGAAAATTTACAAACTGTAATGGCCATTTCAGTACTTTTTGAACAATTTAACAATTTTCAGTCAAGTTTAGCTTTAAATTTTTTTTTTTTTAATTTTTTGATCTTAATTCTGAGTGCTTCTCCAAATATGATGCATTTTGTTCGCACATTTTTGAATATGCGTGTTCAAGGGTAGAGCTTATTGTTATTGAAGAGGCTCGAAGCTATCGAAAAAATGTATCCATCCACAACATCGTTGAAAATGGCTGGTGGGGGGGTGCATCTCCCTGATCCCCTCCCCCTGAATAAAGCGATTATACTACGGTAGTATTTGGATGTTTTCCAAACTTCAGAAAAATTGAACAAATAATGCAAAAGCAATATTCACTATAAAACTTTGGTCCACAATTGTAAAATAAAAACATTTGGTGAAAAATTGCGTTCATCTTGAAGACTCAAATCCAATGTACTATAATCTCGTTTGTACCTTAACAGCTGTCTGTGCATCTTTTGTGGTCAACGTTGGTGACACGCAACATCATTTCTACGATTACAGCAACAAACAGAAATGCGATCTACTATTAACATAACGCCACAGATTTTAATCCGTATCAGGGAATATGAATATAGTATAGCCACTAATAACAAAACATGTAAAAAAGGACATAAGCGCACAACAAATGCACAATTTTCAAGGCAATATAAAGGATATGAATTGCACAATTTATTCATGAATTAGTCAAAACACTGCATTATCAACATTCAATGATGTAACCAGAACTTGCAAAGATTGAAATTCCCTACTTGGGCTATACAAAGTAGTTTAGGAACCCAGGGGATGATCCAGAAATTTTGGTGTGGGGGGGTGCAATTTTAAATTAGGTTGAATGTTAACTGAATACGAAGACGTTAAAACCCGAAAATGGGCTTAAATAAGCCCTTTGAAATTGTTTCATGTCAGGGGCGTATTCAAAAATTGTTTCAGGGAGGGAGCACCAAATTTCGTCACTTTTTCAAGCGTAATTTTTTCCGGCAGAGTTAATTTTAAGCAACTTGAGTTACAAAAACGACTGTAGGGAGTCCCGGGGCATGCTACCCCGGAAAATTTTTGAAAATTGGCATACCGTAATGGCCATTTTAGTGCTTTTGAACAACTTTTAGGCAAATTTTGCTGATGTTTTTCGCCTCTAATTTTGAGTGCTTCACCAAATATGATGCATTTTGTTTACACAGTTTTGATTATGCGTGCTTAAGGCGACTCAGGCATATTGTTATGCAGAGGTTCAAAATTATGGAAAAATTTTATTCATCTAAAACATTGTCGAAAATGGCTGTGGGGGGGGGATGCATCCCCCACATCCCCCTTGGATCCGCCCCTGTAGGAACCATGCGCAAAAACATAATTTCGAAAAAAATATCGAGAGTAATAGCAGGCCTACAACCACACAAGTAAGATACCTGGTAATTACTTTGCATTAGTCAATGAATTTGCAAGAGCGAAAACAGGCCATGCTACTGCTGGGCTTAACTAAAACAAGCACCAAACATAACATTTCATATGGCACCAAATGAAACAGCAAAATTGTTTATTAAAATCTACAAAATTTGTTTCTAACGACTTATTATACACAGATTTTGAAAATGACAAACATGCAAATTAGATTTCAACGTTAAATGATAACTTATCTAGCAAGCTCAAAAATATGATAAGCGGCTGAATATGTGTGGCAGATTTCGCTATCAATCTGCATGTTGCACTTTCGAATAATCAAAGTTCTTGTTTCGACTCTTTACTAGATTTGACTTTTTTCTTTGCCTTCTTTTCTTTCGCTGGAGAACTAAAAACAAGCTTTTCGCGAATAAATTCACGCCGAAATAACTTTTAAAAGCTAGAAAATAGTGCTAAGCTGAACTGTCATCGATTCGAAAATTTTGCAACACTAAGATTAAAGGTAAAAAGATACGGGACAGCGGGTGTTAAGCACACATGGTGTAGGCCATTCTCATTTGGCGGCCCATTACAAATATCAATCAGTAATGGTTGAACGCTGTCAGAGGACATGCAAGACGAACAACACACATACACTTAACCCTTCGCACTTCCGATTGTGCCGAGCGCCTGGCGCGAAAGCTGCGAATACTACTTTTAAAAGTCTTTAGTATGACCCGACCGGGAATAAAACCCCAGTCTCCCGGCTACATAGCGGTCGCTCTTAACCGATACAACCTTTTTTTAGTTTCCTATTTATTTTCAGCAACAGCAGCACTATAATGACTTTGTTTTAAGAGTTTGCTGGCAAATTGTGCCACTATTAGATGGGGGAGCTGTTTCTACTCTTCCCTACGCCGATGGATGTTACGAAGGAAAGCAATAATTATCAAAACCATTGGTTTGATCTTGATCAGACTTGGAGCCACACCCAAGGTTTACATCTCCAGGGGCAGAAGTGTTATTCACTCGACCATCAATACAGGTGTAGGTTAAGTGGTAATCACACAAGTTAGAACACATTATCTCTTTGATTTTCGTATTTTAAAATTTTTATTTACTGTATTTGCAGTACCAAATGTTTTACATCCACAGCGTATAGCCAGTAAAAGCTGTGGCTACAATAAATTGGATAGTAAAATCAATGGCGTAGAAACTTAAATATTAATTTGCAGCTCTTAAAATATCTAAAAAGAAACATTGCAACAGACACAACAATGAAGCATCAGTAGATAAATCTAATAACGAAAAACAAATATCGTAAACTAACATTTTCTTTCAAATGCGCACACCAAGTACCATGCTACTGTACCGTAAAAACACTTCATAAAGCTATCGTAGTGAAAGAAATGCTACGCAACGCCAAGCAATAAAAAGCCCTCAGCAGCAAAACGTCAAGTCAAAAATATGCAAATCTTCCTTAAACCATTGAGCTATTAAAGTTTTCTGTAAATTTACATCTGATGCATACTTTTCCCAGTTTTTACAATGTTCAGCCATTCCTACATATTTTGATAATATCCAACCTTTCCTTTCATAAAAAGAGAAGAGATACTGCACAATTATTAATTCAGTGATATACCAGTAGGCCTACATTGCACTTTTGCAAGCAATCAAAAAAAAAAAAAAAAAGAAATGCAATTGACTGATACAAAACGCTGTAAACAAATTCCGTCTTTTGGAACGCTAATATTCAGTAGTATATAAAAATATCAAATCAAATTCTCCTTATGCTCGCGGTATTACGCGAAAGCATATAATGAGCGGCGGGGCCCAACTCCGCGGCTTAGCGCCTCGGCAACAGAGCTTTGAAGAAACGTCGCAGCGATGGCTAGGCGACAACTTGACCAGTCCGGGAACCCAACCCAGAATCTTACGCGCCGAGAACGATGCCTCAAGCTACAGCGCCAGCTGGCCGGTAGTACGAGATAAAATATGTATTTGACAAAATTTGGATTCAGTAGCAATACGGTGTAGTTAGTCATCACTAGTAGCCTCATGTACAGTATACTATACATATAGTAGAGGAACATTCCTTCAAAAATACACTTCAGAATCAGAAAAATTTGATTTTTCAGCAAATCGCATTGCGCGTGAGCTATGCTAAAACGCTAACTGTTAACTTAGTCAATTGCATTATGCGCTGGTCAGGAAAATCGTTTTCAAGATGTGCAGGATCACAAAATTACAGGTTCAAGTCCCAAGCACTTTATTGTTGCATCTATATACAGATTAAATATTTTGCTATGGTTTCCTCTACGTGGGAAGTTTTTAACAATAAACAAATTGAGAAAGTAACTGCAACTAAAGTCTGGATTGGCTTATATAAATCTAAAATGACTACGATGCTCTTTTGTGACAGAACAAAAGTATAAAAATGAAGACGGAAAAAAAGCAACAAATTATTCTCAGATACCGAGATGAAAATGTTTTACTCACCCTTTACCAGGATAATCTTTCCCTTCTATAGTAACAGTCTCACACCGATCTTGCTGGATGAGGAAATCTTTGATTTCATAAGCATAAGAACCATCAGCAAGCTTAATCAAAATCCGATTTGAACTTACTACAAATCTATGAAAGCATTACTTGAAATTAAACAGTGCAGCTAAGTTTTCCTGTAACGTTGATCTCTAATAGGCACTTGCGAAGATGTTACAACTTACGTCAGCATTTGAAAGCGAAAAAAAAATCAAAAGCAAAACACAAACATAGCAAGATTATGAAGACCAGTTTTTGAAGCAAACATTGTTGCAAACGCTTATAATAAGAGACATAGATGAATAATTAATTCAAGAGGAAACATTCAACAACAAATGTCCCAATTTCGGAGCCTGAGAGAAAACTATACCGCTAAAATTGCAAAAAAAAAACTTTTTTACGAATTTAAAATTTGCAAGTCTCACACTTTTTATCAACAAGAAGCAAAAAAGCTCTAACCTTGTTATTTCTATATTAGCGTTGTAAAGCATCGACTGCCACAAAGCAGTTATTTCCTCCGTTTCAGCTTCAGTTGGATTACCACTGATAGTTGCAAACATCATCAAGGTCTTGTGACGTTTGGTCATTTTTAACATTTCTTCTGGATTACTCGGGTCAATCTGAAAAACATTAATTGGTGACAAATGCCAGAACTTTGCAAAGCAATAAACAGAGAAGAAATGAACAAATTTTCAAGACTATGGCACTACTTAACTAGATGTTTAAACAAACATTCTCCCAATTACATGGCATTTGCTCTGATCAAGAAACGCAGTGATGCATTATCGGTCACAAATCAGTATAATTTTGGCACAGCCCATCACGTTTTTTTTGTTCTAGTTACAACACTTATTTAACAATTTATACCAGTACAGCAAATAACAAAATCATATTAATGTTGGTGTGGTGGTGAAAAACACCACTATCAGCAAAGGAGACCTTGGGTTTCATTCCAATGCCAGTCAAATTGGACAAAGTGCCGCTATGAACTAACCATTGCAGCGATGTTTCTTCGAAGCTGTGTTGCACAATGCACATGCGCTAAGCCACTTAGATGGGCCCTGCCACATGTTGTATTCTTTGGGTAATTGTGTATAACAAAGATTCATTTATTTTTTTGATTTGACAGCAATCAGTTTAACTTAATTCTTACTTTTGACATATCCAAAGGTTGAGAAGGCCGTTTATGCTCAGGTAAATCACCATCGTCAATTTCACCTTCTTCCTGTAAAATCAAGTTTCCATTGGAATTTTGGTCAAAATCAAGTCTAGCCAAATGTATAAACCTAGTTAGAGGAGCAAAGTTTGAAACTAGACTATGATGTACAGTAGAGCACAACAAAGAAGATAAAACACTTTTAGACAAGAGTAGTAAATTTTATTTAAATACCACTATAATAACTTCTATGCTACCTATCTTCATTCTAAGGAAAAGTTTACGATTTGACAAAGTTTCACATATAATTTTTAGATAAACAATCAAACATCTTTCAATTTCATTTTTTTCTTTCATCTAGATCCAGGGTTGATTTTAGAATATTTACCAGTACACTGGAAATAGAATAGGCCATTACCAGTACCTGAGTACCATTACAGTTTCAGTTCACAGACAAAGAAATCATATTCTCAGTTTAGAAACTTTGGTTTAACCTTAGTTTTAGTTTGAAAAATGATCAAGCAAACTGACAAATCAATATTTCGATTTCATACCAAATAAATTGATTGTGATGCAGAAACTAGCACCTACCGGTACCAAGAACCACAGGCCTAAATCCCATAAAAACTGGACATGTGGAAAGGGTAATGATTCAAGAAGTAAAAAATAAGCAATATGCAGCAGCTCACCGTCCATTGTTCATCTAGCTTGTGTATGTCTGCATCAGTATAATCTCTAGGATCTTTCTTTTTTTGAATGGTCAAAGGAGTTAAAGTGAACAGCACAATCAATCCAAAAACCAACAGTTTCATATCATACCAGTATTTATTACTGGAATGCAACATACCAATACTGTACCTCAGCCTATACAATGATACAAATATACCTAAAACTAAACTTTTAACTATCCCTTAACTTGTAAAAATTGTCAACAGCTCAGATTACGTCATAGGCACGCAGGAAGTAGAGAGCCAGGGGGGCACAAGCCCCTAGGGATATTTTTCAGCACCCCCTGAACCATTTGAGCCTCCCCTGACAATTGGACAAATTATGCACTGAATGCAAAGGGATTAACTGATTAATGCTTGCAACACTTGTACTTAATGAACAGATGAAGCAAGTATTTCGGGGCTTGGTTGAATTAAGTCATGGTTTGGGGTTAGGGCTCAGGGAGTTTGGGTTTGGAGTTAGGGTTAGGCCCTAACCCCTACTAATAACTCACTAGTGCCCCTGGTGGTCCTTGTGCTCAGAATATCAGATATCTGCCTGCTATAAGACGCAGCGTAATTCAAACAAGCTCAAATATTATTTATATATAGAGCTTTTAACCAGGGTTGGAAATCAATAAAAAGGTACCGTAACAAATAGGTTTGATACCTCAAAAAAAAGTAGAAAATTTCTACATTCGATAAAAAAAATAAAAAGCAGAGAATATCAATCAATCGATAACACTAAATCAATAGTGGATACTTTTCTCTGACTCAGTGAACAGTGACAGTGTTAACATATTTTGATGCTAATGGGGGGCTTCAGGTTAGGCAAAGTGGAGAATGTGGGTAATGGAGGCATAGCATATTATGATGAGCAGTTCAAAACAGGAATACCTGAATGCCTACCACTCACTTTTCTCTTTTCATTGTAAAAAAGATCAAAGATCACTTTTTCTCTTAAATACTTTCTACATTTGATCTTGACCTACTTTAGATGCTGTTGACTGTAAACCTTTTTCTACAATGTTTGAAACACAAAAGTATTCCTACCAGTATCAGATGTAATCTTTTAAATGAAAAAAAATGGTGAACAAAAATTTTAAAAAAACACTTTACTGGCCTGACAAATGCATTGGACGCCCTGGCCTGCCTTCTACAAAGCGATGCCAGTATCAAGTGACCAAACGTCTCGTGTTATATTTTGGAATGCATGGAATCAAAAATAACAGAGCACAGGCACAGTACACCGATACTAATCTACTGGTATACCAGAGTTTTCCAAACTAGGGTCCGCGAACTTCTAGGAGTCCGCGACAACCTCACAGGGGGTGCGTGACAATGTTGCAAAAAGAAAAAAAACTAGAACTTTCAAATGATTTTTACAGGATGTACACAGACCCAATTACCGGTAATTACTGTAGTGATTAAAATTCTTACAGAATGTTTTTTTCTTCTACTATCTCTTGATTATTGAGTAAATACTAAATTTAGTCATGGATAATGATACTCTTGCCTTTATTGTTTATGAATAATAATGTTGTAATAGCCTAATTGCAATGACAAGTTGAACGCACGAGCAGAGATGATCGACTAGGTCAGAGACCCCGATGCAAGCTTATTAAGATATAAGTTTACAAAAGGCCCCCCCCCCCGGCAGCGTGGCGTAGTGATCTCGGCAGCGTGGCGTAGTGGTTCGGAGCGTCATTTTTACGACGACCATAATCGTCGTAAAAGGTTGATGGTTTACCTCCCAACCTAGTCACGTTGTTGCATCCTTGGATAAGATGCTTCACGATGATTATCTCTGCTTGGTGGAATCTGGCAAGCAGCAAATTAAAGAAGTCAGAAGAAAATTCAAGCGGAAAACTTGGAAACAAAGTCAACTCCTAAGCGAGTCTGAATTCGTCCTACACATAGCACCTCCGTCACTTTCTCGTGATAGGAGGATAAAGATGAAGAAAATCAAATCAAAACCCCCTATTAACAAGCTTTCTCTTTTGAAGACAGCGACTTTTGTGCTTAATTTCAAACTTTGGCCCCCCTAAGTCAACTGCTCTGGCGCCGGCTCTGGTTAATAATATACAAGACACAAGCTTTAACGGCCTACTTTCTTTTACATCCTGTTGGTAGAGCTAAATAATGACTAAATGCATTGTAATAGTGTAAATGTAAAATCAATTCGAACCTTTTATTATACCGGTACTTAGACTACGGTAATACGCAGAAGCGTCACAAGCGTGTAACTAAGTAATCTATGGTGTAACTAGTGGCGGGACCCATCACTGCGACAGAGATGTCGGGAGCCGCTTTTTTGAGACTCCGACTCCAATCCTGCTTCAAAATTACGGAATCCTTCTCCTATCCTGCTCCTGTTTACGCCAAAAATCAAAACTCCAACTCCTGTTTTCAGTTTTCACTCCTGTTACTCGGAGTAGTTTTGCAAACTTAACAATCACAACATTATCCAAACTTTAGGCCTATGTCAAACTTCATGCTATTGAGATTACTTGTGTTTAGAGACTGTGCGCGAACCGATGCCTCACAGCGAGCGTAACTTTTGACAATGTTCAGTGTACATTACAATAATAACTTAAAGAAATGGCCACTCCGGGCTCCGGCTCCAACTCCTACTCCAGTTTTGACGTTAAACTTAACTCCTAGTTCAATCCGGCTCCAAAAAATTTGCTTAACTCCGGCTCCTGCTCCGGCTCCGGCTCCTGTACATCTCTGCTCTGCGACAGTGACTTTAATAGTCTAGCGCCCGACAGTGTTCCCTCCAGAGTGAGAAATTTGAAAAAAATGCGAAATATTTGGGCAAATTTTACTGATTTTGAACCAGAAATTATTTTTACCGTATAAAATGCAAAACTAAAAACTTAAACAAAAAAATTGAATATTTCAATGCAAGACTGTAGCTTGTATCTTGGAAAAGCAAATTTAATGCAAAAAATTTGTAAAAGGGGTTCTCAAAGTAGTAAAATCTTTAAGCAAAAATTTCAATGAGTCAAGTCAAATCAAGTCAATTTATTCACCAAAAACGCCGCAAAAAGACGACGTTCAGGTAAGTGATAGCGAAAGACACAGAAGTCACCAAAGTCAGCTACACTTTGAACATTCGATTGTGCGTGATTAGCGGCAGATACAAGACGTGTTCGGTAGGAAATTTAAGAGCAAAAAATACTATTAAAGTAAAGATTTGACTGTTGACACGGTTACTCTCAAACAAAATTATTGCTGTAAAATTAATATAACCAGCGACAAACCAGCATATTGCCATAGCCTTTTGATAAACGTTGAATTAATTCTGAAAAAGTTTGGTCATAAGCACGTAAGACCTTCGCGAAAAAAGACAAAATACAAGGGCAAAAAGGGAGGAGAAAGTATCGAAACTTTAGTATGTTGCAGCCAACATTACATCAGGGCACAGCAAAAAAAAGCACGATTTATTGAAATTACGTGGCAATAGAGTAACACCCTTAAACACATGGGTTGAAGTGAATTTGATTCACCCAAAACATAGTGTAGCTAAAATTACAATATCTTCTACTAAGATATGTGTTCCGATTTGTATAATAAAACAAAGAATTAATGATAATACAGTAATATTTCACGGGTGGTATTTTTTAAAATACGTCATATTGGGTACTCTATACCCAATATTTTTTAAAATTTGTTTTTATTTTCGCTGCATGCAGTGATCAGTGTACAGGCTCTTCGCAAATAAATCTTTTCGTAAATTAAAATAAAATACTTTCTGCAAATGAACAAATGATGCCCAATTTTATCTTGAATTGCCTAGTTTGTGTTTTACGTTTAGGCGAAAAAGCTAGCTTTTAAATCAATTACCGCAAGAGACTCATTTGTGATATTTAATGCATAAAAGTATACCTTGATCTTTCTCAAAAATATACTCAATCAAACTGACCTTAACTTGTTCACCCAGCAGTTTTTAACTTTGTATAATTATGCAGTAATGTTAAAACTAATGATATATTATTAGTAAAGAACTCACATGAAATCCTGTGATTTGTCATACAAAAGTATGGCTTTCAAGCTGGCGAAAGAAACTATGTTTCGCAATTGCTTTTCTCTTACCTGTATATAGTTAGGTTAGGTATTTCGAATATAATCAATTCTCTTCAGCGCCGAGTGACTTTTCAGATTGGTTTAAACTTGAAGGCCAATGGTAGTGTTGTGAATGTTAAAGGGGATATTGCACAAGTGAACTTTTCCATAATCTGGTTACCCATTCCATTCTTCGTTTTACTAAAAAGTTTTCTGGGGTCTAAACGTTTACACCTACGTCACTTATGTTTGTGCTCCAGCCGAGATATTCTATAAACAAAGATGAAATTTTTGGAACTATTGTGAACTGTATTAGCCTACATTATGGCTGTTAAGATTTTTTCCATAACATTTAAGTTCTTCAGTTTCAACCATCCCTCTTGCAAATTTTTTAACTGCGCAAGGGTGGAAACCTGGCTACTTGGCGTTAGGGTGTCAGTTTCAGTTTCGGTGTGTTGAAACTCAGATGTCAGGTTTCAGTTTGGGTTTGGTTTCACGGCTGTTGAAAAATAGGTTTCAGTTTCGGTTTCAGTTTTGCTTACGCACAACTTCGGTTTCTGGGTTTCAGTTTCGGTTTAAGTTTCATCCAAAAAAGCTATTTTATTTTGAATACGGATTTTTTAAGTGCTCTATTTTTTAGCGTTTTTGTTATATAGTGATGATAAGTAGCAGGTCAGATGGCCGAGTGAGGAGAGCAATTGCTTCAGAAGTTGTCGACTTGGGTATAATTCCGAGTCCGGTAAAACCAAAGACTCAAAAATTAGTATCCACAGCTTCTTTATTCGACGCTCAGCATTAAGGGAACTGTTCTGGCAATGATGGTGATGACGATTTTTAAAACCTGAAACCTTAGAAAATTTTGAACAGGTTTTAGTTTCAGTTTCGGTTTTAACGTTTCAAGAAAAAACGGTTTTGGTTTAAGTTTAGGTTTTCAAAAATTTGGCTGAGTAGGTGTCAGTTTCAGTTTGGGTTTCAAAAATTTTCTTCAAAACCGGGTTTTCAGGTTTAGGTTTTGGTTTCCACCCTTGTAACTGCGTTGCTTAACTTTCTAACAGTCAATGTTTTAGCCAATAATCTTTAGTGTATGCGTATTTGCTCAGCTACCGACCTATCTGAAAACGGCGTATCAAATAATTTCTAGGTCAATCCATGCAACAAAAAGAAAAAGGAGTTCCACCAAGCACCAAGTGCCTTTCCCTGACGACAGTAAAAGCGAGCTTGTCGGTTTGTTCTCCACACTGTTCGTTTATACTGAGCCTATACAAGGTTAGATCAATTCACTTTTTTTAATCCGGGGCTGTTGTCCAGAGAAAAAATTAGTGCACATAAGCCACTAAAACTTTTCTTTACTTGCACAGCATAGGTGAGCCTATCATTTCAAATTGAATGGTCAATAGATGCACGAACAGTACTGTACAGTAGGGTGGAATGGAAAAAACTTTTTGTTTCAAATCAATTTCCCCGGGGTCAAACAAGTTGGCATTTGGTCTGAAAACATGATTAAAAGTGGATTTGTATGGCTGCAGGCAAAAATGGCCGTGCTACCTCCCTCTAGTGGTTTGTCACACCCAAATTTTGCTAAATTTGTCACAACTTCTTAATTTCAAACAGTAGAAAGCTGAAAGTTGCAGAATACCCTAGTTTATATCTGCTCTAAGAGGACTTTTGCTTCATTTTTGGTCAGAAAAAGAGTTATTAGCGAAAAACACATTTTTATTAAATTTTTTATTTTTAAACAGATATTATGCAGTTGTTAACTTGTTATGATGGCAATTAAACAAATATTTTTGTTTTTGATCTTCCAAATGTGTCAGAAACCATCTTGTTATGATTGAAAAAGACTTCCCAATTTCATAGCATACCCATATTGCTTCCAGCTAACTTTTCACCGAAACCAAAAGTGAGGCCACAAAATATTGTAGTAGCGGATGTCACTTACATTTTGTTTTCACAAAACCTAGTTACAAAAAAGTCTTTTTTTATTCACTGATTCTGAAATTGTGAACAAAACCCAATTCCGAAATATTTCATCGAATGATATTACCAACGCTATAGATACAAACCACACAACAATCGAGCTAGCTGATACATCAGAACCAGTGGCGTGTGCACGGGGGGGTTTCGGAGGTCAAAACTTCCCCCATTGACGATTGGAAAAAATTATAAACCGTTCTTTTTGGACCGATTAGCGTTTTTTCATATAGAGATTGTGTTTTTCTGTGCTGTATCAGATTGCCTATATAATCTCGAGAAACTTTCATTGTGATGCAATAATACCAGTAGTCAAACTTTTCTGGTCTAGCGCTCGATCCAATGGCTGGCTCAAAATGCAACCTTGGTCAAGGTCAATGGGCACTAAAACTGGAGTCGTGTTGTGATGTCATAAAGACATTGTTCTCAACAGCTATGGCTCGATAAGACAACGTTTCAGCGCTGAAGGCATTCTTGGAAGAGAACGGTTGCAACGCAGGCAGATGTTCCGCTTGCGATGTCATAATTTTGAGCTAAACCGACTAGTTGGCGTAGTGGTTAAACACATCGGCGCGGGAGGTTTTGGGTTCGATTTCTGGGCCGGTACCGGCCGTTAGCTCAGTTGTTAAGCGCACAGGTTCTCGGTGCGGAAGGTTTGGGGTTCGATTCCCGGGATGGTCAAATCGGCTCAGTGTCGCCAACGGCTCGCCACCGCTGCGACGTTTCTGTGTTACCCAAGCGCTAAGAGATGGGCCCCAGTGACGTACGCAGGGGAGGGGGGAGGGAGTCAGCACTCCCCTTCCCCCTTGACAATTGCAGAAAAAATAAAACCTTTCTTTTTTAAAACGAACCCACTTTTCTTCATGCGGAGCTGGCCAAAATTGCTATCATGTTTTCATCCCGAACAACACCATCCCCCCACAAAACATTTTAGCGTAAACCATTCCCTTACAAGTACAATGATCATCCCTCCTTACATCCGCGTGAAAAGTTGTACCATCCCCCCGTAAGTGTTTTTACAACTCGAGCACTGATTACGAGGCAATGCTACAATACCGGTACCCGGTAGTTCAACTTTTCTGTTGTGTTTTGCTTGAAGTGCATTTTTGTCATTGATGTTGCTGTGAAACAATTAAGAAGTAGGAGTTTCCTGTAATGCGGTGTATCTGCAGCAACTATGGCTGCACCCAATTTTTTTTTTGAATCAAATCAAATCTTGATTATACTCGTTTTATTAAATTCGTTGTTGTACCGAAACGTGGTAGCGAGTGGCAGGGCCCGACTCCGCGGCTTAGCGCCTGGGCAACGCAGCTCCAAAGAAACGTCGCAGCGGTTGCGAGCCGTTGGCTACACTGTGTCCGATTTGATCGGCCTGGGAATTGAGTCCCAAGCCTTCCGGATCGATAGCGAAATCTTTTAACACTACGCTATAATCGCCCGGTTTTTTGAGAAATTTTATTAAAATATAAAAAAATAAATTGACACTGCTCTAAGTGCCAAAAGTAAGATAAAAATACTGCCAAAGACGACCATAGACCAACGAAAGATTTGAAGAGGCCTAGGCGCGGAACGAGGGTAGAGACAACATTGTTTTTTCGTACCGTAAGCTGACTATCTCAGGAGCTAGAGTTCTTCGATCGTTTCCCATAGACACCCTACTATGTGTTTGAAAGCATCTGATATCGACGCTGTGATTTGGCAGAAAAATGCTCAGATAATGATAACATCGACGCTGTTTTTGACTTCAATCGGATGATTAGGGATTCCTCTCGCGCCTAATTTATTTCAGTTTAAAAACGTTTTGGTAGGGAGGGCAGTTTTTTCTTTTGTCCAATATCTTCACTTTTCAAATTTCAAGCGAGAAACTGCCCCATTCATAATGAGTGTACCGTATATTGACTGTTTATAACAAGGTTTAGCCTATATCAGCGATGGCGGAAGCATTTCTAAAGTGGGGGGGCCCAAACCCAATGGCCAGATTTTCTTCACCTACATCCAAAACCGGCAGTGGCGTAGCGAGAAATTTAAAAAGTGGGGGGGAGACATAACTTCCACGTCTTCCGTCAAGCGTACTTTTTTCGGCAGAACTAATTTGAAGCTGATTAATCATCAAGAAAAGCCATAGGGGGATTACATGCTGTAATGACTATTTTAGTGCTTTTTAAATGATTTTTAAGCAAATTCTGTTTAAATTCTTTGACCCTAATTCTGAGTGCTTCGCCAAATACGTTGAATTTTGTTCGCACATTTTTAATTATGCGAGCTTAAGGCGTAAGGTTTATAGCTATCGAAAAGGTTCAAAATTATGGAAAAATTGTATACATCAGAAGCATTTTTGAAAATGGCTGGTGGGAGGATGCATATCCCTCATCCTACCCCTCTGGATTTGCCCCTGGCCATAAGCTACAGAAACCATCAGAAGAGTCTAACATATTGCAGTCACTTGGCCCCAAATTAGTATTGTTCTTTTTACTAAAAGGCAGAGTCAAAAGGGGAGGGGCATGGCACAATGTTTTCACTGAAAATATCGGTATAGTGAACAGCAAAAAAAAGGTATAGGCTACACATCCTTAAATGTTCAGTTTTCCACTGCAAGTATCAGTGAAGAAAAAAAAGTCTTCATTTTTCGTGATGAGACTCCCCATTTTCTTCCAAACCCTAGGTTTCAACCTGCTTAGCCTATACGTAAATCCGGCCCTATGCCTACAATCCATATTTAGCATGTCCACATGTGACATGTCCAATTTATGTGGGCTTCAAATCCACGCTTCTTGCTTTTAGTTTCTGTTCCCCCCCCACTAGTGGCGTTGCCAGCCCAAAATTTTGGGGGGGAGGCAAAACACCATAGGCTTTTCTAGTGGCGCACCCAGGATTCGGCAAAGAGGGTGCTCCAACCGGGGGTGTAAGGGCTTAGCCAAAGTGGTCTTAATCCGCCCCTGCTTGCGTTGTTAGTAAATTCACGGATCCCCAAATGGTCTTAATCCGGCCCTGCTTGCGTTGTTAGTAGATTTACGTTCTAGCATTAGTATCTCTGTTTTTTTAGGCTAGTGGCCACTGAAAATATTTCGGGGGGGGGGGGGAGAATTGCCCCTTTTGCCCTCCTGGCTACGCCCCTGCCCCCACCACACAAACAAAATTTTGAAGAAGACATCTCTGAATTTAACTTTTTCCTGGATTTTAATTTCGATGGTAGGCCTATTAAGTTTTAAAAACATTCATGCAGAGGCAATATTGTAGAAATAAACGTCTAAATTAGGGCCCCCTTAAAAAAAAGTGGGGGGGGGCCAGTGCCGGTTCCGCCGGTTTCGGCCGGCCTCCCCGGTTCCGCCGCCTATGGCTTATATGCGTTGTTTATATTAATGTTGGTTCTCGAAAAAAGTTTTTTTGGAAAGAAGGAATTGCTTGTTTTACGCCCTGGGTGCACCCTGTTTGTGACGTTGCGACAGCTAGCCAGCCTACTTGTGACGTTGCGACAGCTAGCCAGCCTACTTTAGTCAATTAACCTTCCTATGGCCCAAAAATGATTTCAACTAAAATTTTTTCACAAAATTTTTAACCACGGCCTGAGAGCTTGAGTTTCTGTGAAACCTTTTCTCTCCTTAAATGAAACGCAAAGCATTAAGCAAAAGTGTGAATGAAATATCTTTGTTGTTTCCTTAGTTATGGCATTATATAGCTTATCAATCAATCAATCAAGTTTATTTCACCGTATACGTTTAGAAAATTCGCATAGGCAGGAAACAGTTAATCATGGTTAGCTTAATCATGGTTAACTGCAATTTAGGCTGGAAACATTACAATACAATGCACTTTAATACCTCTAAACTACTGTAATTGTAATGTAGTATCTTTACGTCATCACGATGTGACGTCACTGAACCCCCCCCCCATTGAAAAATCCTGCGTACGCCACTGGCTTCGTCTTGCGTCACAATACTGCAAATTACAAAAAGTGCAGTTTTAATCAGTTTGAGTTTTATGCTTTATTCCGTAATAATCGATGAGCCTAAAAATTCTGCAATTGAGGTGAAAGCTGGAACATTTTTGGTGGACCGGCGGTTGAGAAACAAAGGTCAAATGTCGATAACAAAAGGCAAGCACGGGTTCGCTGATCATCCCGACATTGCATAAAAGGGTACGCTCGAACCTCCTGAATCACATCACTGGACAAGTGGACATATCTAATTTTTGCAACATCAAAAAAATCAGCCTCTTAATCATACTCGCAGTATTACGCCAAAGCGTGTAACTAGCAGTGGCGGAGCCGATCTCTTGGATACGCAGCTCTGAAGAAACGTTTCAACGGTGGCGAACAGTTGACCACACTGTGTTCGATTTTGCCGGCCCAGGATTGGAATCGCAGACTTCTTGCACGAACAGCCATAACCCTTGATCACAACACCATGCGCCCAGTTTTACAACGTCATAAGGCATTATAACTTCCTGTTCCTAAATTAATTATGACATCACAATTTTACACAATGAGGTCAAACAATGGTGGCAGATTCTAGTAGGGTTGTTTGCAAATGTAGCCCAGAGGCTAAGCACGGGCCACGGCTACAAAGTCGCTAGCATTTTTCGTCGACTTCACTAAAGCTTTACCAGCCGGGTTCGAGTTCTTCATTTTTAATTTTGCGAGTTCAAGTTCGAGTTTAGTAATTTTGACCGAATTTATGCTGAGGTTGAGTAGTTTTTATCAGGTTAGATAAGTTCAAGCAATTTATGTCAAGTTTAGGATAAGTTCCAAAACTTAATCAACTTTTTTCGAGATCGAGTTCAAGGATTTTGTATTTCGAGTGAAGTTCGAGTTCAGAAAAAAAAAACTGAGTTCAGCGAGTTCGAACCCTAGCACGAACTAAGTAAAAACGTAGGGTTAAGCCAAATAAACTTTTTATCGTAAAAACTTAGCGCATACATTACGCCTACTCATAAATTAACGGAAATACGTAGTGCAGCTCTCTCAGATGTCGCAGATCAATAACTCGATTATGCTTGTTGATCGTAATTTGATTGAAACTGTAGAACCGGTAATGACCAGTTGTGTTCTGTTTATTGTTGCGTCATAGTTTCCCGTTTGTATTGGGAGCTTGTGGTGCATGTTCGTTCTTTTTGCTGTCAAAACTTTCGCGGAGTCAAAGTTTTGTGGCAAATCCACTGCATTCTAGAAGAAATTCTCCGGTGGGATTCATTTATCCAAAGCTAGCTCAACTTGGCAAAAAATGCATAATTCAGAAGCAGATGGTTGCAAATGCTAAACCAGAGGTTTCCAACCTTTTTTTTTTTCGTTACCTACTTTTCATGTGACTGATTCTCGATTCCCCACAACAATTTTTCCTGAAGTTTACCTCAGGTAAATAAATCGATGACAGTGTGGCACCCAGGAATTGGCTACGCTAACCGCCAACAAATTTTTGGGATTTTCACATAAAAAACACTCATCTTGGCGCACATTTTTAGCGAAAAAGTGCATGCAGTGAGTGCAGTCACTATGGACAATGCAAAAATATTTTATAGACAATGCAGCTTATGTCTAAAAGCACAAGTTTGGCTAAAATAAGTGATAAGTGAAAAGCATTATTAATTTGAGAAATTATTGACTAAAAGGTAGGTTTTAACACCTTATTACAGGACCAAAGGAAGTTGGGGGCATGACACCCTGCCCCCCCTTGCTTGCGCTTATGATCGATGAAGAGCAAAATATGGTATTCACGTCTTCAGATGTTCTGTATTCCAATGAAAACATCGGTAAAGAGCAAAAAGAAAAAAAAAAGGTCTTCACGTCTTTAGATGTCCTGTAGTCCAGCGAAAACGCCGGTGAAGAGCATAAAAAAGGTCTCCACGTCTTCAGATGCAATGAATTCCAGTGATGGGGACGGTTTATTTTCCAGGGGGTCTTTAATTACCCACCTGAAAACCTAAAATTCCCCACTAGTAGGAAATTTCCCACCGGTTGAGAACCAGTGTGCTAAACTGAGAACACGGTTTATGGAAATTTTAAAAAGTTAAGTAAAGGTAAAGGTACGGGACAGCGGGTGCAAGCACACATTGTTTAGGCCATTTTCAATTGTCGGCCCATTACAATTTTCAATCACGAATGATTGAACGCTGTTAAGGGACATAACATGACGAACAACACATACACAAAACCCTTCGCACTTCCGCTTGTGCCGAGCGCCTGGCGCGAAAGCTGCGAATACTATTTTTAAAGTCTTTAGTATGACCCGACTGGGAATAAAACCCCAGTCTACCGACTACCAAGTGGACGCTCTTAACCGATACACCAAGCGCCGGTTAAAAAGTAAAAGGTAAAGGTATGGGACAGCGGGTGCAAGCACACATTGTTTAGGCCATTTTCAATTGTCGGCCCATTACAATTTTCAATCACGGACGATTGAACGCTGTTAAGGGACATACATGACGAACAACACATACACAAAACCCTTCGCACTTCCGCTTGTGCCGAGCGCCTGGCGAGAAAGCTGCGAATACTATTTTTAAAAGTAACAAATAAAACAGCCTAAACAAATTGAAACATATTCAAATATAAATACATTTCGGTTAAAATGCAGTAACCATTGTCAGTCTTATTCAAATAGTCTCATTCTATGTTTACTGTATTTTAACCTGAACGTCTCTATATTTGAATATGTTTCAAATTGCTATGGCTGTTTTATTTGCAACTAAACTAAGAAGTAGTCACATTTGCTACGTTTGTGTAGCATCTGGCATGGCAGCACTAAAACCATTTGTTTTGCCTTGCTGAGCAAAAAGCCCATGGCCATTGCTAGCAACGATTTCTTTTGTTTTTGACGATTAACAAAATTGATTCAACTATAACCAAAGTCTCGTCAGCCTTGCTACGCACAGCCAATCCAGGCTAAATTCATTCCAGACTGCAAAGTCCAGAACTCATTCCAGACTTCATCTCTTTTCTAGGTTGTGCCCTATTGGAAAATAGGGCACAACCTACAAAAGAGATGAAGTCGAGATGTACAGGTAAAGCAATGCGAAAACAGAGTCTCTGCAGTCTGGAATGAGTTTAGCCTGGATTGGCTGTGCGTAGCAAGGCTGACGAGACTTTGGTTATAGTCGAAACATTAATTTGTCCCTTGAAAATTGATTCAGTTTAGCTAAAGCTGTAAACTTGTAGTCACTGTAACATTACAGATCGTGACTACTAGCTAGAGGGAAGTTCCAGTTTCCCAAAAAGTAAGTATTGAAGGCAAGAGCAATATGCGATTGGGTTATTGCTATAACCGCAAAAATTAGTTTTTTATGAATAGAATTTATAATTCAAAATAAGCCGCAAAAATTAGTCGTAAATGAAAAACTAATTTTTGCGGCTTATTTTGAATTTCGTCATGCATTGAGGCGTGCAAGAGTTACAGCTGAAACATTACAGATCGTGACTACTAGCTAGAGGGAAGTTCCAGTTTCCCAAAAAGTAAGTATTGAAGGCAAGAGCAATATGCGATTGGGTTGAATGCATGCGTATTGCGCATACTCGTCTAAGTTGCGAGCGAGCTTCTGCCCGGCAACATGTTCCAAATCTAAATGACCACTTGAGAATCCATTAGGGCGAACGTCCTAATGTTTGTACGATTTGCGAGCGAGCTTTTTCGATTCGACATCAACTTGCACGCACTATGAAAATCCACGCTGGTGAACGTCGGTATATTTGTCCCATTTACGAAAGAGCATTTTTGCAACAAGCTGGTCTCTAGTGCCACATGAGAATACAAGCGCTTTTTGTGGAAAAGTTATGACGAAATCCAAAATAAGCCGCAAAAATTAGTCGTAAATGAAAAAGTGGTAAAGATGAGGAAGCTTTTGAAGCAAAGTTTACGGTATTTTGTAACTGTAAGAATGTTTTAATTACACTTCACATTAAGCTTCATCAAAAAGGGAGGGCCAGTTCCCGATGCCCCCGCCCCCTGGCTACGCAACTTCACACCGGTGAATGTCCTTACGTATGTACAATTTGCGAACGAGCTTTTTCGCTTCGACGTAATCGTGAATGCCACATGAAAACCCCACACTAATAAACGTCAATATTTTGTCCATTTTACCAGAGAGCATGCTGGACTGAAGTGCCACATGAGAATCCATATTCGTAAACGTCTCCATGGTTGCCAGGTTTGCGAGAAAACGTTTTTGCTTTGACGTCATCTGGTATGCCATATGGAAACCCACTCTGGTGAACATCCTCATGGTCGTGCGATTTGCAAGTGAGGTTTTACGCAACATGCTGCTCTTAAGCGCCACATGAAAATTCACTCGGGTGAACGTCCTTATCCTTGTCCCATCTGCAAGAAAGCTTTTACGGAACGTTTTAATCTTAAGCGCCGTATGAAAATTCATTGATGAATGTCCATAAGTTGCCCCGTTAGCAATGAAAGATTTTTGCAGCTAAGTGCTTTTAAATGGGAACTGAAGTGCAGAATTATTTTTCACTAAAGGTAATAAAAAATACAACGAATTCTAAACTGAGAGTAAAACTTATTACCGTATTTAGTTACGCAACATATGCATTTGAAGTTTAAGATGATAACGTACTAAGAAACAGTTTATGCATTGAGGCGTGCAAAAGTTACAGCTGCAATGCTTATCCACCCAATGCCTTTCACTGGTCGAGGTCAAACAACTTTCTTCTTGGCGATAATGCAGTACAGGTTGAGATAAGGCATTTGGCCTTTGACCAGTCAAAACAAAATTTGGTTTACGAGCATTGCAGCTACAACTTTATGCTGTGTTGTTTGCATACATAGTATTTGTTGCTGATTTGCATAGTTTATAATAATAATAATACATTTCTATAACCCTCTGTCGTGACAGAAAGTTAGATCAAAAGCGCCTGACAAAGTAACAAAAAACGTAACGTAAAGGCGAAAACAATAGAATTAGATATAGCAGTAAATATAAATACAAAGTTACGATGATAAATAACAGTTCCCATTACTAATTTAAGATATTTAAATCGGCAAGAAATAGTTACAGTTTGGCTGACACTAAACGCAGAGTTACTTAATGTACCGATTAACTTTCATTTGTTTCTGTTTCATGCGATACCAGACTAGATCTTGTTGACTATCTATGTACTTGTTATACAAATGATTATATGCTCGATAAGTTTTCAAGAGTCTGTTTAGGCATGATAATTGTTAATATCGAATAACATCACAATACATCAGAAGTTGTTTGGAGCATCGACGGAATTATCCCAGCATACAACTATGAGCATTTTTGAACGTCGTATTTTCGTGCGTATTTCGCAAAAGTGGTTTTTCTAATCATAGTACTATGAACCACCATATGAAAACTCCTGCTGATCGCCGATTTCGTTGCCCAGTGTGCGAGAAAGCTTTTCTGCATCAAAGTAGTTTTGATCGCCACATGAGAATTCACACTGGTGAACGTCCGTATGCTTGTCCGATATGCGAGCGAGCTTTTTCACGCCAATATCATCTCAATGTCCATTTGAGAATCCACACCGGTGAACGTCCTTACGCTTGTCTGGTTTGCGAAAAAACGTTTGTGATTCGACGTCATCTTCATTGTCATATGAGAACCCATACTCGTGAACGTCCCTATTCTTGTCCGGTTTGCAAAAAAGCTTTTGCACTGAATAGTAGTCTTCAGCGCCACATGAAAACCCACACTGGTGAACGTCCCTATTCTTGTCCGGTTTGCAAAAGAGCTTTTGCACTGAAAAGTAGTCTTCAGCGCCACATGAAAACCCACACTGGTGAACGTCCTCATGCTTGTCCGATCTGCAAGAGAGCTTTCACGCAGCATTTCAATCTTAAGCGTCATATGAAAATTCATTTGTGAACGTTCATAGATGTTGCTACGTTTGCAATGAAATATTTTTGCAGCAAAGTGCTTTTAAAGGGGAGCTATAAAGAGTGTAGAATAATTTTTTCATGAACAGTGTTAAAAAATACATCGAATGCAAAACTGACAGTAAAAATATTGAAAGACCTTTGGGGAGGTATACTGCTCAACTTTTGTGCACTTAACGCTATCGTTAACTTAATGAACAAACAAAGTTAACGCATTGCGTTAAGTGCAACAAAAGCTGAGCAGTACATCGCCCTTGGTTACTCAAAAATAGATATTCGAATTTAAGTGAATTGCGTACTAAGAAACAATTTACGCATTGAGGCGTGCAAGATATGCAGCTGCAATGCTCATCCGTCCAATGGCTTTGACTGATCTAAGGTCAAACATTTTTCTCCTTGTTGATAATACATTGAAGGTTGAGATAAGTCGTTTGACTTGTGACCAGTGAAAGTGAGTTTGGTTGACGAGCATTGCAGCTGCAACTCTTGCACGTATCAATGCGTAAATACTAGTAAACGTCTTTGTGTTAAACCCAAAGTTGGTCACCAATATCCAAGTACGTCATTCTAAGCGCGTTGTCACTGTAACGTTTGAATGCCTTATTTTTATGGTGACTAAATATATATATATATATAAATATTCACTGTCCGTTTTGAATTTGGCGTATCTTTTATTTTCTTTAACAAAAAAGTAATTCTACCTTTAATTTTCTTTTTTAACATCCATATGCAAACTCACTCTGACAATTTCTCCCACTGACACTATTTTGGCCAACTTAGCAAATAACAGTGTTCTCTCTTTTCTTCTTTTCCGCCATTACAACACATGCTTAAGAGAATGCATACTGGTAAAAGTTCAGCTTTGTGGTCATTTTGGCGGTAAAGCATTTTAGTCCGGGCACCACGCCTATGAAAACTCACATTGAGGAATGTCTAATGCTTGTAGGCCTACTTTTATTTCCTGACACGAACTTCCAATGGTCAGTGTCCATAGGCGTCGATTTTTTTCTTGAAAAAGGCAAGTAGTTGGGGGTCGAGAATTTTCATACAAGCTTTGTTTTCTATGATCGGGTGTCCCAGAAAAAATAAACCACTTTTTGTAAAATATTTTCTCGGTGATTATAAACTCAAAAGTATTGATCGTTGACGTTCACTAGTATCTACGCCTTTTTTTCACTGACATTCAGCTCGGAGCTAAATGAAAAAAGGTCTTCGGCTTGATTCACGATAAGAGTTCATATTTTGTAAGTGCCCACGGGCCGCATAAAATGGTCTCGCGGGCCGCAATTTGCCCACCCCTGCTTTGCACAGTAATCCAGTACTGGTATATTATTTACACTTTTATTATCTAAAAAATTGGGTGCAAATTATGCGAGTATTGCCAAATTAAAAATGATAATTCAAAAAATTCGGTATCACGAGCAAAAAGTGGTTTATTTCAGTCTATGCTCAATGATGACCTCCATATACTCCCACAACTAAACAAAGGTGTTGCTTCCAAAAAGAAATGCTCTTGCATTTTTCTTCTAATCTGTAGATATTTTGTTTATTTCGCGTATCTACAGACTTGTGATGTCACAAAGCACATGCAACAAAGCGTTTATTAGACTTTTGCTCACGTAAATTTCCTCTGATACTAAATTTTTGAAACATCATTTTAATTTGGCAAAACTAGCGTAACTTGCAACCAAGTTTTTAGATATTACGTAAAAGTGTAAAGAATATACTTGGATTACTGTGTATAGCATTTCAATAATTTTGAGTTTATTATCAGCGAGAAAATACTTAACAAAGAGTGGTTCATTTTTTGGGGGGACACACGATATAATTAGCCTGTTTACATGTCCAATTTATGTGGGTTTTTGGCCCACGTTAATATGGGCTTGTTGCTGTGGGCTTGATCTCACAATCACTTTTACAAATCGTGACATCAACGATTTAATTGTGATGCAACAAGCCCACATAAATTGAACGCGTGGACAGTCTAAATAAGGCGCATTTAGCGAATGGATAAATTAGTCGTGTCATTAATAATATAAAGGCGAAATAATCTGCTTTCCTAAACTTTCACCGTCGTATTAAAGTGAGTATGAGCGAAGTTATTTGTATTCAAAACGAGCGGACACAACGGGTCTACCCCCAGTATTCTGACCCTCTGAAAAAAGCTCATGCGGAATAGGGTTTACAATAATTTTTTGAGGTACCAGTGGCATCGTCGCTGAACACACGCTGCTAATTGATTTCTTTTCATCATTTATATAGTGTGAGCGTAACATTGCCACAAAATATTACTACGATTTTGTGTTGTTGTACTTGGGAACTCTTGTAGCTACTGCGCATGCACTTAACTTTTCAAATAGGCGTCAAAACACCGCGGGGTCAGACATATGTCGCCCTCTTTCGGTTTTGAACCCTAGGAGGCGTCGCCCATTTGCTCCCGCCGGATTGATGCCTATGTCAGTGTCTCAACCGTTTTTCTTTCTGTGTTAATGAAGGTCACAGGAGCATTCACGGTGGTGTGCGCTCCAATTACTGTTCGTTCATTATATTGCAGTTACCTGCAAGATGATGTTGCTTGCTCAGAGCAAAATTTCATGTTAGTTGATGCTGCATATTGTTGAGGCAAGCCAATGTTTAATCCAACCATGAATTATTGCAATGTGTAATTGAAATTTTTGTACTATTGTAACATATGCCTCAACAATTGCTGACGGTAAATGTATTTCGTGCGAATATGCAGTGTTGGGAACGAGTCGCTGGAAGTCGAGTCCGAGTAGAGTCTCGAGTCAAGAAGCAATTGCGCGACATAGACCTATAGCCTATTGTAAATTAATATTAAATATGCTCGTGATGTAGAAAAGCGCTGAATTTTTCTTTTTATATAATACAATAGATACAAACACATAACTTAGATGTCAAAAAACAGATGGTGCGAAAAACTGTAAAAAATTATGACGTATGAGCACTTGAGCAGATGAAACAAGCCGATTTTAATCACAATAATATACGCCAGGAATAGTGAACCTGTGGCATGCGTGTCAGATATGGCACGCCGCTAAATCTTTTCTAGCACGTTTAATACTTCAATCTTGATTTCGTTTAACTCAGGGATCTTCAACTTTTTTTACACAATCGCCCCTTTTTGGAAGATGTGGGTCCAAATTGCCCCCACAAAGCCTTTACGTTCGTAGAGCAGCTATTTTTCCCTCTGAAAACAAGTGAAGATCAAAAAAAAGTTATCACCTCCGTAGAGCTACCGTTTTCTTACTAAAATCGGGTTAAGACAAAAAAAGGATTTTCGCGTCCACTGAACCAAACCCATTTATGTTTTTGTTTTGTTTAATGTAATGGCATGGCTTTAACTTGCTAAACTTTACTTTTAATATTTTGGTACGTTCGCCAAAAAAGGTTCGCCACCCCTGATCTACGCCATCCATTTTGTAAACCTTAAACTAAGTTTGAAATACCATGCAGACTAAATTCGATTACAATTTCTCGCGCGAAATAAAGCGATTTAGCGTAATACTAGAGTTGCCATTTATTTTGCTACTCGATCTAAATTTGCCGCAAGCCAACTCAAACTGTCCGCTCTTGATTTTATCGTGCATACACGAAGCTCTTTCTAAGTCATAGTTTTTCGTGAAAATAATTAGATTATCAGCAAGTGGTTCGAGTCGCGACTCGAGTTCGAGTCCTAATGGTCGAGTCTCGAGTTACTAAAGTCGAGTCTGAGTCACTGGTGCAACGACTCCAGTCAAGTCGAGTCATTTTTTGTTGCGACTCGAGTCAACTCGAGTTTTCCCATCACTGTGAACATGATGACTGTGACGTAATAGATCAAACAACGCTGCAACGCAGTCTCGACGGAAGTTCATCCTAAGCCCTGGTAGCAGGGTTGGGAATCGATACCCAAAAAAGTAAAGAAATAATCGATATTCGATAGTTCACCAAAAAATAAAGAAATAATCGATTTCGATGGTAGTTTAAAAAAGTAAAGGATAAAGAATATTGTAATCGATATTCGATATTACACTTAGCATTTAGCGGAATACGCCAAGCTTTTTTGTGATGTCCTCACATTCAGGCGGTAACTTACAGACAAACGACAAACATAGTGTACGACATCATTAATGCGAAGCAACTTTGCTATTAAAAATCATTTTTAGTTTTTTTTGGCACAAAATAAAATTTATCAGCAAAAACAAGGTAAAAACATACCGACGATTATTTTATATTTGCTAAAGTGAGATATAGTAACTTAGACAGAAAGAATCGAATAATTTATGGAATATCGAATTGCGCCGAAAAAAAAAGTAAAGACAAGGCCATATTCGACGCTCATTCAAAAAAAGTGAAGGCTCCAATGCATTCGATGAACAAAAAATAAAGAATATCGCAATCGAATATCAATTACAATCGATTTTTTAACCCTGCTTGGTAGTTTGCAAAAAAAAACAGTTTACTTTTTTATGCCACACTTTTGGCAACGGCCGTGGAAAGGCAAGGAAAACACGAAAGAAAAATTTCAGAGCGATTTTACGTTGTAAGACATGTGCTATAAAGTTGTCAAAGAAACAGTTTTAACTTATTGATGAATTAGCATTTATGCTGTGTTGTTTTCAAACAGTATTTGTCCGACTCACATTTGTTCGTGTTTCATCCGCTTGAATCTTTGTGTCACGAGACTGCAATTTTGTTTTGATTCAAAGCAGATAAATTAATCCGTGGGTTTAACGCACCGTGTTTCCTAGCTTCATGTTGTTGCTATGAAGTGCTGCTGTAGCCAGCACTCAACCAATTGTTACGGGTGCTTTTGCCCATACTAGGCTAGTTCTTGTTCACTGTCTATACTCACCATTTTTCTTAGATTACTGGGTAACGTTCAAGATATTGGCACTAGCTTTCTGGGTGTTGTTAACTTATTTTGTTTTTTTGTGTTTGTAGGAAAGTATTTGCAATTAGTGTACTTTTGTTGTAAGTGATTAATTTGCTCAGTAGGTTTTTAAGATTATGGTTAGGTTTGATATTAGTTCATATCGAACAACATCATAAAACATTAGAACTTGTTTGGAGCATTGGTGGAATTTTCCCAAGCATACAACGATAAACACTTTTGAACGTTCATATTTGTGCTTATTTTGCAACAGTTCTTTTTACAAAGCGAAGTACTACTTATTAGCCACCATATGAAAAGTGCTGCTGATCGCCAATTTTGTTGCTCAGTGTGCGAAAAAGCTTTTCTGCATCAAAGCAGTTATGATCGCCACGTGAGAACCCACACTGATGAACGTCCTTATGTTTGTCCGATTTGCGAGCGAGCTTTCACCCGCCGGTATGTTCTTCAGGGCCATTTGAGAACTCACACCGGCGAACGTCCTTATGTTTGTACAATTTGCGATCGAGCTTTTTCGCTTCGAAAAAATCGTGAAAGCCATATGAGAACCCACACTAATGAACGTCAATATATTTGTCCCATTTGCAAGAGAGTTTTTAGGCAACATGCTGGTCTCAATTGCCACATGAAAATCCACATAGGTGAACGTCCCTACGCTTGTCAGGTTTGCGAGAAAACGTTTTCGCGTCTACGTTACGTTGAACGCCATATGAGAACCCACACTGGTGAACGTCCCTATTCTTGTCCGATTTGCCAGCGAGCTTTTGCACTGAATTCTGGTCTAAAGCGCCACATGAAAATCCACACGGGTGAACGTCCTTATCCTTGCCCAATCTGCAAGAAAGCTTTTACGGAAGATTTTAATCGTAAGCGCCATATGAAAACTCATTTATGAACAGACTTGGGCAGTACCGCGGTACTTTTTTAGTACCGTTATCGGTATCGTCGATACTTTTAAAAAATGTACCGTTTTTGGTACCGTTGTTACTTTTTAGACTGTTTTACTCGATATTTTGATAACTTTTTTGAATAATCTTAAGAGAGCCAAATCGGAAAATTTTCTTGGATTTTCCGCGAAAAGCGTCTTCGAAAAGTAGTCTTACACCTAAGTTCTCTGCTTCCACCAAAACACGTAGTTGTAGATAACTTTGTTCGCGAAAATTATCAGAAAAATTCCAATGATGAAAATCGTACAGCAAGAAGCTTTGCAACATTTTTTTCGTATATAGGCCATAAGATCTTTCCCGTCCTCAGTATTGTTCGAATGTAGCAACACAACCAGATAAACCAGGGTGTGACAAACTTTTCTACTCTTCAGGGCGAGTCTTTGATGATGATACTCCTTATACCTAGCCTCATATATAACCGGAAATCAACAGATTATAAATGTTGCCATTCATGAGAGTGCTTGCTTGAGTTAGCTAAGCGTGCCGCTGTCGTACTGTTGATATAACCAACGTGTTCGCTTGCAGTATCAAGGTTCGCGCGCGACTACAACTCAGATTTTACAAAAGCATCAGATGCGAAAAAAAGCTTTATAAGGGTTTAATTTCGTTGCTTTGCAAGACGTAAACCAAACCAAAATTACTTAAACAAAAGTTTTTGTTTGAAAAGCATCAAAAATCGATACCGAGTAACGATATCGTTGTTACTTTTTTAAAAAAATATTGTTACCCTTACCGATGGTACTTTTTAGCAAAGTATCGGTACCGATATCGTCGTTACTTAAAGTACCGAGTGCCAAGCTCTGTTTACATGAAGCTTTTAAGTTTCATATGCAAACTACAGCTGTAATCGGTGTTCTCTCTAAGCTGTGCGCGTGTGCGCGCGCACACGGCTTCCAGAAACTGCGCACTCGCTTAAATATACTGCGCACAGACATGTCATGATGATGAAGCAATGTTCTTGGTTGGCAAGTTGAGGAAAATTGTTCTAGAACCTGCTAAAGAGACGCATTTTTTCGCAAAGTGTACCGAGCAGTGGCGTCGTGCCATTGGGGCCGGCCCCCCCTCAAACTTTTTGAGATGTGTTACTTTTTAAAATTTAAAAACTTGAAAATTAAAAAACAGAAAATTTAACGATTGCCATTACGCGTTCATTCTTCAAACAAACCCCATACCCCCCTTTCTTATATCATAAATTCCATTGTTTTGTATTTTAATTTTTGCTTCAATCAATCCCTTCGACTCAGAAGTAAAGTCAGTTTCTTGATCTGTAGTTGGAATTTAGAAAACATTTTGCATGCGTTGTTAAAGATCATAGGCTCTACAACACACCTATACACGTCATCCCATCGTATGCGTCGAAACTAATAATGATTTCAGCCTTCTTTCATTGATTTTAGCCCAGCTTCTGCTTTTAGACATAAACTACTAAAATATTTTTGTATTGTCTGACACTATAATAGTGAGTTGGTGACTGTACTCACTCCGGTATCGGTATGTCCTTTTTCGATAAGAAAGTGTGCTGAAACGAGTTCTTTATATGTGAAAGCCGTAAAAATCCGCTTCGCACCAGATCCCCTTTGTCACCGGCGGCTGGGGCTTCGCCCCCAGCTCCCAGCAATGTCCTCCTCCTTTGTTAAATCGTGGTTTTAAGCTTTCATTTCAACCTCACATTAAATTATTAAAAGGCAAATTATCCCGATCTTTAGGAATACTGAGAAAAGTCAAACCTTTTTATCAACCTCCTGCATGCTTCAATTATATTATTCTTTTTTCCACTCTCACTTACAATATGGCATTCTTCTCTGGGGATCTACTTCTAAAACCTATCTTGGCAAAATTAAAGTGCTACAAAACAATTAAAGTAATAGGAGGTGGAAAGTGGCGAGATCGTGCGACACCATTTTACAAAAAACTCAAAATTCTAAAAATCGTAGATGTATATAAACTTGAAACTGCAATTTTCTGGTACAAACATAGCAATAATAAATTACCAGCTGGTGTGAATAATCTATTTCAAGAAACCAGTCAAGTTCATACAAAATGTACACGTACTGCAAACCAAAACGATTACTTCATTCCGTTTTACAGAACAAATCGCCTACAAAACTCAATTCAATATCACGGTGCTAAATTATGGAACAGCATTGATATGATTACTAAGTTTTATCTAAACACTGCAGCATTACTATAGTATAAACACTAATTTAATAATATCCAAACTAAAACATGCTTTTATATATATATATTTTTTTTTTAATCTTTTTTTTGGGGGGTGGGGGGGGGCTTTGCTGTTTTTTTTTTTTTTTTTCTTCGGCCACAATATAAATTACAGATTTTCCATTTATTCTGCTTTAAAGGTGGCTGCTTGGCTCGAAGACCACTTTGGTCCCTTCGCAGCCTTTCCTTTGTCGCAGGCCAATTGTTGTTCTATCAGCATTGTGTTTTTGCGTCATAAATACAACTGATTCTGATTATACCACGTGGGGTCTCACTGATTGCGCTTAATGTCCATAGTTAGGGAGCGGTTTGAGGTATCATAATAAATTTCGATTTATTATCCAAAATTTGGAGTACCACGACATATTTTGGTTTCTTTTCCTTACTTCCTTTTTTCGCAATGTTACTCAATGCTAAATACGGCTTTTGCAAAGGTTGTGATTAGTATCTGTTTAAGTTGTTACTCGGTTCCCTCCAAATATTTTGGCTACAAAACGCCTCAGGTACCGTGATCGAAAAATGCACCAGCAGTAACACAACCAAGAGAAGTTGCGCTACTTGTTTTTAATAGCTGCCACATACCATTTGTTCATGGGTTGTTGGTTGTTGCGCAAACGTTAGTCATTTCCAAAAAAGTGCGCACTAGCCAAAGTTTCTGAGCACACAGACCACAAAAAATTAAAGGGAACATTGGCTGTAATAATAACTCTTCAGGTAACAACTGACATTATTTTTTGTCAATTTAGCACCAGAATAGTTGTGTTTTTTAGTAACTTTTTCTGCGCCATGTGGGAACGCACCTTGATAAAATGGTCATTGTGGTTATTTCTTCTGTAAGATATTTTTGTCTTGTATCCTTAACTGAAAAACTCACATTGGTAAAATTTTGTTTTTCTATTGTGTTAACATGTTTTTATAGTTTTACTGGTTTCAAAAGTACTGCATTGAAACTGGTAATAGTGACATCTTGAGAGACAAATTTACTCAAAATGCCATTTTTGGTATTCGTGGTGTGATGAAAACATATGAGAATAAGAACCGATGAACGTCACTATTCTTGTTCAATTTGCGAAAGCACTTTTTGTTTAATTTAGTTTTTAAGAAAACATGCGAGAACTCACGCTGGTGAACGGCCTTATTCCTGTTCAAATCGCATAGAAAGCGGTTTTGCCACGAGGTGCTCTATAAAGCGTTATGTGAGAACCCCCGTCGGTGAAGGACCATTACTCTTGTTCATTTTTCAAGAAAGCATTTTTCCAGCCCTTCTATTCGCTAAAGCGCAATATGGTCAATAGTAATCCATACTTGTGAGCGGGATTATTCTTGTAAAATATTCACGAAAGCTTTTTCGCTGCCACATACTTTTACGTGGCTTGTGAGAACCCCAACTGGTGATTGGCCCTGTTTATGTTTAATTCGCAAAAAAACTATTTCACTATAGGGTAATATAATGAGCCATGTGAGAACTCACACTAGTGAGCGTCCTTAATGGTTGTTTAATTTTCAGGAGTACCTCTTCAGATGAATGCCATTTTTAACGCCATATGAGAACTCACCTATCAGGGATATATAGAACATCTTCTTTTTTCAAGAACGTAGAACATGTGCTGTATATCCCTGCCACCTATAATATGTGAACGGCAAAAGCATTTCTTGCATGGAAATGTTTGTGAGAAGTGACAGTGATTAACGTTGCTAAGTTTGTTCGATTATAATTAGGCTCTACTTAGCAATATGAGAACCCACATTAGTGAACGTTGACACTCTTTATTTTGTGGAAACTCTGTTTTGCAAGATGGTTTTGTCATGGCATTTTGCTACCTGAACTTTAATTTTTTGTTGTGAGAGCACGCTAATTAACCCGCTTTTCTGCTTAGGACTTGTGCTTTGTTGCTTGTTGTTGTTTTTCAAGCGCTTGAATTTTCTGTGGTGCAAATTTTACGTGTTTTTGTGCCGTGTTTTGCTTCCGCTTGGGATGCACTTTGGGCTGTTACAGCAAAGTGTGGGCCATGTTTTCATGATTTTGATGTGGAATACTGATTAATCCACTAGCCAACTGTGAATCTACTCGTATTTCTTGACCCAAAATGTCAAATTATTGTTGGTCAACCATTTTCTCCTTACGTACTCGATTGGCATTTTTGTTTTTTGCATTGTTGTGTGGCTGCTGTTGTGGCATTTTTCACATTGTTTTGGTTCTTAGAAAATTAAAAAGTGATTTGTGTTCGTAATCACAAAATCTTTTGGCTAACCAACTTTTCCAAAATTGATTTGTTGTAGTCCACATTAAATAACATTACTAGACATTAGATAGAAACTGTTTAGCGTATCTGTTGAATTACACAATGTAGCGTACAAAGATGAGCACCAGCGTAGATACATACTGTTGCTCAACTTGCCATAAAACGTTTGTTCGGCAAGCTTCTTTCACAAAATACATGAAGCTGTACATCAAGGGCAGGCCCGCCGAGAGGGGGGGCGCAAGGGGTCACTGTCCGGGGGCCCGAGGACACAGGGGGCCCGGGGTTCAGAATTGTCAGGTTTAGAATGCAAAATTCATTAGCTCAAACTACGGCCAGCGAACGCGATGATGTTTTTTTTTGATTTCGGGCCGAAATTCGAACATCTCCGGACGCTATGACATATGACCTTATTTTGCTCATCACTAGATGTTGAAGCCGAAATTTGATCATCTGCGGAGGTTATGACCCTTTTTTTGCTCACCACTTGATTTCGGGCCGAAATTCGAACATCTGCGTACGTTATGACCTTTTTCTTTGCTCAACACGTGATTTTGGGGCACCACTGACCAAAGAGCCCAAACGAAATTTTTTTGCCGAGGGGGCAGAAATTTTTCTTGGCGCCCCTGATCAGGGGTGTCCAACCCGTGGCCCGCGGAAAGGTTCTGAGTGGCGCGCGAGTTTTCCGAAATGACCAATACTATCAACAATTATTGAATTCAGAGCCGGCGCCAGAGCAGTCGACTTAGGGGTCCAAAGTTTGAAATTTAGCGCAAAATCCGCAGTCTTCAAAAGAAAAAGCTTGTTAACTGGAGGGGCCAAGCATGTCCATTGGAGGGGCCAAGCCCCATTGGCCCCCCCTTTGCGCCGGCCCTGACTTAATTGCTACGTAATTTATGGTGAACTTATTGAACTTCCATTCCGAGAAATTAGCATTAATTGTTTGCTTTCTTTCAAGTAATTTTTTGTTGCATCACAATGCAAATTGTTTTGCATCACATTTCCCTTATTGTTACGTTCACACCCCTGCCGTCATTTGGCAAAACCCATTAACTCCAAAATTTTGAAATTTCGTGTTTTTGCATTTTTTCAATCGTTGCTCTAATGTCCGTCTTGTGCGCAAATATCGAGTTTGTACTCCTAACTGATTTCGAGTTATCTATGGTGGCAAAACCCATTAACTCCACTTCTGTACAAAAAGTTGTCAAAAAATTTAAAAATTATCTGGCAAAACCTGTTAACTCCACTCGTGATTGTTAATTTTCTTATTGCATCATAAACAAAGTTTAATGCATTTCTCAAAAATTTTCATCTCACGAGTGAAAAAATGTGCGTAACAATATGAAACAATAATAGTGGTGACGTAATAGCTAATTAGGTTCAATGCAAATTTGGATAAAAATCGAACGCAAGATTCATACGCTGTTTATACATTTATTGATTAAAATTATCAACATTAAACTTTATTATTAAACTTTTATGATCAAGCACTTTGATTAAACCAAAAATTAAAAAAATCTACAATCAGGAACATTCTTAAAAAAACCTGAAAACTAAAACTTGATTTTCTCGAAAAGTGTAAAAGTGGATTTAGTCGAAAAGTGTAAAAGTGATTTTCTCGAAAAGTGTAAAAGTGAAAGAGATAATGGGTTTTGCCAAATGACGGCAGACCCTTTTCCACAGAAAATCGTGCTCGTGCTTCAAGAGTCTAGAGATGTGCTTAACCGTTACTTTTGAGTAACGGTTCCAAGCGGTTACTTTGGAAAAGATATTCGATACTTTATGTCCGTTGCTTGTATTCGTTTAGGTAATCACGAATCAAAGACCTTTTGCTTTGGTCTTCACCCGATGTTTGGGGAAAATTAGGCGTCGGAAGCGTGGAAGCGTAAAGACCTTTTTTTTTTGGTCTTCACCTGATGTTTGGGGGAAAATTGGACGTCGGAAGGCGTGAAAACCTTTTTTTTTTTGGTTATCACCCAATGTTTGGTAGAGATGTGCTTAACCGTTACTTTTAAGTTCTAAGTGATTACTTTAGAGTCTAAAGTTTTTAATGTGATGCTACCGGTTATGCAGCCATGTCTAGTCAGTTTCGACTGGCATGCTTCAACGCTAATCCGTTTTGCTGCATGTTCCGTTTTCCGTGCCAATATTTATTCATTTTACTGCTCCAGTGCATTTTAATGCTTTTAGCGTACGGGAATAAAAGTTGAATTGATTGATAAAGTAATCACTTAGAACCGTCACTCAAAAGTAACGGTTAAGCACATCTCTACCAAACGTCGGGTGAAGACCAAAAAGAAAGGTCCTCACGCCTTCCGTCGTCCAATTTTCCCCCAAGTATCGGGTAAAGACCATAAAAAACAAGTCTTCACGCCTTCCGACGCCCAATTTTCCCCCAAACATCGATTCGTGATTACCTAAGCGAATACAAGTAACGGATAAAAAGAATATCTTATCTAGAGTAGAGATGTGCTTAACCGTTACTTTTGAGTAACAGTTCCAAGTGATTACTTTAGAAAAGACGTCGGAAAACGTGAAGACCCTTTTTTTTGGTCTTCACCCGATGTTTGGGGGAAAATTGGAGGTCGGGGCCCCGGAAGATGATTTCGGGGGAGGCCACGCATTGCCTAGTTTCGGCCCTGGATGGCAAACGAATACAATTTGGAATCGGTATTTTGACAAAACGAATCTGTTACTATCCGTTACTTCTTGTTAACCGTTACTTTTTAACCAATGATTACTATTCGCCCATCTCTACAAGAGTCAGTCAGTCAGGTAATATCAGGCTAGGATTAGTCGTGATCCCAGTTTACAGTTAGCCTGTTCACATGTCCAATTTATGTGGGCTTTTGGCCCACATTGATATGGGCTTGATGTCATAATCACTTTTTTAAATTATGACATCAACAATTTAATTGTGATGCAGAAAGCCCACAGCAACAAGCCCACATAAATGTGGGTCAAAAGCCTACATAAATTGGACATGTGGACGGCTAAGTATGTTCGACGTCTGAGACGTAGCAATCTCGAATTTTTTGGTCGGAAACCGACTTGGTCGAAAACAGAATCGTTCGATAACTAAGGTTTGACTGTATTTTTTGTACTCTGTAGTAGCATAGAACAGACCTTCTCAAACTTTCTTGTGCCACGGACCCATTTTTGAGAATCAAGTTTACCGCGGACCCCACTTTTAAGTAGCGGTAATTTTTCACCCAACATCTATAAAAGCATAAAACACAACACGAAAATAGAGAAAAATGTGCTTAATCGTAATTCCATTTTTACCATCACACGTGAACCTCATGAATAGAACGGATGGGGTTGCTTCTCAGAGCTTTTGTTTCAAATATTTGTCCATAAATTGACATTTAGACCAGACCTGGGCAAACTACGGCCCGCGGGCCAAGTCCAGTCCGCCGGTCCTTTTATTCTGGCCCGCCGGCACTTACACAAACTTAAATTCTCACAGTGAATTTAGCGGAAGACCTTTTTTTTCCTTTAGAGATCATGGATCGCAGTGATTTTCAAAAAATAAGCTTCAACGGTGCAAAATTGGAATAAAAAACGAGGTGAAAACCTCTTATTTGGAGATCACATTCGCACGTAGACCGTGATCTCCAAAAAAAAGGTCTTCACCTTGTTTTCAAATCAGCGTGCGGCCCGCGGCTTCAACAGTTTTTCCAAATCTGGCCCTTCGTGTGAAATAATTGCCCACCCCTGATTTAGACCATGCAATTGGCGTAGTGCGCTCAATAACCTGCGGTTTTTTGATCTTCATGTTGAGGCTTTTTGTGAAGATAACGAAGACCTTTTTTGGGAGAGGGAGAAACAAAGATCTTTTTAAATTTTTTTATTGCCGTAGAGTTTTTGCTGCTCACAGTGTGTTTTAATATTTTGGGACAGGGGTGTGCAAACTTTGTTAAAACCGGGCCAAATAGCAACAAGCGCAATATTCTGCGGGCTGCACCTTAGTTATCTTCATCGTAATTTTTTTCATAGCAGTAACTGGATGTTTGACAACAGAGCTTCGGCTGTCATCATCAGCAGTGTATGCTAGGATAGCAGTAAAAAACCTACGCAGTAAGAGTAAGCAGTAAGGGATCATGACAGCTAAATCTACTGCTGATAACGAAAGCTAAATCTACTGTATGCTGTCAAAACGTCCAGCCACTATGAAGAAAATTACTCTAGCTTCGGCAAACCACACAAAGTCCAAAAAGAAAGTTTTGAGAATTTGGCGCAGTGGTTAAAGACATTGCCGTCTGCGCGGAAGGTTTGGGATGCGATCCTCAAGCCGGATAAATTGAACAAAGCGACGTCAACGCTTCTTCGGAGTTTGAAGCTGTGTTTCCCAAGCGCTCAACCGTGGAGATTGGTACCCGCCACTCTTTACAAACTTCGGCGTAATATTGCGACGATAATGAAGATTCAATTTTTCTAGAAAAGGGCTTGTAGCGTAAGCTAACTTTTACAAATCAAAACAAAAATCTCAATGAATTTTGCTCAATTTTTTGCGAAATACTAAATACTTACGCTTCATTTTGGTGCAAATTTTTAAGTCATTTTTTTTACTTTTTAGCAAACAGTAAGTTGGCATGAAGAAAAAAATTCATTTTTCAGTAAGTCAACGGACATACTGCGCCATAGTTGTCAACCGGGCTCGGGCTTGTCGGGTCGGATCGAGCTTGGATTTTGAAAAATTGTCTTGCTTCAATCGGGCCGGACGCCATAGTTAAATCTTAAATACAAAAAAGTTAAGGGTATTATTCAGTGCGTATACTGCTTAATTCCGTATTCGTGACTGTAATAATCATTGCTGTCCGTAACTAGTGCGATTGTGAATGGGTAAACCTGGTTCTCTATTTTTTATAACCAGATCTTAAAATTTGCTATGATATTTTTGATTTCGGGTTTAAATCGGGCTTCGATTGGTTGATAAATTGGGATTCGGCTTCGATTAAAAATATCGGGTTCGGATCGGGCGCAACATCTTCCGCCCGTTAACAGCTATGTAGCCTATTGCGCTTTGTTTCGTTTAAATGCGAAAATAAAGCTTGGAAAGCAGGCACTTTTGACTTTTGTAGGCCATTTGTTTTTGCTTGAGGCTTTTTCTTTCCAAAGTTAGTGGGAAGGTGCATTATCGTTTTTTTTTCTTGTCTATGGATAAAAAAAGTCTGAAGTACAAAAAATCAAAAAAGTGGACTTAACTTACCATGTTTTTGATTTGCACGACAGTATTGTGTTTCCAACGCTGTATTTGTGACATTAATTTAATCGCACACCCTTAAAAACTTGCGAAAGGTTCGCGGGCCGCAGTCTAGTTAAAAACCGCAACCATTCGCGGGCCGCGCAATTTTCCAACGCGGGCCGCATTTGGCCCGCGAGCCGCAGTTTGCACACCCCTGTTTTGGGATAGGCCTATTGGTTAAGATGGCTCTTTAAGTGCAGTAGGTTGCCGACTCCTGGCGTACTTGTAAAATACATCAATATTGGTGTGCAAGGTCTGGGGTCCGACTCCCGGGCAGGTCAAATCAGACATAGCGTTGCCAACAGCAGTTTGCCATCATTTCAAGGGTTCTTGGGAGTCGAAGCTGCATTGCACGGGCGTTAACAGAGTCACAGTCGCGGAGATGGGTCCCGCCACTCATTACGCGCTTGTGCGTATTACCGCAAGTATAATAAAGGTTTGATTTGATTTTACATTTACACAATTACAATGCTTTTAGTTATTATTTAGCTCTACCAACAGGATGTAAAAGAAAGTAGGCCATTAAAGCTTGCATCTTGTATCTTATAAACCAGAGCCGGCTTCAGAGCAGTCGACTTAGGGGGGCCAAGCGTTTATCAGGAGGGGGGCCATAGTTTGAAATTCAGCACAAAAGCCGCTGTCTTCAAAAGAGAAAGCTTGCTAATTGGGGGGCCAAGCGTGTCGATTGGGGCGCCGGCCATGTCGATTGGCCAATCATGTCGATTGGGGCGCCTGTTATAAAATTTTATCTTAATAGCTTGCATCGGGATCTCTCTGACCTAGTCTACCATCTCTGCTCGTGCGTTCAACTTGTCATTTCAATTAGGCTATTACAACATTATTATTCATAAACAATAAAGGCAAGAGTATCATAATCCATGACTAACTTTAATATTTAATAATCAAGAGATAGTAGAAGAAAAAAAATATTCTATAAGATTTTTAATCATTACAGTAATTAATTGGGTCTGTGTATGTCCTGTAAAGATCATTTGAAAGTTGTAGCTTTATATTTTTTGCAACATTATCACGAACCCCCTGTGCGGTCGTCGCGGACCCTAGTTTGGGAAACTCTGGCATAGAATATGCGACAACTAAAGAGCAGCGTCCTTCCTGGCCTACCGGACGGGAAGTCATGACGACTTCCTCTTGTTGGGTCAGAGGCTTATAACTGCACTCCATCACCAACAGTGCAAAGCACTCCAGTAAATCGTACCGTAGAGCGAGACAGCGCTGTTTCTGGCTATTAGCCTTCATCAGCCGCCCTCAGGTAAGAAACATTCATCTTCCAGGACGAATGATCTTGCCAGGATCACTCATCCCTTCGTATAAATATTTCTTAAACGAATTTAACCTTTGTGGTACGCATATCCACTCGTGTGGCTACGTCACCATTCCAGTCAAACTCTTTACGTGGCCAGGGTGAAGAGCAAACAACTAAAGAGCAGCGTCCTTCCTGGCCTACCGGACGGGAAGTCATGACGACTTCCTCTTGTTGGGTCAGAGGCTATAACTGCACTCCATCACCAACAGTGCAAAGCACTCCAGTAAATCGTACCGTAGAGCGAGACAGCGCTGTTTCTGGCTATTAGATATTTATCCAAAGGGATGAGTGATCCTGCAAGATCACTCGTCCTGGAAGATGAATGTTTCTTACCTGAGGGCGGCTGATGAAGGCTAATAGCCAGAAACAGCGCTGTCTCGCTCTACGGTACGATTTACTGAGTGCTTTGCACTGTTGGTGATGGAGTGCAGTTATAGCCTCTGACCCAACAAGAGG